>OY365777.1:11205000-11828225 GCA_959347405.1 Napeogenes sylphis | reverse complement strand
AACTGAGCATTTACATAATCGGAGTAATATCTTGTATATAATGTTGTAAACTATTTGTAAAGTAAACGACTTTCTTTTTTGCATAATACAAACTCAAAAATAATAAGATAGTGTTGTTAGAATTTCCTCTAAGAAAAGAGGTGTCAGTTAGACCAAGTCTAGTAATAAATCAATACTGGGATGATCCGCTGTCGCAATCTTGCTTTTAATCTTTTGCTTCTTACTTATTTTTTAAAAAAACGTGTCGCCAATTATTCACCCTGTACTTAATTTTTATATTTATATTATTAAATTTTGCGATTTGTTGTGTATAATATAATTTATATTAAATAATTTATTTATATTATAATTTATATTATACCATGCTCATTAGGGATCCTACATTATTCGTTTGCAAAAAGAACATTTTAATTACAATTTTTAAAGCCAATTCAAACAAACAAATAAATCTTTCCTCTTTATAATATTAGGATATATTAATAGAAATACTTAAGCAACTGAAAATTTGTGTGTCCGTAGATTCATTTAGTACAATTAAGAAACCAGTGGCTCAACTTTAAAAAGCAGAAAAAAAAATAAAACAACCCAGATACAAACAGACCTCTAAAAAGAATAAAAATATTATTATAATGTACTTATTGAAGTCAACGACTTATGTAAGACGGCAAGTAAGTTACCAAGGTAAATAAAGAAATTACGATGTTGAATTATATAGTCTAAGTCCTCAATGACTAATTTCGTAAAATAGTCACCATCATCAATTCGTCATCATCGTACATACAACGGTCCCCCAACGCAAGGACTTCAATAAGTATACAACAATATTATTTTTATTCATTTTAGAGGTCACATAATTTAAGAGGGAAACATAATTTAAGAGGGAAAGTTCTTGAAGATAAAGATTCATTGGTCGAGTGGTTAGCGCAGACGCCTAACGTAAGCGACGCGAAAGAAAACGGGAACAATCCCCGACAAGGCCGGGCATGTATGTAATGAGCATAGATGGCTATATTTCTGGGTTTGGTCGTTTATTAAATATATTTTCCGTATTTATAATATGTATTTCTATGTATAATATTTGTCTGACACCCTTAACACAAGCTAATAATTTGCTTGCTTAGGGGTTAGATCAATGTGTGTAATTTGTCCTCTGATGTTATTATTATTATTATAAGGGTTGAAATGCCTTGCTAAAGTATAACGTTAAAAAATAACTATACATCTTTTTTATTTTATTTTATTTTATTTAAATTGTCTTATTTAACATACCACGAATTGGTGTACCTACGGTGTCGCAGACTCACTTTTAGATCTGCTATTTACAAATCGTTTCATTTGTATATTTACAATTATAATTACAAATATAAATTTCTTTAAAATTATAATATTTTAATAGTACAGAGGTCTGCCGCGGGTGACCCTGCACTTCAGGGTCAGGATGAGATATTTGCTGTACTCATTTGCTATTAAGTGGTTGTGCCAAAACGTTTTAATTAAGTTATTTATAGGTTATTCATTCATTGTTTAAATTTTTATGTACCAATATATACAATAATTGATGTGGCGTAGGCGAGAATTCAGTCACTAAAAGAATTGTGGTCACAAACATTGTATCAGAGAGTACATAGAAAATCTTTTACACATCAAAAAAGCAAAATTAGATTATTTTCCTGTTGCCTACGAATCTACGTTGATATGAAGTTGACACAAGATAGAAAGATGTCAACTGTGCCAAAGATACATAAAAAAAATTGAAGAAGTGATAGTAAGCTTAGTATAGAAATTATTTGGCAAAGGAAAATGCAAAGCTTGTACAATTGTACATATCAGCATCGCATCGCATTATAAAGTGAATAAATAATTTAATATAAAACGACAGTTACGATTTTCTTTTTGAGGTGAATGAGACTGTAATTGCAAAAAGCGGCATTTTTTTTTAACTAGATTACGTTTTACATGTTTCTATGAAGTTTCTAGGTTAATTTAAATAATGCTTGCGTTTGAAGTTCACACTGTGCACTAAGTAAAACATGATATAATATTTTTATTCTACACTTGAATAATTAATTCATCAAAATTTTATTCACCGTGTAAGTTTATATTTATTACCTTATTTTTATTTGTTTATTTTTTTATTGAATAATTTAAATAAAATACCGATTTCGTATAACATTGTCTGTTTAAAAATATTTAAACCAGAATACTTAAGTGATATTAGTTCATTGAATTTCTTTTTAACTCAAATGGAATTAAATTTATATTCCAGGTAAAGAGCGAACTCAATCAAACGTTAAACTCTTAAAGCGTCGAGATGGTCAAACAATTTGTTAAATAATGCAAAACAGTGTCTTCGACTTTTGATTGAGTAAATACTCAATTGCTATTGTGTAGGCTATTTAGCCTCTACAAAATTTGAAATTTTGGATCGTTGCATTCATGGTTTGTTTCCATGGTTTCAAAGGGTATATTCATTGACAAAAACTGGCAAGAAAATCAATGGATACTTTCTTACCTTATTTCCAATATTAAAATTATCCAAAGTTTTAACCATTTCTTTCACTCAAAGTGATAATTGACATTTGAGAATAAATTAAAATTCGTGTGAAATGTGCTACCAAAAAGAAAACTAACATAACTAGTTAAATGTTATCCTTAATTACTTATCTGATAGGTTGATCACAAGTTTTGCATTTTATTCTAAAAAAATATATACCACTGAGCAAAAACGTTTTGTAAATGATTGTAACTTTTTTAATTATAATATAATGTATTTATATTTTGAAAGTCACTTATTTCATTTATTTTTGTCTATTTTTCCGGACATTCTAATTTATGTGTAAAATATATAATTATCTTTTAAGATACAAAGTGAGTGATTACCTAGTATCGCAGCTTCTTGAAAATTGTTTTAAGGAATCACCAAGGACCCATATTGAATGTAACTGGAACGGCTCTCTTTTGTAAGATATAAATTAATTTCATATCTGCTTCTGATCCCTAGATAAGAATAATGTAAGACATAATACTATGGAAGTATGCGAAATAAAACATTCTATAAGCCGGTGATAGGTGATATCAGTTATGACTACATAACCTGTCGTCAAGAAATAAATAAGATAAAGAAACATTAGGTAAAGAAAATTTAAGATATTTTTTTGGTTGTTACTAAGCGAAAATTTATTGTCCACAAATCATTTGAAAAAGATAGTAAAGCTATCGATTACATGTAAAACGTCATTATATATTTATCTTAAAAACATTCACAGTTATTGCTCAATAAATAGGGTAAATTGTTAACATACACTTAAAACAATTTAAGTTAAGAAACAGGATCGCTTACACTAACTTTCTCTTGCCAATTTGATAAACACGAGACTTTAACAGCAACCTGGCCACAGAATCCGCAACGGTGAATACGGTTTATATTGTGTCATCAACGCGACAGTGAGATATTGTGGTCAATGCAATAAAAGGCCTTAAAGAGATCATAGAGTTTTCTCAGTTCTTCTCATCATCGGTATAAGAGGTAAATGTCAATATAACTTTCTTAAAGCTATACTCTTGGATATAAGTTATTTGGTGTTATTAAAATTGTAACAAATATACTTTAATTTAAATAAAATAAATTATACTTTACTCCATTTCATTATTTTTGAAAACGAACAACTATCTATCAATGTGTCGAAATTCCTATAAGTATAGGATTATTAAGGACATAATGAAAGAATACAATGTAACGGATATAGGTCTATTATGAAAGTTAACTCTAAGAAGCAACTCTTCCGCTTATGCGAGAGAAAGCGAATGAGTTTAATTAATTTATACGGAAATTTCTATGGGAATTCGGGGTCCTAGCGAATACACATTTTTCAGGAATTTGTCGTTTTATTATTTATAACATACCACGCAGTTTTTATATCATTAGTTAAAGATACTTTTTTATTACTAATTACAATAACATTAACTGAAATACTTACTCTCTGAAATATTTTGGAATAATTTCTTAAATGTACACGGTTTAGTTTCTACAGCAATTCTTCGACTAGGATCATAAAAAAATGGGTATTTAAATAAAAATAGTTAAGGAATATTATACAAACGATTAACAATAAAGTAAGAAAAACAATGAAGACAATAATTATATAGAGGAAATAAGATATGTAAAGATCTGTAGACAATTGTTGTGATTTTTATTGTAGTCAAAATAGTTTATTAAATAAAATTATTTATTAAATAAAATTACCCTACGAACATACAATATTGTTTTGTTATATTTTGTTAGGTTTTCGTGTATTAATATAGAAATGGGCAGCCAATGTTTTCATCATCGATTTTAATTTCAAATCAGTCCCGTTTGTTATGAACGTTACTCAGGTCTTATGATTATTACTTTGGTGTGTATCATATGTTTTTCACGAAACATCAATGTATAAAATAATACTAATACTCCCGGGATTGAGCAATTTTTGAATCCGTCCTCTTTTATGTTGACAGTCTATATTGTTTCTTTGTTTCTGTTAGCACGAACAGAGGAACCATGGTATTATGTAGCCACTGTTGCCCGTGTACGAATTATCCGTCTTTTGAGCATTTTTATTTCAGATTCAACCATTCATCACAGGTTTTAGGATTTAATATTGTGTCATCTCTTTTTTCCACCTTTTTTTAATTTTGTAATATGACACATATAATATGTATGAGCAAGATATATATTTTTTCTCCATAAATAGTAAATAACACATTACTTAGAAGGATGTTTTTTTAATCATAATATATTCGATATTGAGAGCGTTTAAATCGTTATATTAATATTTCATAATATCTCGTTTCAGAATATTTATAGCCTGAAGCAAATCTCTATAAGAAAGTCTTTGAACTTTATAATCTTCAATATTCCCCGCAGAGATGCTTTATCTTTTCTGCAAGAGTCAAAATGCTATTCAAATAACTTTCATTAACACAATGGATCTTCAGTTATTTAAGCGTAATTTACGGTAATATTATATTGTTTCAGTCTTGTAAACGCTTATCGTGATTTATTATACAATTCCTAACAAGTCAAGATGACCAAAACAAATAAATCTAATAAAACAATAAATCAAATTATGTATTTCACATCAAATAGTATTAATTAATTAATGGAATATATTAACGATAATTTGATTACAAATAAAATGAAAATAATTAAAAATATAATTAAACACAATTTGGAATTTGTTAGATGTCAATTATGAAATGCTAAAAAATATCCTTTTGCTCAGGTTAGGTATATGTTCTGATCATTATTTCATTAAGTAAGTATATTCTAACATAGGCTTATCCATCGGTAGAAACAGAATATCGAACTATAATGTTATCAATACTGAGATTTAAATAATCATATGGTAGAGTTATCATCTCATCTTGTATGTGTGAAATAAAAGTTGTGTGTGAGGCGCATAGCGTTTAGCCTAATTATAAATACATTCACTTAAACAGATAAAATAATAAGACAGACCTATCCAAATGTAATAATAAATCAATAATGGATTGATCCACTGTATAATTTTGCTTCCGCTTCTTTCATTACTATTTGTAACACTTTCAGTATATGAACTTAACATAAAACTCATCTACATAGGACAGTGAGCCATTTACAGATAAAAACACAAAAAAGCGATTTCGATGTTCATAACGCCCAATTACATACATTTTTAATATATAATAGTAACATATTTACAATATTGTGTATTTAATTTAATTTAATTTTTCATTAAGTGAAAAAGGTTTGAAATAACCAAATAGATTTTTTGTTGAAAGAAAACCTGCTATATACAAATTTATCATGGATAGGTTTTTCACACGGTATCTGATCTCCCTATCGAAATATAACTAACTTTATTTCGATCATTTTTTTATTATTAATATTATCTTCCTAAAACAAATGTAATTTTAAATTTTATTATTAATGTCATGCTTAATATAAATGTCAAACATGTTTTATATCCTCACAACAAAATTCTCTAATTGAAGGATCATCACGGTTGTTACTTTTGGCAATTACAATTAAGAATCATTATTATAATATACCTAATAGGATTATAAATTATGTTATAATGGAAATGATGTAATGTATAAAACATTTTTAAAACTTTGTGTTAGTTTATACTTGGATATAGTACCATTGATTGATAATCTCTATTGATTTTAACACAGCCCTTTAAGTCTTGAGGCCAGTTATTAATAGAAACACATGCTCTATGCATTGAAAAATCTTATTGATATTGATAAAATATTTTTAGTATTTTGAAACATCTTACATATTCAATATCATTAAGGCTGAAAAAATCTATAAAAATATAGGAATTGAAATAATTTTAAAGTACTGTACTTTTTTTTAAACCTTCTTAATATCCAAACAACAAACATGACTCCATTTCTATAAAATATGGTGTTAATTGTATAATGACTTGGTAATTTTGAAATTATTATAATGAATTATAATGAAAACGACGACTTTGCTTCAGATATTATAATTTCATATAAAAAAGAAAAAAACTTAAATTTAGATTGGGTAAAGGTGCATGAAGCAGTAAAAATATGTCTCTTTTGGAGTAACACAGAAGAGGGTAGACCGTAAAGTGGCATATTAAATTATGTGTGACACTGGAGGTAAAGAGGGATAATCCTTAGGAGTTCCCCTTCTTTATTGGACATGGTTTTGATTGTCATTACCCTTTTTATGACGAAGTTATTTAATAGGCTTAACTATATCTAGATTAAGTATTCATACACAAAAACATACATATCAAAATGATGTAGTTAAATTTAATTCTTAGTTCATTTAAATCTTTTACTTTAATAATTAATTGTTGATAAAATAAAAAACCTACTCAATACTTGATGATACGATGTAGATAGTTTTAAATTTAAAAATAATATTATATTGCTCCATTGCTAACTGTCTAACTAATTAACACAGCCCTACAAATTATTGCCTAAGGCAAATATCTATAATAATGACATTCTCTGAAATTTATAATGTTCAATATTCCCAAAAGTGATATTTCATCTTTTCTATACAAGTCGCAATTCTATTCAAATAAGTTTTGTTTACACAATGGAACTTCAGTAATTTAAAAGTAAGCTATGTGGGTATTCCATATTTATGTTTGAAATGTTTAATAATAACCTAACATTTTAGTGTTGGAAGCTCGTAACGAAATTTATTACGCAATCCCTACGAAATTAAGATGACCAATACGAATAAATTTATCAAAATTCATTATTATACAGCGAATACTAAATATTTTCGACAACTCTATTGTTTCATTGAATTTCGTAATTTAATTCACCAATCCTTTATGCTCGCAATAAGTTAATAAATAGTTAAATGTTAATTTCATGTATACAAATTATAGTCAACTATTTTTTGGGCATATTTTGGTCATATTATTATATATACTTATTTTTATTCAATGTTTAAAACTATTAATGCATAAATACGCTGTGGGATTACTTAATATAGTAAATAAATAAATAAGATAATAAATAAATATTTTGTTGAAAGTTTAACGGCATGCCTAAATAAACCGAAAAGCATTATGAGGATTGGAAGCTTACTTATTATCTGCATTACATAAGAAAAGTTAAATTACTTTAACATAATGAAAAAATATATACATATATAAAAAATACTAATTATAACATAAAATATGAATCTAAAACAGTTTTCTCAGATTCCATTTTTAAGTATCGTATTTGCCAGAGATTTAATATATATCGTAGACTGTAATCTTTTATATATAGGGAATCATTTTTAACGCATTAATTTACATTTTGTTTTTGTAGCATCAACATTTTATATATTATTTTTAGATGTTGTTAGCAAGGGAGAGTGATAGGAGCTCATATAGATAGGCTTCGGGGTTGACCTTGAGTTAACCTTCTACGTGACCCTCTCTATGGCGAGCATTGCAGTAGTATAGAGCAATTGTTAATTAAATGTGGTTTTTTAAACTCAATTGAGTGCCGTCTGTCCAGTCCGATACCAAACGTATTTCTCCTCACAGTGTATTTCGTTTTCGTTTTTAAATATCCATATTTCTATAATATTGTGCTGTATTAAAATAATTCAGAAAACAGAAACAAGATTCTTACAGAAGATAAGCCGACGCCTTTTTTTTTATGACGGTCATACTTAAACTTACTTGAACTTACAATAATTATTTAAATATATCAACATAATGCGAGTTATAAAATCATAAAATAATTAGTAAAGATTTCGGTTCATATAAAGTAAATTAGATAAGGCGTAGACTCAAGCAAAAACCAAAGCTATTCCGATTGGAACTATTAAGTTATTACAGCTTTTAGGTTTTCTTGAATTATGACTAAATGTGTTGTTTAATTAAACAAGTAAAAAATATATTAGGCGCTATTCCTAATATAACAATTATAATATTGCTTTTATTTTTGTCTGTCTATGCTGTTAGCCCTGTTGGCTATTACAGCATCACCGGGGGAGCGGGTGGGTCAGGAGACCCGCCCTTCAAAGGGGGGGCCAGATGGACCCCCATGGGGAACGACGTCCCGAGGGCGTCTCAGATTGAGATACGGACCTCGGCTCGGGGCGTCGTTAGTCAGGAGGGAAGCTAAGGAAATTTGGACAGTAGCGTCCTCCAGTAGCAGAACGCCGGAGCAACGGAGCACTTACTCAGTTGGGACCTCGTCTATACCGGTATAGACGGTGTGTGTCTGTATGTTGTGTGGTGTCACTTATGCCTACGCGTGCACATTATTACCTACTGTGAACGCGTCGTCGGGGTCAACGAGTACCGACTTGGGTCTTCTTTTTCTGATTAAAGTAGTCTTACGTGGTCTATACTCTGCGGCATCAGCCACCAGTGGGTTCGGGTGTCGCTCAGCACGTTCAAAGTACTTTTGGGAAAGCCCCTTGGAGTACTGAGCGATGGTCGGAAGGTCTAAGTCTCTATGGAGATCGATGTTGCGTACGAACCACGGCGCCCCGGTTGCAATCCGTGTAAAGCTGTTCTGAATCACCTGAAGGGGTTTCAGATTAGCGTGCGTAAAAGCGAGACTCGCATAGGACATAAAATAATATTGACCATGAAATTTTTTATCATTATTCTAACCATCCATTACAATTCATTTGTTAATGTTCTCATAACATATTAAATATCTTATAAAACATAAAAATGACACAATTTTGAACATAAGACGAGACGAGGAATATGATGTGCTTTATGATCTCTTATTGTGGTATAGTTATATGAAATTATATGATTGTGTTTTTTTTTATTTCATATGATTGTGAACTATGTTTTTAAAAGTAAGTGGTGGAAGAATTTTAAAATATTACTTCGGGATTCTTAACTTACCTGAGCCATATATAATGTTATAAATTGTGTGTGAGGTGCATGACTTTCAATTTTTGTATAATATATCTTTAAAAATATAATGAGACAGACTTCTTCTCAGAAAAGAAGTGTCAGACTAAGTCTAATAGTAAATCAGTAGTGGGATGATCCGCCGACGCAAACTTGCTTTTAATCTTTCCTCAATATAAAGACAAACTAGTTTAATTGACAGACCAATTAGATGTAATGTTTGAAAATATCTTTAAACATGTATAGCCATGCTTAAGCTTATTTAAATTTATATAAATATAGAATGAAAAATAAATCGATACGGGCAGGGGTTGGGTTGGTTCCAGTGTGCGGTCGCTAGTGCCGCAATCTGGCGCGTCCCCTGGGTTGCGGATAGGGGAGGTCCCCCTAGATATGGGGGGCACCGGCTTCGGCCGGCGCGGACAGCTACTATTGTTCGTCTGGCTGCGAGGAAGCAAACCTCTATAATAAATTACCCTGCTGGGGTCGATCATGGGGGTGTCAGTGCCCGGTCCATGGCTGACAGGGGAGGAAATGCGGAGGTCACTTACCTTCGGGGAGGTTGCTTTCGTCGGTGGGGAGGGGTTCGTGTTTCGTGTTCTGTTTCGTCTTATTCGTTTAGTCCTGGTCGTTTTTGTTCTGTTTTGTTCAATGTGTGTCTGTCGTTTGTGTCCGTCGTGGGGACCTCACCCCTAAAAAGGAAAACTTTGAAAAGAACGGTTTCGAAAATAAGTTCCTGGGAGGGTGTAAGCGCTGACACTGTCCAATCCCTCACGGTAGCCCCGGATACCGTCCGCCTCACGTACTACGGGGGAGGCAAAAACCGCTCTGGAGCGGGAGTCTGAGATCTGTCAGAACCACAGCCGTCCGCTGTACGAAAGCGGTCCTATGGGGGGATCCGCAATTCCCTCGAGGTCCCATGAGTCCGATCCCGAGTCCGATGCTGCAGATTTTTTAGTTTTTAAATGTACCATTATTAAGTTTTATTGTAATTGTATAATACATTATGTATAATTTCTTTCAATATTTCTATTAATGGAATAATTCAAAAGTCTATGTATTCCCTTAAAATTTACAATTAGTTGAAAGAAAACATTATTGTTTTTTTTAAGTATATTATAGTTAAGTTAAGTTATCGAATAGTTAAGTTATCGAATTTGTTTTCAACTCAGTTGGAACTTAATTTATATTCCAGGTAAAGTGCGATCTCAATCAAACGTTGAACTCCCTAAGCATCGAGAGGGTCAAACAACTTGTTAACTTATGCAAAATTGTATCTTCGACTTTTGATTGAGTAAATAGTTTATAAATCATTTGAATTTTTTGATAATTTCATTTGTAAATATATCACTTAAAATGATTCCGAAAGATTTTTAGTCAACATTATTATAATCTTTAAGTCCAAGTACTATCGTAGTATGTTCATCGTAGTATGTTCATTTCAGATGTAGTATGTCTATGTATTCTAAAACTTTATTAGTACATACTACTTATTCTACTAAGATGTTCAAAATTCCAAAATATAAATATCAAAAGTTAAAATTTTAAATTTAATTAATTTTAAAAAATTCAAAATTCAAAATTCAAAATTCAAAATTCAAAATTCAAAAATTCAAAATTCAAAATTCAAAATTCAAAATTCAAAATTCAAAATTCAAAATTCAAAATTCAAAATTCAAAATTCTAAATTCAAAATTCTAAATTCTAAATTCTAAATTCAAAATTCTAAATTCTCTATCTTTATTCAAGTATGCATTGACACGCACTTTTGAATCGCCGATTATATTAAATTGGTCAGTATTGTCAGTCTCTGAGTAAGCTACCACCAGCTCAGAAAGCTGTTGTGCTGAGAAGAGCTGGCCAAAAACTAAACAGTCGCTCTTTTTAAATGAAATTTAACAATGTTTGACTTATACATTATAACATCAACCCTGCAAATGAGTCAATGACCCAAGTTCTACACATTTTGATCAACCAAAAACTCTTGAATAATATAGTAAGATTTATTTAATAATTTTACATTTAAAACTAAGAAAAGGAAGATCTAAAACATCTTATGGAACTTTTTTATATATGCATACACTAAGGCCCATGAAGGATTTGTCAACTTTTTGATGTCGAAATTTATGCGTTACGATCCTATTTTTTTTCTGTTTGCTTGTTGTGTTTGATCGTAAGTCTGTCGCTTTTTTAATATAAGCATTTGAAGTTTGGCATAAACATAGTAAGTTATTTAAATTGTATTGTGAAGCGACCTTGAAAATACCGTTTTCTAAAAAAACCTCACTTGGGGAGTCTCTAGCTTTTAAGTTACAAATAGCCCGTATAGCTCTTTTTGTAAAATTAATATAAAATTAATTTCTACGGCGCTGCCGCATAGTAAAATACCGTAAGACAAAATACTGTGAAATCAACTAAATTAAACCAGTCGAGCCGTATTTACGTCTGTTAGTTGTCTTATTTTTTTAATTGTAAAGACGGCTGAGCTGATTTTGCCTGCGAGTGTCGACAGATGGGGATTCCACTGGGATTTTCTATCTAAAGTTATACCTAAAAAAGTTGTTAAGTCTGTCAATTCACACACTTCCTTGTTAAGAAGTAAACTACAGTTTTGACTTTTGATATAAGGAAGTGTGAATTCCATGCATTTAGTTTTCTTAGTATTTACGACCACATTATTAATTACGAACCAATGAAGAACACGTGACAGAGCACTGTCTACTTTGTCAAAATTATATTTATTGCACTCAACTTTAAAAATAAGCGAGGTGTCATCAGCAAAAAGTACAATGTCACTTAGTCCTTTTAGGTAAAAGAGCAAATCATTAATATAGAGTGAAAATAAAAAGGGGCCAAGAATAGATCCTTGTGGAACACCCATTTTTAGGTAAGAACCAGCTCATTTACAATTATTTAGATCAACTGTCTGAACTCATTGATTTAGGTATTCAGGTAATTTCCAGGTTCTAGTCTGTCGCCCCTTTTGAAAAAAGGAACTACTTTACTATTTGTCATTAAATTCAGGAATGTACCGGTTTCAATACATTTATTAAACATTTTATAATAGTTATAAGTAATTTTACTGACATACCCCAAGAATACCTTACTCAGTGTTTTCTAAGATTTTCACGAGTACTACATATTGAAATAAAACTATTTTTACGGATTATTTTAAATTTATGTAAATATATAATGAAACATAAACCGATACGGACAGAGATTCGAACCCGCAAATACTAGGGACTGTTTCCCTGTAGTCGCGGGTTCGAATTCCTGCCTGTATCGGTGTATTTTACATTTTATATTTATATAAATTCGTCAAAATAAGTATTGCATAACGAATAGTACTAATAAATTAACGGAACATAATTTATTATATTATACCAGTGCTAACGCGTCTATTTCGGTACTTGAAAGGCGTAGTCCCGGTCTCATGGAAGCGTGCCCTTTTCCATCCAATCCCTAAGAAAAGTGATAGCTCAGACCCAGCTTACTACAGACCTATCGCCATTACCTCTCTTCTCTCCAAAGTAATGGAAAGCATCATCAATAAACAGCTCCTAACCTACCTCGAGGATCACCAGTTGGTCAATGACCGGCAATATGGCTTTCGCCATGGTCGATCGGCTGGTGATCTTCTGTTGTATCTTACACACCGTTGGGCAGCTGTTGTTGAAAGCAAGGGAGAGGGTCTGGCAGTTAGTCTGGATATGGCGAAAGCTTCGATCGTGTATGGCACAGGGGACTTCTTTCGAAGCTACCTTCTTATGGGTTTCCCGAGAGTTTATGCAAGTGGATCACCAGCTTCCTCACTGGGCGGAGCATACAGATCGTTCTCGACGGTTTTTGCTAGGACCCTAAGCATACATTGTCCAACATACATTGTTATGCGGATGACAGCACTGGGGATGCGGTATATTCTGGCCGTGCAGGTCTCTCTCGGGAAAATGTCGTTGAGTGCCGACAAAAAACTTGTGTCTTCTATAGAGACTTCCTTAGGGATGATCTCTGAGTGGGGTTAACTGAACCACGTTCAGTTCAATCCCCTAGAGACACAAGTTTGCGCGTTCACCACTAAGAAAACCCCATTTGTCGTATCACCGCTCTTCTAGAGCACTCTCCACATTGCGTCGCCAAGTATCAGAATACTGGGTCTCGACATTTCGAGCGATTGTCAGTTTCGTGCCCTCCGCAAGGCCAAGTTGGCCTCGAAGAAATTGGGAGTGATTAATAGAGCGAGGCAGTATTTCAAACCTGGCCAAAGACTTGCGCTCTATAAGGGGCAGGTCCGGCCATACATGGAGTGGAGTACTGTTCTCATCTCTGGTCCGGATGACCCCAATATCAGCCTCTACCATTTGACCGCGTACAACGGAGAGCCGTTCGGATTGTCGGGAACCCGGTGCTCTGCGAACGGCTGGACTCATTGCGTAGAGACGTGGCGTCTTTGTGCGTCTTCTACCCCATTTACAACGGGGAATGTTCCGAAGAACTATTTGATCTGATGTCTGCCGCCGAATTTCATCACCGCACAGCGCGCCATTACCTCCAATATCATCCTTACCACCTCGATGCGTGGCGATCCTCTACTGTGCGATTTTCAAGGACATTTTTTCCACGTTCCACTCGCTTGTCGAACGAATTCCCTTCGGTGGTATTTCCAGATCAGTACGACATAGAAACCTTCAAAAAAGGCGTCTACTCAAACTCAAACTCAAACTCAATTTCAAACTTTTTATTTATGTGCCACACCCATGTACAGAATAAAAAAGTAAAAGCAAAGAAAAAAAAAAGTTAAAAAAAAATAAAAAAACAAGTTAAATAATAATAATAATAACAAAAAATAAAAGAAAAAAATAAAAAAAAAACAACAAAAATACAGTCATGCTTAAATAGTAAAAAAAAAACAAACAAAATGAATGAAATGAAATGAATGTATACTATATATACATAGTCATATATACATTTATGTATATATCTACATATACATGTACACGTATACAAATATACATTAACAAAAAAAAATAAATAATAATAATAACAAAAATAATACAAAACAATTAATAACAACAAGAACAGTAATAACATTTTTTTTTTTCCTTCTCTTTTTTTCTCTTTTTTCCTTTTTACTATTTATACGCGTTTGACATTACAAGCATAACAAAAAGCCTGCATAAAGATGTGACGCCATAAATTGGATAATACTCAGCAATTGTTGAGAAAAAAAATAAAAAAAAAATTCTCAACGCTGATTTTCAGTATTACCCACCTTAAAGGTTGTGAACAGCGAGCCAGTGATCTATGCTCAAAATTGTGATATATACATAAATATAATACATATTATACATAATATAATACATATTATGATTTTATATAAACAGTTAGTGTGTTCAATTTGAATATTGTTAATATGAAATATAGACGTACCGATATAAGAAATAAACTAATGAGTGTATAAATTATGTATATCATAAAGTGCATTTATTGGTGGATGTAAACGGAGAAGAGTTCTACATTACTTAAGAGGATAAGCGGCGAAAAATATGTGCGTAAGTACTTGAGAGTATACATATAAATGCGTGAATACACACATACATACACACAAACATATATATACAAGTATTTTTAATAAATAAGTTAAGGTGAAGTAAATAAATAAATTTATTAGTATGTATAACAATAATAAATTTAATTAAAAAAAAATATAAATATGTAATACATTGATACTTAAAAAAGCAACAGGAAATTGCAGCCTTCGATATTACGAGCTGTTATGTACTTCAGACAGATACAGACACAAAACTCCGTTACCGACGAACGCTTGAAGGATTACGGAGCTGGGAAGTTTGGGTTATAAAATAAAATAAAATAAAAAATAAAATGAAAAATAAAAAATAAAAAAAAATCTCTTTTACTGTTTTTGGAATTCTAATAACAGTTGCTTATATTTTTTTTTTAAACTAAATACTGTTCCCAGATTCCGATATGGTGGGGGCAGGTTGTTCCAGCATTTGGAAGCGGCGTATCTGAAGCTACCCCGGAAGGCTGTAGTTTTGTGAAGTGGTATAGCTAGTAAATTATACGAAGCCCTAGTGTTGTAGTTCGCATTGGTTTCGTTGCACCACTTTAACTTTGCAAAAAGGTAAGGTGGAACTTTATATTTTACAACGCCAAACAACAAAGATGCAAAGTGCAATTGCCTACGAAAATTCATTTTCAAGATGTTTCCTCTATTCAAGAAAGGCGTAACGTGATTACGTGGTGGAATATTAAAACAATATCGCGCACAAGCGTTTTGTACACGCTGTATTAAGTTTTTACTTTTCGTTAATAATCTAGACCCTATGACCACATCAGCATAATTTAGTTTCGAAAGTATTATGGATTCACATAACCTAAGTCTAACCGTAGTGTTAATAAACTTTCTTATTTTGTATAATAGTTTTAATCTATAAAAGCAGGTTTTAACTGTGGATGTAACGTGTTTTTCGAAGCGAAGGTTTTGATCCATCAAGATACCAAGATTACGTGCCTCCACAACCCGTTGAATATTGTCATTATTTAAAGTAATAACAGGATCTAGAACAGCAATTTTATTTATTATAGATTTTGTTCCAAGGATAAGATATTTTGACTTTTCGGGGTTAAGAGATAAGCTATTTAATTTTGACCATTTCGAGATACTTGAAAGGTCTTCATTTAATTTTATAACAGCGTCGTGTGTATTTTCGGGCTTAAAAGAAATATATATTTGTATGTCATCTGCATAAATATGGTAACGACAATGTTTTATATTTTTTATAATCGACGAACAATACAATATAAATAAGATCGGGCCCAAATTTGAACCTTGAGGGACACCATTTACTACCGGACTACACTGTGAAGTGGTTTTAGTACCATCATCATTAACAATTTCAACCATCTGTGTCCGATTACTGAGGTAGCTGTCAAACCATTCAACTGTTTCGGGACTAAAACCGTAATACTTCAGTTTTGCCAAAAGTAACTTTATATTGATAGTATCAAATGCTCGGGAAAAATCCAGTAGAACAAGGATAGTACCTTCTCCTATGTCTTGTGCTCCTAGTATATCATCTACAACATTTGTTAAAGCGGTAACAGCGCTTCTTCGTTTTCTAAATCCCGATTGCATACATGGCAAAATGTTATTTGATTCTAAATATTCAGTAACCTGGCAACAAACAATTTTTTCTAATATCTTGGAGAGACATGGCAAGATACTGATAGGGCGAAGATCCTTATATTGCAAGGGATCATATACTTTAGGAATTGGTCTTATGAGAGCCGTTTGCCATTGCCTTGGAAATGTGTTACTACTTATGGAAGCATTAATTATGTTAGTAATAATATCAGCTACGTAAGGAAGAGATAGTTTAACCATTTGCAGCGAAATGCCGTCGGAACCTATTGCATTTGATTTTAATAACTTCAGTGTTTTTATTACCAAGGATTTATCAATTGTGCTTAATTTAAACTTATTTTCACCATATAACGACTTATTATAATATGATAAACTTTCATCTAATAAAACAATTGTACTTGGTATGTTCAAAAAGTGCTTATTTATTTGTTCAGGATCATTTAATTGTTCGGGAAGGTTGCAAACTTCATTTTTATTATTTTTATACTGTAAATTTAATTTTATATGATTCCAGAGTTTCTGAGAATTTTTAAAGTTATTATTAATAAAAACAGTGAAATAAGCGCTTTTTTCCCTATTGATAGCAGCTTCAATGTATATTTTAAGATCCTTATAATAAGTTATATGAATATCGTTACGGGTCATACGAGATCTTAAATGGGCTTTATCTCTAGTACGAATCATCATTTTAATAGTGTCAGTTATCCAAGGGTAAAGATTTTTTTTAAATTTACCCGATTTCTGTGGCGCAAGTGTATTAAAAATCCATAAAATACGGTTAGTAAATTCAGCAACCATCAAATTAATATCGATATAAGTATTAATATAAAACCAGTCCATCATGTTATTTAGGTGAAATTCAAGTTCTTTTTCATCAATAAGATTATATTGTCTATAAAATTTTAATTTAGGCTTAGGTTTTTCTTTAGTTATTTGTAACTCACATGATAGAAAAGCATGACTGCTAAGCTCGCATATATAATCGACATGTATGTCATATACACTGATGTCCGTACAAATGAGATCTATCAATGTTTCGCTATGTTCGGTAAAGTGGGTTGGCTTTGTAATATGTTGACGCATGTTGGTGTATATTAAAAAATCATTCAACATTTGAGTTTTTATATTAGCATTGTCAAAATAATTTATATTGAAGTCACCCACTAAAATAATATGATCGTAGTCGTAGTATGTAGCATATGAGTCGGTAAGGGCATCTAGAAATGTTTTCACATTAAGCCAAGGTGGTCTGTATGCAGTACCTATAATGATTCTTTTTCCACCAATGTTTGAGGTGAGCCACATTTGCTCCACTTCTTCTACCACAGGGTGGGTTAAGATGCGTACCATTATTCCCTCTCGTAGATAAAATCCTATACCACCTCCACGGGCGCGAATGCCAGAGGGACGTGGTCTATGGCGTAACCGATATCCAGGAACTATAGGCGCCCGACCATCTTCATTTGGACGTAACCAGGTCTCATTTATGGCCATGATATCAACGTCATGGCGACTCATAGCTATTATAAATTCATCTTGACGTGTTCCCAGTGACCCGGGATTTAGAAAACCAATTTTAAACTTTCTAAGGACTAACATTGAGACAGGAAGAATCTTTTATAGGCAAGTAAATATAGTCATAACATAATTCGTAACTGGGTAAGTAGAATAGTGTTAAATAAGTAAAATAATTATATAAATTATAATAGAAATAGTAGTGTATTCTATAGATGTAATAAATATAATAGTGTAATATATTAAAAATAATGGGATGGGTTGGGTTCTTTTGCACACGAACACTATCGTACAGATTTAAGATAAATATTGACGTCACATCTTCAAGCAAGGCAACTTGAACACTGTCGTTCAAACGTGAGAATAAAGTAAAATCAATTATCAATTTCGCATTTATATATAATATAGTGAGTGACATTTGACTATTATGTATTATGCAACAATGAATATTTGTATTGTAGCGAGTATATAAACTTATTACTTTTAGTTTAACTTTGCAACAAAATAATATTGATGATGTACATGAAACTAGTAATAAAAGCAAGGTCAAATTACATTGGTACAAGAAACCCTTTTTATATCATCCTCGTTATGAATACGATTTACGCGATCGTCGATACTTCTTCTTACATAAATGCGGCCGTTTTTCGTCCAAGCAAATCGCCAACCCTTGTGCTTGGCTTCCTCTCTAGCCTTATATAGCAAGTAACGATTACGCGGAGTTAAGCGCTCGTTTATATATAGCCGTCTCGGGGCACCTTCTGTTATACCGGCGGAGTCAATGTTACGACGAACGCGAGCGGCGCGTAGTAGTGCATCGCGAATCGCACGTCGCGCTAAACGAACAACTATAGGTCGCGAACGTTGTTGGCTGCTATCTCCAGGTGTAATGATTCGTCGCGGACCCAATCTTTCAGCACTAATGATGTCTCGGTCTTCTAAAGGTTCTCCGATCTTATTAGCCACAAGCATCACCACATTTACTGCATTTTCACTAGCATTTTCTTGTATACAAGAGATTTCGATATCATTGACGTAATATTCCTGCTCACGGTCATTTATTTGAGTAGTTAGCCGGGCTAAGGCGCTGCTATAAGAATCAGGTGATTTTTTATTGTTGGATATCTCTAGAGCAGTTATTTTACCATCCAAGGCATCTAATCTCTCGGAGTGTTCCGAAATAATTTTGTGTAGCCGACTAAGTTCTTCGGAAAACATATCCATTTTAACAGATATCTTTGCTACATCTTGCCGCAGTCCGCGTATTTCGTCAATGAGTAATTGATTTGACGTTGAACCTTCAGGGTTGTTTTGGATTAGGTCTGCGTCACAGAAAGATTCGTCTAAATCCGATCCCACATTAGTGTTTTGGGGTTTTACAGGCGAGCACATTTTATTCTTGGATCTGCAATTTTTGCAAGACCATTTGCCGGAAATGCACTTACCTCCATCTGTTGGCGAAATAAACTTGCCACATTTGAAACATTTATTTGCCATTGTATAAGATCGATAGTTCCTCTACTTAGTTTCTATATGTAGTACTAGATGGCGTTATAATAAACTGTTAGTTAGAATTAATTTTTATGTTTAATAGTTTATGTTAATAAATTAACATGTATTGCTTATAGTTTTCGTATGATTATATACTTTCACTGCAAAGTAGTAGTTTCACTGCACTTATACGAGCTAAACAAAAATATTTTTATGTTTATCACTTGAGGGTACCTTTTGCGATCAGCTGTTTTAAACAATGTATTTGAGTCTATTATTTATTATTTATCTATTCTTAAGTCTTTATTTCAATTACACTGTATCACTGTAAACAATAACACTTTTTTATAAACTTTTGAAGAAGAAAACTAGTATTTTACTATTTTTATACACAGGTTGTTTATGAGCACGATCAGCTGTTGCAAAGGTCAACGTCCGATGATCCTCCTACCTACATGGCGGGCAACACTCTTGTAAATCCTCGGATGTTGCAAGAGTTCATGGGCGGCGGTGATCACAAGTCATCTGTGACCCGCCAGCTCCTTTGCCCTCCTCTTACATAAAAAATAAATAAAAAAATATATTATATAACATATTATGGATAATTTGAATTATAATATTTTTAAATTTTATGTATTTGTTTTAATTAATTTCTGTTATTCAATTTAATTGATATAAGTAAATATATTATAAATACTAAGTATCATCGACTTTTGTCGATGACTATTGTCTATTCTTATTTGTGTATTAATAATAATAATAATAATAATAATAATTTAATTTATTTTTTAATAACTCCTTGGTAACTGCCACGAGTTGTCACGTTTTAAATTGTCAATTTTTGGTAAAAATATTTAATAACAAAAATCAAGTTTTTACAATATTAAAAATAAATAAATCAGTAATGCAACATGAAAAATAAAAGGAAAAAACCAAACCAAACGAAAATGTCACCAAAAGTAACAACCAAAAATAAGTTATAAATAAGTGAACTGTGACAATTGGCACTCGATGATACGATGATCACCAGGAGTAAAAACGTCAACGCACGCCAACCACCGCAGCCCGTCGCACCGAGCAGCTCCACGTCATCAGAGGAGGAGTACGCCACTCCTCCTGAGAATGTCGTGTCGAGCAGTGACGACGAGCTGCCGCCTCCAGCGCCGCGCCGAGCACCAGCGCCGCGCCGAGGGAGGCCACCGCTGCCGCACTTGGGGCCTACTGGGGCATTCGCTCCGCGTTCGGCCCCCGCCGTCGGTGGTGCAGTGCGCCGCATGAAATGGACGCAAAATATAAACGAAAATGTCATGCGAGCGTACTATAGGGCGACAGAGGGTGGAACTAACCTCACTGCGTGGCGACCCCGTTTGTTGTCTTTGTTTCAGGTCCTTGAACCAGAGTTGACTGTTTCGGCCCAACGACTATCGGATCAGGTGCGGTTTATTCAACGTAATCGTGCGTTGGATGACTCCGCACTTGACCGGCTTCACTCCGAGGTGACAATCTCTGCATCCACCACCGAAAGCATCCATTTGCGAGCCCAGTTATCGTCCAGGGTTAGTGGATGGAAATGCTGATGTGGGGGGCGTTGAGATTACAACCGTAAGTACCCAAGATAATGAGCAATTAAGGAGGACTTTGGAGGATGCGATTTTGGAATTTAAAGACATACCAGCCTGCGACAGGCCACGGTTACCCCGTTTTCCCACGCATAGACGTAATATGCCGCTAGTAATGGCTCTAGACTGCATGCTAGACTCTTATCTTCGTTCTAGCAATAGTCTCACTGATACCCATTCAATTCTTTATTGTGCAGCTGTTGCAGCGTGCCGCTCCGCCCGTGTCAGATTTCCTGAGCCTGATAGGGTGGTGCGGTCCACTGAGGACACACCCACATGGCAGATGAGGATTGAACGGCGTATCAGCGCAGCTAGGGTCATTATTGGCAAGTTAATCTGCTTCAGATCGGGAAACATCCGGCCGAGAGTCATGCGTTATGTTACACAGGCCTTTGCCGGTACTGGCATTAGACCTCAGGATTACATGGCCTATGTAACAGAACGTATAGACTACCTGAAGCAGAAAGTTTGTGCGTGGGCAAATCGTATCCGTCGTTATAAACAACGTGTTAATAGGTATAAACAGAATCGCATATTCCAAAGTGACCAAAGAAAGGTTTATAGAAGCTGGGAGGAATCTGCTACGAATGTGATTGATGGGCAGTTACCAAATATGGAAGAAATGTTCACATTTTGGACAAATATTTGGTCGGTGCCTATTAATCACAACGATGGTGGCTGGATGCGTGTTGTTGAGCGCGCGTGTGAACACCTGCAGCCAATGGAGGCTATATTTATAAGCTCAGACAATGTCAGGGATGCGATCCGTTCGACCCATAACTGGAAAAGTCCTGGGCCGGACGGATTACATAACTTTTGGCTCAAATGGCTGCGGTCTTCACACGAACGTTTGGCTGGGCAATTCCAGGAAGCCATCGTGTCCGGATCCCTACCATCTTTTATGACAACAGGAATCACCTTTCTGCTCCACAAGTCTGGTAGTATCACGGATCCAAAGAACTTTCGACCTATCACGTGCTTACCAACAATTTATAAGCTTCTTACATCCATTTTGACTTCAAAATTAAACACACATTTGTATGCAAATAGCATTTTAGATCCAGCTCAAAATGGATGTAAGATTGGGTCTCGTGGTACTAAGGAGCTCCTCCTTATTGACATGGCCATTAATGAAAAGGTTCGCCGAGGTAAGAAGGGTCTCTCCGCCGCCTGGATTGATTATAAAAAGGCCTATGATTTGGTGCCTCATACATGGTTAAGACGAGTACTAGAAGTGTATAAGATTGACACAGATCTATGCGCTTTTCTTAATTCATGTATGAGGCAATGGACAACGGTCCTTTGTCTTCCAGGGGGCGGAGGAAGTCTTCTTACTTCCGAACCTGTAAGGATTGAGCGAGGTATTTTCCAGGGTGATAGCTTGAGTCCTTTGTGGTTTTGCCTGGCTTTGAACCCCTTAAGCACGTTGCTTAGGGATTCAAAACTGGGATTTCGCTTTCGCAGAGGGGGTGAGATCATTTCACATCTTTTGTACATGGACGATCTCAAATTATTTGCACCAAATAAAGCAGATCTGGTATCATTACTAAGCGTTACGCAAACGTTTAGTAATGACATTAGGATGGAGTTTGGTGTAGATAAATGTGCGGTTGCACATGTGCAGAATGGCCGAGTTGTAAATAGCGAATATTTACAACTCTCGGAGACAATGTCCCTCAGATCTCTCTCTGAAACCGAAACCTACAAATACCTTGGTATGTCGGAATGCTTAGGCATACTAAGTGGGGACATTAAACAGCTAGTGAAGGAACGCTTCTTTAACCGCTTGACAAAAGTTCTAAAAAGTCTTTTGTCAGGAGGTAACAAAGTGCGTGCATTCAACAGTTGGGTAATGCCCCTGCTTATGTATACTTTCGGCATATTAAGGTGGACTCAGACCGAATTAGATGCCCTGGACCGAAAGGCCCGAAAACTATTGACAATGTATCGCATGCATCATCCGCGCTCATCAGTGATGAGATTGTATATTCCACGGAAGTGTGGGGGTCGCGGCTTCCTTAATGCCAAAAACTTACACAACCGTGAGGTATGCATTCTTAGGGAATATTTCCTTCATGCTGAGTGTGGAATGCATCGGGACATTGTTGCAGTAGATAATGGCCTCACACCGCTCTCCTTAGCCAAAGATAACTGGCATAAACCTAGTAGTACTTAGTACTTAGCACTGACGACCGTATAAGTATATGGAAGAGTAAGGAGCTTCATGGACGGTTCCACCAGGGCCACTCACCACTCTATGGGCCTGATGTAGACCTTCTGGCGTCCGTGGCTTGGCTACGCTTTGGTGATCTCTTTGGTGAAACCGAAGGTTTTGCTTGTGCAATTGCTGACGAAGTTGTCAAGACGAACAACTATCGGAAATACATAATAAAGGATGGCACTGTTGACATATGTCGTGCGTGCCACCAACCAGGAGAATCCATCAGACATGTTATTTCCGGTTGTTGTCGTCTTGCCAATGGAGAGTATTTGCACAGGCACAACCAAGTAGCCAAGATTATCCACCAAGAACTTGCTCTTCGATACGGACTTGTACCTTTTGAAGTGCCATTTTATAAGTACTCACCGGAGCCAGTTTTGGAAAATGGTCATGCTAAGCTCTATTGGGACCGATCTATCATAACGGACAGGACTATTGTAGCCAATAAGCCTGATATCGTGCTGGTAGATCGGTTAGAGCGCCGGGCATTTCTTGTTGATATCAGTGTCCCGTGTGACGCTAATCTTGTGAAAGCTGAGAAGGACAAACTGTCAAAATACTTGGACTTAGCTCACGAGATTACCGACATGTGGGATGTTGACTCAACAATAATTGTCCCGATGGTAGTTTCCGTCAATGGTCTTATAGCGAAGAGTCTCGATCACCATCTCAAGAGGCTCTCACTAAAAAACTGGATCAAGGGTCGGATGCAAAGAGCAGCAGTTTTGGGTACGGCACGCATTGTGAGGAGGTTTCTTTCGCTGTCGCCCTAACCACCGACGGACTGGTCGTAAGGCCCACGTCGGCGGGATACTGTTTTTTATATTTATATTTATAATGTTGTTTTTTTTTTAATGTTATATGTATAAATGTAAATAATAAGATTAAAATGAAATAAATGATTATAATAATTTATTTAATATATCAGATTTACATCCATGTGTTAGTAACAATTTAAAACTAACAATCTAATGTTAGTACGATATAATATAATTGGGTCTCACATGAAGCCGCACCCAACGAAACATCAGTGGCGAGTCCCACTGGTCAACAAACACATTCAGCATTCCGTTGGAGCAGCCGCGAAGGCGGTCTAACATAGAGGCGCTTCGTTTTCTCATAACGGCATAAAAGTCATCCGTGCGCGTCTCTGCGAACATGCCTGAGGCACTGCACTGCCGCGGCAGCCCCATCAGAACCCTGAATGCGTTGTTATACTGCACCCGTAGCTCGCCATATGCCCGCCGCGTATAGTGAGCCCAAAGACTGCAGGTGTAAAATGACTGACTATATGCTTTAAAAAGAGTTATTTTTACTGATTTTGAACACCTCGCGAATCTCCGAGCCAGCATGTTGCACCGGACAGATAGAGACCTACGTTCCCTTTCAATGTCAATGTCATCTTTTAAATTATCAGTGATCCAGTGGCCTAGGTACTTAAATTTATTTACACGGCACAGCGGTATGCCACAGAGCGAGACAACCGGTATCTCTAAATAGGTCTTAGAACCAGACTTAAAGACCATAAGCTCACTTTTAACAGCATTGTACCTTAGCCCGTGAACCACCGCATATGAATCACATGTTGCCAACAGATCTCAAAGAGCGCCAATTGATGGGCTCAGTAGCACCATGTCATCTGCATAGCTGATATTGTTCATACAAACTCCATCAACATGACATCCGACTTTGGTGCTAATGAGCTCACCGATCAGCCGGTTCATGTAGAGATTAAAGAGCCGGGACGAACTAAGACCCCCCTGCCGCACCCCGCACTTCAACCCGTACACGTCCGAGCACGTTCCAGCCCACCTCACACAATTTGTTTGGTTATGATACCAGTATGCAAAAATAGATATTATTTCTGGCGGCAACGTAGTGTCATTAAACAATTTATTCCATAGCACATCGTAGGATACAAGATCAAATGCCTTTGACAGGTCCAAAAAGCATGCGAAAATAGGCGTTTTTCTAGATGTGTAGTATTGTACAGTTTGCTTGAGGCACAGTATGGCACTTTCCGTAGACAGTCCGGGCTTAAAACCAAACTGAGCGTCATAGGGTTCAAAGTGTTCAGCCAGCTGCTTGTCAAGCAAACTGTCCAGCACCTTAGCAACAACAGTAGCCAAAGAAATAGGCCGATAATTGGATATGTCAGAGGCATCCCCAGTCTTATTCTTAACAATAGGTACAACTACAGTATGCATCAAATCCTGCGGCAGATATCCATGACAAAGACATAGATTAAAAAGTAATGTCAGGATCCGCGGCAAATGCGGGCCAGCGAATCGAAGGTGCTCAACGCTAAGACCATCGTGCCCGGGAGATTTTCCTTTCCTCATATTATTAATAATGAAGGCAACTGTTTCGACTGTGAACAGGTTAGAAATATTTTCGGCACTGGACTCAACGCTGAACATCTGCTGTAGACTTGGTAATGGTGACTCAACTTTAAACTGTCGTTGAAATAAGTTGGCAATGTCTTTAGGTTCACTAAAACCCCCAACACTCGCAGGTAGGCTCGATTTAACATTTAGTTTACTGGTCGATTTCCAGAATTTACCAAACTGTTTAGCTGCATGACTCTGTGCTAACATGTCTATTTTTATTTGATTTTTATTGTTTAAACAATATCTTAATTTAGCTTTAAAATTTTTATATTAGCCTTAGGGATAGCCTCCCCGTGAGCTGCCTTTACATGTCTGTTCCAGCCTATAACGCGTTTATGTTTTCCTATTTTATTACTTCCTACATACGTACAATATGCACCCTCCCTTAGAATAGAAACCACATTTTTATACATATCGTCTATTACTTTATGATGACTATGGTTTTTACATAGTTTAGAAGAACATTCTATACATTCCGGGGGTAGATCAATGAATTTTAACTTTGAGTGACAAAATTCTTGAAATTTATTAATTTGTATATTGTCTCTCTCACCCCATCTCACCCTATCACAGAAACCATTAGCAGAAAATACTTTAGGTTTAACTATAGTAATGTCACATTCAAAATTTATAGGATAATGATCGGATGCGTAAACTCCGTACAAAACAGACGCTTTTATAAACAGATTTCTCGCTGCACTAATTACTATACAGTGATCTAACCACCGCTGAGACCCACTAGCCTGACAAACGAATGTATGACTGTCACTAGGTAAAAGTTCAAAGTCCATACAATACCACGATTGCTCCGCACATGTACTTACAAGATCCCTCCAAAATCTTCCACCCGGATGAGCGTTAAAGTCACCCACCATAATAACTGATTCCACATTCTTGCTGTCAATTATTGCAGAAATTTCACTAAGACATTGACAGTATTCTAGTAAACTATCACTCAGATTATTGTCAAACGGCATGTACACTGAAAATAATAATAACGTACTGTTACCATACACAATTTTTATTGCAACTAGGCGATCACTATTACACGACACCAAAGATACAGAGTGAAAAACTCCTTTTCTCCACAGCAAGGCCACTCCACCAAAGGCCTCCCCTTGACGACTCCCACTGTCGTATCTATGGATGATTTGCCTGTGTATGCAAAGGCGTCATCCAGGCTTCCCAAATATGTTAGTTCATGGGGCCAGAGCCAGGTCTCCTGTAGGGCGATGATATCAGATGCTTTACATAAACTTCGTACACATTCTGTAGATCTTATGATCGATTTACAGTTAAAAGTCGATAAATTAACTTTTCTTTTGTCCGGTCTATCCATTATGATTTTGAAATATCATTCATCTTATGAGGGTTACCTCTTTTCAATTGTTTCTTGAAAAAGATAAAACGTCGAAAAGTAATACCTTCAGGCCATAAATCGTTATTGAGATAAATAGGTAGGTTTATTTTTAGATACAAATAATTTAAAAGCATTGTAAGGCTTTTCTCTTTTCATAATAATTCTTTCTAAATCTACATGTTCCTGTGTTTTACTTTTAATATATTCAGAGATATCATGTTCAGTAGTTTGCTTGTTTACATTTGATATTAACAATGGAATCTTCGTCTCCGCCGCCTTAAACTTTTCACAGGAAGATGCCAATGCCTTTCCTGTTTTACCAATAAAACGATTCTGCGACTTACGTCGTTGAACTAAAGTCCAACCATCCTTAAGTCCGCCCGCACTACGCACATCTCTTTTTAATATCGCATCTTCGACATGCGATGCAGTCGGAACAACATCATTATGAATATCGTTATTCACCCGAGGGTGAAAGAGAGAACGATACGCCGGCGCGGTTATCGCATCCTTGCTTTGTAACTTAGTGTCGTCATTCATACCTGCGGCTGAGTCATTGTCTTTAGCAGATACTGAGACCTCCGTATCAGCTGTTAACTTCGAAATTACATGCGGTAAGCATATCGACCCGTTGTCTCTAATATACCCTCCTTTTTGCGTATTAATATTATCATCGTTGAAAAACGATGACGGCGGCCTGGATGTTTGCAAATTCTGTTTTATATCCTCTAATAAATCCGTAGTGACATAGTTGCTTTTTATATGACTAATTTCAGCTTATAAAATTAATAAATCTTTCAAAATTTTTGTGACATCCACATGGTCAAAACAGACGGGTGGTAATTTGTGAAGGTCATAAGCCACAAAAACTGGTATCTGTTCAGGATCAACTGTTTTAAATATGGTAATAATATCATCAAGATCCTTCTGCTTCTTCTGTTTACGTCTAGACACACACTTTTGTTTTGTCTTTAAAGACGTAAATAATAACTTTTTCGCCTTATCAATCTCCTCTTCAGAAAAAGAGGACACACAAATCCGTATTAAACTCTCATTATCCATTACATCGTTTTTATTGCGTATAAACGCCAACACTTCCGAAATTACCACATTACAGTTCACACATTTAATTGTATTCACAGACATTTTGACGGACTAGACAGAACATCGACCGATTCCCCTTCCTCCCGGACCTCGAAAACGAGTTGACGTGTGTTAAACTGCTATAACTTTCATTATAAATTGCTTTATTAAAATTAATTCGAAGTAAATAATAGGAGTGCATAAGTTAAGTGAAATTCTATTCTAAAAGGAACATATTCTACGGAGATATAAAGAGTACAACAAAGTTAATAAAACAAATAAATTAAACACGGAATCTCTAAAACTCAATGGTCCACGCAAACCAGTCTTTGTCTCCGAAAATTTATCACCTAAAATGAAGCGGCTATTGTACTTAACTAAGGAATATGCCAGATCAAACAACTATGAATTTTCTTGGGTATCAAACGGCAAAATATTTCTTCGGAAGAAAGAAGGCTCTACAGCTGTACCTATTAGAAGCGAGATTGACCTTGCAAACTTAAAGACAGACGTTTATTTATGACTGTTTTTTAGAAAGTGTCTGCTTATGTTTCTATTTGTTTTCTTTTGTGATAATACAAATTTTATACTCATAGATTCAATATCGTTCTTCACATTATATACATACACTTTCACCAATATACACTTCACACTCTCACACACATTAGCATATTTTATCATCGTCAGAAAGGTAAATGCAGTTTATATTATTATAATTATTTTTCTTGCATTGTTTTGTTTGCGTCAAAAGGAGGTGCTCAATGGATCAGATTATATAATACTATTAACATTTGTTCTTTTTCCCACACCAAATGAATAGTTCTATATTAACGGATAGCGATATTGAAAGAGTATCTATTTCCCAGTCTCATTGTTGCGCACCTGAAAAATGCAGGGAATACCTTGGAGGTATGGGTGACTCATTTTTAGTTTTGCATATTAACATTAGAAGTATTAGTTGTAATTTTAGTGAGTTTCTTGTACTGCTAAACCGAATTAACATAGTTTTTGACGTGCTTGTACTTAGTGAATGTTGGCTGAGTAAAATTCACTGTCTTTCAGCATTACCGGGTTACACTTCTTTTAAAAGCACGTTTAGAAACCAAAACGACGGAGTAGTGGCTTTTGTCCGGTCCGGCCTGACGTGTACACTGATAAAGCCAATGCTTATAGATGCTAATTGTCTCATCCTAAATTTTAACAATGAGTTTGCTGTAGTGGCTGTCTATCGGTCACCTTCATTTAGGAATGTATCCGTTTTTTTGGAATCCTTGGACAACACTCTCAAGTCCTTGTCGAGTTTTAAAAATGTCGCCCTAGTAGGTGACATAAACATTAACATTTTCCCTGGAAATGGAGACCGAAATGCAGATACCTACTTAACTACTGCAGCTATGCACGAAATGCTCCCCGCCCATGTATTTCCAACCAGGAATGACAGTTGCCTCGATCATGTCTTGCTGAAAACAAATAGACCCTCAATAGTTCTGGTGATTGACTCATCTGTCACGGATCACTCTCCCGTTATGTTATGTAGCAGTAGCAAAATAAAACAAAATAAAGGTACCTGCAATAAAACAATTACAGATGAGAGTGCTTGTGTTAGGGACCTTACTAATTTTAACTTCTTCTCAATTATGTCCATGACTGACGCTGAAGTAGCAGCCGATGCTCTGGTAAAGATTATAGTTGATATTATTAAGTCACACTCCCGAGTGGTAACTATTTCTAGTAAGCGACGTATTATTAAGCCTTGGATGACACCAGGCCTTTTGCGTTGTGTTAGAAATCGAGACCGCTTACACAAAAATTACAAAAAGAGTCCTAATAACTTTGATGCCAAATTAACGTATATTAGATATAGAAACCATTGCAGGGATCTCTTGAAATCCGTTAAAGTGGCTTATGAGAAGGAGGAATTTCAAAGAGCAAAAAATAACCCCAGGGCCACATGGAAGGTCATTAAAAATGTTACTTCTTTAAGCAGCGAATTAACCACTGCAAATTCACTTTTACAGCTAGGTGCAAGTCCTGAACTATCTGTTAACATAGTTAATGACTACTTTAGTGGCATTGGTGCAAAATTAACCTCGACACTTGATAACTCGTACAGAAACGATAATATTTCCTCCACCTCCGATAATTGTATGGTCAACTCAATGGCTTTAATAGAAACTGATATAGAAGAAGTTAACTGTATAATACTGGGACTCAAAAACTGTGCTGTTGGTTGGGATAACATTCCTTATTCTTTATTGAAAGCTGCTCGTTGTGCTCTAGCCCCGGTTATAACACATGTTTTTAATTTATGTTTTACTACTGGATCCTTTCCTTTAGTATTTAAGGAAGGCATAATTCACCTCATATATAAGAATGGTGATAGTGATAGTGTCAATAGCTATAGACCTATATCTGTATTGTCGACACTTTCCAAAGTTATTGAAAAAATTCTTAATAACAGACTTATAAAATATCTTGATCACTTTAACATCCTTTCCAACAATCAGTTTGGTTTCCGTAAAGGTAAATCAACAGAAGATGCTGTTCTATCGCTGACTAACACCATCATAAACAATGTAGAGTCCAAGCTTAAAACGATCGGTATCTTTTTAGATCTTACTAAAGCCTTTGACACTGTCTCTATACCCATTCTCATAAATAAGCTTCGGAATATTGGTGTGCGTGGGAAAGTCCTCCAAATATTTAAAAGTTACCTTAGTGATCGTAAGCAACGGGTTCATATTCCTCCTTATATCAGCCATGCTTTACCAAACACTTGTGGTGTCCCTCAAGGTAGTGTCTTGGGTCCTACGTTGTTTAATATCTACGTAAATGACCTGTTCCAGCTCTCCTTAAAACAATGTAAGATCCTAGCCTATGCAGATGACACTGTGCTTCTTCTTAGGGCTGAATCTTGGAAGGAGGCGCGTAATTTAGCTGAGTCAGCTATGTGTCAAGTAGTTCATTGGATGAATAAAAACATGCTGACATTTAACTTAGACAAGTCTATGTTTATCGCCTTTTCTGCAAGTTCACAAAATCTGCCGAATCAAACCTTTTCAATCCAAGCTCACCGTTGTTCATCTGCAAACGCCAGCTGCTCTTGTGCTGGACTAACCCGAGCCTTTACAGTAAAGTTTCTGGGAGTCCATATAGATAATTTACTAACGTGGAAGGAATAGATAGATACAACTGTTGTTAGGGTCAGAAAATTAATATTCATTTTTAAAAAACTGAGAGCTGTTGCTGATCAAAACATCCTAACAACAGTTTACTTTTCTCTGGTTCAATCTATTCTTTCATATTGTATAACGGCTTGGGGAGGATCTGGAAAATCTCGCCTTCTTCGACTAGAGAGAGCTCAAAGAGCTGTACTCAAAGTCATGCTTTCGAAACCTATCCTTTTTCCTACCTCAGAATTATATAGAACTGCCAATGTGCTATCTGTTAGGCAGTTGTTTATTAAACAGCTAATCTTACGTAAACACCAAACATTACTTTTCGTAAACAGTAGGACTTTCACTCGTCGCTCTAGACGAATTTGTGAAGTCCAATTATGTCATTATGCATTATCTAGACGGCATTATGAATACCTTTCCTCCTCCATATACAATAAATTACACATAATATTAAATATATATCCACTAACATACTGGAATTGTAAAAAGAAAATTAATAACTACCTTAAGAACCTCTCATATGACGAATCAGAAGCACTTATGTAGGACTGATATATATTCTCACTAGCAAACGCACGCACACACACACACACACACACACACACACACACACACACACACACACACACACATACACACGCACGCACGCACACACACTATTATTATTATATTATATTATTAATTGAAAACTATTAACTTTATATATCCAAGTAATTACTTTAAATTTTGATGACATATTAGTTTTAAATTGTTTAATATTTATTTTTATTATTATTGTTATTATTATTTTAATTCACTATTGTTGCTGAATATTTTATATGATCGCACATTCAATAATAATGTTATTTTCAAGTAATTACATTTGCTTGATTATAGTTTCAGAATTGTTTATTAATTAATTTTAGTTGTATGCCTGTATAATTTTGGAACATATTACATATTACATGTCCCGGAGTGGGCGTAAATGGCTGCGACACAGTGTATTACTAGTGTAGCCGTTTACGATGTAAATATTTTTGTGAATTTTTCTCTGTATGTTCAATAAATCTTATTCTTAATCTTAAATCTTATTCGTTGTGCATGCACACGTCAACTGAATCTGTGTAATATTAATATGTTTACCTTTTTTCTGTTTTATTTTTATTGTATTAGGATTCTCTTGATATTTTTTCTGTCTTAGATCAATTTGTTTTTCTTTAATTCGGTTTTTTATTGTAACAGTAATCATACTCTTATTTTAAATGTAAAATATTGCCTTGTTTACCAGTTAGTATTTTGTGTTGGCCATAATTCAGTGTTTTATGCCGGATAAGCAATTTGTCATTAATTATGACCTATATGGATTCGGGTTGAAGACTATTTTAACCTGTGGTGTTCACGTATCTATCTGAATGTGAGACAAAAGTTCGCGGTTAAGAGGTTCGAGGTTGATTTTGAGTTGGTGAAAATATATGTACTCGTATACTCCCAATTCATTCTTTTAGCCATACACGTGGCCTCTTCGAAAGCGAGCATCTTTGCTAGAAACACAGAGTAGTACGGAACAGTAAAATATAAATTTAACGCTCCCACTTCTTCAGACTAACATGGCAAGTCTCACTTCACTTTGAAATTTTTTCCCTTCTGTAAATATCTATATTTTTACGATATTGCGCTGTACTTATTGGATCTTTTATTACATGGTGCAATATGAATTAAAGTTATAAAAATAGAAAATGAAATAATAAAATAACGAAAACAAATTGTAAACACAGTTATTGGCTCATGTGTGGTATTATAAATTTGGAGTAGGACTCCACAAAAAACAATAGCTATTCCAGTTTGAGGTTTAAAGTAAACACCACTTTAAGCTATTCATATATAAATGTAGCTTAATTATATTAATAAACATCAAATTTACACAACATAACAAAACGATATTCAATAGAAATGATTAATTGATTACTCAATGTTTAATCAATCATTTGTTTTGTGCAGAATAAGAAATAATTTAATCCTTAAAATGTAAAAAAAATAAATATTTTAGCCATAACATGACAGATTTCATATTACTCAAACTACATGTATGCGTATAATCTTTACACAGAGAAAGTTAATGAAATTAATAACAAAACCAGGTAGTATTTGTTAATTTTGTTTGCTATTGCTTGCTTGCTTTGTTACTATTGCATTTAATAGTGCAGATTTAATTTTTAGAAGTCAATTATGAAGTGTTTCATGTATCCATCTATTTAGCTGGATATAAATATGCTGCGTATATATTGTAATTATTGTTTTATTAAGTAAGAATATTATAACATTGTTTTAGCGTTGGTGCAAATAGAATTTTGAACTGTCTCGTTTTTCTTAACTGAGTCTTAAATAACCAAGTGGTCAAGTTATATTTTGTTTGTGTGATATAGAAGGCATGTGTGAGGCACAGAGTTTTTAAACTGATTATATAATATGTTCACTAAAACATTATAAGAGAGACCTTACCTCATAAAATAGGCGTCAGTGAGACCAAGTCTAGCAATAAATCAATAATGTGATGATCTACTACGACAATACCACTTTCGCTTGTTTTTTTTACTATCTGAGGCAATTTTAGTCTCTATAAGCCTAACATACAAAAAAAAGTTGCCCTAAGGTATAGTATTAAATGGATGAATAAGAAGAGAGAAAATTAATTAATATTAATGTAAGAATATGTAAATCATTAATCATTTAAAGATATGATTAACATTAATAATAATATATTTACAATATTTCGTATTTAAAATTATGAATTAAAAAAAGTTTTGAATATCCAATTGAAAATATTTGTTCTAAGAAAACTTGCTGTAAACAAGCTCATATTTGGATAGGATTTTCACGCGACATATCTGATCTCCCTACCGAATTTAAATTATAACTTTATTTGGACCAATTTTACAATATAAATATTGCCTTACTTAAAAAAATTATTTATGTATCTTATATATTATATTTATGTATATTATATATATTTATAAATCGGCAAACCACAATCCTCGAATAAAAAGATCAGAGTTATAAATTTTACGCACATAAGTCCACTTCTGAGAATCAATATTTGTAATATGCCTAATCTTGTCATAAATACTGTGACAAAGAAAAGAAAAATCATAAAACAATTGTTACTTTGTACACGAATATACCATACCACATACGGAAATACCATACAAATTTATGAAGCTCATTTAATAATCTCTATTTACGTTAATATACTCCTTAAATAAATTACTCCTTAAATTATTGAGGCCGAATATTAATAAAAACAGCACTTTCTTGATTGAAATTTTATTCACTGTTAATCTTATAGATTGTTTTTTAGACTCCAAAATATTGTGTGCTGTTAAAAAATATTGAATAAATACGTTCTTGTCACTATCTGTGTATTCCTCTAATCTGTCAAACTGATTGTGACATAATTATCGACGACGTGGGAAAGTTTTATATGAAATAAAATATCTTAGACCTGGCTTTATTTTATTAGTAGTATGTCTAACTTATTGTAAAAATTTAAGGGTAAAAAAAAACACTACATTAAATTTATTTAGTAACTCAACTCAGCCCTCTTTGTAATCAAAAAAGTAAAACAACATACGTTATACTGCTCGACTCGTTTTATTAATAATTTTCACAGTATTTTGTTTTACGGTATTTTACCATGGGCAGCGCTTTCGAAATTAATTCTATATTTATTTTACAAGAAAGAGCTATACGGGCTATTTGTAACGTAAAAGCTAGAGACTCCCTAAGAGATATTTTTAAAGAAATCGGTATTCTTACGGTCGCTTCTCTATATATTTCTTCGCTTCTAAATACTATTATTTTAGTATAAAATGATTACGCGAAAAACGATAAAAATAAATAATCATTTAATAAGTGAAAATCTTTTTAATTTTCAGAATACAATAATGTTCTTTACATTTTATTTAAATGGATATTTCAATAATTAAAAGCGCAATTTTTTAATAAATATTCGACAATAAACAAGATTATTGGTTACTCATGAATATATTGTGTACCTAAATATCCTGCTCTACAAAAAATATATTGTAATTTTCTTCATAATGTTTAAAAATTTATTTTTGATTCCTTTTTCAAAGAAAAACTTATCTTATTTACTTATAAGATGTTTTAAGTTCTATTCACGTAATATATTTGAAAAATATTAACATATTATGATTTCATGAACTATATGATGATTTGCGTATTGATTCACATTTAGAGTATACATAATATCCACTGTTAATTCATATATTTTTTCTATATATATTAAGACAAAAGTAACTCCCAAGTTAATAATAAAATCCTATATTGTGAGACAACCAGACACATAACGTTTGACGTTTAATTTTCGTGGGTGGGCGTGAATAAGTGTACACGTACTTTGTGCTGTCTTAATCAATTTATTTAAAATAAATAATTAGTAATAATTTTTTTAAGTGTTAATCTTCTATTTATGATTTAACAATTAATATTTTATAGTTATAATAAATAATTATAAAATACTAATTGTTAAACTCTATGAGTGCAATTTCGATTTAAATTTTACCTGCACACACCTACCTGTCTTATAACATTAACTTTTATACGGAAGAACAAAAGAAACTGTTTAATATATTTGACTATATCACTTGCAACAGGACTTCATTAGACGCTATTGTAGAGGTACAAAGGTCAGTCAATTCTCAACTATTAGCACGTATGTCAGAGTTTGAAACCCAACTGAAAGCATCCTTCTAGCAGTGTAACTATGTTTCACTTGAGTGAAGAGTTTTAGAATTCTAATTAGAATGTCTGGAAAATATTGACACTGCTCCAGCAGCAATTGGTCGAACTCTTAAAATCCGTTGACATGGCCGGGACAAGATACAGAAATAAGTTTTTGTTACTCTCTGGTGTCCCTGAGAAGCAGGGTGAAGACCTACCATCTCTTTTTTTTCTATTATCCATGAGAAGTTGCAGCTTATTGACATCAAGGTAACTGCGTTTGAATCTTGTCGACGACTGGGAATTTCTCCTGATAATAAGTGCCGTCCAATTCTTATAAATTTCTGTGATGAGGAGACTAAGGCAATCATTTAGCGAAAAAATACTTTTCTTAAAGTAACAAACTTTGTTTTGGCTGAATTCCTCACTAAACAGAAGCAGGGTTGGTTCTTTTCAGCCCGCAAGGATCTTGGTGTCCGTAACGCCTGGACTCGGAATGGCTCCATAGTCGTCTAATTACCGTCAGGTAATATAAAGAGAATATACTCTCACGAAGAACTTGAAGCTGTTCTACTGCAAGTTCCGATTGTCGCCGTTAAATCTGCACAGCCACTGCAGCATACAACCGATCCACCGAGAGCTGATTCTAGTCGTGTTAAACGTGTCACTACTAAGAAAAAATAGGCACTATCAACGTTAGTGTTTCTTTTTTTTTCCTTATTTTGTTTTTTCTTTGCCTCCTAAACAGTTGGAAATAATTTAAGTAGACATTAGAGTTACTTCACTTACAACTTTTTAATTATAATTTCACTGCGTATTCATAGCAATTTATCAATCCTGCAATTATAATGCTATACTATTTTAATTCAACACCTATAACACATTACACAATATTAGTTATTATCATTTATTATTATCATCATCATCTGTCCCTTGTCACTTGACAGTTGACTCAACGATTCTTATTGTTATGTCAGACGGCAAGCTACGGTTTATAGCCATACTGCCATAAGACATCTGACATTGAAAATTTTGTAATAGTCAATTAAACCTCCTTACTCACGTCTTACTAAAAGTTTGTAGTGTATTATATTGTTTTGTTAACTTTTTAAACTGCTGTAGAATAATTGCATAATTAATTAGTAAGTAGCTAGTTTTTTGTTATGTTTGTATAACTTCTTTTTTCCTTACTATTGTTGCCGTAATGTAGTTGTGATTTGGAGTAGATTAGTTTTTACTGGTGTTATATTTTTATTTTTTTTTATTATTGCCGTTAGTTATGATTCTATTTTTTTTATTGTAGCAGAGACATTTGCACAATACTTTGTCATTATTTTACTAGTTTTTGTGCAATCTAGATTTTTTGTTTAGTTATTTGTAACGGTACTAACTTAGATTATGCTTTTTCTGTTCTTAGTTTTTGTTATTTTTTTCTCATGTTATTTGGCTGGTTGTGCAGGTAGTTTTACCTTTTACACTTTTGCCAATTTATAATTTTTATTAGTATACACTTTTATTATTGTTTGTATTTAGTATATTATTATATAAAACATATAAATATATATAGTATTTTGTATATTTATATTTTTAACCTATCTAATATATATTTTATTTATTATTACTGTATTTATTATTATTGATTCATGTCTGATTTAAGTTATTCATTTTATTCTGCATGTAGCTCAAATTCATTTTGCTCAATAGACTCGGATTTCTCAGTTCTGTCTCTGCGGGATGAGTTCTTAAATGAACTTGGGGCCAATAATAATTATTTCAACTGCTGCCACATCAACGCGCAAAGTATTCCCCAGCACTTCACAAATTTCTCTTACACTTTTTCAGATAGTGTCTTTCATGCTATTCTTATCTCTGAAAGTTGGCTCAAACCTAATCTAGATTCTTCATTTTATTCTTTACCCGGCTATGTATTAATCCGTTCTGATCGCGTCGATAAAAGGGATGGTGGGCATGTACCAGTGAGAGCTGTCAAACTGCGTCATTCCCCTTCTCCCTAGATAACGGAACGGATCAAAGCTGCTATGAAAAAACGGGATTGTGCTTTCCGTAAGTTCCAGCATTTTTGTTGCGAGGATAACTGGATACACTATAAAAAGTTGAGAAATCGGTGCAACCAGATGGTAAGACTTGCTAAACGCCAATACATTATCACTAATGTTTCTGATTCTTCGTCGGCACTAATATGGAAGTTTCTTAGCAACTTTGGTTTTATAAGTTCTAGAGACAAACAAAATTTAAACAAAAATTCCCCTAACCTATTAAATCATCTACTGTCTCCTCAATTGATATTAATACAAAGCATCTCACTATATCTTCCATATCTTCCATGCCAAGGCTTCTCTTTTCAGCCTTCACATTTTCTTTAGTCTCTGAGAAAGAAGTAAAAAAGCAGTACTTTCGATTAAATCGAATGCTATTGGCGCGGATGAAATTACTCGACACACGATAGTCACTATGATTGACGTTCTTCTTCCAATGTTAAGCTTTATAATTAACACCTTGCTTTGCTCCGGTATATTTCCCTTAGTATGGCGTAAAGCGCACATAATTCCTATTCCCAAAACTAATAACCTTACCAGTCTCAATTAATTACGGCCTATCTCTATATTACCCTACCTCTCTAAAGTCCTGGAAACAATAGTGTATATACAATTTTCATCTTTTGTTCATAGCAACAATCTTTTCTTCGAGTTTCAGTCACGATTTCGTCCTGGTCATAGCAAAAGCACTGCCCTACTTAAGGTGTTGGAAGGTTTCCGCGAGGCAACGGAGAATAGTCAGTTAACCGTGTTAGTCCTCATCGATTTCTCCAACGCGTTTAACGCGGTTGATCATGACATTCTTATTGCTCTCTTTTCACACCTAAATATTTCTTCCAAAGAACTAAATTGGTTTTTAACATATCTTTGTGGTCGTCACCAAGCGGTACGCATCGACAATACTTTGTCAGAATGGTGTGGACTGAGTGCTGGTGTACCACAAGGCGGTATTCTTTCCCCTCTTCTATTTTCGTTATTTATCAATTTCATTACTATAGATTTAATCTCCCCTTACCATCTGTATGCAGACGACTTACAAATTTACACTTATGTTATGCCGGACAACGTAAATACTGCAATCGCGTTTTAAACCAGGACTTGAAACGAATACACGACTGGAGCACAAAGTACGGTATTAACGTAAACCCTAAGAAATGTCAGGCAATAACAGTAGGTAGTCAGCGACAGCTACTTAAATTGGAATCAACCCATTTAATGTCACTGTCTTATGACAACATTGATATTCCTTTTTCCTCCGCGGTCAAATCTCGGCCTCCACATTGATACAACCTTAAATTGAGATTTCCATGAAAGTGAAATATGCCGCAAAGTAACCGGTTCCTTGGGTGCACTATATCGTCACAAAAACTTTCTACCTATTCGGACAAAAACTCTGTTAGTGAAATCCTTAATCCTACCTCTCATCGACTATGCTGATGTCTGCTGGTAGTTGGTGGTTTTGATGCCTGAGTGAATCCCGCTTCTGATGTCGGAGATCGGAGGTATATTCGTGGCTTGTTCGTTCTTGATTGAGTCTTCTGGTACAGGATCCGAAGCGTAGGTCTCAGGCAATTAAACCACACAGACACAATATGACAATTACTAGTATTAAATGTAGGTAATCACAAATTACTTAGTAGGTATACAATTATCAGAGTTTCGTGAACCACCGGTCCCGTTTGGGGGGTCCGGACTGTAAGGCTCACACTAATCAATAATCCTCTCGTCTCGATGCTCTCGGATATTTAAAATGTCTCCGGTGCCCCTCCAAACGATTCCGATCACGTGACTCAATACGTCACGGCGTTCACACCCCACTGTTACAATGATATCAATTGAGTTATTAATTATCGTTAAATTATCGTGATCTCCGACATATATATATTACATTTATGAACCAATCTATATTATATATATGTGTATGTGTATATATATTATATATATATATATATATATATATATATATATATATATATATATATATATATATATATATATATATATATATATATATATATATATAGATATATATATATATATATATATATAGATATATATATATATATATATATATATATCATAATTTATTATTTATATATCTTTATTTATTTATATATATTATTGGTTTATATATTATAAACTAAATAGTACATTGTATTTGTTGTGCACGTTCTTAGTTTCACATATTTGTTCCAACGTTTTTTTTTATTATTTTGTTTTAATTATTTAAGTGACTTAAACTAGTAAATCGCCTCTTTGTGTTATCTTTTACTGGATTCTCAGGTTGACTGGTAGAGAATGCTCTTAGCATTAAGTCCGCCTTTTGTACTTTTATTTGGCTTAATAAAGATTTAATCATAATAATAATAATAACAATACTCAGTGAGTCTACGACGAATTGTGTGGGCATTTCGCAATGTGGGTAACGAAACCAAGATCTTTGGCTCAGCAGTCAGGGCTCCTAACCACTAGTCAAACATGCTAAACATAATGAATAGTTTACTCTCAAATGATAACCGTCTTTGAGAGCAAAATATAAATATTTGTCTGGACGCAAAGGGTTTCAACCCTTTGAAACCCCAAATGAAGATATACTGGAAGTCGAACACAAAAAATATTAAAACGCTGTATTGTTCTAACTAAAGAATTGATTCAACTAACATTCTGCTAAAATCTCCAAACTGGAAGACCGGGAAAATATCCTGCTACTAAAAGTAAACAAGAATCTCTTGAAGCCTAAAATTCACAGATCTATTACACTTGTTCTTATCGTCTCCAAATTTCTTCTAAAACTATTTCTCTAAACAATGACTCTTTACACCAAGCTACGATGGTAACAACATGGCTTCCGCGCGAAGCATTCCACTGTACTAAGGTATAACAGAGTCATACCACCATCCAATCCGAAAGGAACAAGAAGAAATACATCGCCGCAATTTTCCTGGACGTTGAAAAAGTCTTCGACCCGGTCTGGCACACAGACGAAGATGCCATTGTATTAGCTCATGTATTCCTTAAAAACTTTTACGTCACCCTAGGTGACACAAAATTCAGCACTAGTTGTCGCGGTTTATGAGATCATCCTGGAGACGGACAGACGGAGATAACAAGATTCCGTTTTTAAGTCTTCAGGTAAGGAATCCTTGAAAAGTAAATCTCCTTTACGCAATTCCTGATAAGAAGTTTAAATGTAATTAATATACAAGATTTTCAATTAGTTACAATTAATACGCATAACTGTTTAAATACCATACTATATAATGTGTTATATAATATTATTGAGTCAGATTTCCTTTAAACTAAGTTAAATCCCTTTTTAAATTCCAGGCAGGGATCGATCTCAAACAATTTTCAAAATCTCCAAGCTTTTAGGTACTCAAACAGTTTGTAAAAATGTAATAAAACCTGTCTTTTGGTTTTTGATCGAGTAAATGGTCTGTAAATGATTGAAACCTTTGGATCATTTCTAATCGCTTAATCTAGCTTGATATTTTATCCCCGCTTCAAGTTTTGGTTTTACAAAGGTTTTAATGTCCTTTCACTTCAAAATATACTCTCAAATTTATTATTGTGACTATGTTATTTACATTCAAATAAGTAAAGTTTGTGTAATATTCATTACCGGAAAAAGTTCTATTTTCTATTCGTGGAATACGTGCGTGTTTCCACTCCACGCTGCTTCGTTGTGGATGACAATTCACATAATGTTTTATACATAATATCATTCTATATCTCTGAAGATGTTTAGGTTTCAACATAATGTTTTCTTCACAGAATAAACCCAGAATTATATATTAGTTTTATTTTGAACCAAATATTTAAAACATATATATCACTCTAAATTAATTTTATATAGTAATATGACCCGTAATAAGACGAGGATTGTACAATAATACTTTTCGATGGTAATTATCTAAAACATTATTAAAAAGGTATAAAAATATAAGAATAGTTATTGAGCATCAGAAGACGTAATGGTTTTATAGTCCCCATAGAAAATGCGAATTTTTCAATGAATTAAAATGGAAACTTAAAACCAACTTGATGCGTTGATTACAGCGAACTTGAAGCACTCTTAGATAATATATATTTTTTTTTATGATAGAATCCACTGCAATAGTATTTTATTAATGTTACCCCCTCTCACTCTCCATTTAATGCCTTGGCTACATTTATTTGATCTTACAATTTTTTATAAATATTTTTCATTTTATTAGATATAGGTAATGTTATGTTTATTTAAGCAGATTATTTACATCATTTTTTTTTAAATAAATACTTTAATTTGGACTACGATGATATAAGAGCTATTTAATTATTTTTGTGCGTATTCTTTAATTGTAAGACACATTTGAAGAATAAGTACACAAAAAGACATAGATAAATAGAAGTTAAATACCTAATAAAATACATTACGACACATGCCACTCCAAATCGACAATCCAATAAAACATTTTATAGATAATAAAATAAAACAAACTTTCAGTTTGATGGAATCATCACTTAGGTTTTAAGAAAATCGTACATGCATAATGGAATTTCGTTGTTCAGTTCTGAGAATGAAAAACAAATGACAAGTAACAGTCCTCTTGCAAACAAAAAATTAGTCTCAATCCCGGGAATTAGGAGCGCGAAAATGATTTAGCGTTGATGAAAGAAAGAAAACATGTAATAGGTCTTACAAATGAATTGTGTATTTTTCGATTGCCAAATCCATTTTTTATAGAACGATGAAGATCTTCAATAATATTCAGACCCTATTGTATTTTGATTGACGGATTGTAAGATATTATGAGTGATGGATATTGAATCATAAAACTTCGGCTAAAATATCTAGATTTTCTCACGATGTTTTTCTTTTAAGACTTAACTAGCTTTTGCTCGCGGCTTCGCACACGTTAAATTCATAGTAAAACATTTCCCCTTTCCCTTTTTTTTTGTATTGAATTCTATATGACTTGTTTTAAGTGATTCAATCAAAATTATGACATCGGCAGACATCGCTCACTGTCAAAAGTATATTTAAAGATTTTAATAAGGATGCAATATTAGGTACTGTATTTTGTTTGTATCTCTCTTGTTTTCTTAATAACTATTCTAATCATAAATCACACTAATAGATTTTCATTAATAATAAACAAAATATGACCATGTAAACTTGAGGAATTCTGAGCTAGACAATCAACGTTATTTTGACCATGAACTTGCATGGTCTGGTTTTATTAAAAAGAAATCTATTTTAAATGCTAAATAATATACATTAGACATTCAGTTAGCTATAATAATAATAATATGGATAATAATTTTATTTCAGAACAAGCCATATGTGTTACTTACAAAACTTATCAATTATTGTTAGTAGACTTATGCTAAAACTTAAATACTATGACCGACCACTAACCGATGGACACAGAAACACCATATCATCAGCATAACTTATATTGTTCATAGGGACTCCGTCAATGTGACATCCGATATTAGTGTTGCTGAGCTCACTGATCAGCAGGTTAATGTAAAGATTAAAGAGACGGGGCGAGGTTATCCCTCCCTGCCTTCTCTATACGTCAATACGTACACATCGGCAAAAGCTCCTGCGCACTTAACTCTATTAGTTTGAAATTTATACCAGAACTTTAACAAATTGATAACAGAGTGATGAACGGTGCTCTCATTGCGCAGTTTTACCCACAATTTGTCATATTATGAAACCAGGTCAAACGCGCTGGATAGATCAAGAAAACAAGCGTTGACTGGAGTATTTCTGTCTGCGTAGTACTGCACCGTCTGCTTGAGGCATAAGATGGCACTCTTTGTAGCTACCCTTGCCTAAAGCCGAATTGAGCATTATGCAATGGAATACGACTTGCCATATGTGAATCAATCAGACAATCCAGAACTTTAGCTATAACAGTGGCTAGTGAAATTGGTCGATTGTTGGCAAGATGTGTAGCATCACAGGTTCCATTTTTCAAAATCGGAACAACAACAGTTTTCATAAGATCACTCAGCAGATAAGAATGACTGATACATAATGAAAGAAAAATAGCCAAAACCCTAGGCAGGTGTACACCAGCATATTGAAGGTGAACGAAGCTGAGATCATCGTGCCCTGGAGATCTTACGTTAGAAACTTCATGGGCAGAAAAGATAACATTTAGATCAACACGCGTATCGTCATCATCGAGCACAGGCGAGAAGGGCGTTATGTCAGGATTTAAAAGTGAAGTCATTTTAAAATGATCCATAAACATATACGCTATGTTTGCAGGGTTACACAGCCCCGCTACACTCGTTGGAAGGCTCTGCCTGGGTTGCATTTTGTTTGTAGTTTTCCAAAACTTTACAAAATCTTTCGACTCATGATTCTTTGCTAACATATCCAATGTTACTTGGGTTTCATTATTGCGACACCATTTTAATTTGGCTTTAAAAAAATTACGTGTATCACGCATTTTGTCATAGACTGTTCCCATAGACGGCCTACCTTGCGAATTCCACAGCTGAAACGCAAGCCGAGCCTCAGAGTGAGCGGTTCGTACATGATAATTCCATCCTCTCAGTGGCTTATACTTTTTATTCTTTACAATGACAGCACTTCGTTCTGCAGCCCCCGTAAGTGTATTAATTATTTTTCTGTACATATCTTCTAAAACAATTGTATGTTGAGGATACAAATAGAACACAAAGTGTTTACACAGTCACAAAATTCAGAAGGAAAATCTATGTCCCGTAAACCAGAATTACATAAATCCTCATATAATTCTATCTGATTGACGTTCCTATCTCCCCATATAACACTATTCTTATTTCTATTACATTGTAAAATATTTGGCTCTTTTAATTTGAGATTACATTCTACAAGAATAGGTAAATGATCAGACCAGTAACAATCATACAAAATACACGCGCTAGTAATAGTAAACAGTGGACACAGTGGTCGAGATGGCTTACAACCATGAATCTCACTCACATACGTATACGAGTCACTCGCCAACAGTTCAGTGTCCGTGCAACACCAACGCTGCTCTTCACAAAACTTTAATAGTTCATAGTGAAATAGTTCATTTGCATGGGCATTTTAATCTCCTAACATATATACACACGGAATATTACAACTTTCTATGACGGCACATATTTCACTTAGATAGTCCGTGAATTCCATTAAATTGTCACCAGAGTTTATAGGCACGTAAATTGAAAATATAAATATATCGCGGTCACACATATTAACTTTAATAGCCGCAAGACGTACACTATTACACTGAACGACACTTACCGATGAGAATAAACTTTTCCTTCACAGCAAGGCCACACCTCCGTAAGGCCTGCCTCGAAGTAAGCCTTCCGATGTATCAACCGCAGAGGTCCCAGTGTAGGCAAAGTCACCGTGTATACCATTCAGAAAAGCCAAATCATGCGCCAATAACCATGTTTCTTGTAAAGCGATTATGTCCGCCTTATACATCCCACGGACGATTTCACACATTTGCAGTTAGCTAGCTATTTTAACAGACCTATCCATGTTTAGTTGATTTGTTGATTGTATTCTGAGTCTTAACTGTATCTGTTATGTTTCTTCTAAAATATATGAAACGTCGGTATGAAACATCTTCTGGCCAGAAGTCGTCATTCATAAAAATATCTTCCTTTTGTTTAGGAATAAAGATCTTGTAACTATCATAATTTTCAATATGCTTCATACTCATCCTTTTCACACTTACATGAAGATTCGTTTTCTCTCTTATATGCGTAAGGATATCTTCTTTGGAGATATCTCTATGCACGTTAGAAATTTAGATAGGCACCTTTATACAGCTATGTGCATTTGCAAAATTTTCAATTCTGAACATTCACAATAGCCAGTTTTGAGACAGTTTGCACGGTTCCATACCGACCGACCGTACCGCCGCAAACACGATGTCCCTATGTTTAAAATCTGTAATATCTTCGAAAATATTAATTTTAATTATATTCGGGATAGGGGATAGATTTAAATATATTGTTCCACTTTAAATGTGAAATGTATTTAAGGTTCTTAATTAGATAAGAATTAATGCTTAAAATCGATTTCTAAATAATTTTCCAAAATTAAAGAGGTAGGTACTAACTACCTAGTAAATCCTAGCTGTTGCTAATGATTGTGTCTATTTTTACCTTTTTCCAGAGTCAAATAATATCAAATGACCTATTTTTTTTAATATATAAACAACTATGTGGAACATTATTAGTTTTATTGTTATACCTAATACCTAAGCGCATTTTGCCGTTTTATTTTCACAAAAATAAAAGAATTGAACAAACAAGTAAACTTATATTATAACCTAACTACATACACAATTGTATCTTAATTCATTCGCTAGTTTTGTATCCTATGATAGCCCAAACAGTTTCTTAATTTTCCTTGTGAAAAAGAAATATTTTTTTCTACACAGTGACATCTAGTTACACCATAATGAACTTTTTGGGCTTAGTATTCGTTTTACCTACTACATTATTTCTTATTTAACTACAATTTTTTTTTGAATTTTGAAATTTTGCTATATACAGCACTTATATTATAAAACTATCATCGCAATTATTAAAAATTGTATACCAGTTTTTTTAAGTATGTTATACGTATCATATTATTAGTTAAAGATAGATAAAATTAATGACAGAAAGAAAGACATATTTGAGAGAATTAAAAAGTGATAAAATATTATGAAGGATTCTATTAGTAGAAATACTCAGGAAAACAGAATTGATCATCAAAATCTTTCGTCTATTGTCACGATTCTTGAAATTTACCTACAGTTTAGAAAGGACTTGAGACCTGCGTATAGAAGTCTATTGTGATTCTACAAAATGCTTCTTCGAATTTCCGTTCCAGATTAATCGACTAGAGGCGGTTTTGCAAAGATAAATAGCAGTTTTGAGACCATTATTATGTTTAAATTGGATAGATAGCACTTTCTGCGTTGTGATTTAAATCAACTGTAATCTCCAATTGACATAGATATTATTTAGTAACTATTTTAAATTAATTATTAAATAACATGAATCAATAATTAACATAAGTGTCATACTTATCATATTATGTAAATAAAAATACACAAAACAAACTTTTTTCTAGTTGTCTGAGATAATTATGCGCACAATTTTATTCTCAAATGTTAAATAATAATCCTAAATATCACATATTTATTACATGGCTTGGAAGAAAGCTCATAATGGTCATAATGTATTACCATCTAAGATAATCTAATTTTAATAGTAAATATTAAAATTACAAATCACATCTTGAGTTTTGAAGTTAAAACAACCTCTGGATTAAGCTAGTAAGTAATCTTTAATTTTAATTTCTATCTCTTATTCAGGAATAACCAAATTAACTTGATGAATTTGATTGGTTGATTTGAATGATTTGGACAAATTTTACAATGTTCCGCATTGATATTATTCCCCACAAACATACAGCACACAGACGCCAAAAAAAGTTGGGAATGTTACCTCTATGAAATATCTTAGGCTAAATATCCCGTAAATGGCCTCCCATTTAAACAACACACAACAGATCAAACTAAGATATCAAATGTCTCGAATGCCCCTATTGACTGAATTGATATTTGTCCTCTCATCAAGCTTCAGTTTCGATTACAAGCCCACTTACAATGATCTACTATTAGAATTGACAAGGACCTAAATGTAGATATAGATGTAGATATCAATTTAAAATATTTAAACTAAAATACTTTAAAAAAAATCTGCCCAACATACAACAATTAATACTTTAAACTGATTTATGTGTAAAGCGCCTGTCTAGCTATATTTCGGACCAAATTTTGTGTTTTTCTCTTTTATAATTTTCTTTAACACCAATCTGTGTTTGATTCTCGTGATGATTAATGTAAGTATACTCTGAGATGGAATAATAGTTAGAAAATGTAAACAAAGAACTGTCATTGTCAGTGTCACTACGTTACATGTCATAGTATGTTTTCAGTGATAATAAACATTTTCTTAATCGGTTTATTTTTTATATTTTACTGTTGAAATGATCATAATTATTTAATATTTATGGTCATTTCAGTACAATACAATAAAATAATTTTATAATCATATTATGTTGAAGAATAGGTAGGGATGCGAACATTGCTTATTTAAGTTTTAAATTTGCTAGTATGTTTGTTTGGGTTATGTAAAAAGAAAATAATAATTATGAAATAGCACAAACACATATATAATGAAGTTATTTGAAAATGAAATGCTGAAGTCGCTAAATGTCTTGAACATATAATGCCCTGTGAATGCTGAAAGGTTCACCACAATAATAAAATGCTTTTAATAGGTTTGAAGACGTTTTGGTTTGATCATACCCAACCACACTCACCTGAGTGCATTATGGAATTTAGTGTGTAACTCAAAAATATTAAAAATAATTATATAGATAATCATAAAATTTAAGATCTTAATTATAACTTAAAAATTATATTTTAAACTATTTTAGATATACCAATCTTTTCAACGTGGTATTCTAAGATTTTATTTACAATCGATGTATTTATGAACTATCATTGCCAAAATAAAAACAATTCAAGAATATAAATCTGACAGATTTAAACGATATTATATTACGAAGATTTCTTTAGAACAAATTTAAGAATAATTAATCATCTTACTGACTTTCGTTATTAGATTATCTTAGCTTGAATATTTTTGAAGAAATATTTTACACTGATTTGCACTTAAGATGTTCTTATAAAACTTTCCTTGTTTAAGTTGAAAATAAGTTTGGTCATACATTCATAAATAAAATGATATCAAACAATATTGAGAGCGATTTCAGAAAATGCTTTACATAAACTAATATTATTATTATTATAATATAAGACGACCAAACTAGTCTGCGGGTCACTAGAAGTAAAAGTAATCACCACCGCCCATGGTCTCTTGCAGTATCCAAGGAATAAAAAGAGCATTGCCGACCTTTGAAGGGAAGTAGGCGCTCTTTTTGAGGGTACAAACAACTAGCGTGGAAACCTGTGAAATCGATTGTGGAAGTGTTACCATCAAAATTAGAAAATATCAACTAAAATAACGATTTCTGTATTATATTGCATTAATCAAATTAACTTTATATATTGTCTGTGTTTTTATTTTGAGCATTACTAGGTGACGTTATATAATTTGTTCCTGTACTTATGACTGCTCACATAGTACAAGTAATAGTTATATGAATAATAAGTTTTGAACCCTAACAGCTTGCAGTGAACGTCGAGAGATCAGTCGGATAGATATATATATTTAAGTTTCGTAGGTTAAATAGGATTGTCGAATATACAGCCCCTTTCCTTCCCTGGATCTTCTCTTTCGTCCCAAGGCAATGACACGATTTAAAAATATCATAAGGGAATTTTGTAACAATTTAGTATCAGGTGGATTGATTTCACTTTAATATAAAATATATTTTTTGTTATTTTAACGCTTCCAGGTTTTACGTGGACCTACTTTTTGCATCCGCATATAAAATACATTGAAGCATTTTTAATATATAATTCTCTATATAACTATAGTTCGCAACAAATTTAAGCGAATTTCCAAAATAAAAACTGGTTTTTACATATATTTTTTTCTAAAATCATTTAAGTATTTAAAAATCTGTCAACAATCATTTCCTGTATTTAGTAGATCTTTCTAAAATATTTAGTATTTTGTTTGTTACAAATTATGTTTTGGATGTAACTTTAACCGACTGCGAAATATAAAATAATTCATCGTTTTTTTGAAGACACGAGATAAGTTTTATGTAAAATTGATTTAATATAAGGAAGATAATAAAGTTGTTTATAATATTCTATCGGTGTTATATTTATGACACTCATAGTAATTAATCTACAACTGTTGTCGTTATATTAAAGACTATTCTCTTTGTGACTAAACTATAGATTATATTAAAAAAAAATGAGGTTAAAATTTTTTTCGGACTATTGGGCCGATCTATTAATAAAATATTATAAAAAATGTATATGACACTGCTATACTCTAATTTTGAGTATTTTACTCAAAATGTGATGAAGAAGAAAATAACGAGGTGTTTTTTTTCAAAGAAGTTTATATTCATGAATTTATTTAAGCAATTTTATGAATATAATCAGAAAGTTAATTTTGAGTTTCGTTCCAGTAATATTCTGGTGAATACGTAATACCAAAGTCAAGTTACCAGTATACGTAATGTAGTACAAGTTTGCTTGTTAGTATGTTTTGTGGATATGAAACTTTATATTTGTATATCATACTCCTCTACAAAACTATTAATATATTAATGAATTGTACAACCTATTTAATAAAGGAATAAATGCAGTTTTATTTCAATAAATAAAAATAAAAAGACGTATTATTTCGAAAGGTTTACTCAACTTGTCAAATATTGCCTTCAATAAATCGGAAGATTAGAAGCTGAACCTCCGAATAAATGTCCAATATCAAACCTTAACAAAAATAAATAAGGGGTCTAGAAATAAAAGGCAAATAACTGGTCGACAAAGAATGGATACAAGTAAATAATAATAAACTGTTCGAACGACACCCTGACATTACTCTGTGTTAGAAAGTAACTGAGGCATTCAAGAAAGAAAAATATCGGGCATAGATAAATATTGACATCAAGTCAGTTGGGCTATTTTATCTTACAATGAAGGAATTTCTAACTATTATATATGTATATATATATATATATATATATATATATATATATATATATATATATATATATACATATATATATATAATATATAATATATATATATATATATATATATATACATATATATATTTAATATGTTGTATATACATATACTAGCTGACCCGGCGGACTTTGTACTTCCTCAATCGATAAATAAAAGACCTCACTTTTGTATAAAATAATTTAATAACAAACAAAACGAATACGTATTTTATAAAAAAAGGATATTTTGAATTAAGCATGAAGTTTTATTATTATTTTCGACACATTCATGTTGCTTAGTTATAAAATAGAGGTTCATAACGGTGTCGACTGATTTGAAGGAAATTAACTGTCCTGGAAGAAAATTCTGAATGGTCGCATTGACATCCTCGACAATTATGGTTATTGAACTTTTGCGCTATATCTAGGAAAACACGCTGAAGAAGCTCCTCTTTTGAGTCTGTGATTTGACAGAAATATGTGGGTAACGTGATGAATCCGGTCGAGATGTCTACTGCAACTTTATTATTTCCAATGTCTAACAACTGCTTCGCAAACACATTTGCAGTTTCATCTTGTTGCAAAAATACTCTCATTGTTTTTAAATTTTTTGTTGGTTTCGGCACCTGAAATCAAAAATGATAAATGTTTATCTTTTTACTTATATGAATGAATTAAAAAAATATATTTAATTTTGTTCAATTTATTTACCTGTTACATCACAGTGCCGCAATCCATGTGACAGAAGGTACAGCACAGGGTTCCGTACTGGGACCTTTGCTCTACTTAACATATGTCAATAACCTGTCTGACGCAATCAAACAATGTGAAATTTACCAGTTCGCAGACGATACCTGTCTAGTCGCCGCTCGCCGCCGTCGTCGTAATATATATAAGAATAAGATTTATTGAACATACAGAGAAAAATTCACAAAAATATTTACATCGTAAACGGCTACACTAGTAATACACTGTGTCGCAGCCATTTACGCCCACTCCGGGACATGTAATATGTAATATGTTCCAAAATTATACAGGCATACAACTAAAATTAATTAATAAACAATTCTGAAACTATAACCAAGCAAATGTAATTACTTGAAAATAACATTATTATTGAATGTGCGATCATATAAAATATTCAGCAACAATAGTGAATTAAAATAATAATAACAATAATAATAAAAATAAATATTAAACAATTTAAAACTAATATGTCATCAAAATGTAAAGTAATTACTTGTATATATAAAGTTAATAGTATTCAATTAATAATATAATATAATAATAATAGTGTGTGTGCGTGCGTGCGTGTGTATGTGTGTGTGTGTGTGTGTGTGTGTGTGTGTGTGTGTGTGTGTGTGTATGTGTGTGTGTGTGTGTGTGTGTGTGTGTGCGTGCGTTTGCTAGTGAGAATATATATCAGTCCTACATAAGTGCTTCTGATTCGTCATATGAGAGGTTCTTAAGGTAGTTATTAATTTTCTTTTTACAATTCCAGTATGTTAGTGGATATATATTTAATATTATGTGTAATTTATTGTATATGGAGGAGGAAAGGTATTCATAATGCCGTCTAGATAATGCATAATGACATAATTGGACTTCACAAATTCGACGAGTGAAAGTCCTACTGTTTACGAAAAGTAATGTTTGGTGTTTACGTAAGATTAGCTGTTTAATAAACAACTGCCTAACAGATAGCACATTGGCAGTTCTATATAATTCTGAGGTAGGAAAAAGGATAGGTTTCGAAAGCATGACTTTGAGTACAGCTCTTTGAGCTCTCTCTAGTCGAAGAAGGCGAGATTTTCCAGATCCTCCCCAAGCCGTTATACAATATGAAAGAATAGATTGAACCAGAGAAAAGTAAACTGTTGTTAGGATGTTTTGATCAGCAACAGCTCTCAGTTTTTTAAAAATGAATATTAATTTTCTGACCCTAACAACAGTTGTATCTATCTATTCCTTCCACGTTAGTAAATTATCTATATGGACTCCCAGAAACTTTACTGTAAAGGCTCGGGTTAGTCCAGCACAAGAGCAGCTGGCGTTTGCAGATGAACAACGGTGAGCTTGGATTGAAAAGGTTTGATTCGGCAGATTTTGTGAACTTGCAGAAAAGGCGATAAACATAGACTTGTCTAAGTTAAATGTCAGCAGCATGTTTTTATTCATCCAATGAACTACTTGACACATAGCTGACTCAGCTAAATTACGCGCCTCCTTCCAAGATTCAGCCCTAAGAAGAAGCACAGTGTCATCTGCATAGGCTAGGATCTTACATTGTTTTAAGGAGAGCTGGAACAGGTCATTTACGTAGATATTAAACAACGTAGGACCCAAGACACTACCTTGAGGGACACCACAAGTGTTTGGTAAAGCATGGCTGATATAAGGAGGAATATGAACCCGTTGCTTACGATCACTAAGGTAACTTTTAAATATTTGGAGGACTTTCCCACGCACACCAATATTCCGAAGCTTATTTATGAGAATGGGTATAGAGACAGTGTCAAAGGCTTTAGTAAGATCTAAAAAGATACCGATCGTTTTAAGCTTGGACTCTACATTGTTTATGATGGTGTTAGTCAGCGATAGAACAGCATCTTCTGTTGATTTACCTTTACGGAAACCAAACTGATTGTTGGAAAGGATGTTAAAGTGATCAAGATATTTTATAAGTCTGTTATTAAGAATTTTTTTAAGAACTTTGGAAAGTTTCGACAATACAGATATAGGTCTATAGCTATTGACACTATCACTATCACCATTCTTATATATGGGGTGAATTATGCCTTCCTTAAATACTAAAGGAAAGGATCCAGAAGTAAAACATAAATTAAAGACATGTGTTATAACCGGGGCTAGAGCACAACGAGCAGCTTTCAATAAAGAAGAAGGAATGTTATCCCAACCAACAGCACAGTTTTTGAGTCCCAGTATTATACGGTTAACTTCTTCTCTATCAGTTTCTATTAAAGCCATTGAGTTGACCATACAATTATCGGAGGTGGAGGAAATATTATCCTTTCTGTACGAGTTATCAAGTGTTGAGGTTAATTTTGCACCAATGCCACTAAAGTAGTCATTAACTATGTTAACAGATAGTTCAGGACTTGCTGTAAAAGTGAATTTGCAGTGGTTAATTCGCTGCTTAAAGAGGTAACATTTTTAATGACCTTCCATGTGGCACTGGGGTTATTTTTGGCTCTTTGAAATTCCTCCTTCTCATAAGCCACTTTAATGGATTTCAAGAGATCCCTGCAATGGTTTCTATATCTAATATACGTTAATTTGGCATCAAAGTTATTAGGACTCTTTTTGTAATTTTTGTGTAAGCGGTCTCGATTTCTAACACAACTCAAAAGGCCTGGTGTCATCCAAGGCTTAATAATACGTCGCTTACTAGGAATAGTTACCACTCGGGAGTGTGACTTAATAATATCAACTATAATCTTTACCAGAGCATCGGCTGCTACTTCAGCGTCAGTCATGGACATAATTGAGGAGAAGTTAAAATTAGTAAGGTCCCTAACACAAGCACTCTCATCTGTAATTGTTTTATTGCAGGTACCTTTATTTTGTTTTATTTTGCTACTGCTACATAACATAACGGGAGAGTGATCCGTGACAGATGAATCAATCACCAGAACTATTGAGGGTCTATTTGTTTTCAGCAAGACATGATCGAGGCAACTGTCATTCCTGGTTGGAAATACATGGGCGGGGAGCATTGCGTGCATAGCTGCAGTAGTTAAGTAGGTATCTGCATTTCGGTCTCCATTTCCAGGGATAATGTTAATTTTTATGTCACCTACTAGGGCGACATTTTTAAAACTCGACAAGGACTTGAGAGTGTTGTCCAAGGATTCCAAAAAAACGGATACATTCCTAAATGAAGGTGACCGATAGACAGCCACTACAGCAAACTCATTGTTAAAATTTAGGATGAGACAATTAGCATCTATAAGCATTGGCTTTATCAGTGTACACGTCAAGCCGGACCGGACAAAAGCCACTACTCCGTCGTTTTGGTTTGTAAACGTGCTTTTAAAAGAAGTGTAACCCGGTAATGCTGAAAGACAGTGAATTTTACTCAGCCAACATTCACTAAGTACAAGCACGTCAAAAACTATGTTAATTCGGTTTAGCAGTACAAGAAACTCACTAAAATTACAACTAATACTTCTAATGTTAATATGCAAAACTAAAAATGAGTCACCCATACCTCCAAGGTATTCCCTGCATTTTTCAGGTGCACAACAATGAGACTGGGAAATAGATACACTTTCAATATCGTTATGCGTTAATATAGAACTATTCATTTGGTGTGGGAAAAAGAACAAATGTTAATAGTATTCTACAATCTGATCCGGTGAGCACCTCCTTTTGACGCAAACAAAAGAATGCAAGAAAAATAATTATAATAATATAATCTGCCTTTACCTTTCTGACGATGATAAAATATGCTAATGTGTGTGAGAGTGTGAAGTGTATATTGGTAAAAGTGTATGTATATAATGTGAAGAACGATATTGAATCTATGAGTATAAAATTTGTATTATCACAAAAGAAAACAAATAGAAACATAAGCAGACACTTTCTAAAAAACAGTCATAAATAAACGTCTGTCTTTAAGTTTGCAAGATCAATCTCGCTTCTAATAGGTACAGCTGTAGAGCCTTCTTTCTTCCGAAGAAATATTTTGCCGTTTGATACCCAAGAAAATTCATAGTTGTTTGATCTGGCATATTCCTTAGTTAAGTACAATAGCCGCTTCATTTTAGGTGATAAATTTTCGGAGACAAATACTGGTCTGCGTGGACCATTGAGTTTTAGAGATTCCGTGTTTAATTTATTTGTTTTATTAACTTTGTTGTACTCTTTATATCTCCGTAGAATATGTTCCTTAGTAAGAATACTTGTAAAATCCACTATTATAGTTTTATCCAAGGAATCTTTCTTGCTAACACGAAAGACATCCTTTACGCAAAGCTGTTCATTTTGTATATTGAGAGTCTTTGCCAAGGTGGAGACATGTTTTAGAAGGACTTGTTTTGACTCTCCTGATGAATATGGGATATTTTAAATTTCAATAGACGAGGCTCGCTTATGGCGTTTTAAGTTTTCGAGTTTTTCTTCTAGACCTTGAATATATTGTAGGTCATTACAACGGTCATTTTCAATTTTTTTTATTTGTGACTGAATGTTCTCAAATTTGTTCGCAAGAAAGTCAGCGGTGTTTTGAACACTAATATTTTTTATTTTAATTTCATCAATTGCTATCGAGATCTTTTCCATTTTAGTGTCTTAAGCTAATTGATGTGCTTTCATTTCCTCAAACATCAGTTTCATTTCGGACATAAACTCATTTAGCTGAGTTTCATTGCACTCAGTACGTTTTCGCTTAATACGTTGAGTAACGTTGAGGATATCACGGTTAGGATCCTCTGCGGAGTTTGACTTATTACTAATGAGTTCAGACGAGCAGTGTTGTGTTTTTTGCAATACTGAAGTATTCTGGACTTTGAGCTTGCTCGCTGGTTCATTTGTAGGAAGTACGCCAGGCGAGGTGTACGACGGAGTGGCATATCTTGTCTTTAATATTTTAACTGATCACTACACTCATTCACTTACAACAGATTTAATACCCACTTAAATAGCAATTTTAAAAACAGTCGGTTGACTGTCGGCATACAATGTATAAAGTACCAGGCGCACATAAAAGTGTCACTTACCGCTGAGCGATAACTTCATGTAGGGCGGCGCTTAAATGAGTAAGTAACCATACGCTAATGAAGAGCTGAGGCCGGCGAATGCAAGTTTAACTGACCGTTAGCAACGATGGGTGGCGCTTGCGCAGTTAACGCATACGATAAGTGTTGGCTTCCTCGAAAAGGGGCGGTACTTAATGCCCTCTTGGCAAGAATATTCGTAGAAAGTCGTTTGGCACAATAGAATTTCACTTAACTTATGCACTCCTATTATTTACTTCGAATTAATTTTAATAAAGCAATTTATAATGAAAGTTATAGCAGTTTAACACACGTCAACTCGTTTTCGAGGTCCGGGAGGAAGGGGATATGAAGTAATTAAGAAACTACAAAGCGACTTAGACATAATAACGAAATGGTGTCATGACGTTGGTTTGGTGGTCATTTGTAGTAAAACTAAATTAATGTATATAAGCACAAGTCGCAATAGAGGATCATTTAAACCTTTACTTAAAATGCACAATCACCAATGTCTCCATTTAAATAATCCTAGGTCTTGTAGCTGTGCTGCCTTAGAAATAGTAGATAAATATACATATCTTGGGCTTATAATTGATGAGAAATGGCTAATTAATTGGCTTATCGAATGAGTTGGAAAGAATACGTCAATAACGTATGTAATAAACTGAGATTGTTACTTGCCTAATTTTCTATAATTAAATACAAAATACCGCATCAAACGCTCCTATTGCTATGCAAAACTTTCGCTGAATCCATTGTATCCTTATGGTCTATCAAGCTACGGAAGAACATTTAAAACCAACCTTGATAAAATCTTTGCACTTCAGATTAGGCTTCTAAGAGAATTAGTTCCGAAAAAAGTAAAATCAAGCTTGAAGAATGATTATCGTAAACTATTTGCATTTTGTAAAATTATACCTATTCACGAAAAAACTGAATTAACTTTACTTACTGAAGAATTTCTTAATGAAAAATTACAAAAAACTAAAGAAACGTACTCAAAAAGATTTCAGGATAGCAAAAAACTCGAACTGCCTAAGTACAATAATTAATATGGCAAAAGGAGATTAAATTACACAATACCTTACTTAATAAACCAACCTCATAAGATAATAAAAGAAGCTATAACGAATAAAAATTTAAAATATAAACTAAAACAATATTATATACAGTTAACAATTAATAAATACGAATTATTTAAAGAATCATCATCATGCTATATGTGAAAAAATATTGTAAACAAAATATTTTATTTAACTACTTTACTGTTAGTGTAACTATTTGTTTTATCCTACCTACTAATAATGTATATTGTATAAGAACAGTGTGTGTGTAGTGTATCATAGTATTGTTATTTTGCAAGTTGTCAACGGCTGGGTGTACGGAAAAACTCATTAGAGTTTATGTTTGCACCACGTATATAAAACTTATTGTAACTTTAATTTATTATTATGTAATAAATAAATAAAAAATAAATAAATAAATTTACTACCTTCATATTAAAATGGTATCCATCTTCCAAATTTTTTTTTTTTTTTTTGTTTTAAGGTAGGAAAATGCGTTTAGGCATCCCCGGCCGCGAATGGGGCGCAGGCCGGGGTATGTGGGACTTGACCCGGCATGAGAAGTCGGGTAATACCCGCTAAAACCCCACCGGTCTGCCATCCATCGCCATATGGGGTGGAGAAGGATCGCGTTGGCATTCCACTGCTACCACCCTGGCGTGATCTTCCATCTTCCCCCTGCCAAAAGATCAAAGGATAATGCATCATAACTCCTGTGTGGTTGGTGAATTAAACCTCCTTGTGTGTTCACCAGCAGGTGTTTTGTCAGCTCGAATGATAATATTATGGCTATCAGATGGCATTCGATCCAATGCTATTTTAAACATGTTTACTAAATTGTTATACTGATGAAGAAATATTTGTAATTCATGGACAATGGTTCTCTTCACTGTTGGATTGTGAGCATAACGATTATCATCTTCCGCATCTGAATTGCCCTTAATATAAATTTATAAAAAATTATAATCTGCATCAGGTAATGGTAACAGTGTCCCCAGTGAGTGATAAATTTGTCCTTGTATCTGTAATTTTTAAAAAATTGTTGATTACAATGTTACAATTAATATTACAATGTCTTGTTTCACGCACACGCTAATAATATATAATGGTTTTTTAATCTTCAGGAAAACATATAACATGAGCATAAAGAAGGTGTTATTACTATATAGTTTTCATTAATTTCTGATTTTTTTTATGGTACCAATATAAGCGTCAGTAGATAGTTAGCTTTTTCATTAAGTTTTTGTTGGTTATATTTATTTCTTTAAGTAATTGGTACATGTTTATATGACAATATAAAGATTTTTCATGATTTGTTACATATAAAGAATACAATGCTATGGTAACAATAAGTCACTAAAAAATAAAAAATCGAAATATACACATATAAAACATTTTGTAAAAACAAACACAGATTATTATTTTAAACTGCATATTGAATACTTAAGAAAACTTTAAACACTGTTCGTTAAAAAAGATTTGAATTTAAATAAGATTTCTAATTCAAAATAAATTTGGAACCACGATTCAGAATAGCAATCGCAATAGTGTATCGTCCCCCAAGATTTTCGACGCTATTGGACTGCTCGGTTCACATATTGGATCAAAGAATATATTATGCTAATCAGACTCAATCCGCTTACAAGTTAAGTTGCCAAATATTTTTCCGATGATATTACTTAAAATAAAATATATATCGATAAACTTGACATTTATTTAACATGAAATATAAACATTTTGTTTGATAAATAGTCTATTGCACTTGTAATTCATAATCGTTTTATAAATTGAAAAAAAAAAATAACATATTACTCAATTCAGTGGTAATAGGTTACCATTTTGAGCGAGTATGAAACTTTTGTACTACACAAAAAATAATATTTTATAAAATTACAATCACCATATTATTTATAGAATGAATGTGAATAATTAAATAGGTGAGACACCACATAAAAGAATTGATGTCAGGAACATGACCGTAAAAAAATATATATACATTAGGCTATAAAATATCAATGCATTTCTCTTATATATTGTTTTTCATAAGAAAAACGATACGTATATTTTTAATAAAACTAAGCGCATACAATAATAAATCTTTTGTTAAAATAATTTAGAAATGACGGGAACGCAACTTTCACAATCATCTTTTTTATACGGATAAGTTTAGCCCAAAACTAAAAGGCCTACTGTGTCAGCGTCAGCGCTTTTCTTTTGACCCTTTGTCTGGGAGATTGTTGGTTTCCAATATTTTCAAAATAGTAACTTTTACGAAAACTAACAATATTAGAAATACCATCTATTTTATTTCCAACAATTCCGTTGACTTTATATTATTAATATGATTGCTCATAACTAATCATATGAATGATTACTTATCTTGATTGACCATAAATTAAATAATTTTAGTCGGCTTACTTTATTTTTCAATACAAAGATGACGCTTAATATCTCGGTCTAAACGCATATTAAGAAAATACGAAAAAAAGACGATTCAGTTGCCTTTTCAGCACACAGCTAATTTTCCGGCTACAGCCCAGAACATTATCATTGGACTGAATCCAATTCCGGAACAGAAATCTTTTTAGAGTCGTCTAAGTGGCTATTATCGTATAAGTAATATCTTGTTGTAAAGATCGAATTTAGTCTATGCAACGATGACACCTTTAGATAACTTTGTGCAGCTGAGTTTTTCTTTGAGAATTGTAATACCAATAAATGTCAGCTTTATCTAAGTCACATTATATAATGTATTCAAAAATATGACTTATTTTTCCTCCTAATTTATGCTTAATAAAAAAGTTTATGTAATAAACATGTATATGTATAAAGCGTAAATCTATATGCAAAACTAAGGAAAGTTAAGCACAACATGCATAATGTGACCTGTGTTGACATAAGACTTATTATTATTATTTATTATTTTTTAATGACTTTTTTTTTCTTGTAGAGCATTGGAGTAGATATCAATATCTTACTCAATGTTTAAGAGTAATATGTAGTTATATATGCATTGCCAAAATTAAGTCACAGAAACGGATGAAAATAGTAGAATACGAAAGTATATTAATTGAGAATACGACTGAAGACATCGATATATTTTAAAATAATATGCAATATCGGTTGAATTAGAGTATTTTTATATTTACATACACTTTATAATAATTATTTCAAGATATAGACATAACAAAATCTTTTATTCGACAAGACGAAAACGATAATTACGGACTTCACGCGATGAGCCTAGAAATTCAAAACGAATGGGTGACCATAGGAGATTTTTGTATTCCACTAGCTTTTAAGTGGCACACCTTAATTTATGATTGGTCCCCAGCATTATTAAAATCTTAATGCATTCCAAATAACTCTCCCAGATCAAAGCAATTTAGTAAGATGAGGCAAAGCCACCAAAAAGTCTTGCAACATCTGTGGGGAAGCAATAATGGGAGAGGTATAAGAGCAAAATCTCTCTTTTCCTTCCAAGAACCGGTTCATTTCTAGAACGTATTTCAAAGGCGGCATTAGTAGATTTTTTCCAAATTTGGTTAGGTAGGGAGAGGAGTGTGGAGGATGAAGGCGAGCGTTTTTTCGCATAATAAAGGGGCCCCTCAAGCCTACTCCTGGGTCGCAAGTCCCAGGCACTGCTTGCACTCCTCTCCTTGCAACGCAATGGGCCCCCGCACGGTGAATCCATAAAATGCTTATAAGCTTCGTCTTCTATATAGTGAGCGAACATAAAACGAAATTACAGAGCGAAATCAGGGGTGTAATAATTATTTTTATACTAGTTTGTCTGTGTACATAAGTTAAAATATTTATATTGAAAATTGATTAACATAAATGTTGTTTAATAATATAGAACTGAAATATATATGAATATGTGTCTTCAATGGCCTTATTGCGTTTTACTACCACTCTTACTTTACGGTAAGCAAGCTCTTATGCGATACGAAATAAAAAAAAAACCGATCTGTTACGGAGCCATAACCATAAATTACTTCCTTTAACGACATGGAAAGAGTCCATATAGACCGGATTTTGAATCGATTGTTCGAGTAACGCACAGTTGTCTTCACTTTTCCTTTGGTTTTAAATTATTATATAGAAAAAAACATGTTGGTTTGTATCTTTCTTATTATTTTTTCACAAATAAGATTTTGTTGTTTAGTTAATATAAGTAATTGTTTAAAATTGAATAATGTAATGATTTTGAAATATATTTTTTTCTTTCTGCAACCTGCTAGTAATTTTAAGATGTTTTTTATGATTTAACTAACTATAATTTCAACAAAAAAAAAATAATATTCATGATATTTGTTTAGATTAAATTCTTAACTAAAATTAAAATGGAATATTACAATATGACAAGGATATTAATTAATCACAGAGATATGGTACTTCCGGTAACGCCTTTACACTAGCGAGAATAATAGGATGATAACGAATACTTACTCACTTAGGACACACTTAGAATAAATGACATTTTGATCTAATACCACACACCAGGATGATAACATTTATTAAAATATTGTAAATCAATAACATATTACTAATTCATATTAAAACTCTACACAACGAATATTAAAACTCTATATCTCATAAAACAAGTTTGTTAAGTGCTTAACCCAAAAATCTCGTCAATATAAATATGTTATTATTTCAGTTATATTAGGCATGCTTTCTCTATATTTAATCTCAGGGGACTCACTAAATGCAAAAGTAATAGATTTTTAAAAAAAAATGTATTTCGACCGGTAATGGTAATGGTCACGCGATCTTTACTGTTGGTATTGAACATGTCATCCAATTAGAATTATACTTATATTATTATACTTATAGTTAAATACAAAAATACAGGTAATCCCAATAGTTAATACCATATATTAATCAACTTTTCTCCTTATGTCAATGTTATATTATAGAAAATATTGTGGGCTTAGAGAGGACTAGAAGTTATTACGACCCTTATTGCAATATATACATATTATAGATTTTTCTTAAGAATCATTGAATTTCAATACAATAATAATTGTGTTTAATTTGAAAAGTATACCAATCAGTTCCTTCTTGTGTAATATTTCAGATTAAGTAGTTGTAACCTATAAATGAAACACAATTTATAAAAAGTTTTAATAAAAAAAATATAAAAAAAACTACACTTTGATTACACTATATCTATTCAGTATTAATCAAAGAATCCAATGTGATGCAATCTATAACGTACTCGTGTTTTTATTTTCATTACAATAATAATATTTTAAACATGACTTTGTAATTATTCCAAAAACAACATGGTTTCAATTATTATTGTAAGTTATAAATGTATAATTATTTTTTAATCCTAAAACCACAGATTCAAAGATATGTACCTACTATCGTTATAATATAATAACTAGTTTCTATTGACAAAGTAGAATACTAAGATTTATAAATTATTACGAAATATCCATTATAAATCAATCTTATGTATTATTTATCTATAAAACCCAAAGTATAATTAACGGAATTTTAATTCTATTTTTTTCATTTCACTAAATACTCTTTACTTTAATTAAAAAAACTCATCTTGGAATGTTTGGACTTTTTTTCTCACCCTCTGTGTCTATAATAAATAAAAAGAAGAGAATAAATAGTCGAAAAAAGTATCATTTAATGTTAATTATCTATTTATTAAAGAACAAATTATTGTGTAACTACTGATATATTTTTCAATAATAATTTACTGTCGACCTTATTTTATTAAGTTTGCATTACAATGACAAATTATGTATATAAATTGTGTTAAATGTTTAAGTAAGAGTGCTCCAATATAATAAATATCATAAAAGATTTCATCACATCCAAGCTTTATAAGCTCTTAATATTTTCCTCAAAATTCTTTTTAAAAGCAATGAGTCCTGGAGTCAGCTCTTCGTCACCCATAAAAAAACTGGTAATTATTATAACCTAAACTCTTTTGACTCATAACTATTTCAGGATTAGTGTCTTTACCGAAACTAGTATCACGTGAATGTGAAGGCACGAAGTCTACGTTGCCATACATACTCGTACCAATACATGGATATACTGTAGACAAGAGCTTCATAGCTCTAAGCGTAGCGTAAGTCCTTATTTTATATAAGGATGGACCAAATAGAACTGCCCTCATCATCATCTATCATATCTGGATGAGCTGAATCGTAGGAAGTTCTAGAAAATTCACTCTCGTCTACATCATTGTCCAAATCAGAGACATTATCGCTTAATTTGTTTGGTGTTTCCGTCGTAGACATGTCGCCGTTTTTGGAACTGCTCGTCCGCTTACGGTTTTTGTAACAGCGTACTCCAATTATGAAAAGTAGCAACGTAAATATAATTAATATTCCCAGACTGACGTAGATTAAAATTTTTGTATTCGACGTGTAAGTTGCCGAATCTGAAACAAGAGTAATTGATATTTGTCCTTTATAAATAAGTAAAAACAATTTGCCCTTGTATAAATCAATGCTAAAAAATAATCTTATCTTACTAATATATAAGTGCTAAAGTTTGGATGTTTGGATGGATGGATGTTTGTTTCTCAATCACCCCAAAACTACTAAACGGATTTTAATGAAACATGGCAATATTATAGCTTTTGTACCAGAATAACAAATAGGCTATAAAAATACTAACTTTTGCTCATGATTTCGTCGATATTATAGGTTGTAGCGTGATTACCTGATTGCCACGGTGGTCGTTTGGTTCACTGAATTATATATAAGTATTTGTGAAAATCCTTCTTATTACCTGACTACTATAGAAGGAGTGTTATGTTATTCAAATATAAGTATGTGAATAGAAATATTATAGTTAGGTAATTATGCTATTTCTATATTCCTTGCTACAGCCTTAACGGCTTAAAGGATTTTTCATATGAGGCATCGGAAGATACGTTAGAAGTAATCTAAAATAATATTTATATGGCTTATGTCCTAGCCATAAAAATATTATTTTTACAATCTACGTGGACGGAGTCGCGGGCAACAGCTAGCATATCATCTATTGATTTCGTGTATATATCAATATTAAATAAATATATAAAACTAACATCAAAGTCAAATAATAAAAAAACTTCAGCGATTTCAAATAAAAATATTCATAACCAAATTATCAAAAAGAATAGGAATATTAAAAATGTTAATAAACATAATACTGGTCATAATTTAAAATATAATTCGTTACACTTTATCAATTAATTAAAAGTTAGTCCCTGTATGTAGATTTCAATGATCAAAATTTGAATATTTTAATTAATAAATTGAGTCTGGTTTACCACAATGCTTTAGGAGACACGTTCAGAAAATTATATAATATGTATGACACAATTGCCATAATCCGATTAATTGGTTTAGTGTTATTATTATATCAATAACACTATGTGATTGAGTTACAAATGCTGAAATTAGTTCATTAATACAATAACAAATTAGTACATTAATACAACACAGAATATAATTTAATTATTTATAATAAATATAATATGAATGGTGATTTAAATATTAATAACCTTTTTCATTGTCTCTTAAAGATGTGTAGGTAGTAATTTTCATTTCGTTTACTTTATTACGAATTGGGTTAATAATAGCGATCTCAGGAACTTTAAATACTGGATTAGTAATAAGAGAACCAGTATTCGGCTCACGCCAATTCTCGTCGGTATCTTAAATATAAAAAATTGTGTTAGTGAAAAGTTCAGTAATTATAAATTAAAAGATAACAATTAATAATAAATGTTAAACCTGTTACATCAAAGTAACCTCCTTCATTGTTCACGTTACCTGTGCCTTCATCATTCTCTTCAGTACTTTCGTAGCGCTCTGTGAGAACTCCCAGAGGAACTAAACACAAAATGTTCAGCATTGTATTTATAATAAGTTTTAAATTGATAAATTTTCTTTTATTGAAAAGGGTTTTTTTTAATCTTATCTAAATAAAAATATTAACATTTTTGGACGTAACGTAATTAAAAAAGACAATTTATACTTCAATTAGATAATAGTCTAGCATAGCGGCCCGTAGGTTTGTCTTTGACGGTACCCAGGTTCAATAATTAATTTTGTAAGAAATGTATATTGTTCAAAAATATTAAAAAATATCAATATTATAAAAACAAATTAAAAAAAAATATATAGGTGTGGGGCTCTGTTGCTAAAGAGATGTGAGAAAAGTAGAGTCAAAAAAGAGAGTCTCTTCCAGACAATCTTTGGGTAGAGGTGACAAAGTATTAGCGTGGACTTAGATTATATAAACATAGATAAAATAATAATGCATATATACTAAAATATTGGTATAATACAATATAAATACATATTTTTGTACATAAAATGTACACCAAAATAATATAAATACTAAAAAAAAGTTTATGTTGTTGATGACTTGGAAGGAAACCTTGTAAAAAGATAATAGGTTTTTAGAAAGAGGTATGTAAGTTAAGATATAGTTCTTTGACTTTCTTTTTAAAAGTTACTTGAGACTTTGCACATATGACGGAGGGGCAAGGAGTTCAATAGACGGGCAGCTTGAAGCGTAAAAGAATTTGAGTAAAAAGAAGAGTGGGAAGGAATTTTGAAGAAAAAATTACCCTCAGTGCGAAGATTACTTTTATGTGATACACCTAAAAAAAATAAACCTTCTTTGAGGTAAAAATGGGTAGCAGGGTAAATAACAGAGTAGAATGGGGAGTATGCGGTATACGAGCATTCCTACAAAGTCGAATCGGGAGTCACTTGAGCTTAGCAAGAAAATGGGAAACTTGTTTGTATTTGCGAAGATTAAATTTGAATCGGATACATAAATTTTATTCTCAGGCTCAGGCTTTGAAGTTTATTTAAAAGCTACTTGCTTATGATAAGATTGCTAAAATCGACGTAATCAAGAATATAAGTTTCAGAAGACTTTGTGTCAAAGTAATTATTGTAATCTGCAACCAACAACCAGAGGCAAAAATTCACCTTTAGACAGGACACCCAAACTTACAACGGAGTCACTGTGTGGAATACTGATATTATTGAACACTAAATCGAGCACTTTAAAAGATCAATCTTATTTAACTCCTTGAAACTTCCAATAATTATAGCTTGTGTTTTGGACAGGTTGACATTAAGACCACAATTTTTACACCATCTGGCTGCGACCTACAAATCTAAATTTATCCGACTGATAGCAATTTTCAGTTACATTATTAAGTATATATATGTAAAGATAGTCTGCATACACATACATATTTCTGAATTTGTTATAAATGCTTTTATATGCTCTGGAGCAGCAGTTTGCTAAAAAACTGGCCTGACCTGAACAGTTAGTTCGGTAAAGTCTTAAAAGTTAGCTTCCAATATATTTGTTTGAACATATGAATTAAATATGAATACACATTTAATTTGTGCCATGTTGGGGATTAACAATATATTACTCTAGTGCTATCATATGAAAATCTGCAATAACACGACATTGATTTATTAATTACATATATCTTCTTACATGCTGTATTATGTAATATTGTAATTAAACAATGTACATTATTATCGAAGATTCCAGGTTAATTTGGTCAGCAACATTTTTTTTGTAAAAAGAATAAAAATAATATGTACGAATATATAACATAAATATTTGAAATCAGCGATATTTTCTGATTCGTTATATGTATAAAACTCCATTCAGCTTATTAGTCGTTATATACTTTATATTCGATAAATAAAGTATAGTTATAATGTTAAGGTGCCTTTCTCATCTAAAATAATTTACATGTAATTAGAAGATATTATCTTTGTAATATACAATGTTAGTCAGTAATATAAAATAGTGCTATGTCAGATAATTTAATACTGTATTTTATAATTAATTATTATTTAAGATCTCACATGTTCATTGTTTGTATATAACACTAGCAATTTTAAAACCACGCTAAAGAGCAAAACAAGCTAAGCCACAGACAGAAATAGCAAGAAAAATATAATCAAGAAGTTTGGCTAATATTATGACCTTTAATATAATATAAAGCGAAACCGTCCCTTATGAACAGAAATGAAAACAAAATAGAAAAATCATATATTGTCAATACTTGTGAGAATTATTTATTGGACGGAAAAGTTGTTTTCGTTTCTGAATTTTTACTTAATACTTAAAATATTACCAATTCAAAAATTCTAACCGAAATGTCCAAGTAACGATATGAAAAACTCAAAAAGGGAATACCAATCGAATAGCATGACATACAAATTCAATCGGAACATATACGAAAATAAACTGTATCCCAATATTTAAAAACACGTACTAAACGTTTATGAAAGCTGGTTATGAATAAAATATCTTAATTTCATAAAAAGCAGTCTTTTTTCATAACTTACCACATGCATACACAACTTTAATAAAGATTCTGGCATTGAGACGGCATGTTGAGGAGAACGTTCTATTATTGGCCACAATATGACACCACCTCTTTCCATGGCAGATCTGCATCACAGTCTCTACAGAACGTTGGGTTAAACAGGCTAAAAATACAAAAGGATATGAATATGTGCTTTAAAAATAAGTAACATAATTTGGTAGGTACAGGACTCTAAAATAAAATTAGTGTAGAAACTACTCTTAGTCGTAATACAAATTGTTTAGAAGATTTATTATTTAAAAATAAAATAAAATCGAAAGTAAAAATATTTTTGATCAGAAGCTATTATAATATTAATAATTAATAAATTCAAGATTATTATAGGATTTTTATTATCATAAACTACTTACTGTCTCTATTGATATATTATTATATATAATAGTTACCTATTCCTTATATATTATATTGTTATATGATACTATATATATACAGGGTTATTTGATAAAATAACCCTGTATATACTATGTATATACAGGGTTATTTGTAATTAGTTGAGCACCTTTTGCAGGCAGCCCCTCTACATCAATCCTAACAACATTTGTTCTACGACTTTTTAAAATTAATAGTTTTAAAAATTTTGTTTTTCCCATACAAAATTTATTTATTGCCTCTGAACGTGCATTAAACTTGAGCAAAGAGAGGCCACGCAACTTGTCAAAATATGTGCCAAGGCCACGTCCATCGGAGCGCGGGGTGGCGGGGTGACGGAGCGGCGGCTATGCACGTTAGAACTTGATCATTTTCTAAGGTGTAATAAAAAATAACATCGTTTTCCACTTTTATTTATTAAAATATTTTCTACAATAGTCGAAATACATATTGTCTAACTGTTTAAGAATCTAATGAAAAAACAAAATCTCCAATAGAAGTTGTCCAAAAGTTGAATGTCTCAATATTTTTATTTGGTTTATGAAATAAGGGCACTGTAACGAAACCATATAAATATTATTTTTACAAAACAATAACTTCTCTTTAACTTACTTTATACATATCATATTATCTCGTTTGTTAATATTTATATCATGACAATAAAACAATAAGTTACTTACGAATTTCTTTACGAAGTTCCTAGAAATTGCAGTCAGTCACAAATAGAAGCGTCGGTATACAGAAACAATCCAGGTAGTTAATATAAAATATCAGTAATACTACACACTTTCATCACCATAAATCTTAAGTGACAAATGAAATATCAATTATCAAATAACAAAGATAATAATATCAAATTACAAATTACTTGACATTTGGTTGGTATTGACACCAACTGTTGGTGTTACCATTAATTAAAAACATCACCGTAAAATAGTAACAGTATTTAAAATGGCTTCATCTTGTAATAAAAAATTAAGAAACACCAGGAGGAATAATAGGAAGTTTATTTAAATTACGTCTAAATTGGCCGTTCCTCATTTATGATATTAATAAAACTGAAAAAACGAAAACTTTAGTCTTTATTAAATATGTGTGTGTGTATTAGTGAACACATGTAAGAAGTGAAACTTCTTTATGACATGTAAATATAATTAACATTTTCTTTTAAATGTGACTTAAAAATAAAGATGGCGCGTAAAAGAAAAACGTCATAATTTTCATAAATATTAATTAATTAAAACGTAAGAAGTGAATCGACTGTTTCTGACGTATAATATTCTCATAGAAGAAAAACATAAGTACCATAAAAACAGACATAAAAATAATAACTTTAGGCTTCTTAACATGTTGGATCGTCACTATATCACAAATAAAATTATTCTTCATCATGGTTTCTGCTGTTTCGAGTTGTTGTTCGTTCTAGGTATAGCAAAACACACCTTGTAATGATCAGGACCCCAATGCTCCATTTCTCAGCCAAAACTCGTATTTCTTTTTATTCTTACTTCTTCTATTTCAGACAATCAATGTATTTTAAAAATATTATAAATTACTCTTCATAATTTCTTCTTCATGTTATAACCTTGAATTTATTTATTAATTTCAATAGCAAGTCCATAAAATCGTATTGTCCAGTATGTAATTACAATTCATTATTTAATTATAAAACTCTAATCCGATAATTTTATTTTTGGTTAATGTAAATTGTGTTTTGTAATCCACATACTTGTCATTTTGATTATTTAGTATTTCCATAGCAACATGGTGTAAAAGAGATGAAGCTATACGAAAAAAGCTGGCGCGCGCGTTTAACAGTTTCTGACTTTCGCTAGACTGCCGCGACCTATACTTTAGTCTGCTTACAAAATACAGAGTAATAAATAATCGAGGGAGCAAAAATTTTTTTGTTTCGTTTATTCTGAGTTATTTATCAAGATTTTTTAAAAGCCGTAGAACAAATGTTGTTGGGATTGATGTAGAGAGGCTGCCTGCAAAAGGTGCTCAACTAATAAAAATTACCCTGCTGCTAGCTGCTATATATATATATATATATATATACATATATATATACATATATATATAGCAGCTGAAATATATAATTATATAAACATTTGTTTCAAATAAACATAATAATTGTCATCTATGGAAATGTAATTATATACAGACAATAATTGAACACACTAAGTTATCTTTTTAGAGAAAACCATCGTATTTGTATTTTGTTTTTATTCTGGTATTAATTTCGTCTCTTTTGTTTACCGTTATTGCGGAGGCATAAACGATTAATTGAATAAATAAATAGGTTCTTTTACCGAAATATTCTGATAATTATCTCTACATCCATTTATCAATCTTTTATATAATAATTATATAAAAGTAAAAATGAGTCATCCTCAGTTTTTCGGTCTATAATAATTTCATGATTTGAATGAGTCTTAATATATTATATAACGATCAACATAAAAAGTCCGTTTGGTTCCTAGAAGTCCTATCTCTACATCGTACATTTTATTCCTTAAGTCAAAGATATAGTTTATTTATTATATTTTCAAATAGGCATACATTGCACTTATGAAACTAATAAATTGTAGCTGCTGGATCCTAAGGGTAGGTGCTATAGAAGAAACGACAACTCCATGGATACTGTATAAATTTATTTATACAATTTGAATTATTCATAGTATTGACTATTTCACCACTTTTGGCAACAGTAGTAAATTATATGTAAAACAAAAAACAATTAAAAAACTCATCTATTTCTGGCATTAGATCGTAAAAGTCCGGAAGCCAATATGACTATTCAACAAAAGGTTTCGTGTGTCATTGCTCCTCTTTTATCATCATCCACTTTTCTACATTCTCCTTTTCTAAACCCTCTTCTCTTGTAATGTCTGACTAATTAATTTTTCATTTATAATCTTTTATTGTATCACGTAATAAATATATCAAAAATACTTATAATTCACAAGATAATTACATAAAATTGAGAGACAAGATTATACTTCTGTTATGGTCTTATATTTTTTTACTGATATGACCTAAGCTATGAATACATACCACTACATGATATGATTATAATTTTAGTATCCTACTTTGAAAGTCAAAGAAAACAAGTGCTTTGTGCAAGTTTAAGCGCAGACTTCAGGGAATCCAACAATGAAACAAAAGGCTTTTATTACGGTCACACGGACCAACTTGTCTATTATATAATTAACACGCTAGTTCTTCGTACATCGTATTTGACCTGTTTTTACTTTACTCAGCATTCTCTTTTCAAATGATTTGAAAAGCTAGTTTAATTTTGCTGCAAAAAGTGTTTACTGCAGCTGTTTATTGAGGTTAAGAAAACGTATAAAAGTAATTTACTTCTCATTTTTATTTATATTAAAAATAGTAAAATATTATTACCATTAAATAAACTGTCGGTAAATTACGTAAAGTAATAATATTACAATTGATTACATATCTGCCTTTTAAAGTAAAGGTAAATGTCGCGTGAAAAGCTCTTCGGCGCGTGGTACTCTTAAAGCCTTACTTATAAACAAGGTTTAACAATTTAAACCAAATATAAATTTGTAATAAGGAAAATGCTTACTAATAAACTCGGTGTAACTTAAACCTAGCATAATCTAGATTTAAAGTGCTAACAAATTTAAAATATCGTTAAACCCACTCCCTAGTTTAAGTTCGATATAACCATCAAACCAAGCAACCAAATAACACTTTTTACTACCGTCAAAAATTCGCTATATTCTAGATTCTATTGAATTTACAAATATCAAAGTGCTTAGTATATACTAAAAAATCTAATGGCTTTTAACTCAATACAAGGAGTTGAAGAAGTAATAATATAGTTATTCCAATGCAACAGTCTAGGAGAAAACCTAAAATATTAAAAATATTGTTTGGTGTTGATTGTTTGGTGGTGAAATAACAGAGATAAACGGGGAGGTGACTTGTCTTCAATAATAATAATACGAAAAATATTGCAATAAAAAATATTTTGTGTATACCGACAGGGTTCAGAACTTTCTTGTAAAACACCAAAATGTAATGGTAGCTTCAGCAGTGCTAATATAGCAATATAATAATTGTAATTGAAATAAGTATATGAGATATTAAACAATCTGTTTTTTATTTCTTATTATAAAATTGCAATGAATCTGATAACGGAATTTTTGTATTGTAGCATAATACGAGTAGGTACGAGTACTACACAAAACACCAATGTAAATGTTAGTAGAATGTTTTAATTACATGTACTTCTCAAAAATGTTATTAAATTACGAAATGAAGGTATAAACTAACTAAAAACTAATCATTAAATTACAACATTACGCTGAAAAAAAGTTTATAATATCTCCTCAACTACTTGAGTCAATTTTTTACGTTTATTTTCGTTATTTACGTTTTATGGTTATTTTCTTTAATTAGTATTGTGACTTCAATCATTATCTTAGAAGTTGCTGCAATAAAAATATATTATGAGCAATGAGAAATACAAGAATTAGAACAGTAGGTGTTGATTTCATATTGTATTAACTGGAATTAATTAAGGCAGGGTTGCCCCATAGTAAAATACCGTAAGACAAAATACTGTGAAAATAACTAAAATAAACCAGTCGAGCCGTATAAAAATTAAGATGATTTTTTTTATAATTTCTTCGTCTTAGAATTTTAAGGTTAGGTTAGGAAATAAAAAAAATTGTCCTTCTAATTTATACGTAAGATCTCTGATAAAAACATCGATACTAAAAAAAATTATATATTGTTTATTTATTTTTCATAAATTACACATAATTTCCTTATTTTTTTACCATCTTGCCAAGTTAATTAAAAAAATATATTTTATACTTATATACAATACAAAATATTTGCATTAGGTACTAATACTGTTCAATCAAATAGTATTGTTATAGAACGAGACCAGTATATTATATTTTTAAGGCATATAATTCTCGATAAATATAGCTTTCTGGTTAAATTCTTAACATAAATTTTAAGACTATACATCTATAACTATCTATAACTAACTAAAGCCTGAAAACTGAAATTTGACTCAGATTGATGTGCTAAAATAACAACACAAAGATGCATTAAATTCTCGAAAATTTATTCATTCCAAAAGTTTCATAATTGGATTTTTATGGTGGAAGTTGATGAATAAGTAAACAAAACGGGGAGCAATAAACAGAACTGTTTGCAAGAGGCCTAAGGAGTTATGAAGTTGATTACAACGGTTTTAGGTAAAACTTTGAAGTAGTGTCAATTAAATACAGGTACGTTTCATGAACTTGTCGTACCTTTTTTTTTTTTTTTTTTTTTTATACAAAACTAGGCTAATGCTTGACTACATTACACCTGATGGAAAGTGAAATGTAGTCTTAGGTGGTAAAGCGCATTAACCTAGCAGCCTATTCACTCTCCTCTTGAAGACACCCACATTATATTTTGCCGGAAATACCGACGCAGGCAGATTGTTCCAGTCCTTCGCTGTACGCACTAAAAAAGATGAAGCATAGCGCTTCGTTCGGACAGGTGGAGTGTCCACAACGTAGGGATGGATACCCGCCGTGCGTCGGGACGTCCGGCAAAGGAACGGGGATGGGGGAATTAGGTCGTGCAATTCCTGCGCACACTCACCAAAATGTATCCTATAGAATACTGAGAGGCTAGCAATTCTACGCCTGTGTTCAAGGCTGTGGAGTTTGGCGTCAACCAATTTAGGGTCGCCAATAAGCCTCTTTGCTCGCCTCTCAATTGAGTCCAGAACCGCAAGATGAGTCTTTGCGGCACCAGCAAATATATGGCCACAGTACTCTACACACGACCGGATCTGTGCTTTGTATAATACAAGAAGCTGTCCCGGTGTAAAGTACTGTCGCACCTTCGCAAGTACAGCAAGCTTTCCCGCAGCTGCTCTTGCTCTGGACTCAATGTACCGACCAAAGTTGAGGTTCGAGGAGATCTCTAAGCCTAACAACTGAAGCCAGTCACTGTATTCCAAGGATACATTCTGGAAAGTAGGAGCCAAGGTGAAGGGGCTCCTTTTGGCGGTGAACAAACACGTCTGCGTTTTGGTGGCGTTGAATTTGACAAGATTGGCATTGCCCCATGCGGAGACTGCCTGAAGTTTGTCATTCAAACGTTGCACCATGGCTTCTCTTTCAGACTGTACTTCATCTCTACTAGCCCGAGAACTTGGCAGATATCTTTCTACAACTGTGCTGTCGTCTGCATACCCATAGATACCGGGCTTCAGCAGATCGTTAATGTGCAGCAGAAAAAGAGTTGCAGAAAGAACGGACCCCTGAGGTACTCCGGCATTTATTGTCAAGGGTTCCGAAGAACACCCGTCGACAACAACACGCAGAGATCTCTGGCTCAAAAAGTCCGTTATCCAGCCAATCAGACCAGGAGATATACCGTAAGCTGAAAGCTTGCTTAAAAGGCTCACATGCCAGACCCTGTCAAAAGCCTTCGAGACGTCCAGAGAGACGGCGACCGCTTCTCCGTTCCTCTCGATGGCTTCGCCTAAAATGTGTGTTGCGTACGCTAGAAGGTCCCCAGTGGACCTATTTCGGCGAAATCCGTACTGTCGGTCACTGAGGAGATCGTTACCTTCTACGTACGCTAGAAGCCGCGAGTTCAATACACGCTCCATAATCTTGCAGAGTATGGAGGTGATTGAAATGGGCCTATAATTGGCAGGATCGGCACGGCTGCCTTTTTTGGGCACGGGTTGCACGTTGGCAAGCTTCCAGGATTCCGGCACTTTTCCAGTCTTGAAAGAGAGGCGATACAGACGTGTCAATACAGGAGACAACTCACCTGCGCATGTCTTGAGCAGAATGGCTGGTATACCATCAGGACCACTGGCTTTATTCACATCTAAACGACACAATGTTCTCCATACCTCTTTGTTTGTGATGCGGATTTCAGGCATCGAAATACCGCAGTGAGGAAGATGTTCTGGAGAAGCATTGCCAGTGTCTAGATGCGAATTCTCAGCAAACAGAGAAGCAAATACATTCACTTTCTCTGTTGCTGTGTGGGCCAGGGATCCATCAGGCTTCAGCAGAGCAGGCAGTGAGGGTTGGCAGAAGTTCGACTCGATCGCTTTGGCAAGAGACCAGAAAGCTCGACTGCCAGTTGGTCTGACAGAGAGCTTTTCGCCATTCTTAACGATCCGATCAAGACGAGCCTTCCGCAATGCCTTTTTATAGGACTTGGCAGCTTGGTTAAAGGCTCTCTTCTTTGTACTTACATCCGGAGTTTTGCGGCTTCGAGCATCAGCCCAAATGAGGTATGCCGAATGTTTACGGTCATGTGCATGACGACATTCGGCATTAAACCATGGGCGAGCTTTGCCACCGATGGGTACGTCAGCAAAAGGAATAAAATACTCCATTGCCTGATGCACCACATCGGTTATAGCATCCGCGCAACTCGACGGATCCAAAGAAGAGAAGCAGACCTGCCGCCAAGGATAAGACGCAAAAAAGTGCCGCATCTCATCCCAATCTGCTGACTTGTATTTCCATACTCGCCTAACACCATGTGGTTCGAAAGCTGGTGGGGAATATGTAAATACAGATTTCACCAGACAGTGATCGGAGGTTCCCAAGGGGGACGTGACCTCTACACGATACCTGTCCGGATCAGTTGTCAGCAGAAGGTCCAGGCAATTGGCTGTATGGCCTACCACATCTGGTACCCTTGTCGCTTGCCTCACCAGCTGAAAGAGGTCCAAGGACAACGCAAAGTTCCGCGCTTCTCTTCCAGCATGGTCGGTCTTCTGGTACGGGAACAGCCAGTCCTGATGACAGGCATTAAAGTCCCCCAGAAAGACGAGCTGCGCCGAAGGGTACTGATACAGAGCCATATCTGCAGCCTCACTGAGATACTCAAATAAACGAGTTGTCTCCTGGTCACCGCTGTGCGAACGGTAGACACAGGAATACAGGATTTTTTCGTTTCCTGTGTCCACTAAAACCCATAGGGAAGAAAAAGTGGGGTCTTCAAGGTGACGGAGACGCTGAACACAGAGGTCGTTCCGCGCGTACACACTGACTCCGGCCCGTGAGCGAAAGATGTGCTCTAACGAGTAACCGGGATAATCCAAGTATGCAGCGCTCAAAGGACATTGTATCTGCGTCTCCGTCAAAAAGAGCAAGTGCGGCTGCTCTGTCTCCAGGTGGTGGTGGACAGCTAAAAGATTTGAGTGCAAACCCCTGATATTAGTAAGGTGCACTTTATATGAGGAGGAGTGCAACCGCTGTGTAAACTTGTTCTTTTTTCTTAACTTTTTCATAAAAAAAATAAATAAATATAAAAGTGAATAGGGATGGGAAATGGCAGTTGAACGAGACGGTACGTATCGAACCCGACGTCGAAATTGGTGATGTCTTGCCACTGGGAGGCTAGTCTGGAGACTGCGGGGACGCCCGAACCCCCCCAGGGATCGCCATCGGGCCTCCTCGTCTGGTCGCCAACCAGCACGATGGAGCCACCCTGGGATTTTTCACAGCTGGCGGGGCAGCCTTTCGTGGTTGGCTATCCCACTAATTGGGCCCCCAACTATCTGCGGGCGGCCAGCGGAAAGCCGTCGCTTCGGATCCCGCTACCCTCCTCGACTAGACACCCGACAAAACAAACACCAACCCGACGTCAGACCGGTTCGCCAACGCACCGCAACTGTTCAGACCCATTTCCCATAAACGGCTTCATCGAGCAACGTGCCGGAACACGACTAGGTCGTTTTGCGGCACGACTCTGCCCGATGGGTGGTAACTTTGCCGGCGACCGGATGTTATGGTCTACCTTCATCAAATATTAAGCTACTATGTTAGAAATAAAGTTAAATTGTTGTATGATACCCCACGTTTCATTACGTAAAACAAAAGCCTCGTTTAAGATAAGGTTCATTATAAATTATTGAACTGGTTGCTACATTCAACAAAACATATTTTTTTCTTTTTTTAGTAAGTTTTTTTTCTTTCACACTTCAAATAGATTTTATGGCTTCACATAAGTGAATTTCTTTAAATTTTACTAACAAATATAAAATTAAATATAACATTGTTCGTGATTTTTTCACAGAGAAATAGCATTCTTCTTATCTTTACATTTTCACTTTTCTTTTCGACTATTTATTTTTGTAAATAGTAAAGTTGTAATTTTATTAAAAAAACGAACACTATAGAAAATATTCAGTAAATCCAAAGAGATTTAATTTGTAAAGTAAAAGTGACAATTTGAAATGTATAATTAATGTATAGTTGAGCATGGATATTGCGTAAAATTATAAGCATTCAACGCTGTAATAATAGTGTGCAATATATTATTCGGTTAAACCAATACCGCAATGAACATTTGATGCGAGTTCCTGACGTAAAGCACATACATTAACAAACTCTGTTACTAATCATTAACCACTTGAAACATGTTGATACAACCGACTTGCCGCAAGAAATAACTCAAACGAACGAAAACGAAGTCGAACTTGACAAATGATTTAGTATATTTCTAATCAAGATTTAGTTTTAATACATCAAGTTTTATAAACTTAAGTACTTACAAGGACGACATTTGTAAGCCACTTCGACGAACTTCCGAGCCAACGGACAGGGATCGGCCTTCCCTGGCTTTAACTTCGTGCTGAATTTGCATTGAGGTTTCTTTTGACAAGCCTCTACCACGGTTTGTAATAGAGAATACTGCGCAGGAAATAATTAAATTGAAGTAATTTGAAATGTAGTTTTTTTGTAATTAAATAATGGATATTCATCAACATGAACTTAATATGTTAGTCAATGTATTAAAGTAGTAATCAATCAAACTAGTTCTGACATTATGGTACAGTTGGTAGAGCAACGAGACGGAAGTGCAGCGATATATATTAAAGAAAATTAACAAGTATGTTTTATATAACTATAGAAAATGAAATATATACCGACACGGGCAGAGTTTCGAACCCGTAACCTGTGGGAAACTCGTCGCTCGTCCAATTGGGCTACCGTATCGATGTCCGTCTCGGTGAAATAAGAGGTTTCCCCGAATTCGCGGGTTCGTATCCCAGCCCGTATCGGTTTATTTTTCAGATTTATTTAAAATTACAATAAAACATGTTTCTAAATATTTTTAAACAGTAATAAGTATGTATTGAAAATAAATAAGATTTTTTTTTTGTAAAAATAAACAACTTCTATTACACAACTAACCTGCATTTCATTAGGCCACAAACACATTTCCTCTGTTTCCTCTACTTGTTGATTTGCATCAGCTATACAGGCACGGCCACCGGGCACCATTTTTCCGTACTGAGCTATTTGAATACTAATTAAAGTCCCTGGAGGACACGATAATGACACCCTTTCATCATCGCAAGCCGCTCGCTGCATCGTTTTCAAAGTCCCAGATAATAAAGCTACAACATCAAATTATAATAAATATTAGTAGCTAAGAAAATATTCAGAGGATGGTTTTTGCCACATTTGATAAGTTTAGCTACAAATAAAATATGAAATGTGCAAATATGTATATAGAAAAAATATTTAGCTTTATAAATACAGCTCTACATTTTTTTTAGGTTCCAAAATCTAGTTCTTATAATGTTCAAGCACTAAAAGCCCATAAGAAAAATATAATTATTTTTTCAAATATGACAATAAGCATTATACAATATAATATTATATATAATATATTGAAGGTTAACAAATACTAGTGTACAATCTAACAACATCTGCAGAGCACGGAAATAAATTCACGTAACAATTCCTTCCATATTTACGTTACAAAGCGTGATTTAACAAGCGCCTATAAAATAGACACATATGTTTTTCAGCACAAAGACGGTGACTACATTAGAGAGACAAAAGAGAACCAATAACAGGGCGTCATGTGCGTAATCGTGCGAAACAATAGTTGTTGATGTGAATAAGGTGTTTGATAGATTTTTCCTCGTATAATATTTTGTTTTATCGCCATTTCATAAAAAATACAAACAACAATTTCAACAAACATTTATATATTACATGGTTATAAATGATATAAAAGAATAAAGTTATCACGTATTACAATAACACAACTTATACTATGAAAGCGAATAGATGTCTCAGTCATACTGATAAACATAATAGACTATATGACTAGAACTATAACTAATTAGACATATTACAATTTGAGTATCTACTTGACAATTTCTTATTTCCTTATAAAGTTGTTATACTTAGCACATTTACTATTTGAATGTAAAATATAATTTCCGATTTTTTTTTAATTAGAAATTATAAATTGACATTAGGGCAACCTCGCCTATTTATTTTCACGGCAGTAAAGGGTGTGTTTATAAAATTGATCACCTGTGCTGATTTTAGTAATTAGAGCTCGGTACTTTATTAATCGATAAACTCGTGTACTGAATTTTATATTTCACAAGGTTTAAAAAACTTATACTTTTATTTCTTATATAAGATTTTTTTCTTAGGATTTTTTGATGGGTTATAATATTTTTCAACAGTGGGTCTCAGGTCTCAGTGATGGGTGTTAGATTATTCGCAACCATCTTCTCTATTGTATTTCAAAGTGTAGTACTCTTAAAAGTCTAAGAAAATACTTTTGTAAAATTTACAGAGTGTTTTTTAATAATAAATTATTATTAATGACCCTAATTTTCTTGTATATTCCTAATTTTCTTGTATATTATTATGTTTTGTTCATGTTAACCCTTTCTAAATTATAGAACAATAGGATAATTAATTTTCATAAAAATAATGAAGGAGTGCCTGTCACACCATTACTCATATATTAATTAAATATATGACACTCACGAATTTAACCTTATTATCATAATCAATACATACATACATACACAAACGCACACACTCACACATATAACACAACATATATACTTTGAAGTACTTTATATATTAAATATTATTATTGTAATAAATGTAAAAAATTAATAGGTGTTTTTTAGATAGATTGAATGATAAAGAATAAAAATTCTTTTCAATTTATTAATTTCATCAGTGAATAGCATAATGGCATTCGCAATGGTACTGACAATGGTACTGATATTCAACAGTACACCGCAAGTTTTGCGGGTTCAAGCAAATATGAACCTAATTGCAACACCATAAAGTTCATACTTCGTTGCATCAGCTAAACCAGGTTGAAGTTTGGATTTACAAAATAAAAATTCAATTCTTGTTATTCAATACAGCTTTTAACAAGCTCCATCATGTTGGACCCCGCCTTAAAAAAAAACCTAACTTTTTTCGCTCATATTTAACTACTAACGATACTAAGGATTGTAGTTAAGTTGGTTTTTTTATAGTACTAATAAATACGCGGCAAACCTAATTAACACTGTTTTCAACCGGAAATATAAATAATATTACTCTAAAAACTTTTGTAATACACTCTAAATCCTTTGTAGTTTATTTAAGTGAACAAAAATATATATTTTACATGTATAATTTCCGAGAACAATAAAAAAAAAAATTGTAGCACTAATAATTACGCGGCAAACCTAATAAACACTGTTCTCAACAAGAAATATAAATTACACTACTCTAAATACTTTTGAAATATATTCTAAATCGTTTGTAGTTATTTGTAGGAAAAAAAAAAAATTTATGATTATAATTTCCTAGAAAATAAAAAATAAAGAAAAAACAAAGTTTTAAAAAGTCAGAAAACCTTCTCGAAGTCTACAAACGATAGTAATGATTGTAGTAAAGTTGGTTTTTTGTAGTACTAATAATTTCGCGGCAAACCTAATAAACACTATTCTCAACCAGAAATATAAATAATACTGCTCTAAAAACTTTTGAAATACACTCTAAATCGTTTGTAATTTATTGTAGTAAAAAAAATTATATGTATAATTTCCGAGAAAAATAAAAAATAAATAAAGAAAAAACAAAGTTTTAAAAAGTCAGAAAACCTCGAAAACTACAAACGATAGTTATAATTGTAGTAAAGTAGATGATTTTTTTGTAGTGCTAATAATTACGCGTCATTGCTCTTCATGATTTCAGCAACGCTTTTAACACCGTTGATTTTGATCTGTTATTGTATTAATCTGTTATTGTGTGTTTTTAAATCGATTAACATTTCTTCTGATGCTTTTATTTGGTTTGGTGGCTACCTCCGCGGGCGTCAGCAGCGTGTAAAAAATGATAACGTCTTTTCCTCGTATTGCCCAATCACTGCTGGCGTTCCACAGGGTAGTGTCCTGTCTCCACTTCTCTTTGCTATCTACATTAACACTGTGACATAACTTGTTTCATCTTCTCATCACCTTTACTGACCTCCAAGTTTACACAGCCGCTTCCCCTCACTATTTAAATATTGCTATAGAGAATTTAAATCGAGACTTAGACAGGATTAACACTTGGAGTGAATCCTATGGACTGCGTGTGGACCCTATCCTATGGACCCTGTGGAACGCCAGCAGTGATAGGGCAATACGAGGAAAAGACGTTGTCATTTTTTACACGCTGCTGACGCCCGCGGAGGTAGCCACCAAACCAAATAAAAGCATCAGAAGAAATGTTAAACGATTTAAGAATACACAATAACAGATCAAAGTCAACGGTGTTAAAAGCGTTGCAGAAATCATGATGAGCAATGACGCGTAATTATTAGCACTACAAAAAAATCATCTACTTTACTACAATTATAACTATCGTTTGTAGTTTTCGAGGTTTTCTGACTTTTTAAAACTTTGTTTTTTCTTAAATTTTTCTCGGAAATTATATGTATAAAATATTTTTTTTGCACTACAATAAACTACAAACGATTTAGAGTGTATTTCAAAAGTTTTTAGAGCAGCATTATTTATATTTCTGGTTGAGAAAAGTGCTTATTAGGTTGGACGCGTAATTATTAGTACTACAAAAAATCAACTTTACTACAATCATTAGTATCGTTTGTAGTTAAATATGAGCGAAAAAAAGTAAGGTTTTTTTAGGGCGGGGTCCAGTGATGGAGCTCTTTAGCTTTGTTTACTATCATTACCATAATTGAAGGGTTGCGTAACCACTTTCTTTAAAAAGGTGATGACAATGTACAATTATATCCATTTTATTTTGTGTCGTAATGAGTATATATTATAATTAATAAATTATAAGAATATCATATAAATAATGAATTAGCTAAATTATTAATTACTAGCTTTACCAGCGGGTTTGCGCTTTCTCAATATGTAAAAATATAATTCTATATAACTGATCTTTTACTTTGCAGGAAGGCTGTCTAAGTTTTTTTTTCTTTTCTTCGAAAACAATACTTTTTTTTTAATTAATGTTTAAAATGTACTTCATGTTTCTTTTTTGTGAATCTGGTATTGTCTGGGTGAAGTTTTAAGATGATCGGTTGTGTAGTTAACACCTAAAGCGTAACAAACAAACAACCAAACCCACAATCTCCTTTATAACGTTAGGTATTAAGCTTAAAAAGCAACTGACAACTAAACTGTATAGTACATTTAGTCCACTACTATCGTCTCCGCTTAAATATCCGTAACTGCTACCACTTTACCTACCTTCAGTGCATTAACGCAACTTCATTCGTATTTCTAACAATTCAAACCTCATAAACACAATAACATTAATCGTTAACCAAAATCGCTAAAAGACTTTAAATTTCACAGATCATTTTGCCTCTCGACCAACAGTAGTCAATAAAATTTATATGTAACACGTCAAACGTTGCAATTTATCTAATCACATGCTTGGTTATTTTGATGGTTCCCATGATTAACTTTTCCAGAAATGATAAGTGGTATATATCACTCACTTGTTGAAATTATTGTTTCATGCATTCATAGTTATGTCTTTATATAATGTATATAACACTGAGTTAGTTTGATGAACTAGAGCTAACTTATTAGGATCCGATTGTGGTAAGATTATATATCATATGTTCAACTAATATATTAAACAAATAATAAAAAGGTACATAAAAATAATCGAATGAATTAATTATTTCTTCATATCAATTAATACAGACTGATTCTAAAATCTAAAAAATATTTTTAATAGCTAAATTTACTCATTTGCATTTTTTATTGAATGGCTGAAAAACTTTTTATAAATACCCAAGATTTTATTATTAATTTTTTTAAGAAAAATTAGAAAAATTAATTACCCATCAATATATATATCACAAAAATTTTGTCTCGTCAGCTTAAAACAAGCAATAATAGACTCTACTGCAAACTAATAAAGCTTATAATATTGTGTTTACTCAATCTATAACTTAAGTGATAAATTCACTGACCTAAATTATCAGCGTTGTTGGAAGGGCCGGGTAACATAAGCACCACTAAAATAAGAGCTATAGCAGCCATTGTCCTCAAATAATCTTTAAGATCAGCTTACACATAATCTCCACTACACTTTGTAGATTTACTGCTTTTTATTTTTTAATTTATTTAAACACTAAAAAAACAAAAAAATATAATCCATAAAATATTAAGAACATAAATAAAAAAAAATACGTTGTTTTTTTTAAATAAGAATATAAAAAACTAAAAGAGTGTTATCAAAATCTAAAACAAATTAGACAAAACAAAAACATATGTTTACGTAAATAAAGTTTTATCTCCAAGCGCCTATTTGAATTCTTAATCTGCGCACAGTTCGTAAAAAGCTTGTTGTTATAAGGGTGAGTGCGCACACGGCACGTGGGTATGTCACGTGGGTCAACCGCGTGGAAATATTTATGTGTGAAAGACGAGCGTGTGACCACTATGACTCCAGACGTCCAACTGACGCGCGGCTCGCCCTTTATTTACTGGTCAGGCGCAAACCCATCAATTTTGCTTGAAGTACCAATGAAACCTTTCTTTCCCCTTGTGAACAATTAGACAGCTCTACTCGTAATTAATAAAACAGGATTAAAGTTTCAGATGTATAATAATGTAAGGAATGATATCAATTTTTTTGAATAATTGCAAAGTTAGTTTAACGTTACTAAAACTTTGCAGTTTATTTGCAAAACTAGCTTTAATTATTATTTTTGTTTGATACAATTATAGAAGTTAAAATGTTACGAACAAAAATGTAGCGCCACTTGACCTGAGGTTTTAACAGTATGTTTTATGTTTTTTGCGTATTATAATTAATTTTTTTATACATATTATGTTTATCTTTTCATTACATTACCCAGTACTGGATTAAAATAATAGAATAAAAGAAACCAATTTAATTTCTCCTACTTTTAAGTAGTGAAACAATTGTGTAGACTTTATTATTAAAAACTAAGCAACATAGAAACGAATGCAGTATTTAGGTTTGTGTGCCAGTTGTTTGTATGTCATAGTTAAAATATAAATAATATTAAGAGAAATTGTAATATATCCAGTGGCATTATTCTTGCATAAAGAACTTTTATGATAAATGATGACAAATGAGGTAACTGCTAAAAGAGTGGCTGTTACGATGTGATATTACAAAAATACGTTTTTCTACCTTACCTATCCTATGTGATGATTTCAATTTGTTATATATATGAGGTGTCATATTGAACGAATATTTTAGCTTAACAGGCCAAAATGAATTTGTTTTCATTGTGTATAAAAAGATTGTTGATTTAATCGATTCTAATATAATTAAAGTTAATAGGACGTTTTTTGGAACGCACATGAGTCATTTACGTTCTTTTTTTATTTTGTAGTCGTTTTATTCTCATTTTTTTTTCTTTATTTGAGATACAAGTCGTCACCTATTTCTACAAGATGAAAGCAACGGCGAAAATTCATCAGGGAGTGAGGGAGAAAATTACGTTGATGTTGATCCAGCTTATAAAACGGTCGTTGATGAAGTGTTTTCTTTTTAGACCCAGCCGCCGCCAACTCCAGATCAAATTGATCTGGCAAGTAATATATCTCCAATAAATGAGTTCCCGATTCCTAGCTGCTCTTCAATCCAACCTAGCGATCAGCAACATCGCGAAATATTCTTTGTGCAACAGACAAGTACTAGTAGGCATCGCGGAAATTAAGGTCATAAACCCGAATACCTTCAAGGCTAAATAAAACCTTTTTCTAGATGCATAACTAAAAGTTCTGCGTCATGAGCTGGTTGAACCACACATCCAAAGAAGATTAGGAATGGCGACACTTCAAACTACTCTGCGGGACTCAATTACACACATTTTTAACATGGCAGGAAGTAGTAGTTCAACAGAACACGAACCAAATAATGCAGTTGCTGTACTTGCAATATAAAAAAAAAATATTCCGTATGTCCCTCCGCGAAGCGAAGGATGACCGAAAGCGTTGCCATCGAGTGCAAAAAATCGTTGTGCGGCGAACATAAACTGGACGTCTGTCACAAATGCATAAGTAGCTAAATATTTTCCATTTCTTCTATTTTATAAGTTTAATTGAAGCTTTTTTTTTATAAATATAACTTATTTTTATATATATTTTTTTTTAATTTTAAAATTAAGTGATTTATGATCTCGTATTGTAGTATCTTTATATCATATATAAAGTCGTTCACCTTACAAACAATTTACATTTTTTATTTAACTGAGCATTTACATATCCTAGATATCGGAGTATCTTGTATATAATGCTGTAAATTGTTTGTAAAGTGAACGACTTTCTATTTTGCATAATACAAATTCAAAAATAATAATAAGAGAATGTTGTTAGAATTTCCTCTCAGAAAAGAGGTGTCAGTTAGACCAAGTCTAGTAATAAATCAATACTGAGATGATCCGCTGTCGCAAGTGTTAGATATGTGAGGTTATAATATGAATAAGGTTAGATATAAATATAATGTCATGGCGGTCAGGCCATTTGTTTAACCACCTTGAGTAATGATCTGTCAGATGGAATTCCTTGACGAGCTGTCAAAGTGTAGACATTATTATTAACAATAAAATTGCTAAACTTGGATATATGGAAGTTATTTTCTCTTAACAAATCATCCTACCTTAAAATTAATAACTAAAAACATAATAATTATCATTAAAAAAGACGCCATTTCAACATTCACTACTCATATTTATTATCGTACTTTTGTAAAAGATTATGATATTAGATGGAATTTGAAGAAACATTGTAATGAGAAATATTATTATTGTGATAATTCTGTAATGATCGTACTTTTGTAAATGATTATGATATTAGATGGAATTTTAAGAAGTATTGTAATGAGAAATATTATTATTGTGATAATTCTGTAATAATCGTACTTTTGTAAATGATTATAATATTAGGTGGAATTATTATAATGATAAAATTTGATATATGTTGGATAAATAGTATGATGGGTCTAGAAGTCGAACACGGCCATGAAGTCTTGTAGCAATATTGGCTCTGGACATCATGGTGAGGGGTTCGGTGCAGATATTTCACTGTTATCTGGAAGTTGGACACGGTCATGAAGTCTTGTAAGAAAAAGGGGTCTGCACTTCATGGTGAGGGGTTCAGTGCAGATATTTCACTGTTATCTGGAAATCGGACACGGCTATGAAGTTATGTAACAATATGGGCTCTAAACTTTATGGTGAGGGGTTCGGTGCAGATATTTCACTGTTACCTGGAAGTCGGACACGGTCATGAAGTCTTGTAACAATATGTGCTCTGGACTTCATGGTGAGAGGTTCGGTGCAGATATTTCACGATTATCTGGAAGTCGGTCACGGTCGTCAAGTTTTGTAGCTAAATAAGTTCTTAACTTAAGATCTTAACTTAAGATCCGGTGCAGATGAGAGGATTATGAGTAGGATTGGAAGGCGAGGGTGGCCCGGAATTAGGTGAAGTCCTCGATGCAATCCATTTTATTTATTTCTTTGGGAAGGTTTACATTTCGCTTAAGCGTGGTGAAATGGGGGTTAAAATGCCAAAGATAGATACGAATATGTGAATTGAATAATGCAAATAATGATTTTGTGTACTAATATAATGGAATAACAGAATAATGAAAATCGTTAAGCTAATAAAAATGTTTATTGTTTTTTTTTATTTATATTTTTATAATAAGTTTGGGGACAAACTTAATGTAGTTAGGATGGCCGAATGTTATATATGTGAGATAATATGAATAAGATTAGATGTAAATATAATGTCATGGCGGTCAGGCCATTTGTTTAATCACCTTGAGTAATGATCTGTCAGATGGAATTCCTTGACGAGCTGTCAAAGTATAGACATTATTATTAAGAATAAAATTGCTAAATTAGGATATATGGAAGTTATATTCTCTGAACAAATCACCCTATTTTAAAATTAATAACTAAAATTATAATAATTATCATAAAAAAGACCCCATTTCTACACTCACTACTCATATTTATTTCAAGCTTGCTTTTAATCTTTTGCTTCTTACTTAATTTCTTAAAAAATGTGTCGCTAACTATTGATTCTTTATTTATTATTATACTAGCAGAACCGGCCACGCGTTGCTGTGGTTGCTAAGGTTTTGGATATACCTATTACATTGTAAACTATTTAAGAAGTCACGGTATTAGAAAAAATAAAATAATAATTAAAAAAACCCCCGACCCCTAAGTAAAGGACAAATTCAAAATGATAGTAAATTTATCAAAGCCAATAACGATATAACAATATTTTGATATTATCGTATAGTCAAAGTCCTCATTCATTAGCTCCGAAAATTTTGTAAAATAGACACTCATCAACGTAAGTAACTAAGGTCCCCCGACGTAACGAATTCCATAAGTACATAATAATATTATTATCCTTTTTAGACGTCATCTAGCATCGGGGTTTAATTATTTTTTTTTTCTGTTTTAAAATTATTTCACTTTTTTCTATGTTGTACTAAATGAACCTACGAATACACTAATTTCCCCTGTTTAGGGTTTTACTATCAATATTGTATAAAAACCTTTCGCCAGCACCAATAAAATTTTGGGGACGACTGCTTGTATTTCGACCAAACATAGCTCAGAACCATCTCGATAAACCAAGCTTTCGATTAAAAAAACCGCATTATTAAAATCCGTTTACGTATTTGGCCGCTACCTATCCACAGCCAGATACACAGATAAACAAATCTACAGGTCAAACTTATAATACCCCCAGTGGATGTGGACCGCTATGTTTTTTTACATAGATACAATTTGTAAAGAACATGGCGACCTCTATGACTGATTTTCTACTACCATTACCTAACCCTTGATACAGTAATATAATAATTAGTAGTGATGCGCCGAATATTTGGTAAGTATTCGGTATTCGGTGTATTTGTCATCTTTTTCGCAATTCTTCGTATTCGGCCGAACTATTCGGTTTTGATGCTGAATATATTCGGTTCGAGTATTTCAATTTTTTTGGTTACACCACGTAATACTATACGACACTATACCGCTTTACGTTAGGCGTCTGCGCTCCACTACTTGACCAACAGGGAGGTTGCAACAATGAAATTATTATTTACCAAAGAAGACGAAAACGTTAAAGCCCTTATAAAATTAAATTCACCGGATTGGGATTTGAAGGAGGTCTTTGAACACGATTGATCAAAATTATCGTACAGTTGAGGTATTTCATTTGAAATTTAATTATTATTATTTTATTTAAGATGGTAACAAATGAGTACACTACAAATTTATAAATAAGGTATGTAGGATAGATAGTTTTAAATTTTTGAAAATAATATTTGTTATTTTAAATTATTAATAATTTAATTTTTAATTTATTTTTGCACTAATCGGTGCACAATATTTTTGGTTGACCCGTCTCACATAAATAGATTCAACGAAGAAGCAGGTATAATTTGAGTGTATTATGTTCATTATAATATGAGTTTATATATACTTAAGTCTAAGTAATACTTGGCGGTCTATATTAACACTAAAAATTAACTCATAATTTATTCTCAGCATCGCGTGCTGGTTATGATGTTAAAATGTATATGAAACATTTGTACTTTTAAAATTACGCCATCTGTTGAACACTAACTCAATCCAGTCAACAGATACAACGCCATCTGTTAAACTTGTTTGGATTCACAGATAATTGTAAAGTAATAATTTGCAATAAAATAATATTGCGACTAAAAATTAAGATGTAAGTTATCTTATGTTTCAAGTTGGATCAAACTGCACACGGTGTGCAAATTTGATTAAAATCGATTAAGTAGTTTAGGATCCCATCGCGGACAAACAACGTGACACGTAATTTATATATATTAAGATTTATATTTTTAAATTTTCCGATTTGTCGTGTAGAATATGATTACCTCATGGTATTCATATTTGTTATGAACGTTACTAAGGTCTTATGATTATTACTTTGGTGTGTATCGTATGTTTTTCACGAAACATCAATGTATAAAATAATACTAATACTCCCGGGATTGAAAAATTTTTGAATCCGTCCTCTTTTATGTTGACAGACTATATTGTTTCTTTGTTTCTGTTAGCACGAACAGAGGAACCATGGTATTATGTAGCCACTGTCGCCAGTGTACTAATTGTCCGTCTTTTGAGCATTTTTATTTCAGATTCAACCATTCATCACAGGTTTTAGGATTTAATATTGTGTCATCTCTTTTTTCCACCTTTTTTTAATTTTGTAATATGACACATAAAATATGTATGAGCAAGATATATATTTTTTCTCCATAAATAGTAAATAAGACATTACTTAGAATTATTGTTTTTTTAATCATAATATATTCGATATTGAGAGCGTTTAAATCATTATATTAATATTTCATAATATCTCGTTTCAGAGTATTTATAGCCTGAAACAAATCTCTATAAGAAAGTCTTTGAACTTTATAATCTTCAATATTTCCCGCAGAGATGCTTTATCTTTTCTACAAGAGTCCAAATGCTATTCAAAGAACTTTCATTAACACAATGGATCTTCAGTTATTTAAGCGTCATTTACGCAGGTAATATTATATTGTTTCAGTCTTGTAAACTCTCATCGTAATTTATTACACAATTCCTAACAAATCAAGATGACCAAAACAAATAAATCTAACAAAACAATAAGTCAAATTATGTATTTCACAGGAAATAGAACTAATTAATTAACGGAATATTTTAAAGAAAATTTGATTATAATAAAATAAAAATAATTAAAAATATTATTAATCACAATTTGAAATTTGTTGGATGTCAATTATGAAATGCTAAAAAATAGCCTTTCGCTTAGGTTTGGTATATATTCTGATCATTATTTCATTAAGTAAGTATATTCTAACATAGTCTTATCCATCGGTAGAAACAGAATATCGAACTATAATGTTATCAATACTGAGATTTAAAAAACCATATGGTAGAGTTACATCTTGTATGTTTGAAATAAATTTGTGTGTGAGACGCATAGCGTTTAGACTAATTATAAAATACATTCTTACTTAAACATAATAAAATAGACCTATCCGTACAATAAAGTCGTCAATGAGCGCAAGTCTAATAATAAATCAATATTGGGATGATCTACTGTAGAATTTTGCTTCCGCTTCTTTCATTACTATTTGTAGTACTTTCAGTCTCTATGAACTTAACATAGAATAGGAAACTCATCTACATAATACAGTAAGCCATTTACAAATAAAAACACAAAAATCCGGCCAAGTGCGAGTCGGACTCGCGCACGAAGGGTTACGTTCTATCATTTATTATAGAAAATTACGTTTGTTGTAGTTTGGTAAAATCTATTGCTCAATTCGAAATTGTATCCATAACGGGCTATGATAACTAAATGGTGCACAGTACGTGCCAGCATTTAAGTCAATATTGACAATAGTCATATAGTTAATATTACTTAAAAATTACATTTGTTGTACGGGAGCCCCCCCGTTAATATGTACTTTATTGTTATTTAATTATTTATTTTAAAAGGTAATATACAAGTAAATATTCTGTGAAAATTTTAAGCGTGTACCTGTTAATACTCAGCAAAAAACTACAAATACTAAAAAACTTTTTAGTATTTCTTGTTATAGCGGCAACGGAAATACATCATTTGTGAAAATTTCAGTTTTCTAGCGGTTTACGAGATACAGCCTGGAGACAAACAGACAAACCGTACCCTTTGGGTACGGAACCCTAAAAAGTGATTTCATTGTTAGAGTTCATAACGCCCATTTACATACATTTTAAATACAACTAGTAACATAGTTACAATGTTGTGTATTTAATTTAATTTAATTTTTCATTAAGAGAAAGAGGTTTGGAATAACCAAATAGAATTTTTGTTCAAAGAAAACCTGCTATATACAAATTCACCATGGCTACGTTTTTCATACGGTATCTGATCTCCCTATCGAAATATGACTAACTTTATTTCGATCATTTTTTTATTATAAACATTGTCTTCCTTAAGCAAATGTTATTTTTAATTTTATTATAAATGTCACGTTTTATATCCTCAAAACAAAATTCTCTAATTGTAGGATCACGGTTGTTAATTTAACGTAAACAAGTCTACTTTTGGCAATTACAATTAAGAATCATTATTATAATATACCTAATAGGAATATAAATTATGTTATAATGGAAATGATGTAATGTATAAAACATTTATAGCTTTGTGTTAGTCTATACATGGATATAGTACCATTAATGAATAATCTCTATTCTGATGAAATCTTGAGGCCAGTTATTAATAGAAACACATGCTCTATGTATTGAAAAATACTGTACTGAAAATCTTATTGATATTGTATGTAATTGTATTCTATTATATTTGTTATTTTTTTTATTGTAATTGTATTTTGTGTAATTGTAATGTATTTTATACTCCAAATTGTCATAGAGCCATACCATATTCTCTAATACTGGCCATAAATTAATTGTTTCTTATCATGCTTGGATGGATCGATCGATCTTTATGTCCCGATTTGAACTTAAAAGACCATTCTTGATTATGGAACATGGTGTTGTTAAAAAGCATAACTCTTTATAAGGTGCTCGAAAATAACTACGTATTCATGCACTTGTCCACATGTTTGGAATTATGTTTAAACATGTATAGCTATCTTAAGTTTACTTAAATATAAATAAATATAGAATAAAATTATAAACCGATACCGGTAGGGATTCGAAATCATCGTCAAAAATACTATTTCAAAAAAGACGAACATATGTTGGATATTCAATGTAACGAGACGAGAAGTAATTTGTTAGTTCAATTTGTAGAGCGACGCAATGACTTTTTAGAGTTCGCGGGTTGAAATCCCTGCCTTACTTACTTGAAACACCTTATTCACAAAAGTATGGCTCATTCTTTTTTTTTACACCTCACCACAAATTTCCGTTTTCCTAACACCAAAATTATTAGAAATAAATAACATCGACAAAATATATAACATCGACAGAATCTAAATTCATTATATATTGTTAAAACAAATTAGTATTGAGCTCCTGAATCTCTTGAATTAACTTTCGAGAATCTAGATCTAGATAACATTGACAATCACTCATTATTATCATCAAAAACTTTGTATGTTTAAAAATAAAACCTTAGGTGAATAATGAATGATTTAACAGAAAAAAATAACAAGAAGAGAACAATCAACGATATTTATTAATGTTATTTAACTTCGACAAGCACTTTATTTAGGCGCATCGAATGAGTACGTTCTTGTCACTATCTGTGGTTTTCTACTAACCTATCAAACTGATTATAAGATAATGATCGAAGACGTGTCAAAGATTTATATGACATTATAGATTCTAAATCTTCTTCATTAGTAGCAAGTCTAGTTCTATTGGAAAGGTTTATGAGTAATTATTATACACAATTTCATTAAATTATTTAATAACTTTCATTTTGTTGAGTAATTTGCATAATAAATTTAAATTTGTTATGCAAATTACGAAAAAAGTATTAAACTCAAACTCCAAACTATATGTAGATGTAACATAAACTAATAACTTTAATAAAGATTAGGATTTCTAGCTTATTCGAATAATACTTAGTAGTAATAATTCGAATAATTTTTGGAAATAAAAATTCTAATAATTTTTATAGCCCTTTTTTGCTACCACGTTGCTACTTAATAAAATAAAACGTTTATCCGAACACTTTTAAGGTTAACAAAGCGAATATTGTATCAATGTATAGAAAAATACATAAATATTCAAACTCCTTTTATATGTTAAACATTAAGTCTCTTATATAAGCGAGAATTAAAATCTTTCCGTTACCAAATATATAATGTTAGAGTTAAAAGATATTTTTAAAAGGTTGAACTATTATTTTAGTACAAAATGATTACGCAGAAAAACGATAAAGATAAATAATAAGTAAAAATGTTTATTAAATTTATAGAATACAACGCTCTTTACATTATATATAAGTGGATAAAATTTCAAAATTTAAAAAGTGCAAACTTTCATAAAATATTCGACATCAAACAGGATTATTGGTTTCTGATAAAAATATTGAATAAAGGTAAACCGCTTTGTGTCTTGCCGTGAGATATTTTTCACCCAAATATCCTGCTATACAACAAAATATATTGTAATTTTCTTCGTTATGTTTTAATATTAATTTTTGGTTCTTTATTCGTAGAAAAAATAACTTGCAGTTTCGGAACGGATGGATTAAATTTATATTCACGTAATTTATTTTTAAAAAAATATTTGACAAGATAATGATTTGCGATTTGATTTATATTTACAGTGTAAATATCCACTTTTAAGTCAAAATATATATTTTTTTATTTCAAATAGGCATAAATTGCTCGTATGAAATCAAATATACTATAATATAAAATGGATTACAAGCATTTGATAAGCTAAGTTTTTACTTTTTTTTTTATTTACACCACAATATTTTACGTCGTTTGTTAATAGTTAGTTAATTGTACAATGACTCCTGTTACTCGTAAAAATAATGCAAAGGCTTAGAACTGCTTATCAAGGGTACCTGCGCTGTCCGTCAACAAACATTTCTTATTTAGACGAATGTAGACAAAACTTTAAAGATTTGTTTTTAAGTATATCTAAAATACCATTACAGCAAAAGGTATTCGAGAATTTTTAAGAATATGTATGCTATGCTATGTACTGCTATGTACTAATTTTACTAATGTTCTTTGATTTTCATGATCGGTAATATAGATTCAAAATATTTTTAGTATTTTAAAACATCTTACATATTCAATATCGTTAAGGCTGAAAAAATCTATAAAAATATAGGAATTGAAATCATTTTAATGTACTGTACAGTACAGTATTTTTTATACCTTCTTAATATCCAAACAACAAACATGACTCCATTCCTATAAAATATGGTGTTAACTGTATAATGACTTGGTAATTTTGAAATTATTATAATGAATTATAATGAAAACGACGACTTTGCTTCAGACATTATAATTTTATATAAAAAAGAACAAAACTTAAATTTAGATTGGGTAAAGGTACATGAAGCAGTAAAAATATGTCTCTTGTGGAGAGTAACACAGAAGAGGGTAGACAGTAAAGTGGCATATTAAATTATGTGTGACACTGGAGGTAAAGAGGGATAATCCTTAGGAGTTCCCCTTCTTTATTGAACATGGTTTTGATTGTCATTACCCTTTTTATGACGAAGTTATTTAATAGGCTTAACTATATCTAGATTAAGTATTCATACACAAAAACATACATATCAAAATGATGTAGTTAAATTTAATTCTTAGTTCATTTAAATCTATTACTTTACTAATAAATTCTTGATAAAATAAAAGACCACTTTCACACTTACCTTTATGGTCGCCGAAACAGATTACCTGCTGTGATGGTTCCTCCTCTCAGTGGGCTGATCTATCTGCTGGTGTTCCTCTGGGCGGAATTTTATCCCCTTTACTTTTTTCCATTTTAAAAAATGAATTATCTAAAATATTATCTTCTCCCTACCATCTTTATGCAGACGATTTACAACTATATAGGCATTCCTCTCATAATGACATTAACCACAGTATCGAAATAATAAATAATGATTTGAACAATATTAGAGGATGGGCAGAGTCTTTTGGCCTCCAAGTGAATCCGAAAAAATCACAAGCAATTATAATCGGCAGTAGATTTTTTCTTAATAAATTGCACCTCAACCAACTTGCTAGTGTAATATACCATAACACTATCATAACTTTTTCTGAAGAAGTTAAAAATCTGGGATTGACTTTCGATAAACATTTATGTTGGTCGGCGCAAGTCAATAAACTAGTAAGCGAGTTCACATGTCATTCCACTCTCTCAGGCGTTTGCAGAATTTCTTGCCTCTGCGGACTAGAATCTTGCTAGCACAATTCCTCTTGTTACCCCTCCTCGACTACGGTGACGTTTGCTATCTGTATGCTTCTGAAGAGCTACTCAATAAATTAGACCGCCTTCAAAACTTGTGCATTCGATTTGTCTTCGGTTTACGCAAATTTGACCACGTTTCAGATTTTCGGCGTCAACTGAAGTGGCTCTCCATCCGCCTTCGCCGCAATAAGTATATATTGACCACGCTATACAACTTTCTTAAAAAATCAACACCTCCTTATTTATACGAACGTTTCCATCTATGCTTGCCTAATAATTGCCCCAAACGCTCCTGCATCAAAGTAAAAACTTTTGATATCCTCTCTTATAATACCACTTTTTCTCCAAATCCTTTACCGTAAATACTGCGAGGTTATGAAATTCACTTCCTAACGATATTACAAGTAGCCGGTCTGTCCTTACTTTCAAAAAAAAAAATTAAAGCAACACTATCTGTCACTGTCTTAAGTTTTATGTTTATGTAAACGATCTATATTTTTTAATTATATATGTATTATGGTTATTATATTTATCATTATATATTTTACTGAATATTTATTTATGAGTACGTGTATGTATTGTATATATTGTTAAAATATATGTGTACCTATTTCTGCCCTTACAAATGTTCTTTTCCAACTCTAATGGGTAGCTGGAAGAGATCTCTTTATAGGGATAAGCTAATCCTATGTGTACTTTCATGTCAATTTTTTTGTTGTTCATGAAATCTCTTGTACATGAAATAAATAAATAAATAAATGAAATCTTGAGTAGGTTTTATTTATTTATTTATTACTTGATGATACGATGTAGATAGTTTTTAATTTAAAAATAATACTATATTGTTCCATTGCTAACTGCCTAATTAATTAACACAGCCCTTCAAATTATTTATTTCCTAAGGCAAATCTATAATACATTCTCTGAAATTTATAATGTTCAATATTCCCAAAAGTGATATTTCATCTTTTCTATACAAGTCGCAATTCTATTCAAATAAGTTTTATTTACACAATGGAACTTCAATTATTATATAAACGTAAGCTACGTGGGTATCCCATATTTCTGTGTGAAATGTTTAATAATATCCTAAAATTTTAGTGTTGGAAACTCGCAACAAAATTTATTACGCAATCACTATGAAATTAAGATGACCAATACTAATAAATTTATCAAAATTAATTATTGTACAGCGAATACTAAATATTTTCGACAATTCTTTTGTTTCATTGAATTTCGTTATTTAATTTACTAAACCTTTATGCTCGCAATAAGTTAATAAATAACAGTATTTAAATGTTAATTTTTTGTACACAAATTAAAGTCAACTATTTTTTTGGCATATTTTGGTCATATTATTATAAGTAATAATTTTTATTTCATGTTTAAAACTATAAATGCGCTGTGGGATTAGTTAATATGGTAAATAAATATGGTCTATATTTCTATAATATTGTATTGTATTAAAATAATTCAGAAAACAGAAACAGAAAACAGATTATTACAGAATATTCCTACAAAAGAAAAGCCAACGCCTTTCTTCTGATGATGGTCATAATTAAACTTACTTGAACTTACAATAATAATTTAAAAATATGGACATAATGCAAGTTATAAAATTATAAAATAATTAGTTAACATTCAAATAAATATAGAAGGAAAAATAAACCGATACGGGCAGGGATTCGAACCTGCGACCACTGGGAAACCGTCCCGTCCCTCTACCAACTGAGTTACCGTATCGCTGTCCGTCTTGGTGAATTAAGCATTCTATATGTGATCGTCTTTATCGGGACGGTGGTTACATCTATTAGGTTTCTTTCGAGAATACTAACCAATGTTTCAAAATTCGCAGTATAGATAAACATTGAAAAGATGCCTCTACCGAAATTAATGTTTGAAAATATCTATAATCAGGTATAGCCATGTTAAGCTTACTTAAGTTTATATAAATATAGAATGAAAAAGAAACCGATACGGGCAGGGATTTGAACCCGCGTACTGGTAAACCGTCCGTCGTTCGGAAAGTAGTCGCGTGTTCGAATCTCTGCCCGTATCGGTTTATTTTTCATTCTATATTTATATAAATTTAAGTAAGGTTAACATGACTATACATGTTTATAGATATTTTCAATTAGTAAACATTTCGGTTCGTATCAACTATTAAATTATCACAGCAAACATCATGTACAACCATCTGTTACAATTTATGTGTTGATGTTCCCATAACGATTTAAATATCCTTTAAAACATAAAAATGACACAACTTAGAACTAAAGACGAGAATTGCGACTAAATTGCAAAAAGGAAAATGATGTGCTTTATGATCTTTTATTGTGGTATATTTATATGAAATTATATATAGTTTTTATTATTTTATATAATTGTGAAGTATGTTTTAAAAAGTAAGTAAATGAATAATTTAACAATATTACTCTGGGATTCTTAACTGAGCCACATATAATGTTATAAAATGTATGTGAGATGCACGACTTTCAATTATAGTATAATACATCTTCAAAAAATAAATTAAAAAATTAAAAAACCCCCGATACACACAGACCTCTAAAAATAAATATATAATATTAATATGTACTTATTGAAGTCGTTGCGTCGCGCTACCGTTGTCCGTACGTTGACGATGGTGTCTATTTTACGAAGTTAATCATTGAGGACTATACGATTCGATATCGTAATTTCTTTATTTGCCTTGATAACTTACTTGCATTTTAATTTCTTCCTTTGTTAAGCAGTCCCCCGACGCAACGACTTCAATAAGTACATAATAGTATTATTTTTATTCTTTTTAGAGATCTCTTTGTATCGGGAGTTTTAAATTTTTATTTATTTTGCTGCTTTTTAGTTATGTTACTAGTTTCTTAATTGTACTAAACGATCCTACAGACACACAAAATTTTCAATAGTTTAAGTTTTTCTATTAATCTATCCTAATATTATAAACAGGAAAGATTTGTTTGTTTATTGGAATTGAATTCTTTTTGCATTAGAATTCTACTTTATCCCTGATGAGTATAGGCTATATTTTATAACCATCATCATCATCATCATCATCATCATCATCATCATCATGATCACTAAGATTATAAAGAGGAAAGATTTGATTGTTTCTTTGTTTGAATGGAATATTCTTCGAAACTACTGGACTGATTTAAAAAAATATTTTACCTTTATAATCCTACATTATCCCTCTGATAAAAATAGGTAATATTTCATACGAGAAAAAATAAGGATCCGCGTGAAAATTTTGATAATAAAATAAACTATAAATGCATTTAGTAATATGATTCAAGACTTTTTCATATAGGTGTATACGAATATTAATAAATATAAACATTTAGAGTTAAAATGATTTACAATTGCTAATAACTTTATGATGAAGAGATTTATATTATCACTAACTCTTGCCCTTGACTCTTTATGATAACGATCATAAGCCATATAAATATATTTTTTACAGTCTACGTGGACGCAGTCACGGGCAACAGTTATCCCTAATAAAGTACTTTACCTGAGTAAATAAGAGTAAAAACCTTTTGGCCTACATAACAAGGCCTTTTTCCTATAAAGCGCGGGCGAAGCTGCTCGGAACAGGTATTAGGCTTGCATAAGAACTATTCACCAATAAAACGTCAATATCTTGAAGACAACTGTTTCTATTTCAACCAATCATAGCTAAGAATCATCTCGACGAACATAGCTTTTGACTAAAAAAACCGCATTCAAATCCGTCCACGCGGTTGGCCGCTACATTGCCACAGACAGACACACAGATACATAGGTACACAGATCCACGGGTCAAACTTATAATACCCCTCTTTTTAGTCGGGGTTTAAAAATATGATACGGCAGACTTCTTTTCAAAAAAAAAGTGTCCGTTAGACTAAGTTTAATAGTAAATCAGTAGTTAAATGATCCGCCGACGCAAACTCGCTTATAATTTTTCCTCAATGTAATGACAAAGTAGTTTAATTGACAGACCAATTACATGGATCCAAAAGTTGCAGGTTTGATTCCTGCCCGTGTCGCAAAATTATTCATTCTTTGTTTATATATATGTCGCAGATCACGATAATTTAACGATAATTAGTAACTCAATTGATATAATTGTAACAGTGGGGTGTGAACGCCGTGACGTATTGAGTCACGTGACCGGAATCGTTTGGAGGGGCACCGGAATCATTTTAAATAACCGAGAGCATCGAGACGAGATGATTATTGTTTAGTGTGAGCCTTATAGTCCGGACCCCCCAAACGGGACCGGTGGTTCACGCAACTTTGATAATTGTGTATACCAACAAAGTAATTTGTAATTTGTGATTTAATATGTGATGTGATTTAACATTTAATACAAGTAATTGTCATATTGTGTGTGTGGTTTAATTGCCTGAGACCTACGCTTCGGATCCTGTACCAGAAGACTCCATCAATACCGAACAAGCCATCGAATATACCTCCTATCTCCGACATCAGAAGCGGGATTCACTCGGGCATCAAAACCACCAACTACCCGCGAGATAAGTTTATTGAAGCTACAAATCACGGTCAAGCAAGAAATAAGTGATTTTATTATTTGAAAGGCACACTACAAGATAATAACAAGGAAGTTCCAGAAACAATACAATCAATCAATAGTTGATAATCAATGGTTGTAAATCCATCAATCAATCAAGTTAAATTTATGGATATCAAAACTTCAAAATTGAGATCTACCCACATATCAAGAAAATCAAGTGAAAATACCTGTTTAATCGATTATGCAAGTCGTTTATTAGATTATATGACAAACCGTTGGAAGAATTCTACGAAAGAAGGAATCGTTGCTACTGAAGAAAGAAGGAAATGAGAAATTATGGCGGTGACAACGCGGCGCGAATGGCGGTAATGGCGCGGCGCGGATGGCGATGACGGCGCAGCGTGGATGGCGCTGATGGTGCTGATGTTGCTGATGGTGTTGATGGCGGTCGAGGCGATGGCAGTTATGGGAGCGGTGCTGGCATGGCATGGGCGAGCAACACGTTGATGTCTGTGCAACTTATCCACCATTGGGCACATTACATCGAAAAGGTGATTCGTTTCAATTTACTTACGTTTCAAGTGCTATATGCTCGCTAAGTCAAAGAAAATCAATTCATTTAGACAGAAATCATATATAAAGTTTAAGTGTTTCAGTGTATCCGATCTTATTAATATCTTTTGTGAAATACGGTAGTAAATAAAAAAAGTCGGTAATAATTTGAGAATTTTGGACGTCAATGTTCATGATGATAATTGTTCTGTTACTGGCTGTTCTGATGACAATGATAATTCATACGATGTCTATTTTACTTGACGCCAATGATGGTTGTCTATCTTGACTTGACGCCAATGCGGGTTGTCTATTTTGACTTGACGCCAATGATGGTTGTCTATCTTGACTTGACGCCAATGCGGGTTGTCTATCTTGACTTGACGCCTATGATGGTTGTCTATCTTGACTCCAATTAGTCCAATCTCATGGAATGACTTAGATGAGTTATGTTCTATGTAACAGCTTCAGTTATCATAACTATCGATTTTAGAAAGATTAATGATTTTTTTTATGTGGTCAGAAAGGCCGAGCGAAGCAACATTATACAGTTGTATATTGTTTGGATTTCAGATACATATGCACACGAGGGCGTGTGACTTGTCAGTGTGGCCGTGTCGCAGATCACGATAATTTAACGATAATTAGTAACTCAATTGATATCATTGTAACAGTGGGGTGTGAACGCCGTGACGTATTGAGTCACGTGACCGGAATCGTTTGGAGGGGCACCGGAATCATTTTAAATAACCGAGAGCATCGAGACGAGGTGATTATTGTTTAGTGTGAGCCTTATAGTCCGGACCCCCCAAACGGGACCGGTGGTTCACGCAACTTTGATAATTGTGTATACCAACAAAGTAATTTGTAATTTGTGATTTAATATGTGATGTGATTTAACATTTAATACAAGTAATTGTCATATTGTGTGTGTGGTTTAATTGCCTGAGACCTACGCTTCGGATCCTGTACCAGAAGACTCCATCAATACCGAACAAGCCATCGAATATACCTCCTATCTCCGACATATATTTATTTATTTCTGACTGAGAAACAAAATACTTGTAGAAACAGATATAATGCTTCGTCGTTTCTGCAAAAGTTTGCGGAAATTCTAACAACACGCGTACCAAAGAAGTGTTGACGTCAGGCGGGCAGACAGTCAGAAAACCTTTTGCGTCGTATCACTTCGACTATTTATTCAAAATTTTCATGAGCTGATCTTGTTATTTTGATTTATATATTTGTATTATCACATATCGACAAACTTTTTAGTTTTTAAATGTACCATTGTTAAGTTTTATTGTAATTGTATGATGTTTAATACATTATGATTTCTTACAATATTTCTATTAATGGAATAATTCAAAAGTCTATGTATTCCCTTTAAATTAACAATCAGTTAAAAAAAAACATTATTGTTTTTTTTAAGTATATTATTATTTAAGGAATATTTAAACCAGCATACTTAAGTAATATTAGTTTATCGATTTTGTTTTCAACTCATTTGGAACTTAATTTATATTCCAGGTAAAGTGCGATCTCAATCAAACGTTGAACTCCCAAAGCGTCAAGATGGTCAAACAATTTGTTAACTTATGCAAAATTGTATCTTCGACTTTTGATTGAGTAAATGCTTTATAAATCATTTGAAACTTTTTGATAATTTTATTTTTTATTTGTAAATACATGACTTAAAATAATTCCGAAAGATTTTTTTGGTCTACATTATTATAATCTTTAAAGTACAAGTCAAGTATAATTATTTCAGATGTTCCAAAATTCTATAATAAAAAAAAACAAAAGTCAAAATTAAAAATTCAATATTGAGAATTCAAAATTAAAAATTAAAAATTCAAAGTTCATAATTCAAAATTTAAAATTCAAAATTTGAAATTCAAAATTCAACATTAAAAATCTTTATTCAAGGATGCATTGACACGCACTTTTGAATCGTTAATTACATTAAATTGGTCAGTATAGTCAGTCTGTGAGTAAGCTACCATCAGTTCAGAATGCTGTTGTGCTGAGAAGAGCTGACCATAAACTCAACAGTTGGTCTTTTTAAATAAAATTTAACAATGTTTGACTTATACATTATAACATCAACCCTGCAAATGAGTCAATGACCCAAGTTCTACACATTTCGATCAACCAAAAACTCTTGAATAATATAGTAATATTTATTTAATAATTTTACATTTAAAACTAAGAAAAGGAAGATCTAAGACATCTTATGGAACTTTCTTATATATGCATACACTCAGGCCCATGAAGAATTTGTTTACTTTTTGAAGTCAATATTTAGGCTTTACGAGTCTATTTTTATTTCTTGTATTGATCGTATGTCTGTCGCTTTTTTTAATATAAGCATTTAAAATTTGGCGTAAATATGGTAAGTTATTTAAAATGTATTGTGAAGTGAAAGAATACCGATTTCTTTAAAAACTTTAGCTTTTAAGTTACAAATAGCCCGTATAACTCTTTTTTTTAAATAAATATATTATTAGTTTCAGCAGCTCTGCGCCATAGTATAATACCGTAACACAAAACACTATGAAATCAACTGAAATAAACCAGTCGAGCTGAGTTTGCCTGCGAGTATCGACAGATGGGAATTCCACTAGGTATTTCTATCTAAAGTTATACCTAAAAAAGTTGTTAAGTTAGTCAATTCACATACTTACTTGTTAAGAAAAAAACTACAATTTTGACTTTTTTATATTAGAAAGTGTAAATTCCATGCATTTAGTTTTTTTAGTATTTAAGACCAAACTATTAATTTCGAACCAAATGAAGAACACGTGACAGAGCACTGTTTACTTTGTCAAAATTAGCTTTATTACGTTCAACTTTAAAAATAAGCGAGGTATCATCAGCAAAAAGTACAATATCAAATAGTCCTTTTACGTAAAAGAGCAAGTCATTAATATAGATTGAAAATAAAAAGGGCTAAGAATAGATCATTGTGGGACACCCCTTTTTAGGTAAGAACCAGCCGATTTACAATTATTTATATCAACCGTCTGAACTCTTTGATTCAGGTATTCAGGTGATTTCCGGGTTCTAGTCTATCGCCACCGTTGAACACAGGAACCACTTTACTATTTTTCATTAAATCCGGGAATGTACCGCTTTCAATACATTTGTTAAAAATGAAGGATAATTGTTTAGCAATACAAATTATAATAGTTATAAGTAATTTTACTAAAATACCCCAAAGACCGGTTTTTTTATATTTAGGTTTCTATGCTCTTATGAAAGTCCCAACTTTAACTCCCCTGTTTCAAACGGTACATCCATGGCAATGAACTGGCAAGAATAATACCTTACTAATTACCTTATTTATAAAATGACCATTATACTTAGTATAATCCATTTCTTTTAGCTTTTAACTTTTATTTCATGTAAGGGTGGTACAAAAAATAAGACTGGATTACCATATTTTCTGGAAGATTTTTCAGTAAAGCAACAAGTTCCGAATTTTAAACAAGTTGTTAATTGCCATACCAGCATAGTTATTAATACTTTACCAAACTTTAGAAATAAGTGCCTACGCATTTAATGCTAGCCTTATTTTTTTATGTGATAAGTTGATTGGATTTTCGCAAGTTATTTAAAAACTAATTCCATTTTCGAAAAGTGGAGATTTCTGGGCTTAGTTTGTAAAAAGTTGAGATATGGTTTTAGAAAATAAAAAAATGAGTTCTAACCGCAATGAGAAAAAAGAGAAATCACAAAAATAAGTTTTGCTGCACAATAAAATTGTAATCGATTTTTGAGGATATAAAAAAAATGGGAGCTTGTTGGTACTATCCACAAGTAGGCGTTGATTGAAAATGAATAATTCAATCAGTCAAAATATTATTATCATTTATTAAACTATAAATCTGTCATTTTAGTGTTATCTGACCCACGTTTTTCGACTTTTGGTGGCTTGGAGGTTAAGGATGCGACCTCGTGAATAACTCATGTGATTTTAAAAAATGTCTCAAATAGCCAATTTGGAGTAAGATAGCGTCACTGGAGATCAATGATCGTTCTTTCTCCTTATCAGAAGATTCCTTTACACAGCAGTTGGACTACAAGCCGTTACTAAGCTGGTTTAAAAAATATCAATTGATCGTATAAACGTTAGCTGTTACGCTACGTGGTAACATAAAGTCCCTTTTGATTTTATTTATTTATTTATTTTTTCATGTACAAGAGATTTCATGAACAACAAAAAAAAATACATAAAATTACACATAGGATTAGCTCATCCCTATAAAGAGATCTCTTCCAGCTACCCATGAGAGTTGGAAAAGAACATTTGTAAGGGCAGAAATAGGTACACATAAATTTTAATAATATATGCAATACATACACTTACTCATAAATAAATATTCAGTAGAATATAAAATGACCAATATAATAACTATAATACATATATAACTAAAGAATATAGATCGCTTACATAAACTTACATAAACATAAAACTTAAGACAGTGACAGATAGTGTTGCTTAAATTTTTTTTTAAAGTAAGGACAGATCGGCTACTTGTAATGTCGTTAGGTCTTTTACTGATTGTTTTATAACTCTTTCCTCAAATTGCCAAAATCCGCAAAATTTTTAGTGATAGTATAATTCTATATTTAGTATTAATTGGCACAACCTTATTACAATCTGGGTCCAGGAATGTATGATAGGGTATCCGTCCCCTTAGAAAGTTTTGCTTCACTTTTTTTGCAAGTCACTTTTTACAATAATTGTTTGCATTTTTTCCGGAAGAACATTATATATTCTTAGATATTAAATAAGTGATTAGTATCGCAGCTTCTTGGAAAATGGTTAAAAGGACAAAAAACATTATTGTTATATTTTATTTAGTTTTCGTGTAGTGTAAATAAAAATGGCTATACAGTATTCTCATCACCGATTTTACTATCACTATTTGCCAAGCAAAAATATATTGAAATTAGGCCGGTGTGTAATAGGCATTAGTTAAGCGTTATGAGTGTTATTTTGGTGTGTTTAAGTAGTTTTTTATGAAATATCAATGCATAAAATAAAACAAATACTCTTAAGAATTGCAAAATTTTTGAATATACTATGTCTATACTATGTCTTTGTTTCTGTTAACATTAAAATAAAGTACGCTGTTCGTACTTAACCATGGTATTGTGTCGCCACTTGCAAGGATACGGTTTACCTGCACTTTAGAGCATTTTTATTTGAGATTCAGCCATTCAACGCTGGTTTAAGGTTTTAATATTATGTCATCTCAAATTTTGCTATCATCTAATATTTATATTTTTTAACTTTTTAATAGGTATGTATCAGCAAGAAGATTTTTTTGTCCTTAAATAATAAATAAAACGTTTCTTAGAAGAATGATTTTTTTATTTAATCGGAATACATTCGACGTTAAGAGCGTCTAAATTGTTATATTAATATTTAATAATGTCACGTTTCAGAGTATTTATAGCCTGAAGCAAATCTCTTTAAGAAAGTCTTTGAATTTTATAATCTTCAATATTCTCCGCAGAGATGTTTTGTCTTTTCTACAAGAATCAAAATGCTATTCAAATAACTTTCATTAACACAATGGATCTTCAGTTATTTAAGGGTAATTTACTCAGGTATCCAATATCAGGAATATTGGATACCTGCGTAAATTTAAAGATTTAATAATTAATAATATTATATATAGCCTTTCAGTCTTGGAGGCTCGCAACGTTGTTTATGATGAAATTCTTACAAAATTGAAATGACCAATACAAATAAATTCGTCAAAATATTTGAAAATATCTATAAACATGTATAGCCATGTTATACCTTTTTTCTGTTTTATTTTTACTATATTAGGATTCTCTTGATATTTTTTCTGTGTGAGATCAATTTGTTCTTTTAATTCGATTTCTCATTGTAACAGTAACCATACTCTTGTTTTACATGTAAAATATTGCCTTGTTTACCAGTTAGTATTTTGTGTTGGCCATAATTCAGTGTTTTATGCCAGATAAGCAATTTGTCATTAATTATGACTTATATGAATTCAGTTTAAAGACTATTTTAACCTGTGGCGTTACACGTATCTATCTGTATGTGTGAGACAAAAGTTCGCTGTTAAGAGGTTCGAGGTTGATTTTGAGTTGGTGAAAATATATGTGTACTCCCAATTCTGCTAGAAATACAGAGTAGTACGGAACAGTAAAATATAATTTAACGCCCCCACTTCTTCAGACTCAACATGGCAAGTCTCACTTCACTTTGAAATTTTTTCCCTTCTGTAAATATCTATATTTTTGCGATATTGTGCTGTACTTATTGGAACTTTTATGACAGGTTCAACATGAATTAAAGTTATAAAAATAGAAAATTAAATAATAAAATAACGAAAACCTTTTAGGTAAGAACCAGCCGATTTACAATTATTTATATCAACCGTCTGAACTCTTTGATTCAGGTATTCAGGTGATTTCCGGGTTCTAGTCTATCGCCACCGTTGAACACAGGAACCACTTTACTATTTTTCATTAAATCCGGGAATGTACCGCTTTCAATACATTTGTTAAAAATGAAGGATAATTGTTTAGCAATACAAATTATAATAGTTATAAGTAATTTTACTAAAATACCCCAAAGACCGGTTTTTTTATATTTAGGTTTCTATGCTCTTATGAAAGTCCCAACTTTAACTCCCCTGTTTCAAACGGTACATCCATGGCAATGAACTGGCAAGAATAATACCTTACTAATTACCTTATTTATAAAATGACCATTATACTTAGTATAATCCATTTCTTTTAGCTTTTAACTTTTATTTCATGTAAGGGTGGTACAAAAAATAAGACTGGATTACCATATTTTCTGGAAGATTTTTCAGTAAAGCAACAAGTTCCGAATTTTAAACAAGTTGTTAATTGCCATACCAGCATAGTTATTAATACTTTACCAAACTTTAGAAATAAGTGCCTACGCATTTAATGCTAGCCTTATTTTTTTATGTGATAAGTTGATTGGATTTTCGCAAGTTATTTAAAAACTAATTCCATTTTCGAAAAGTGGAGATTTCTGGGCTTAGTTTGTAAAAAGTTGAGATATGGTTTTAGAAAATAAAAAAATGAGTTCTAACCGCAATGAGAAAAAAGAGAAATCACAAAAATAAGTTTTGCTGCACAATAAAATTGTAATCGATTTTTGAGGATATAAAAAAAATGGGAGCTTGTTGGTACTATCCACAAGTAGGCGTTGATTGAAAATGAATAATTCAATCAGTCAAAATATTATTATCATTTATTAAACTATAAATCTGTCATTTTAGTGTTATCTGACCCACGTTTTTCGACTTTTGGTGGCTTGGAGGTTAAGGATGCGACCTCGTGAATAACTCATGTGATTTTAAAAAATGTCTCAAATAGCCAATTTGGAGTAAGATAGCGTCACTGGAGATCAATGATCGTTCTTTCTCCTTATCAGAAGATTCCTTTACACAGCAGTTGGACTACAAGCCGTTACTAAGCTGGTTTAAAAAATATCAATTGATCGTATAAACGTTAGCTGTTACGCTACGTGGTAACATAAAGTCCCTTTTGATTTTATTTATTTATTTATTTTTTCATGTACAAGAGATTTCATGAACAACAAAAAAAAATACATAAAATTACACATAGGATTAGCTCATCCCTATAAAGAGATCTCTTCCAGCTACCCATGAGAGTTGGAAAAGAACATTTGTAAGGGCAGAAATAGGTACACATAAATTTTAATAATATATGCAATACATACACTTACTCATAAATAAATATTCAGTAGAATATAAAATGACCAATATAATAACTATAATACATATATAACTAAAGAATATAGATCGCTTACATAAACTTACATAAACATAAAACTTAAGACAGTGACAGATAGTGTTGCTTAAATTTTTTTTTAAAGTAAGGACAGATCGGCTACTTGTAATGTCGTTAGGTCTTTTACTGATTGTTTTATAACTCTTTCCTCAAATTGCCAAAATCCGCAAAATTTTTAGTGATAGTATAATTCTATATTTAGTATTAATTGGCACAACCTTATTACAATCTGGGTCCAGGAATGTATGATAGGGTATCCGTCCCCTTAGAAAGTTTTGCTTCACTTTTTTTGCAAGTCACTTTTTACAATAATTGTTTGCATTTTTTCCGGAAGAACATTATATATTCTTAGATATTAAATAAGTGATTAGTATCGCAGCTTCTTGGAAAATGGTTAAAAGGACAAAAAACATTATTGTTATATTTTATTTAGTTTTCGTGTAGTGTAAATAAAAATGGCTATACAGTATTCTCATCACCGATTTTACTATCACTATTTGCCAAGCAAAAATATATTGAAATTAGGCCGGTGTGTAATAGGCATTAGTTAAGCGTTATGAGTGTTATTTTGGTGTGTTTAAGTAGTTTTTTATGAAATATCAATGCATAAAATAAAACAAATACTCTTAAGAATTGCAAAATTTTTGAATATACTATGTCTATACTATGTCTTTGTTTCTGTTAACATTAAAATAAAGTACGCTGTTCGTACTTAACCATGGTATTGTGTCGCCACTTGCAAGGATACGGTTTACCTGCACTTTAGAGCATTTTTATTTGAGATTCAGCCATTCAACGCTGGTTTAAGGTTTTAATATTATGTCATCTCAAATTTTGCTATCATCTAATATTTATATTTTTTAACTTTTTAATAGGTATGTATCAGCAAGAAGATTTTTTTGTCCTTAAATAATAAATAAAACGTTTCTTAGAAGAATGATTTTTTTATTTAATCGGAATACATTCGACGTTAAGAGCGTCTAAATTGTTATATTAATATTTAATAATGTCACGTTTCAGAGTATTTATAGCCTGAAGCAAATCTCTTTAAGAAAGTCTTTGAATTTTATAATCTTCAATATTCTCCGCAGAGATGTTTTGTCTTTTCTACAAGAATCAAAATGCTATTCAAATAACTTTCATTAACACAATGGATCTTCAGTTATTTAAGGGTAATTTACTCAGGTATCCAATATCAGGAATATTGGATACCTGCGTAAATTTAAAGATTTAATAATTAATAATATTATATATAGCCTTTCAGTCTTGGAGGCTCGCAACGTTGTTTATGATGAAATTCTTACAAAATTGAAATGACCAATACAAATAAATTCGTCAAAATATTTGAAAATATCTATAAACATGTATAGCCATGTTATACCTTTTTTCTGTTTTATTTTTACTATATTAGGATTCTCTTGATATTTTTTCTGTGTGAGATCAATTTGTTCTTTTAATTCGATTTCTCATTGTAACAGTAACCATACTCTTGTTTTACATGTAAAATATTGCCTTGTTTACCAGTTAGTATTTTGTGTTGGCCATAATTCAGTGTTTTATGCCAGATAAGCAATTTGTCATTAATTATGACTTATATGAATTCAGTTTAAAGACTATTTTAACCTGTGGCGTTACACGTATCTATCTGTATGTGTGAGACAAAAGTTCGCTGTTAAGAGGTTCGAGGTTGATTTTGAGTTGGTGAAAATATATGTGTACTCCCAATTCTGCTAGAAATACAGAGTAGTACGGAACAGTAAAATATAATTTAACGCCCCCACTTCTTCAGACTCAACATGGCAAGTCTCACTTCACTTTGAAATTTTTTCCCTTCTGTAAATATCTATATTTTTGCGATATTGTGCTGTACTTATTGGAACTTTTATGACAGGTTCAACATGAATTAAAGTTATAAAAATAGAAAATTAAATAATAAAATAACGAAAACAATTTGTAAACACAGTTATTGGCTCATGTGCGGTATTTTAAATTTGGAGTAGGACTCCACAAAAAACAATAGCTATTCCAGTTTAAGGTTTAATAATAATAATAATAATAATAATATCAGGACAAATTACACACATTGATCTAACCCCTAAGTAAGCAAATTATTTGCTTGTGTTAAGGGTGTTAGACAACGATACAAATACATAGAAATACACATATAAATACTGAGAATATATATCATAAACGACCAAACCCAGAAACACAGACATCTATGCTCATCACATAAATGCCTGTCTCCGCCGGGAATCGATCCCGAGCTCCATTGCGCCGTGACACGTTAGGCGTCTGCGCTAACCACTCGACCAACGGGGCGGTCAAAATAAAATTTTTTGCGGTTTGAAATAAACACCAGTTTAAGCTATTCATAGATAAACGTAGCTTAATTATGTTAATAAACATCAAATTCACACAACATAACAAAACGATATTGAATAGAATTGATTAATTTATTACACAATATTTAACCAATCATTTGTTTTGTGTAGAATAACAAATAAATTAATAAAATGTAAAAAAAAAATATTTTAGCCATAAAATGACAGTTTTCATATTACTCAAACTTACATGTATGCGTTTATACGCATATTCCTTTTCAATCAAAATTATTCTTTAAACAGAGAAAGTTAATGAAATGAATAACAAAACCAGGTAGTATTTGTTACTTTTGTTTGCTATTGCTTGCTTGCTTTGTTACTATTGCATTTAATAGTGCAGATTTAATTTTTAAGAAGTCAATTATGAAGTGTTTCATGTATCCAACTATTTAATTTTGAGATGTCTCGTTTTTCGAAACTGTGACTTAAATAACCATGTGGTCAAGTTCTATTTTGTATGAGTGATATAGAAGGCATGTGTGAGGCGCAGAGCTTTTAAACTGATTATGTAATATGTTCACTAAAACATTAATCATTTAAAGATATGATTAACATTAATAATAATATATTTACAATATTTCGTATTTAAAATTATGAATTTTAAAAAATTTGTATATCCAATTGAAAATATTCATTCAAATAAAACTTGCTGTAAACAAACTCATATTTAGATAAGTTTTTCACACGACATATCTATGTCGTGGACTGATCTCCCTATCGAATTTAAAATATAACTTTATTTGGACAAATTTTATCAATATAAATATAGGCTTACTCAATCAAATTTTATATTATAATTTAATTCATGCTAATTATAAATTTTAATTTATTATTATTATTATGTTACTTTGTACACGAATATACCATACCACACACAAAAATAGCAAAAAAATGTATGAAGCTCATTTAATAATCTCCATTTACTTTCATATAATCCTTAAAATATTGGAGCCAAATATTAATAAAAACAGCACTTTCTTGATTGGAAATTTTTTCACTGTTAATCTTAGATATTGTGTTTTAGACTCCAAAATATTGTGTGGTGTTAAAAAATATTCAATAAATACGTTCTTGTATTTATTCACAACTATCTGTGGTTTTCCCCTAATCTGTCAAACTGATTGTGACATAATGATCGACGACGTGGGAAAGTTTTATATGAAATAAAAGATCTTTGTTTTATTAGTAGTAAGTCTAACTTATTGTAAAGATTTAAGGGTAAAAAAAAATACATTAAATTTATTTAGTAACTCAACTCAACTCTTTGCAATAAAAAAAGTAAAACAATTAACATACGTTATACGGCTCGACTCGTTTTATTAATAATTTTCACAGTATTTTGTTTCACGGTATTTAACCATGGGCAGCGCTGTCGAAATTAATTCTATATTTATTTTACAAGAAAAACCTATACGGGCTATTTGTAACTTAAAAGCAAGAGACTCCCTAAGAGATATTTTTAAAGAAATCGGTATTCTTACGGTCGCCTCTCTATATACTTCTTCGCTTCTAAATACTATTATTTTAATATAAAATAATTACGCGAAAAACGATACAAATAAATAATCATTTAATAAGTGAAAATCTTTTTAATTTTCAGAATACAATAATGTTCTTTACATTATATTTAAATGGATATTTCAATAATTAAATGCGCAATCTTTTAAAAAATATTCGACAATAAACAAGATTATTGGTTACTCATGAATATATTGTGTACCTAAATATCCTGCTCTTCAAAAAAAATATTGTAATTTTCTTCATAATGTTTAAAAATTGATTTTAGGTTACTTTTTCAAAGAAAGACTTATCTTATTTACTTAAAAGATGGTTTAAAGTTCTATTCACGTAATATATTTGAAAAATATTAACATATTATGATTTCATGAACAATATGATTATTTGCGTATTGATTCACATTTAGAGTATACATAATATCCACTGCTAATTCATATATTTTTTCTATATATTAAGACAAAAGGAACTCCCAAGTTATTAATAAAATCCTATATTGTGAGATAACCAGACACATAACAATACTCAGTGGATCTACGACGAATTGTGTGGGCATTTCGCAATGTGGGCATCGAAACCAAGATCTTTGGCTCAGCAGTCAGAGCTACCACTAGTCAAACATGCTAAACATAAAAAATAACCTTTGGATAATTTTTAATCGCTTTATCTAGCTTGACATTTTATCCCCGCTTCAAGTTTTGTTTTTACAAAGGTTTTAATGTCCTTTCACTTCAAAATATACTCTCAAATTTATTATTGTGACTATGTTATTTACATTCAAAATAGTAAAGCTTGTGTAATATTCATTACCGGAAAAAGTCTTATTTTCTATTCGTGGAGACGTGCATTGATTTCCACTCCACGCTGCTTCGTTGTGGATGACAATTCACATAATGTTTTATACATATCATACTATATCTCTTAAGATGTTTAGGTTTCTACATAATGTTTTCTTCACAGAATAAACCCAGAATTATATATTAGTTTTATTTTGAACCAAATATTTAAAACATATATATGTATCACTCTGAAATAATTTTATATAGTAATATGACCCGTAATAAGACTAATAGGAGTTGTACTAAAACATTATTAAAAAGGTAAGTAAAAATAATATTTTTATGTACTTATTGAACTCGTTGCGTCGGGGGACCGTTTACTAAAGGAAGAAATTAAAATGCAAGTAAGTTAACAAGGCAAATAAAGAAATTACGATATCGAATCGTATAGTCTAAGTCCTCAATGATTAACTTCGTAATATATACAATATCAACGTACGTACAACGGTCTCCCGACGCAACGAGTTCAATAAGTACATAAAAATATTATTTTTAATCTTTTTAGAGGTCTTTTTGTATCGGGGGTTTTTTACATTTTTAATTTATTTTTTTATTAGGTATAGGTGACTTTATGTTTATGTAAGCAGATTACTTACATCAATTTTTTTAAAAATATATACTTCAATGTGAACTACGATAATATAAGAGCTATTTAATTATTTTTGTGCGTATTCTTTAATTGTAAGACACATTTAAAGAATAAGTACACAAAAAGATATAGATAAATAGAAGTTAAATACGACTTAAAATACATTATGATGCATGCCACTCCAAATCGACAATCCAATAAAACATTTTATAGATAATAAAATAAAACAAACCTTCAATTTGATGGAATCATCACTTAGGTTTTAAGGAAATCGTACATGCATAATGGAATTTCGTTGTTTAGTTTTGAGAATGAAACATAAATGACAAGTAACAGTCCTCTTGCAAACAAAAAAAAAATAGTACTCAATCCCGGGAATTAGGAGCGCGAAAAAGATTTAGCGTTGATGAAAGAAAGAAAACATGTAATAGGTCTTACAAATGAATTGTGTATTTTCGATCGCCAAATCCATTTTTTATAGAACGATGAAGATCTTCAATTATATTCAGACCCTATTGTATTTTGATTGTAGGATTGTAAGATATTATGAGTGATGGATATTGAATCATAAAACTTCGGCTAAAATATCTAGATTTTCTCACGATGTTTTTCTTTTAAGACTTAACTAGCTTTTGCTCGCGGCTTCGCACATGTTAAATTCATAGTAAAACATTTCCCCTTTCCCTTTTTTTGTATTGACTTTTATATGACTTGTTTTAAGTGATGCAATTAAAATTACGACATCGGCAGACATCGCTCACTTTCAAAAGTATATTTTATTTGTATCTGTCTTGTTTTTCCTTAAACGTTCATTGAAATACTTTTTAAACGGAATACTTAATAACCATTCCAATCATATATCACACTTATAGATTTTCAGTGAAAATGAACAAAATATGACCATGTAAACTTGAGGAATTTTGAGCTACACAATCAACGTTATATTGACCATAAACTTGCAGGTCTGGTTTTATTAAAAAAAATAAAATAAAATCTATTTTAAATGTTAAGTAATATGTATTAGATATTCAGTTAGTTATGTGCATTTGCGTAATTTTCAATACTGAACATTCACAATAGCCATTTTTGACACAGTTTGAACGGTTCCATACCATAGTGCGCAGGCCGACCGTACCGCCGCAAACGCGATGTCTCTATATTTTAAATTTATATATCTTCGAAAATATTCATTTCAATTATATTCTGGAAAGGGCTATATTGTTCCACTTTAAATGTGAAATATATTTAAGGTTCTTAATTAAAAAAGGATTAATGCTTTAAATCGCTTTCTATATAAGCCATTAATATCGCAAAATATTGTAGAATGTTTTGACGCTAAAATGAGAAAACATAATGAACAATCGTATAAAAATGACAGATTATATACTTTTTTATTTTTAATTGTAACAATATTTGTTGCCAGACTAAGTATTGTACCAGAAATTCATCAAAGTATAATTCATTTCTTTTCCAAAATTAAAAGAGGTAGGTACTACCTACTATATCCTAGCTGTTGCTAATGATTGTGTCTACTTTTACCTTTTTCCAGACTCAAATAATATCGAATGACCTATTTTTTTTAATATATAAACAACTATGTCGATTTGGAACAACAGTTTTATTGTTATAATGTCTTAACGCATTTTGCCGTTTTTTTTTCACGAAAATAAAAGAATTGAACAAACAAGTAAACTTAGATTATAAGCTAACTACATACACAAATGTAATCTTAATCCGTTCGGTAGTTTTGTATCCTATAAGAGCCCAAACAGTTTCTTAATTTTCCTTGTGAAAAAGATTTTTTTTTTACACAGTGACATCTAGTTACACCATTATGAACTTAATCGTTTTACCTACTACATTATTCCTTTTTTTTTTGTATTTCGAAATTTTGCTATACCTATATTATAAACTTTCATCGCAATTATTAAAAATCGTATACCAGTTTTTTTTCTAAGTATGTTATACGTACCATATTATTACTTAAAGATAGATAAAATTAATGACAGAAACATATTTGAGAGAATTAAAAAGCGAATTAATATTATGAAGGATTCTATTAATAGAAATACTCAGAAAAACAGAATTGGTCATCAAAATCTTTCATCTATTATCACGATTCTTGAAATTTACCTACAGTTTAGAAAGGACTCGAGACCTGCGTATAGAAGTCCATTGTGATTCTACAAAATGCTTCTTCGAATTTTCCTTCCAGATTAATCTACTAGAGGCGGTTTCGCAAAGATTAATAGCTGTTTTGAGATCATTATTATGTTTAAATTGGGTAGATAGCAATTTCTGCGTTGTGATTTAAATTAACTGTAATCTCCAATTGACATTGATATTATTTAGTAACTATTTTAAATTAATTAACAAATTACATGAATCAATAATTAACATAAGTGTAATATATATTAGTGGCGCGGTGGGGGGAGTACGTCGTCGTAGGCGCGTACTTCTCCCCCAATCGTAGCCTGGCGGAGTTCGAGGATTTTCTCGACTCCGCCAGTGCTGCGATTCGCAGTCTTCAGTCGGGGAAGGTCATCTTCCTCGGCGACCTGAACGCCAAATCCGAGGCCTGGGGGAACCACGCCACGGACGCTAGGGGTAGGGCTGTCCAGGTCTGGTCACTCCTCTCCGGTCTGTCCCTCCTTAACAGAGGGACCGAACCGACCTGCGTGCGGCAGCAAGGGAGTTCCGTGGTGGACGTTTCGTTCGCCACCCCAGCTGTCGCGCGCATGGTCGACGACTGGAGAGTCGAGACGGAGGTGGAGACTCTATCGGACCATTTATACGTCCGATTTGAGATCTCCGCCTCCCGACCGGATCTGGCCGGGCCACCGCGGGCGGGATGTCGGTTTCCTCGCTGGGCAGTCCAGCGGCTGGATCGGGAAATGGCGGTCGAGGCAGCCATGGTCCAGGGCTGGGCCTTTCCCGATCCCCCCAGCGAAGAAACCGACGTCGAGGGGTTGGCTGGCCGCATGCGCGGGGCCCTATCGAGGGTCTGCGATGCGGCTATGCCGAGGGCGGGGTCCGGCCCCGGCGCAGAGGTGTCTACTGGTGGTCGCCCGAAATAGCCGAACTTCGGGGGGCCTGTTGCAGGGCTCGCAGGGCCTTCCTCCGGTGTCGCCGCAGACGCGGCTCGGACCCGGAGATGGAGGCCCAGCTGCAGGGTCAGTATCGCCAAGCGAAGTCGACCCTGCAGCTCGCGATTCGGAAGGCGAAGGACCTGGCTCGGGAGGAAATCCTGGCCGGTCTCGATAGGGACCCATGGGGGCGACCGTATCGCGTTGCGCGGAATAAAATCCGCGCCGCGACCGCCCCGGTCATGGAGTCCCTTCAGCCGGATTTCCTCGAGCGGCTGGTGGGGGAACTTTTCCCGGATTCCACCGGCCACTCTCCTCCCGTGATGGCTCCCCCCTCTCAAAGGGGGGGAGCTGGTTCTGTCCCAGTCATCACGGAGGCTGAGCTGGAGGTCGCGCTGAATCGCCTGCGAGCAAGCAACACTGCGCCGGGGCCGGACGGTATTCCAGGGCGAGTGTTGGTCATCGCCCTGGAATACCTGGGAGGCAGGCTTCGGGAACTGTTCAACCTGTGTTTGCGCACTGGACAGTTCCCGAAAGCCTGGAAGGAGGGCAGGTTGTGCCTGTTGCGGAAGGACGGTCGTTCTGTCGATTCTCCTTCCGCATACAGGCCGATCGTGCTGCTGGACGAGACGGGCAAGCTCTTCGAGAGAGTCCTCTCTGCTCGTCTCGTCCAGCACCTCCAGGAGGTAGGTCCGGGTCTCTCAGACGCTCAATTCGGCTTCAGGGCGGGTCGTTCAACGATCGACGCCCTGAGAGCTCTGAAAGACCTGACCGAAGAGGCTGTTTCCGAGGGGGATGTCGTCCTGGCGGTTTCGCTGGACGTCGCCAACGCCTTCAACAGCCTGCCGTTCGAGACTTTGGTTGAGGCGCTCCGGTTCCATGGAGTGCCTCCCTATCTCCGCAGTCTGTTGAGGGCGTACCTGCAGGATAGAGAGGTCCTGTGGGAGTGCGGCGACCGGCGGGTCTACCGACGTGGTGTGAGCCGAGGGGTTCCACAAGGGTCCGTTTTGGGACCGGTCTTGTGGAACCTGGGCTACGACTGGCTGCTTCGCTGTCCGCTCCTCCCCCGGACGAGGGTGCTGTGTTACGCAGATGATACCCTCGTCACGGCGCGCGGAGGGAGCTTTGCTGAGGCAGCCCGTCTTGCCACGGTCGGCGCTACGTTGGTAGCGGACCGCATAGGGCTGTTGGGACTGGAGGTCTCTGTTTCCAAGACGGAGGCCATCCTGTTCCACGGCCCTCGCCGGGGTCCCCCTCGTCGGGCGTACATCTCCGTCCAGGGTGCGCGGGTGGCGGTGAAGGCCCAGATGAAGTATCTGGGCCTCACCCTGGACGGAAGATGGAACTTCGGGGCTCACTTCTCTCTGCTGGCCCCGAAGTTGATCTCCACTGCAGTCGCCTTGAGTAGGCTTCTACCCAACGCCGGAGGGCCGCAGGCTCCTTGCCGCCGGTTATACGCCGGAGTGGTGAGGAGCATGGCCCTGTACGGTGCTCCCATATGGTCGGGAGCCCTCACCGCGGATTCCAGGGCCCTTTTGCGTCGCACGCAAAGGGTCCTAGCGGTGAGGGTGATCAGGGGGTACCGTACGGTGTCATACACTGCGGCCACACTCCTGGCGAGCGATCCGCCCTGGGAGCTACAGGCGCGGGTCCTCGCCGGAGTGTATTGGCACCGGGTAGAAGCGAGGGTCGGGCGGGTTAGGCTCGAGGCGGATCGGATCAGGGCTTTAGCTCACCGAGCCCTGATCCGACAGTGGAGTAGGGACTTAGAGTCCCCGTCGGCCGGTCTTGCGACGGTGGGGGCTATTTCCCCCCATCTCGATCGTTGGATCGGCCGGCAGCACGGGACTCTAACGTTCCGTCTTGTGCAGGTGCTCACGGGGCATGGGTGCTTCGGTGAGTACCTGCACAAGATCGCACGCAGAGAGACGGCCCCCTCCTGCCACCACTGTGACGAGCCCGTGGACACGGCTCGTCACACCTTGGCGGAGTGCGCAGCCTGGGACCGTCAGCATACTGAGCTGACGGCCGTGGTTGGCAGCGACCTCTCGTTGCCGAGCGTTGTTTCCGCGATGCTCGACGACGAGAGGTCCTGGGTTGCTATGGCCTCCTTCTGCGAGCAAGTAATTGCCGCGAAGGAGGCCGCGGAGCGGGAAAGAGAGGCAGCCTCCTCTGAACCGCTTCGCAGGGGTAGGCTGGGTCGAAGGAGGCGGGATTACGCCCGCAGCCTCCTTCCCCAGCTGTAGTGCCTGGACGGGAGAGGGGGGTGACCTCTCCCGCCCGTTATAGGCCTACGAGGTGAGGGTGTCCCTAAGTTGATCGGGGCCCCTCGCAGGGGGTTCCGCCGGGGCGTCACGGTGAGTGCGAAAGCGATCCCGTGGCGCCCCACTAAGGCGATGAGGTCAACCGTTGGTTTTTTAGTGGGTAGCCTTAAAAATGGCAGCGTCTTCTATGCTGCCGGGTAGTCCCACATACCCCCTCAGTCATCACCTTCCTGGCCGCAGGGATGATGCGTAACGCATTTTTCCAACGATAAAAAAAAAAAAAAAAAAAAAAAAAAAAAGTGTAATATATATCATATGTATCACATTATGTATTATATGATGTGTATATTATATATTCCATTATAGTTACAAATATTATATCAAAATAATTATCCTTAAGCGAAGTGTAAGCCCGCCTTTTGTATATTATTTTGTTTTTGTGCAATAGAGAATTAAATAAAAAAATAAATATAGTTTCTGTGTTAAGTAATTAATAAACAAAAATACACAAAAGTAACTTTTTTATAGTTGTCTGAGATAATTATGCGCACAATTTTTACTAATAATTTTTATTAATATTTATTACATTGCTTGGAAGAAAGCTCATAAGGGTCATAATGTATTACCATCTAAGCTACTCTAATTTTTGTAGTAAAGATTAAAATTACAAATCACATCTTGAGTTATGAGGTTAAAACAACCTCTGGATTAAGTATGTAAGTAATCTTTAATTTTAATTTCTATCTATTATTCAGGAATATCCAAATTAACTTGATGAATTTGATTAGTTGATTTGAATGATTTGGACAAGTTTTAGAATGTTCCGCATTGATATTATTCCCCACAAACATACAGCACACAGACGCCGAAAAAAGTTGGGAATGTTACCTCTATGAAATATCTTAGGCTAAATATCCCGTAAATGGCCTCCCATTTAAACAGCACACAACAGATCAAACTAAGATATCAAATGTCTCGAATGCCCCTATTGACTGAATTGATATTTGTCCTCTCATCAAGCTTCAGTTTTGATTACAAACCCACTTACTTATGAGCTACTATTACAATTGACAAGGTCCTAAATGTAGATATAGATGTAGATATCAATTTAAAATATTTAAACTAAAATACTTAAAAAAAAAACTTCCAAACATACAAAAATTAATACTTTAAATTGATTAATGTGTAGAGCGCCTGTCTAGTTATATTTCGGACCAAATTTTGTGTTTTTCTCTTTTATAATTTTCTTTAATACCAATCTGTGTTTGATTCTCGTGATGATTAATGTACGTAAACCCTGAGACTGAATAATAGTTAGAAAATGTAAACAAAGAACTGTCATTGTCAGTGTCACTACGTTACATGTCAAAGTATTTTTTCAGTGAATGTTTTTCAATAAACATTTTCTTGAATTGAAAACAGGGATTAAGGAGTTGAAGTTAACACGTGTTAGTGAGATTTTGGTGTTAAAATATCAATTATTTAACTGATTGATTGGATAATTCCAGTTATATTGTTTTGTGTGGTGTTGGTTTATTATTTTTTTTTATATATAAATATTGGTAAGTAGTTATAAATTGTATGTAATTACTAACTAAATTTCTGTGTAATTATGGAAATAGATCATCTCCCTGAACCCCCCGATCCAGGGGATAAAATTAATAATAATAAGAGTTCTCACAGTCGTAAAAGACTTGTAGATGATAACTCTTCGAAGGAGTTAGTCTATGAAAAACTACAGAAAACTACAGCTGACCCTTCAGTATCTTTTCCTTCCATTCAGACTACCTACATGCACCCATCTATTACTAGTTCCCCAAAATCTTACAATATTGATGATAAAGGTCCTTTTATAATTCACATTTCCCGAGAGGTTCCCGACCTTTCAGCTGGAACTACAATTAGAGCCATTAAATTTGGTCAGTTTCTCCACAATAATAAAATACAGGCTATACTTAATGATGGAGTTAAAAATATTGGAAGAAATAAAATATCGGTTGAATTTAGTTCTGCTACAGCGGCTAACAACTTTATAGAAAACCCTATTTTATCTGTTGCAAAATACACTGCTTACATTCCTACCTTTAATATTACCAGAATGGGTGTTGTCAGAGGAGTTCCTATTGACCTATCCATACCTGATTTTGTTGAGTCCCTATACCTTCCTCCTGGCTGTGGTGAAGTGCTTAAAGCTAGAAGGTTAAACAGGAAACAATCTACTGACGGAGTTGTGAATTGGATCTCTACTCAATCAGTAGTCATTACCTTCCGAGGCCAAAATCTTCCATCTTATATATGTTCTTTTCACGCTTCCCTCCCAGTTGAGATGTATCATCTCCCTACAATCCAATGCTTAAACTGTTGTAGATTTGGGCATGTCAAAAATCAATGTCGTTCTAAGCCAAGATGTTTTAAGTGCACCCAAGCTCATACCGGTGATTCATGTGACCTTACAATGGACAATGCTAAATGTTTGTTATGCACTGGCAATCACTCAGCAACGGACAAAGTTTGTCCAGAACACTCACGTCAGCGCTCTATCAAACTAGTAATGTCTCAAGAAAACATATCTTATCTTGAAGTGTCTTCTCGATTCGCTCCAACATACCGATCATATGCAGACATTGCTAAGACTTTGATTACAACTCCTTTATACTCCCCTACTGTTACCGTGAACCATTCTAAATCAAGTACGTCTCCATCTGTCTCATATTGTAAAACTGTCACACGTAACCCTCGCCCTCAAACTCCTTTAGCAAGGGGTTACGATATTCAATTCCACAAATCCCTTACTCATAATCATCCTTCCTCAAATGAAAACGGCTGTGCCCTGAATGACTCTTACAACAATAATAAAAATGATAAATACTCTCTGACACCTGATGATAATCTCATAATCTCTATAGGAGAATCCTTTTTAAATATGATTAAAAAATTTAATGATATACCACTACCGTCCAACGTTGCTAAACTACTTTCCCAACTATCTGCTCTTCATTCTAATGGATCCAGTTCGAATAATTCAATGGAACTGTAAAAGTATTCGTAGCAAGAAACATGAACTTATTTTTATTATTAAAGAATACAATCCCATAATCCTTGCTATCTCGGAGTCATGGTTAACGCCTGGTACTTCATTTCGAGTGCCGGGCTTTTCCTGTCTCCGGGATGACAGGGATGATGGCTATGCAGGTTGCACTCTTCTTATTCGTCGTTCAACTAATTATTCTTTTATTCCAATTCCTCCTCACACTCAGCAAATTAATCCTGTGGCAGTGAGGGCTTTTAATATATCTTTTCTCTCCATATATATTCCTCATCCTCACTCTTCCTTAATCCCAGACCTACGATCCATTCTCTCTTCACTTCCGTCTCCCATAGTGGTAATGGGAGATTTAAACTCACATCATAATATTTGGGGTTCCCATCTTTGTGATGGGTTTTCCCTACATTTATTGGATGTTTTTGATGATCTAAATTTATGTCTACTTAATGATGGTTCCCCAACCCGTAGGGTATACCCTTTTCAAAATCCCAAATCTGCTGTTGATTTATCCCTTTGTTCTCCCCCTTTATCTACTCTTATTTCTTGGCAAACTCTAGGTAGCTCTTATGGCAGTGATCATTTTCCCATCCTTTTATCCTTCTCTCACAATGTTGCCCCTTCCTCAAAACTCTCATGTCGCTTGAAATATAAGCTCAATCGGGCCGATTGGGATTCATATGCTATCTCAGTTGACTCTAAGGTAAATGCACTTGTAGACCTTGAATTTGTTGTAGATTTAGAAAGTTATTACAATCAGTTTATTGAGATTTTACTCTCTTCCGCTGACTTACACATGCCGATCAAAAGATCTAAACGAGATTTCGTACCTTCTCTTCCCTGGTGGGATAGTGAGTGTACAGATTTGTTCAGTAGAAGAAAAAAAGCAGAAATTAATTACTCGATATGTAGGTCCACTTATAATTTCACATGCTATAAACAACTGAATGCAAGGTCTATTAGATTAGCATCAAAAAAGAAAAAACGTGGTTGGATAAGCTATTGTGAATCTTTAAACTCCCGTTCTCCAGCCTCTATAGTATGGAACAAAATCAAACGATTTCGTAATGCAGTCGATTATAGTAATCCCAGTAGTAATAATCCATCTGAATGGTTAGAATCCTTATCGGATAAGATTGCTCCTCCCTATGTTCCTCACGAAGACCTCTTTCCTTTACCTTCTATAACCCATACTGAGTCCAATGAAAATTTAGATTCCAACTTTACTTTTGAAGAATTACAATGTGCTCTCACTGGGCTCAAAGACTCAACTCCTGGCATAGATGGCATTCCATATTCTTTTCTTGTAAAATTAAATGATCGTGCAAAACATTGTTACCTTGAAATGATCAACAAATTTTTCGCAACAGGCTTTATTCCGGATGCCTGGAAAACTCAGATCATAATTCCTGTATTAAAACCAGGAAAAGACCCCCTCCATCCAAATTCATACCGTCCTATAGCATTAACTTCTACTTTAGCCAAAATAATGGAACATTTAATTAAAAACCGTTTAGAGTGGATAATTGAAAGCAGAGGTTTACTTGCTAGATCTCAGTTTGGTTTTAGAAAAGGTTTAGGCACCACAGATAGTTTAGGTATTTTAACTACTGATATTCAATTGGCTTTTAGCAAAAGGCAATACCTTGTAGGATTATTTCTTGACATTGAAGCGGCTTATGATAATGTCTTACTTCCGGTACTCAGGCAGAAAATGCAACAGCTGAATATTCCAGTGAGGTTAATTCATATCATACTAAACTTCCTTTCCCCTAGATCCATTCATATTCAATCTTCCTCATTATGCCTTCATCCAAAAATAGTCTGGAAAGGTCTTCCTCAAGGATCTGTTATGAGTCCTTTGCTTTACAACATTTACACTTATGACCTTGATCTCTCTGTTGAACATTTGTGTAGTTCTCTGCAATATGCTGATGATCTAGCTCTATATTGCAGTTCAAAATCTATCACCGAAATTACTTACCGTTTAAATTCCGCTTTGATTTATTTAGGACAATGGTTAGTAAACCATGGTCTTTCTCCTTCCTTAAGCAAATGTAAGGCTATCATTTTGACTAGAAAAAGAAAAACTCCAATTATCAACATATCTTATGAGGATCAACACATATCTGTTGTGAATAAAGTCAAATTTCTTGGTATTGTTTTTGACTCAAGGCTAAATGGAGCAGCACATACAGATTACATTATTAAAAAATGTGAAAAAGGGTCTGACATCCTTCGCTCCCTATCAGGTGTTTGGTGGGGTGCGCATCCCTTCTCACAAAAAATATTATATAATGCTATTGTTCGTAGTCATATAGACTACGGTTTATTTACTTTAAATCCAATAAATAAATCCGAAATTAATAAATTAAACAAAATTCAGTACAAATGTTTGCGAATAATTTTAGGCGCTATGAAATCCTCTCCCACTAATGCTTTACAATTAGAATGTGTTGACCCTCCTATCCAGTTACGAGGCCAATATCTGAGCGACCGTTTCATTTCTAAAATTTTACAAATAACATCTCATCCTTTAATAAGTCGCTTGCACGAATTAAATGATACCATACGTCCTAATCAAAATATTCCAGACCTTCTTAAAAGTTTCCGTAAATTTATTTGCCTTCCCCACCCGATTCATAGTTCACCGAAACTTCCTATATTCTCAATTCCTTTTAAGGCTTTGACCTATTCTCCTCCTATTATTCTTAACTTAGGTTTAAATAAAACGACTGTAGAAGCGAACACTAAATTTAATGAGATTTTTAACTCTAAATGGCCTGAGTTCACAGCCATCTATACAGATGCTTCCAAATTATCCAATGATGGTGACGTCGGAGTAGCTTGCTGGATTCCGAAATATAAAATTACACTCCAATTTAAATGTCCCCCCATGACATCAGTTTTTACAGGAGAGTCTGTTGCTATACTAGAAGCATTACTTTTTGCCGAATCCCATAATATCCGACAAACAATAATACTGACAGACTCATTAAGTTGCCTTCAAGCAATTAAAGAAAACCCCTTTCGAAGTAAGAGTAAGTTCTCAATCATTTTTAAAATTCGAGAAGTATTGTTCTCCTGCTATCAAAAGAATATACAAATATTATTAGTTTGGATTCCGGGACACTCTGGCATAACTGGCAATGTACATGCAGATATATATGCTAAACAAGCAATACAAGCAAGCCCCATTTCCCTTTTGACAAATTATCCTCAAGATTTAAATTGTCTTGCTAAATTCCACCTTTACCAATCCTGGCAATTTTCTTGGTCCTCATCTAAACTAATTAAAGGCAGATATAATGCATCAATTCAATTAGATATTCCTCGAAAACCTTGGTTTTTTATTTATAGAAAAAGTAACCGACAAGTTACCTCAACCATTTGCAGACTGCGAATAGGTCATGCTAGCACCCCGGTGCACTTAGCTAAAATAAGGGTTAGAGATCATTCATTGTGTGAATGTGGGTTAGACGAAGGTACCATTCCTCACTTACTTTTCTCCTGTCCCAGACTCACTTATCAACTTTATGATGTTCTCCCAGCTAATATCCCTCGTCCCTTAAATGTAGAATGTTTTTTAAACCTTGTTAATAGTCCTTTGGCCTGGTTTGTTTGTAAATTTATTAAATGTAATAATATAAAACTATAAAATATTATATTATTAAAACCTCTAACTTATAATATATATAAGTAAATATTATCACATATATAAATAAGTAAATATTATCCTTTTGTGTTGTTTTAGGTGCTGGTCAACAATTTAACTAAGGAATTAAATTTTACACATATTTCAAAATTCTCTCCAATCTCCTTCATGTTTTCTCCACTCTGTACCACAAGTATTGGAAAATACAAAGCTTTTTTTAACTAAGTGTTACTAGAAATTGGCAGAATATTCCATAAATATATGTGAATGAAGCCATAACACAAAAAAAAAAAACATTTTCTTAATCGGTTTATTTTTTATATTTTACTGTTGACATGATCATAAATACTTAATATTTATGATCATTTCAGTACAATACAGTAAAATAATTTTATAATCATATTATGTTGAAGAATAGGTAGGGATGCGAACATTGCTTATTTAGTTTTAAAATTGCTAGTATGTTTGTTCTGGTTATGTAAAAAGAAAATAATAATTATGAAATAGCACAAACACATATATAATGAAATTATTTGAAAATGAAATGCTGAAGTTGCTATATGTCTTGAACATTTTTTGTGGTAGAGCCTAGCTGTAGTTATCTGGCTGCAGCTCGTATTGGGCTGGCTCGACCGGGGAAGGACCACCCTCTCACAGAAGACCGACGTGTAGTAACCAAATTCATTTGGTTATGTTTCGTCGGTGAGTGAGAGAATCCGGAAGCCCAACCCCCCCCCCCCTCCCCCACGCCAAACATGAAAGCGATGCTAAAAAGAAAAATACCCCAGGAGGGTACCGGCTTTGATGAAGCCGGGGACCCCCTCCCCGAGCAAAATCGGGGAAATGATTCTCGGATTTTGCTCGGGCTGCCCGTCGTATCTGGGGCGGGCAAAGTATCGCCTTTTGTGGTTTTAGAGGGCAAACGACGAGTCAACGCAGCGGCACCCCGACCCACTTTAACTGTGGACTTTTGCAACATCCGGGGACTTCATTCCAACTTGAACGCCGTCCACCATCATCTAGAGACGGCGCAGCCGGCCTTGTTGTTTCTGACGGAGACGCAGATATCTCAACCTAGCGACACAGCGTACCTATCATACCCCGGGTATAAACTAGAACGTCATTTTATACCACACGCCGGAGTATCTGTGTTCGTAAGGGACGATATCTGCTACCGTCGCCTTCAGGTTTTTGAAGGTCGGGACCGGTCTGTACTCTGGCTGCGCGTGGACATGGACGACCATGTCAGAGTCTACGCGTGCCTCTACAGGTCCCATAGTGGTAATGCAGAAACGGATCAACTCTTAGGCCATGTTCAGGCGAAGATTGACGATCTGCTTTCACAGACTCCCTCCGCCGAAGTCGTAGTCCTCGGGGACTTCAATGCGCACCATACCGATTGGCTAGGGTCACGTGCCACCGACTACGCGGGGAGATCTGTGTTTGACTTTGCTCTGGCAAATGGTCTGTCCCAATTGATAAAGACGCACACTCGTCCACCGGACGTGGACAGCCATATGCCCTCTTTGTTGGATCTTCTGCTGACTACACATCCCGGAAAGTACCAAGTCACTGTCGAGGCTCCTTTAGGGTCCTCTTATCATTGCTTGGTACGGAGTGTAGTGCCCACGGAACGCCCAGCTCGTACAAGACCTGCGACTCGACGCGTTAGGCACTACAAGTCAGCGGATTGGGATGGAATGCGAACCTTTTTTGCATCCTACACATGGGGGCCGATTTGTTTCCCTTCCAATGATCCTAGTGACTGCGCTGCGGCTGTAGCTGATGTGATACTTCAGGGCATGAAACTATTTGTACCAAGCTCTGTGGTACCACTTGGTGGCAGATCGCGGCCTTGGTTTGATGCGTCTGTCAGGGCTGCAGCAGCTGACAAACGGCAGGCTTATCAGGTTTGGGCTAATGCGTTAGTCACTAAGGATCCGAACTCTAAAGTTCTGAAGAGGAAATATAATCGTGCCTCCAGATTCTTCAAACGGAAAATCGCTAGAGCAAAGTTCAAGCATGTCGTCAAAATCGGGGATCAGTTGGCAAAGTACCCACCTGGCACGCGCAAGTTCTGGGCGCTTTCCAAAGCCAGTCTAGGAAACTTCTGTCGCCCGTCCCTGCCGCCATTGCACACTGGGAACGACTCTTTGGCCCACACGGCAAAAGAGAAAGCCGATCTCTTGGGCACTCTTTTTGCCTCAAACTCGACTTTGGACGACCAGGGGAGGGCACCGCCTATCATCCCGCGGTGTCCGAGCTTTATGCCGGAAATAGTTTTTCGGCAAAAACTCATCCGAAAAACCCTCCTTTCCTTGGAAGTTCATAAGTCGAGTGGGCCAGATGGTATCTCTCCAGTTGTGCTACGAACATGTGCCCCTGAGTTGACACCAGTGCTAACGCTTCTATTTCGGTACTCTTACTTGAAAGGCGTAGTCCCGGTCTCATGGAAGCGTGCCCTTGTCCATCCGATCCCTAAAAAAGGCGATAGCTCGGACCCAGCTAGCTACAGACCTATCGCCATTACCTCTCTTCTCTCCAAAGTAATGGAGAGCATCATCAATAAACAGCTCCTAACCTACCTCGAGGATCACCAGTAGGTCAATGACCGGCAATATGGCTTTCGCCATGGTCGATCGGCTGGTGATCTTCTGTTGTATCTTACACACCGTTGGGGAGCTGTTATTGAAAGCAAGGGAGAGGGTCTGGCAGTTAGTCTGGATATGGCGAAAGCCTTCGATCGTGTATGGCACAGGGGCTTCTTTCGAAGCTACCTTCCTATGGGCTTCCCGAGAGTTTATGCAAGTGGATCACCAGCTTCCTCACTGGGCGGAGCATACAGGTCGTTATCGATGGTTTTTGCTCGGACCCTAAGCCCGTGAACGCTGGTGTACCCCAAGGCTGCGTGCTATCCCCAACTCTGTTCCTCCTGCACATCAATGATATGCTAGATATCTCCAACATACATTGTTATGCGGATGACAGCACTGGGGATGCGGTATATTCCGGCCGTGCAGGTCTCTCTCGGGAAAACGTCGACGAGTGCCGAAAGAAACTTGTGTCTTCTATAGAGACTTCCTTGGGGCTGATCTCTGAGTGGGGTGAACTGAACCACGTACAGTTCAATCCAATGAAGACACAAGTTTGCGCGTTTACCACTAAGAAAACCCCATTCGTCGTATCACCGCGCTTCGAGAGCACTCCCCTCGTTGCCTCGCCAAGTATCAGAATACTGGGTCTCGACATTTCGAGCGATTGTCAGTTTCGTTGTCATCTGGAGAGCAAGGCCAAGTTGGCCTCGAAGAAATTAGGAGTGATTAATAGAGCGAGGCAGTATTTCAAACCTGGCCAAAGACTTGCGCTCTATAAGGCGCAGGTCCGGCCACACATGGAATACTGTTCTCATCTCTGGTCTGGATCACCCCAATATCAGCTTCTACCATTTGACCGCGTACAACGGAGAGCCGTTCGGATTGTCGGGGACCCGGTGCTCTGCGAACGGCTAGACTCTTTGGCATTGCGTAGAGACGTGGCTTCCCTGTGCGTCTTCTACCGCATTTACAACGGGGAGTGTTCCGAAGAACTATTCGATCTGATGCCTGCCGCCGAATTTCATCACCGCACAGCGCGCCATCGCCTCCAATATCATCCTTACCACCTGGATGCGTGGCGATCCTCTACTGTGCGGTTTTCAAGGACATTTTTCCCACGTTCCACTCGCTTGTGGAACGAACTCCTTTCGGTGGTATTTCCAGATCGATACGACATGGGCACCTTCAAAAAAGGCGTTTACTCCTACCTACATGGCCGGCAACACTCTTGTAAATCCTCGGATGTTGCAAGAGTTCATGGGCGGCGGTGATCACAAGTCATCTGTGACCCGCCAGCTCGTTTGCCCTCCTCTTACATAAAAAAATAAAAAATAATTTAAGGCCCTATGAATGCTGAAAGGTTCACCACAATAATAAAATGCTTTTAATAGGTTTGAAGACGTTTTGGTTTGATCATACCCAATATAGTATATTTATGAACTATCATTGCCAAATAAAAACAATTTAAGAATATAAATCTAACAGACTTAAACGATATTATATTACGAAGTTTTCTTTAGAACACATTTGAGAATAATTAATCATCTTACTGACTTTCGTTATTAGATTATCTTAGATTGAATATTTTTGAGGAAATATTTTACACTGATTTGCACTTAAGGTGTTCTTATAAAACTTTCCTTGTTTAAGTTGAAAATAAGTTTGGTCATACATTCATAAATAAAATGATATCAAACAATATTGAGAGCGACTTCAGAAAATGCTTAACATAAACTAATATTATTATTATTATAATATAAGACGACCAAACTAGTCCACAGGTCACTAGAAGTAAAAGTAATCACCACCGCCCATGGTCTCTTGCAGTATCCAAGGAATAAAAAATAAATTAAAATTTAAAAAACCCGCTATACAAAAAGACCTCTAAACAGAATAAAAATAATTTTATTATGTACTTATTAAAGTCGGGAGGTCGGGGTTACTTCGGGGTTACGTCGGGGGACCATTGTACGTACGTTAATAGTGTATATATTACAAAGTTAATCATTGAGAAGTTAAACTATACGATTCGATATCGTAATTTCTTTATTTGCCTTGTTATTTGCCTTGTTAAACGGTCCTCCGACGCAACGAATTCAATAAGTACATAAAAATATTATTTTTATTCTTTTTAGAGATCTTTTTGTATAGAGGGTTTTTAAAATTTTTAATTATTTTTTTTCTGCTTTTTATAGTTATATTACTAGTTTCTGAATTGTAATAAATGAACCTACAGACACACAAAATTTTCAATAGTTTAAGTAGGAAAGATTTGTTTGTTTGCTTGAATTGAATAGGCTCCCAAACTATGGGAACGATTTTTTAATTTTTTTTTTGGCATATGAATCCTATATTATGATGTACAAAGGTTATATTTAATACGAGAAATATATATTATATTTAATAAAATAAGGATCCACGTGAAAATTTTGTTAATGTAATAAATTGTAAATGTATTAAGTAACATGATTCAAGACTTTTTCATATGGGTAGGTAGATAGGTAGGTTTCATATATACGAATAATAATAAATATAAACATTTAGAGTTAAAATGATTTACAATCACCTATAACACTATGATGAAGGGACTTATATTATTACTGCTGTTGCCCGTGATTCTTTATGACTACGACCATAAGCTATATAAATATATTTTTACAGTATACGTGAACGCAGTCACAGGCAACAGCTATCCCTAATAAAGTACTTTACCTCAGTAAGTAAGTGTAAAAACGTTTTGGCCTTCATAACAAGGCTTTTTTTACCTGCAAATAGTTATTTGTATCCGAATACACTACATTGAAGCATTTTAAATATACAATTCTCTATATAACTATAGTCCTCAACAAATTAAAGCGAATTTCCGAAATAAAAACTGGTTTTTACATTTATTTTTTTCTTAAAACATTTAAGTATTTAAAAATCTGTCAACAATCATTTCCTGTATTTAGTAGATCCTTCTAAAATATTTAAGTATTTTGTTAGTTACAAATTATGTTTTCAATGTAACTTTAACAGACTGAGAAATAAAAAATAAATCATTGTTTTCTGGAAGACACATATATATAATATTTTATCGGTGTTATATTTATGACACTCTTAGTAATTAATCTACAACTGTTGTCTCTATATTAAAGACTACTCTTTGTGACTAAACTATTGATTATATAAAAAATTAAGAGCTTAAAACTTTTTTCGGACTATTGGGCCGTCTAGTTATTAATAAAATATTATAAAAAATGTATATAACACTGCTATACTCTAATTTTTAATATTTGACTCAAAATAGGATGAAGAAGAAAATAAAGAGGTGTTTTTTGCAAAGAAGTTTATATTCATGAATTTATTTAAGCAATTTTATGAATATAATCAGAAAGTTAGTTTTGAATTTCGTTCCAGTAATATTCTGGCGAATACGTAATACCACAGTCAAGTTACCAGTATACATAATGTAGTACAACTTTGCTTGTTACTATGTTTTGTGGATATGAAACTTTATTTTGTATATCATATTCCTCAACAAAACTATTAATATATTATTGAATTGTACAACTTATTTATTAAATGAATAAATGCAGTTTTATTTCAATAAATAAAAATAAAAAGACGTATTATTTTGAAAGGTTTACTCAACTTGTCAAATATTGCCTTCAATAAATCGAAAGATTAGAAGCTGAACCTCCGAATAAATGTCCAATATCAAACCTTAACGAAAATAAATAAGGGGTCTAGAAATAAAAGGCAAATAACTGGTCGACAAAGAATGGATACAAGTAAATAATAATAAACTGTTCGAACGACACCCTGACATTACTCTGTGTTAGAAAGTAACTGAGGCATTCAAGAAAGAAAAATATCGGGCATAGCTAAATATTGACATCAAGTCAGTTGGGCTATTTTATCTTACAATGAAGGACTTTCTAAGTAAAATAAATATATATTATGTATAATTTTCTTTAATATATTCATTATATTATGTATAATTTTGTTTCATATATTCTAGGGCAGTGCTTCCTACTACGGACTACATTCTACCTGATGGTAAGTAGAATGTAGTCTTAGGTGGTAAAGCGCATTACCCTACCAACCTATTCACTCTTTTCTTTAAGACACCCACTTTGTATTCGGCCGAAAATACTGAGGCAGGCAAGCTGTTCCAATAATACTTCGCTGACCGAAGTAAAAAAGACGAAGCAAAGCGTTTCGTTCGGACAGGTGGAATATCCACAACAAAAGGATGGATACCTGCCGTGCAGGTCCGGTGATTAAAGGGGGCAGGGGGAATAAGGTCGTGTAATTCCTGGGCACGCTCACCAAAATGTATTCTATAGAATACTGAGAGGCTAGCAATTCTCCGCCTGTGTTCAAGGCTGTGGAGGTCGGCTTAGATCAATTTGGAATCGCTTATAAGCCTCTTTGCTCGCATCTCAATTGAGTCCAGAACCGCAAGATGAGACTTTGTGGCACCAGCAAATACGTGCTAAGGTGAAAAAAGGGCTTCTTTTGCTGGTGAACAGTTCTTGAAAGAGAGGCGATACATGTCAGGAGACAACTGGAGACAACTCAGCTGCGCATGACTTGAGCAGAATGCCTGGTATACCATCAGGACCATTGCTTTTTTCACATCTTAACACCACAATCTTCTTCATAGCTCTTTGTTCGTGATGCAGATTTTAGACATTAAAATACCGCAGTGAGGAAGATGTGCTGGAGAAGCATTGCCTAGACACTGGTAATGCTAGACGCAAATTATCAGCAAACAGAGAAGCAAATACGTTCGCTTTCTATGTTGCTGTTAGGAACAAGGATCTATCCGGCTTTTGCAGAGCAGGCAGTGAGGATTAGCAGAAGTTCGACTCGATCACTTTAGCAAGAGACCAAGAAGCTCGACTGTCAGTTGGTCTGATAGAGAGTTTTTCGACATTCTAGCAACTCGATTGAGACGAGCCTTCGGCAATGCCTTTTTATAGGACTTGGCAGCTTGGTTAAAGGTTATCTTTTATGAACTTATATCCGGAGTTTTGCGGTTTTGAACTTCAGCCCAAATGAGGTATGCCGAATATTTTCGGTCTTGAACATGACCACATTCGGCAATAAACCATAGGCGAGCTATGCCACCGAGGGGAACTTCAGCAAAAGGAATAAAATACTCCATTGTCCGATGCACCACATCGGTTATAGCATCCGCACAACTTGACGGATCCAAAGAAGAAAAGCAGACCTGCCGCCAAGGATAAGACGCAAAAAAGTGCCGCATCTCATCCCAATCTGCTGACTTGTATTTCCACACTTGCCTAACACCATGTGGTTCGTGAGCTGGTGGGGAATATGTAAACACAGATTTCACCAGACAGTGATCGGAGGTTCCCAAAGGGGAGGTGACCTCTACACGATACCTGTCCGGATTAGTTGTCAGCAGAAGGTCCAGGCAATTGGCTGTATGGCCTACCACATTTAGTACCCTTGTCGCTTGCCTCACCAGCTGAAAGAGGTCCAAGGACAACGCAAAATTATGCGCTTTTCTTCCAGCGTGGTCGATTTTTTGGATGACAATCATTAAAGTCCCCCAGATAAATGAGCTGCCCTGAAGGGTGAATGGACAGCCATTTCAGAAGCCTTACCGAGACACTCAAATAATTACCGCTGTGCGAACGGTAAACACGGCAATACAGGATTTTTTCGTTTCCTGTGTCTACTCAAACCCATAGAGAAGAAAAAGTGGGTGACGGAGACGCTGGATACAGAGGTCGTTTCGCGCGTACACGCAGACACCGGCACGTGAGCAAAAGATGTGCTCTAACATGTATTCGGGCAAATCCAGGTGCGCAGCGCTTAAAGGACATTGTATCTGCGTCTGCGTCAAAAAGAAGAGGTGGTGGACAGGTAAGATATTAGAGTGCAAGCCCCTTATTTTACTGAGGTGCACTTTAAATGAGACGAAGTACAACCGCTATAAAAACTTTTTCTTTTTTTTCTCTTGCTTCATAATAAAAAAAAAAATAAATGAATAAGAATGGAAAACGTCACTTGCACGAGGCGGTACGTATCGAACCCGACGTCGAAGTTAGTTAAGTTATGCCACTGGGACGCTAGCCTGGAGACTGCGGGGACGTCCGAACTCCCCCAGGGATCATCATCAGGCCTCCTCCTCTAGTCGCTAACCAGCACGATAGAGCCAGCGTACGATTTTTCGCAGCTAGAGGGGCAGAATTTCGTGGGTGGCTATCCCACTAATTGGGCCCCCAACTATCTGCGGGCGGCCACCGCCCTCGCCTCCTTCAGTTCTAATAGTTATGTATATAGCATCTCAACCTCACCAACCCTCTGGTCATAAAGATTGAGCCGCTATTCAGGTGGTCAAGGTTTACCCCTGTCACATGGACCCTTATACGGTAGGTCTGACCTCTGAAGTCGTCATCGGTCATAGACAAGTCCAATCGCGACCACCAAGCTACCTTTTCTCCATGAAAGGTTCCGGAGCTGTAAGGCACGTTCACTTCCCGTGTGATTTCTCACACTTTCAATTCACTTGCTGAGAACGTTAGAGAGGCTAACTACCAGTTTCAAACTGGCGCCGGTGCTGTAAGGCACGCCCACTTCCCGACAGGCAGTCAAGCCGCAAACCTACCCTACGATACAGTCGGGTGACCGGATAGATGCTAGCACATCCATATAACCTCTAAGCAGGGGGCTCCCGAACTGCAGTAACCCCCGAAAGGATAGAGATCCTTATCATCATTAGGCAGAGGCTTAAGGGCCGTTCCAAGCCCCTAAGTAAAAGACCGCAGCAGCCCTTCGTCTTAGGCTGGTCAATCACCTCTCGCTGCGCACAAGATCCGACGAACCCCCGACAACTGTGGGGGACCCAGACGAACAGCGCCGAATCTCTGTAGCAAAACCGGTAACCCGGCAGTTTACACACGCAAGCGCATGCATCGCTGCCGGAGGGCTTAGGTACCGGGGTCCCGTAGTACCCTGATCTTAGCAGCTGACCCGTAGTTCAGCTGCAAACCTATCTACCGCCGGGTGTTTCAGTAGATAGGGATCTGCGGGCGGCCAGCGGAAAGCCGTCGCTTCGGATTCAACACCAACTCGACGTCAAGCCGGTTCGCCAAAGCACCGCAGCTGTTCAGACCTATTTCCCATAAACGGCTTCATCGAGCAACGTGCCGGAACACGACTAGGACACTTTGTGGCACGACTTTGCCCGATGGGTGGTAACCTTGCCGGCGACCCGATGTTATCATATAATATCGGGTATCATACCGTCTAGATATATCATAATATAACATGTTTATGATATACATATATTTTAGAGCTCTCTTACCGCAGAGAATCGCCAACGACAGTCGTTCTATTCTTTAAAGTACTTTATGACACTATTTACAAATACACTAAACTGTTTACCATTTAAACTCTTAACTATCACTGTTACACAACTCAGCGGTTTATTATAACTGTTACACTTTTATCACAATAGTACCACCCCACAACTTGTACTCCAAATTTTACAATGCCTTCTCTTAACCGAGCTGCGATTTATATACTTCTTATTCTTAGTCAAATCAGTATCCATTATTACATTTATTTTATCAATTAAACTTCTATACAGAGATTCAATTGTTTTAGTCAAATCAACAACTTACATCTTTATTTTTAGTCAAAACCAAACTACTACATATATAAAAGCTAACATATAATAATATATTTATTTTAACTGACCTTACTAAAGAGTAATATTATAGGTCTATAAAGTGTCTAGAAAAAAATTGCTTTTGTTTGTTTACTACCTACTAAAAATATAAAATATCTAGTATTGCTGTTAGTTAGACTGTTGTAATTAAACTGGAATAATTAATAATTATTTGCTATTCCATGTGCTATTACATTCAGGTTAATTGCGAAAGCGATCCCGTGGCGTCCCACTAAGGTTATGATGGCAACTGTTAGTTTTTTAGTGGGTAGCCTTAAAAATGGCAGCGTCTTCTATGCTGCCAGAAAATCTGACATAACCCCCGGTCAACACATTTTTCCAACGAAAAGAACAATAATTATAAAATAAAAAAGCTGTTAAAAGCGTACACCAGGATAATATAATACAGATACACTATTAAGGTGGATGGTATACAATAGCAGCGTTTTCCATGAAAGAAAACGCATATTAAAATACTTACCTAACTCGAAGCTTATATATCAGATAGGCACTTCCGTTTCCCGTAGGCTTCTTCGTTTCTAGTTGTTTTTTGACTCAATTTGATTGTTTTTGACTTCAATTTGATTGTTTTTGACTTCAATTTGATGTTTCCGTTGTCTCGACAGTGGCGCTACTCGTTCCTATAAAATATAGGGTATAGCGTTGTTTTACCCATTGGTTTCGATTTCACCAGGCAGATTTATAAAGTAAGCTTCGAATTAGGTAAGTATTTTAATATGCGTTTTCTTTCAGGGAAAACGCTGCTATCAAACTACTTGACCGTAATTCGAAGCTTATATATGAGACGTGTCTGTTTTCGCCTGGTGAGACAATGGAAAAATGTAAAGAAAAAACGCCAAAGTGATATTATTGAATGTTTAATAATTATAATTAATTAATTTCTTTATACAAAGAATGTAAACTATAAATGAAATCGGTTAAAATATGAAAATAAATTATTGTAATGTTAATAACAAAATTTAAATAAAAACAAGCATACAGATTAAATATTTCACTAATTATACAAATATTAAATCAAAACCACTTAATATCAAAATAGTTATCGTATAGGATCAAAATACTTTGTTATATTAGTTAAATCATCTTCAGATTTTATTTGGCGCTTATAAAACTTCTCGAACGTATTAATGGAGCGCCAATTTCCTCGAGCAAGAATTTCATCTGGCGAGTATTTAAGCCAATTCTCGGAAGCAACTGCTGATCGAATACTTCTCGGTGAAAACCCTATATTCGCCTCTTTAAATAAATGTCTAATCCATCCTGCCACAACAGCTCGTGAAGCTGGTTTTGCTGGGCCTTTTATTGTTGTAAACAATTTAAAAGTTCCTGCCTCTGCTCTTCTACGTTCTAATAATGATATTAAAGTTTTGGTCCAAAACACTGGATCAAGTTGAACTTTCTCCTTATTGGCTAATAATTTCCACCCAGACTGTCTATGGACATCATTATCTGTTTTAGATCCAAACTGGCCATAAGGTTATACTGTCTTGAGATATAATACAGTGCTCAGGATCAACTTTGAGTAGAGTCAAATCATGGATACGGCGGCCCGTACACAAGAGTAAAAGAATAGCCGTGTCTCTGGCTGTCTGGTAAAAAATACTTTTGTCTATTGTATATGTAGATAAGAATTTTTATAAATCCTCTATATCCCAAATAGGGGGTTTTAAAGATTTGGGATTATTTAATGATATGGATTTCAAAATATGTTTAACTAAGACATGGGAATTTAACTGGCTCGACATATCTGCGTTGCAAAGCGTGGCAACAACAGCTTTATGTAACAGGATAGTATTGTAAGATAAACCTTGTATCAGATGCAAGTCTGCTAAAAATTGTGCAAGTTGAGAGCCTGTAGGACTGTTAGAATTTATATTATATAATCTCGACCAAGATAACCATCTTTCCCATGCTACTTTGTAGGTTTTTGAAGTAGATTGTCGCCAAGACTTTTTTAATAAAGACAATTGGCCAGCATTCCAGGCTTGAACCTCTTTTGACCACCCCCACATTTCCAAATTTCCAAGGTCAGGTGTTCCACATTTGGGGGAGGGAACCCTGTTGAAATGTCTATCAGGTTCGACTTCAGATTCTTTAATACAAAAGGTGCTTCGAGGGCCCTCGCTTGGGTATCTACCCGCCAAAACACCTTCTTTTTTTTTTTTTTTTATACTATCTAGGGCAATGCTTGACTACATTCCACCTGATGGTAAGTGGAATGTAGTCTTAGATGGTAAGGCGCATTGCCCTAGCAACCTATTCACTCTTCTCTTGAAGACACCCACATTATATTTGGCCGGAAATACCGACGCAGGCAAATTGTTCCAGTCCTTCGCTGTACGCACTAAAAATGAGGAAGCAAAGCGCTTCGTTCGGACAGGTGGAATGTCCACAACAAAAGGATGGATACCTGCCGTGCGTCGGGACGTCCGGTGATGGAAGGGGGACGGGGGAACTAAGTCGTGTAGTTCCTGCGCACACTCACCAAAATGTATCCTATAGAATACTGAGAGGCTAGCAATTTTACGCCTGTGTTCAAGGCTTTGGAGGTCGGCTTCGACCAATTCGGGATCGCCGATAAGCCTCTTTGCTCGCCTCTCAATTGAGTCCAGAAACGCAAGATGAGACTTTGCGGCACCAGCAAATATGTGACCACAGTACTCCACACACGACCGGATCTGTGCTTTGTATAGAACAAGAAGCTGTCCCGGTGTAAAGTACTGCCGAACCTTTGCAAGAACGGCAAGCTTTCCTGCTGCTGCTCTTGCTCTGGACTCAATGAACCGACCAAAGTTGAGGTTCGAGGAAATCTCTAAACCTAACAACTGAAGCCGGTCACTGTATTCCAAGGATACATTCTGGAAAGTAGGAGCCAAGGTGAAAGGGCTCTTTTTGGCGGTGAACAGACACGTTTGCGTTTTGGTGGCGTTGAACTTGACAAGATTGGCATTGCTCCATGCGGAGACTGCCTGAAGTTTGTCATTCAAACGATGCACCATGGCTTCTCTTTCAGACTGTATTTGATCTCGACTAGCCAGAGTACTCGGCAGATATCTTTCTACAACTGTGCTGTCGTCTGCATACCCATAGATACCGGGCTTCAACAGATCATTAATGTGCAGCAAAAAAAGAGTTGCAGAAAGAACGGACCCCTGAGGCACTCCGGCATTTATTGTCAAGGGTTCCGAGGAACACCCGTCAACAACTACTCGGAGAGATCTCTGGCTCAAAAAGTCCGTTACCCAGCCGATCAGACCAGGAGATATACCGTACGCTGAAAGCTTGCTTATAAGGCTCGCATGCCAGACCCTGTCAAATGCCCTCGAGACGTCCAGAGAGACGGCGACCGCTTCTCCGTTCTTCTCGATGGCCTCGCCTAAAATGTGTGTAGCATACACTAGGAGGTCCCCAGTAGACCTATTACGGCGAAACCCGTATTGTCGGTCACTGAGGAGATCGTTACCTTCTAGGTATGCTAGTAGGCGCGAGTTCAATACACGCTCCATAATCTTGCAGAGTATGGAGGTGATTGAAATCGGTCTGTAATTGACAGGGTCGGCACGGCTGCCTTTTTTGGGCACGGGTTGCACATTAGCAAGCTTCCAGGATTTCGGCACTATTCCAGTCATGAAAGAGAGACGATACAGACGTGTCAGTACAGGAGACAACTCAGCTGCACATGTTTTGAGCAGAATGGCTGGTATACCATCAGGACCACTGGCTTTATTCACATCTAAACGACACAATGTTCTCCATACCTCTTTGTTAGTGATGCGGATTTCAGGCATCGAAATACCGCAGTGAGGAAGATGTACTGGAGAAGCATTGCCAGTGTCTAGATGCGAATTATCAGCAAACAGAGAAGCAAATACATTTGCTTTCTCTGTTGCTGTGTGGGCCAGGGAACCATCCGGCTTCAGCAGAGCAGGCAGTGAGGGTTGGCAGAAATTCGACTCGATCGCTTTCGCAAGAGACCAGAAAGCTCGACTGCCAGTTGGTCTGGCAGAGAGCTTTTCGCCATTCTTAGCGATTCGATCGAGACGAGCCTTCCGCAATGCCTTTTTGTAGGACTTGGCAGCTTGGTTAAAGGCTCTCTTCTTTATACTTACATCCGGAGTTTTGCGGCTTCGAGCATCAGCCCAAATAAGGTATGCCGAATGTTTTCGGTCATGTGCATGACGACATTCGGCATTAAACCATGGGCGAGCTTTGCCACCGTCGGCAAAAGGAATAAAATACTCCATTGCCTGATGCACCACATCAGTTATAGCATCCGCGCAACTCGACGGATCCAAAGAAGAGAAGCAGACCTGCCGCCAAGGATAAGACGCAAAAAAGTGCCGCATCTCATCCCAATCTGCTGACTTGTATTTCCATACTCGCCTAACACCATGTGGTTCGAAAGCTGGTGGGGAATATGTAAATACAGATTTCACCAGACAGTGATCGGAGGTTCCCAAGGGGGACGTGACCTCTACACGATACCTGTCCGGATCAGTTGTCAGCAGAAGGTCCAGGCAGTTTGCTGTATGGCCTACCACATCTGGTACCCTTGTCGCTTGCCTCACCAGCTGAAAGAGGTCCAAGGACAACGCAAAGTTCCGCGCTTCTCTTCCAGCATGGTCGGTCTTCTGGTACGGGAACAGCCAGTCCTGATGACAGGCATTAAAGTCCCCCAGAAAGACGAGCTGCGCCGAAGGGTACTGATACAGAGCCATATCTGCAGCCTCACTGAGATACTCAAATAAACGAGTTGTCTCCTGGTCACCGCTGTGCGAACGGTAGACACAGGAATACAGGATTTTTTCGTTTCCTGTGTCCACTAAAACCCATAGGGAAGAAAAAGTGGGGTCTTCAAGGTGACGGAGACGCTGAATACAGAGGTCGTTCCGCGCATACACACTGACTCCGGCCCGTGAGCGAAAGTTGTGCTCTAACGAGTAACCGGGATAATCCAAGTATGCAGCGCTCAAAGGACATTGTATCTGCGTCTCCGTCAAAAAGAGCAAGTGCGGCTGCTCTGTCTCCAGGTGGTGGTGGGCAGCTAAAAGATTTGAGTGCAAACCCCTTATATTAGTGAGGTGCACTTTATATGAGGAGGAGTGCAACCGCTGCTTTAACTTGTTCCCTTTTTTAAACTTTTTCATAAAAAAATAAATATAAAAGTGAATAGGGATGGGAAATGGCAGTTGAACGAGGCGGTACATATCGAACCCGACGTCGAAATTGGTGATGTCTTGCCACTGGGAGGCTAGTCTGGAGACTGCGGGGACGCCCGATCCCCCCCAGGGATCGCCATCGGGCCTCCTCGTCTGGTCGCCAACCAGCACGATGGAGCCACCCTGGGATTTTTCGCAGCTGGCGGGGCAGCCTTTCGTGGGTGGCTAACCCACTAATTGGGCCCCCAACTATCTGCGGGCGGCCAGCGGAAAGCCGTCGCTTCGGATCCCGCTACCCTCCTCGACTAGACACCCGACAAAACAAACACCAACCCGACGTCAAACCGGTTCGCCAACGCACCGCAACTGTTCAGACCCATTTCCCATAAACGGCTTCATCGAGCAACGTGCCGGAACACGACTAGGTCGCTTTGCGGCACGACTCTGCCCGATGGGTGGTAACTTTGCCGGCGACCGGATGTTATGGTCTACCACCAAGAAAGGAACCACCTATCACCAACGGGGCACCACCATCAGATACACACCTGTGGACTGGTTCAGATGTGCAAATACCTTTGGTATTAGGAAGGGTGGGGGAAATATCCACGCTAGTGGGTAATTCCATGGTATGCTGAAGGCATCGTGAAATAGAGCCTTGGTATCTTTCAAGTCCAGACTGGCATAATTGTATACCACGTGAGCTCTTTGAGAGGCGAAAAGGTCGATGACTGGAGTCCCCCATTTCCTGAATATACCCTGGAGACATTTCGGTGACAGATGCCATTCTGGTGGACATCGATGCCTGGACAAGTGGTCGGCCTGATTGTTGTACCTGCCCGGAATGTAGTGAATAGTGAACAAAATCTGATTCTGGTCTAGTAACCTCAGCAGCCGCCGAGTTATTTCCAACAATCGTTTGGATTTTGTGCCCCCTTCTTTTCGAAGATAAGATACGACAGTTTTGTTGTCGCACTGTATCAGTATGCAGCTGCGTCTTAACAGGTTTACATGATTCTGTACAGCGTGTAAAATGGCTAGCATCTCCTTTTGATTGCAATGAAGATTTTGTTCTTCTAGAGACCAATAACCCATTAATGGAATGTTGTTTAATTGAGCACCCCAAGCTTTGTCTGATGCGTCGGTAACGAGGAAATGTACCGGGGATGATAGATGCAGTATTAATGTTAGGCGATAGTGCTGAATCCACCATTTTAGCTCGATTTGAACTGCCTTGGGAAGAACAAATCTATTTTTGGGGTAATTTAACATACCGTTCATAAAATTTTGAAGCTGACGAAGGTTTAACCGTCCTCGAGGAACGATGAAGCTGGCGAAATTTAACAGTCCTACGAGACTCTGAATTTCGATTAGCACTGCTTGCCTCTGATTTAAAATTTGAGAGACCTGCTTCGAAAGTTTCAACATTTTGTCCTCTGGTAACGACTTTCGGTTGTCCCAGGTTTTCCACAGAACACCCAGATATTCTAAACTTTTTTGAGGTACTATTATCGACTTTTCGAGGTTGACGCACCATCCGAGGTACTGAAGAATATCTAAAGAGGTTTGCACCTGTTTCTGAAGAACTAAGGCACTTTGATGTGTTATCAAAAAATCGTCCAAGTACACTAAGACTCTTATACCTCTGTGACGTAATGTCTCGGCAACCCAATTTGTTAGAATCGAAAAAGTCTTTGGGGCTGTGCTTAAACCAAAAGGTAGGCAGGTCATTTGTAACAGTTCGTTTTTGTAGATTAGACGAAGATATCGCCGATGCACACTTGATATTTTCTAGTGAAAATAGGCCTGTTTTAAGTCTATTTTGCACATCCAATCCCTTGGTTGTAGAAAATTTGAAACTTTGTTCATAATTATAAGGTGAAATCTTTCGGGTTTTATAAATTTGTTCAATGCCTTCAAGTTGAAAATTGGACGGAAGGATGCGTCGCTTTTGGGCACTAGAAAGACATTCGAGATGAAACTGGGGTCAAAGATGCAGTTTCTAGAATCCCTTGAGTTTTCATCTTTGTATTAATTCCGTCATTTCCTTGGATACAGGAGTTGAATGCAGACCTTTTAAATTTGGAATAGAAAGAGGAAGTTTTTGAAAGAAAGGTATTCGATAGCCTTTTATTAATTATAAAATTATTGCAGGCGCGCCTATTGTCTCCCACTTTTGGCAAAAATCTGCCAATTGACCGGCTCGAAATGATCTCGAGTCATTGGTTACGACGTCTGTTGTTAAACTGACCTGCATCGGAAGAGAGACCTGGCCCCCTACTACCTCTTTGTGCACCACGGGGCCTCGAGCCTCTATTTGGAAAGGACTCCTTTCCATGATTATAGCCTTTGTTATTAAAGTAACTATTTTTGTTTGCAAGGTACATATTTCTCGAGTATGGTACAGCATTATTTATGGATCCAGATGGAACATGATTATAGTTACTAGTATGAGCATCCCTCGAGGATACCGAATATTTTTTCTTTATTACAGAACCTCTTGAAGGTTGGTTATAAGCTTTATGAATAGGATCAGGTTTTAAAGGCAAGAAAACCTTTCTGAAACCACCAAATTTTTCTAAAGTTAAAGAAAAAGTATCGGCCTCGAAAATGTGTGTAGTTGAAGGTGGGATCTTTTTAAGAGTAAGCCTAATAACAGGGTCTTTAACATATTTAAGGATTGCATCCCTCCTAACTTTTATGATTTCCGATCTGTGACCACAAACTAATTGCAAAAGATCGGTTGAAACTTTATAAAATTCCCCGTTTTGAAAAACTTCTTCTAATTTAGCCTCTAATGTACTTGAACAACTTGTTTCATTTTTAGCCCAAGAAATCAAACTCCGAATATTATCCTGCAAGGATCCTTTTTGTTTAAGAATACAAAAGGTTAAGGCAGCATATGCTTTATCAGCTTTAGCCAAATGTGTAAAAGAATCGTAAGATTTAATTTCATTATTCGCTTTAAGATGTACAAATCCAGGGAAATGATTATAAGCTTTTTGGGCATCAGCATACCTCACTTCAGACCAATCGGCGGTGCCAAAATGCTGTACATGTTCTAACATATTTATAAAGTTGCTAGGGGTTCTAGGTACAGAGGGTTTTTTTAACTTGGTACTTATATCAAAGATAAAATCCGCGCCAGGAAGAACAGAATTTTGCTCATTGATGTCTATATCCTGATAAAGTTCCCCACTAACCCCCGAACAAATTGAAACAAGGTCTGGAGCCATATTATTGTTATAGAAAGGTTGACTAATTAAATTTCGTAACTCACCGATTTCCTTGCTCAGTTGGCTTATCTTAGAGCGTCGACTCTTTTTATTCTTTCGAAGGTGACGACGACGTGATTTCCGGGTTTTGGAATTTGAGAAGGAAGAGCTACTCAAAATGGAACTACTAGACGAGTTACTGGAGCTACAGCTACGGGAGCGTTTTCGTGAGCGCACACCACTTGGCCCAGCCACCGCCTCCCTAATATGAGATATATTATTCTCACTCATACTGTAAATATATATAACAAAAATATGATTAACCAACTCTTAAATGTATAAAACCATTAGAAACTAAATCGCTTCGAATCGAAAACGAAAATTGAAAACTTAGTAGAATACCAAAAGAAATGTTTAAAATAATACGTTCAATATTTATGACAAGAATCTTTACAACCCAAAAAAATTTATTACGTGGGTAGTTGTAAAATGTGCACAAATTAGTATCATAGTTAATTCATATGAGGTTAATTAACATGAAAAGCATTATAGTTAATTAATATGAGGTTAATGAATATGAAATTAATATGAGGGTACTTACGTAATTTTCACAATAGAACGACCTCAATAGAGTAAGGTTAAAAACCACAAACACTTTTTTCACACTTTTTATTTTAGCACAATTCACTTTTTAAATTTAGTTTATAATTACACAGTAACTTAAACGGTCCAGACTGCACGTTAATATGCTACGGGAATCGAAACGCCAATGAGTAAAGCAACGCTATACGATATTTTATAGGAACGAGTAGCGCCACTGTCGAGATAACGGAAACATCAAATTGAAGTCAAAAACAATCGAATTGAAGTCAAAAACAATCAAATTGAGTCAAAAAACAACTAGAAACGAAGAAGCCTACGGGAAACGGAAGTGCCTATCTCATATATAAGCTTCGAATTACGGTCAAGTAGTTTAATAAAGCAATTATAAATAAGTCATAAAAAGCATATAAACTTAAAAATATTAATTTATTTGTAAAGTAAACGGTAATCAAAAAAATAATTATAAATACTACGGTACTAATTCTAAAACAATGCTTAATTAAAACATATTTAACAATTGATAAGTAAATTAAAGCAATTTTTAATCATACATAAATGTACATATAAAACCGATTATTTATTCCAAATATATTGAATCTAACTAAACATTTCCAAAGCATTTAAATCAAGGAGATACCCAGAGTGAAATGAACCGGAACTGAATCCCTTTCGGATCAACGAATACACAGCTCAGACGTCCTCAAATATAAGGATAATTCATTTCCGTCCCGATAATTATATTTGTTTTCTTGTCAATTACTTAGTAAACAATATTTAAGGTTTATATAATATGCATTTGTATTTTATAATCGTTGGATTTTTAAAGTGTTTCAGGATTAACAAAAAATATGGATTTAATAAAATGAAAAATAAGACTAAACAATTGAACAGTCACTACTACTACTACTAGTCCTTCTCATACTAATTAATACTATTTAATAAAATTATTGTAGTAAGCAATATGCGTGTACGCATGTGTACGTCTGTCTGTATATTATATACTACTACATTATGTTTTAAATGTATTTATCATTTGACGTTCTAATAAATATACTCCATCCATTGTTGGTTCAAAAACATGGTAGATTTAATTTCTGAAACACTATTGAACAAATTACACTATTATATATTCTATCTCGTTTTTTTTTATATTCGACGGTATATAAAAACTATTAATTATATTAATATTTTACAATAATTATAAAATAAAGATCGAATTTATTTATATCCCAATTATATTAATAGTAATTTAGTACAGCAAATGAATTTTCATTTTTCACGTCTCTAATACATAATTTGTATATATTGAGATTTTTCTGATATACCAAATGGAAGGCGGTTCTTCCTTCCCGCTTTGTTCTGAATTCATACAAAAACGTGTATAGGCTGCCAATATTTGAACAAGGCTTACATTTTTTTTTTTTTTTTTTTTTTAATTAATAATGTTACTTAAAATACATAAGTACATTATTGCAATTACAATCTAGCCTAAAGACTAATGAGTAATTTAAATCTAACTTAACTTGCTAAATAGATTTATGTATAATAAGAATAGTGTCCAATAACACGTTTCTTATTGTCTCTATTAAGGGGAAGACACTTTGTTCGCGTGTTCTTTATAGGTAGCACTTACACTACATTACACTATCACTTCACTATACTAGTTCGAAGGGTTTAGTTCTTTTTAATCTTCTCACTAAGTCCATGTTGTCAAGGATCTGGATAGCCTCGACATTCACATGATGATGAAGTCTCTTGTCATGAGCTTCTGCGTACTTTTGAATGACTTTGGTGACGAGATCCACTTTAAGGTCCCTGTGGAGGTCGTCATTTCTTATGTACCAGGGCGCGTTCACTATACCTCTGAGTACTTTATTTTGGAACCTTTGGATTATTTTGATATTACTTGGCTTAGTACAGCCCCAAAGCTGGATGCCATAAGTCCAAACGGGCATTAGGACTTGCTTATAGAGTAACAATTTATTATGTACGGACAGCGAAGAATATTTCCCAAGCAGCCAGTACATTTTCTTGTATCTAATCTCTAATTCTTTGCGTTTTATTTTGACGTGAGCCTTCCAGCGAAGCTTCGCATCTAAGGTCATGCCTAAATATTTGGCAGAGTTCTCGTACGGTATCACACTGTTGTTTAGATACACAGGATGGTAATTGAGGGTTTTGTTTGTGAAATCTATATGAACAGATTTCGTCTCATTTAATTTTAACTTCCACTTTTTCGTCCACTCGTATATTACGTTAACAGCTGTTTGAACTTTTTCCACTGCTTCAGCATGAGATTTTCCTGTAGCCATTATGGCAGTGTCATCAGCAAACGTAGCAATACTGTTATTTTCTAAAAAAGGTATATCGTAGGTATATATTAGGTACAGGACCGGACCTAATACACTACCTTGGGGTACACCAGCATTGATTGGCTTCAGATCTGAGTAAGCATTGTCTTGTCTGATTCTGAACATTCTTTTAGAGATATACGATTCTATTAAATCTGCAAACTGTTTCGGAAGTGTTTTTCTAACTTTGTAAATTAAACCTGAATGCCAGACTTTATCGAAAGCCTGTGCCACGTCTAGAAATATCGTAGAACAGACTTTCTTTTCTTCTAATGCTTTTTCTATGATATTTGTGATTCTATGTACTTGATCGATAGTAGAGTGTTTTTCTCTAAAACCGAACTGATGATTTGGAATTAGGCTTTGCTCTTCTATGATAGGCTTCAAGCGTTTAAGAAACAATTTTTCAAACAATTTTGATATCATTGGTAATAAGGAAATAGGTCTATACGATGTCAATTCATGCGGTGGTTTACCAGGTTTATGTATCATAATCACCTCAGCTATTTTCCAAATATCAGGCACATATTTGAGTCTGAATGATGCATTTATCAATGTAGTAAGTTTGACTATGGCTTTATGCGGAAGATTTTGGAGAATTTCCGCAGTTATTAAGTCATAACCAGGGGCTTTCTTCAGGTTTAGTTGCTTGATTTCAGTGTACACTTCTTTAGGTGTAGTAAGTCTAATAGTCTGAACATCACTGGATGTTTCATTTATCCTCTGAGTCTCAAAAGTATCTTCAATTGGCTGAAATATTTCCTCAAGATGTTGTGCAAATATATTTGCTTTTTGTTCGTTGCTTATAACCCAACTTCCGTCACTTAACTGTATACACGGTATAGGAGTAATTGGGTTTTTCAAATGTTTCGTGGTCTTCCATAGGGAATACTCTGTTGAGTGGTCACCTGTTAGTTGACTTAGATACCTGGTAGTCTTTTCATTGTGAAAGTTGCAGATTTCTCTTTGAAGTCTTTTTGTCATGTTATTTAACTTTGTTTTATCTGGTGGATATCTAGATCTTTGCCATTTTCTTCTCTGAGCTCTTTTTAATACAATAAGATTTTTAATATGTGTTGGATAACAGTTGTTACCGAGTCTTCGTTTGAATTCGGGCGTATTATGCCATGCACTTTGTTGAATATCTTTGACGAATTTGAGTACGTCTAGATCAAGTTGTGCTGGATTTTTTAATGGTACTTTTAGATTAATGGCTGTGTTCAAATCATTTTTGAAGCCTTCCCAGTTAGTACTCTTGTTGACTAAAACAGGATTGAGGTCCTTAAGTATTATTCTATCGTTTAAAGTTAGGTATATGGGTGAATGGTCAGAATTCATATCATAGCCCTCTTGTATATGGAGAAAGCTTAATGTAATATTTTTATAAATGAAAAAATCAATGAGATCTGGTTTCTTTTGTACATCAGTGGGCCAGTAAGTAGGCTTCCCTGTGGAAATGACATTACATTTCATTTCTCTTACAGCACTTAGCAATTCCTTTCCTTTAGTTGTTGTTAATCTAGATCCCCAGAACGTGTTTTTGGCGTTAAAATCGCCGCCCAATATAAATCTATTCCCAAGATCCTTAAGTAATTCTTTATATTGCTCCACTTTGAGAGAAAACTTTGGTGGACAATATATGGCCGATATTGTAATTGGATAACATTTGGTGTCAACACAGACAGCCACAGCTTGTATGTGTTGTTCTTCATGTTTCTTTTCTACATAATGTTGAATGCTATCTTTAATGATGACAGCACTACCACCTCTAGTTGTGTTATCCGGATGTAAAGCATGATAAGCTCTGTATCCTTTGAATTTGATGTATGATTCCCTAGTGAAGTGTGATTCGGATATTAGACACACGTCAATGTTTTCTGTGATTAGGACAGCTTGCAACTCTTCTTGATGCTTTAGCAGTCCATTTGCATTCCAAGTCATTATTTTAATTTTATTAGCCATTATTTTTGTTTATGGGTGCTATGTTCTAATTTCCTCAGTCTTTCGTCAAACGAAGTTAAAAGACTGAGTATTTTATTTATTTTGTCATCATTGCTAGAGCTTACCTTTTGTGCTTGCAACTGTGGCTGGCCTGTCTTTGTAAGGCTTAAGGCTTACATGGTGGTAATAAATATTGTATGATTATAGTTAATAATACCGAAATAAAGAATACGAAATATTTTTTTTTATAAAATATACTATAATCTATATGTATAACAATATATAAGTGTTTTATATAATATAATTTCAAAATAATAAGTACTTTGTTCCGTCTTTGTCAAATTAAAAAATAGTTTAATGATGTCAAGGTATCCGAGTAAGCCCCGCCTAATACACAATTATGATACACACCTGTGGTTACAGAACTAAGTATAAAGACCTTCAACCACAAAGGCTGTAATAGACTTGCAGATGGCCGCTTTTAGAGTCCGGTCAGGAACGAGGACACTATTAAAACATTCACCACATTAGGGTGAAACGTGTACGTGAATATGATATAAACTTTTTTCGTTAAAAAGAAGATATAAATGGCTAAAATGAATAAAAAATGTCACACTAAATTAACCAACAATATATCAAATTTATAATTAAATGATTTTATTATATTCTTATATATTACTAGCTGTTACCCGTGCCTCCTTCAACGTCGACTGTAAAGTGATATTTATATTGCTTATATACTTACCTGTGGCCCATGACTTCATTCAAAAAATGTTTTTAAGTGTATAAATAAAAACAGCGAACAAATCAAAATGTGAGTTATGAGAAGTACTATGGTCCAAGGTCTTGGGGAAAATGTGGAACATCTTTCCTAATTTCTACAGACAAACAAAGTTACTTAATCACAGAAAAAACCACGAACCAATCTTCATAATTCTATTATATTATTTTGGTACATAAGCCACCATATTGCCAAGTTTCACCAAAATCCGTTCTTTAGTTTTGGCGTGATTGAGTAACAAACATCCATCCATCCTAACATTCAAACATTCTCACTTGTATATTAGTATAGATGGTTATTGAGTAATTAGTAAAAGTTATTTATTAGACATAAAAGTAACCAAAACTCACGAACTTTATAGATTTGATGGCATATTAAAAAACAATCAAAACCTAGTATTTTCTGACCAATAATAGGAGAAATTCACGTAGCAGATACAAAGGCATTCTTAGATCACGAGTTACGTGAGTCGGACACTTTATTAACAGTTTACGATCGGCGTCTACGTGACGGATATTCTTCAGGGATTTTTTGCAACAGAGTTTCCAATTTGAGATTTGTTTTTGAGGCCTCCTTTTATTCAATTTTCAATAAATCTGCTTTGCGTTAAGATTTAAGAATATGACGCGTTAAAATTACAAGAAAAATGTATAAGTTCACAATGTATTTTTTTATAAGCTCATACCATATATTTTTTTACAATCTCATTATGTTTTTATCTTACAATATATTATTTAAGCTGTTGTATACACTTTCATTTTATAAATGTAACAGTTTTATTAATATCATAAAATAATACAAATATTTTTTTAACAGAAAAATATCTGCAAGATGCATAATGATCTGCTCCTTTGTTAAGCTCAGTGCATAATATAATTTAGCAACTCTAGCACCAGTGTTGTTCAAATTACTATAAATAATGGCCAGTATATAATAAAAAAAAAAATATTTTGGAATTTACCAGCCTATTAACTAATAGATAAGTATTGGTAAAAGTAACAATTTCAATGCTTTTATTATTTCAAAATTTTTTTAGAAATTTTGTAAATAAGATATTTATGAAATGAATTGATGGATTTTTCATAAAAAATATTTTGAAATACGGTAATTTATTATCACCGGTGCCATTGACATCACCTTACGAAACGAATATGTGAACAATTTGATAAATTGCTTAAAGGAATGAGACATGAGAACGCTTGAACTGATCTTATCTTGACCACATCCATGAATTATTTTCATATGTTTAATATTACAAGAAAAAAAAATATATATAATATATATATATATATATATATATATATAATATATATATATATATATATATATATAATATATATATATATATATATTTATTCGAGTGTTATTTTATTTACTAGGACTAATATTGTGTTTTAAATATTTTTTATTTCTTGATGATGATGGTTATCGCCAGGTTTTACTTTTGTAACTCATCTCCCATGACAAAAAAATACATCTCAGTATAAAAAAGTAACGCTATATAAGACCTAAAGCGTTATAAAACGTTAATAATTAGCATTTTAAAACAAAATTATTGCTGCTATTAATAAAATTAATAATAAACGTTATAATAACTACGTAATATTAGCTGTACATTTTAATAAAGGTGATTCTTCTTAATCTTTTATTTTGTTTTGACTAGTTAACATTAATAATTATCAAAAAAAATATCAAAATTATTAAAAAAAATTAAACCGAAAAGTTGTTTTTACATCCCTAAGCTGAATTTTTCAAGAAGTAAAACAAAGAAATATACAGCGTTATATTAAGATTTGATTACGTCATCTATATTGTGGGTGATTATATTATTATAGATTATTCATAAAGATAGATTTTAAATATCAGAAATTATTATAATATCACCAATAATGATAATTACCATATTTTGAACTGTTATAGTCATATAAAATACAATGTAACGACTGTTCGATATAAAATAAAGTATCTATTTATCAAATTTATAGTTAAGGCATTTATGACTATTTATGTAGGCATATTATTTATTTATGTATATATAAATATAAAAAATTTTATGCATACAACCCACGAATTATATCACCACTTAGAAAATGGATAGTGATACAGTTAGTTCTTTGTGTACACAATTATTTACGGAGAGAGCTGTATGAGACTCCTGAGGTCGACACTTAATATTCTCCGCCGGCGCTACCCTCGCAGCGCTACGAGAGAGCTGCTCAAGCAGTTCATGCTTCAAGTCCACCGTGCTTCGACCTCATGAATAATGCACCTATGCAATGGTCGCATCGGTATAAAAATTATTTCAATCCTTATAGATTTTAAATCAATAACCTTAAATTAGCAAAAAATTAAAAAAAAACTTTGTAAAAATTATTATTGCTACGGGTAGGATTCAAACCCCTGTCTCTGAAAAGTTATCCCGTCTGCTTTAAAGATTGAAAATTAACACATTAAAGAATTTACTACATAAAATAAAGTTCGCTTCAGAAACACCTTCAAGTAGTGTCAAATGGTGTTTACATTTACTTTGTATAAAGTGATCACTTACTGCCAACAGGATTTGTTTAGAAACTTAAAACCTTGTAGTTTCTTAATTCAGTAATTTACAAAAGTTTGTTGATATTCTCTTTTTTTACGTTTTGTTATATTTATAAAGTTTTCTTTTACATAAATAACGAAAACTCATGAACCTGTAATAAAACTAATAATTAAGTGTTAAAAAAAGTTATTTCACCTTATTACTTAGTAATAAAATAAAAAAAACAAAAACCCCCGATACAAGAGGACCTCTAAAAAGAATAAAAATAATATTATTATGTACTTATTGAAATCTTTGCTTTGGGAGACCGTTGTACGTACGTTGACGATGGTGTCTATATTACCAAGTTAATCATTGAGGACTTAGACCATACGAATCGATATCGTAATTTTTTTTTAGCCTTGGTAACTTACTTGCATTTTAATTTTTTACTTTAATAACCACCGACCACCACTGGTCCACCGACGCAACGACTTAAAAAAGTACATAACAATATTATTTTTATTCTTTTTAGAGGTCTTTTTGTATCGGGGGTTTTTAAATTTTTTTATGTAATTATTTTTCTGCTTTTTAAAGTTATGTTACTGGTTTCTTAATTGTACTAAATGAACCTACGGACACACAAATTTTCAATTGTTTAAGTATATTCATAATTTACAGATTTATTTGTTTGAAAATTTCGACAATTTAATAAATTATAAATGTATGTAAAAGTCTCTAATATGTAAGAAACATGATTAGAGAGAGAGATTATATGAATATTAGTAAACAAACATTTAGAGTTAAAATGATTTATAATCACTAATTACACTATGATGAAGGAATTTGTATTATCACTAGCTGTTACCCGTGACTCTGTATGACTACGAACATAAGCCATATAAATATAATTTTTACAGTCTACTTGGACGCAGTCACGGGCAACAGCTATCCCTTATAAAGTATTTTACCTAAGTAAGTGTAAAAACCTTTTGGCTTACATAACAATGCTTTTTTTCCTATATAGCGCGGGCAAAACCGCTGAGAACAGCTATTATTGCAAAAGAACCTTTCACTTGGGGCCAATAAAATTTCAATATCTTGGAAATGACTGTTCCTATTTCGACCAAACGTGAACGCTAAGAACAATCTTGACAAACATAGGTTTTGAATAAAAAAAAACGGCATTCAAGTTCGTCTACGCCTTTGGCCGCTACATTGCCATATAAAAACACACAGATACACATATCGATAGGTCAAACTTACAACACCCCTCTTTTTAGTCGGGGGTTAAAAATTATCAAAAAACCTTAATGCAACATAAAATACTTTTACTCAAACAAAACGATAATACAATGTTAAGATGCTTACAATTTATTTTGTAAGAAATATATTTTCCTGTTACGCTCATTTCCATAAAGAAAAAATAAATAATAGCTTACTGCATCCTATATTTCATGCACGCTTGAAGAAATTCTCATTATATGCGAGTCTCATTTTGTATTGTAGTTATTGAGTTATTTTTTTACTGTATTAGTTTTAATCATACCAAAGTTAATATTATAAATGGCATTTACACCTGTATGAGTAGTATTGTTATTTAAAGTTTGACTTAGATATAAACTAAATCTGGCTTAACGCCAAGTAATCATGGCGCAAGACTTAGTTTTGGAAACTACATATAATGAATATTAAATGCTTCGTTGAACACGTTGCTCCGGATTACGTCTGTCTCCTTAATACGTTTGGTATAATTTGTATATCTCCTTCTATAAATACCTCTTTTACAGTATTACAGTACCCAAGTTAGAAGCATTATATGACAAGCTTCAAAGGCTTTTTTTTCTCTTTGTGTCGAATAGCTTTTACAAAAATATAGCTTTAACGGTTTGGAAGACTCGTTTCACTAGTTTTTTTTAATTGCCAATATTAACCAAAAGTTCAAAAAAAAATATTTTTTACGACTTTCCCTTGAACAGAACTTATAAAGGATAACATCTTTGAGGTTATTGGGGTAAACGCATTCCTCCTCAAGCGCTCGGATGAAGATATCAGACGCAAAATTCAAGTAGACCTTCAGTGTTATGATAAACAGGCCAACGAAATAAGGTTCTCCGATTTCACTGGCGTATATTCCCCTGTTGGGAGGTGGTCTCTGACAATGTCTGTCTTTAGAGAAATGCGGAATTATTATAAAAGTGTGACAACAAAAACTCAGTTAAAAAAAAGATATATTTTCATATTTATATTGTTTATAGCATTAAAATATAATATATATGTAAACTTAAATATTATATATGATATTATTTCATATTTAAATGTAAAACTCGTTAAGTAAACTAAATATATATCATTAAATATATTACTTTAGAAAATGAAAGTAATAAAAAATATATTAAAATCCAGTTAAAAGTATTATAATAAAATGTAGAGAAGCTGAATGTTTTACTTTCAAACTAACATAAGTAGAGTTAAATCTCTCTGAATCTGCGAACTCTTGGGACGGGCTCTCTTAAGAAAAATATAAAATTTATAAATCTCTTATTTTTTGTTATTTATCTAAGCTACTTTAGAAACAAAATTTTGTATAAAACTTAATTACAGGCCTTACTAGGTATTAAACTTAATTAGGCAGTATTAAAAAAGTATAAATTATATTTTACCGACAATAAATGTTATTTTGCTCACTTTAAATAAAACAAATGGACAAATATAACAAAAGAAGAACGACAACAAAAATTGGAATGGAAATTATTTCCGATGTATGACATTATTATTTGAATTCTCATCTCAATTATGAAGACAGTCAATTTTATATTCCTTTTTCTAACAATAATTAACTTTTTATAAAATTACAATGGCTTATTATACGCACACGCTAATAATATATAATGGATTTTTAATCTTCAGGAAAACATATACCATGAGCATAAAGAAGGTGTTATTACTATATAGTTTTCATTACTTTCTGATTTTTTTTATGGTACCAATATAATTCGTTATATTTCTTTCTTAAAGTGATTGGATCATGTTTATATGACAATATAAAGATTTTGTATGATTTGTAACTTATAAAGAATACAATGCTATGGTAACAATAAGTCACTAAAAAATAAAAAATCTAAATATACACATATAAAACATTTTGTAAAAACAAACACACATTATTATTTTAAAATGCATATTGAATACTTAAGAAAACTTTAAACACTGTTCATTAAAATAGATTTGAATTTAAATAAGATTTCTAATTCAAAATAAATTTGGAACCACTATTCAGAAAAGCAATCGCAATAGTGTATCGTCCCCCAAGATTTTCGACGCTATTGGACTGCTCGGTTCACATATTGGATCCCAGAATACATTATGCTAATCAGACTCAATCCGCTTACAAGTTAAGTTGCCAAATATTTTTCCGATGATATTACTTAAAAAATATATATCGATAAACTTGACATTTATTTAACATAAAATATAAACATTTCATTTGATAAATAGTCTATTGCACTTGTAATTCATAAACGTTTTATAAATCAAAAAAAATAATAATAACATACTACTCAATTCAGAAGTATAGGTGACCGTTTTGAGCGAGTATGACCCTTTTGTACTACACAAAAAATAATATTTTATAAAATTACAATCACCATTTCATTTTTAGAAACAATGTGAATAATTAAATAGGTGAGATCAACAAAATTGATGTTTTTTGTTTTTTGTTCCTGAACATGACCGTAAAAAAATATATACATTAGGCTATAAAATATCAATGCATTTCTCTTATATGTTTTTCATAAGAAAAACGATACGTATATTTTTAATATAACTTTAGAAAATAAATTTAGAAATGACGGGAACGCAACTTTCACAATCATCTTTTTTATACGGATAAGTTTAGCCCAAACTAAAAGGCGTACTGTGTCAGCGTCAGCGCTTTTCTTTTGACCCTTTGTCTGGGAGATTGCTAGTTGCCAATACTTTCAAAATAGTAACTTTTACGAAAACTAGCAATATTAGACATACCATCTATTTTATTTCCAACAATTCCGTTGACGTTGGTTTGACTAAATATATAACATCATTTTAAATTGACATTTAAATGTAATATGAGAGATTAAATAATCTTTTTTATAAAAAAAAACTTTATCTTTAATTAATTTATAAAATTTTGACATAATATAATGAATAATATTCTTGAAATGTATACAATTTAAAATTACAATAGAACTATATGTGTAATTGTGACATATAAATAATTATGTATCTAAAACTGTTTGACAGGTAATATATATTTATGAATAAATGACTATTGACTATTGACTATTATTAATATGATTGCTCATAACTAATCATATGAAGGATTACTTATCTTGATTGACAATAAATTAAATAATTTTAGTAAGTTTACTTTATTTTTAATACAAGGGTGACACTTAAATATCTCGGTCTAAACGCATTTTAAGAAGATTTGAAAAAAAAGACGATGCGATTGCCTTTTCAGCACACAGCTAATTTTCCGGCTACAGCCCAGAACATTATCATTGGACTGAATCCAATTCCGGAATATAAATCTTTTTAGCGTCGTCTAAGTGGCTATTATCGTATACCTAGTATCTTGTTGTAAAGATCGAATTTAGTCTGTGCAACGATGACACCTTTAGATAACTTTGTGCAGCTGAGACTTTCTTTGAAAATTGTTATACCGATAAATGTCAGCTTTATATATCTTAGTCACTTATGTAATGTATTCAAAAATATCACTCATTTTTCTCCTAATTTATGCTTAGTAAAAAATGTTTATGTACAGCATGCCTAATGTAACATATCTTGATATAAGACTTATTATTATTATATATTATTATTTTTAATGACTTTTTTTCTCTTGTAGAGCATTGGAGTAGATATTAATGTTTAAATCTGTGACTTAATTTTATATTGCATATTACCAATATAAAATTAAGTCACAGAAACGGATGAAAATTAGTAGAATACGAAAGAATATTAATTGAGAATACGAATGAAGACATCGACATATTTTAATATAATACTGTTAGCATTCGAGGGTATTTTTAAATAATTGGTAGGCATCAACTCCTTTAAATTAGTAAACAAGTTTAAGATAAATGAATTATCGTCTCATACTCGTTTTAGATTCTATTTGATTGTTACTATGAGATTTTGGATTACATTTATAATTATATTTTTAGGACATGCCTACTAATTATTTAGAAATACCTTCGACAGCTAACAATATGCAATGGAATATTTTTATATTTACATACACTTTGTAATATTTATATAAAGTGAGCTAACATAAAACGAAATTACAGAGCGAAATCAAGGGTATAATAAATATTATTATACTAGTTAGTCTAAGCCTGTACATAAGTTAAAATATTTATATTGAAAAATGATTAATATAAATGTTGATTAATAAAATAAAACTGAAATATATATGATTATGTGTATTCAATAGCCTTACTGCGTTTTACTACCACTCTTACTTTACGGTAAGCAAGCTCTTATGCGATACGAAATGAAAAAAAACGGATCTGTAACGGAGCCATAACCATAAATTACTTCCTGTAACGACATGGAAAGAGTCCAAATAGACCGGATTTTGAATCGATTGTTCGAGTAACGCACAGTTGTCTTCACTCTTCCTTTGGATTTAAATTATTATATAGAAAAATCATGTTGGTTTGTATCTTTCTTATTATTATTTCACAAATAAGATTTTGTTATTTAGTTAATATAATCGTTTAAATTTTTTTATTATGATTAACTAAAAGTAATATCAATCGAAACTTGATATTTATGATATTAGTTTAGATTAAATTCTTAACTAAAATTTGAAGGGAATATTACAATATGACAAGGATATTAATTAATCACACAGATATGGTACTTCCGGTAACGCCTTAACTCTAGCGAGAATAATAGCATGATAACGAATACTTTTTCACTTAGGACACACTTAGAATAAATGACATTTTGATCTAATACCACACATCAGGATGATAACATTTATTAAAATATTGTTAATCAATAACATATTACTAATCCATATCAAATGATACACAAAGAATATTAAAACTCTATATCTCATAAAACAAGTTTGTTAAATATTTAACCCCAAAATCTCGTCAATAAAAATATGTTATTATTTCAGTTATATTAGACATGCTTTCTCCATATTTAATCTCAGGGGACTGTCTAAATGTAAAAGCTATGGATTTCCTTAAAAAAAGTGTATTGCGACCGGTAATGGTAATGGTCACGCGATCATTACTGTTGGTATTGAACATCTCATCCAATTAGAATTATACTATAGTTAAAAACAGAAAGGGGTAATCCTCTATGGTTCATACCATATATTAATCAATTTTTTTCCTTATGTGAATATTATGTTAAAGAAAATATTGTGGGCTTAGAGAAGCCCAAAAGTTATTAAGACTTTTATTGCAATATATATATTTATATTATAGATTTTTTTAAGAATCATTGAATTTCAATACAATATTAACTGTGTTTTATTTAAAAAGTATACCAAACAGCTCCTTCTTGTGTCATATTTCAGATTAAATAGTTGTAACCTATAAATGAAACACAATTTATAAAAAGTTTTATTAAAAAAAAATATAAAAAAATTACACTTTGGTTACACTATATCTATTCAGTATTAATCAAAGAATTAAATGTGATGCAATCTATAACGTACTCGTGTTTTTATTTTCATTACAATAATAATATTTTAAACATGACTTTCTATTTATTACAACGACAACATTGTTTCAATTATTATTCTAAGTTATAAATGTTAATATATTTTTTAATCCTAAGACCACAGATTCAAAGATATGTACCTATGAGTTGTACGTATGTACTATCGTTATAATATAATACCTAGTTTCTATTGACAAAGTAGAATCCTAAGGTTTATAAATTATTACGAAATATCCTTTATAAATCAATCTTATGTATTATTTATCTATAAAACCCAAAGTATAATTTACGGAATTTTAATGTCATTTTTTTCCATTTCGCTAAATATTCTTTACTTCAATTAAAAAAAACTAATATTGGAATATTTAGACTTTTTTTCTCACCCTCTGTGTCTATAATAAATAAAAAGAAGAGAATAAATAGTCTAAAATGTCACATTAAATGTTAACTATCCATTTATTAAAGAACAAATTATTGTGTAACTACTGATATATTTTTCAATAATAATTTACGGTGCACTTTATTTTATTAAGTTTGCATTACAATGACAAATTATGTATATAAATTGTGTTAAATGTTTAAGTAAGAGTGCTCCAATATAATATATATCATAAAAGATTTCATCACATCCAAGCTTTATAAGCTTTCATCTTAATATCTTCCTCAAACCTCGTTTTAAAAGCAGTAAGTCCTGGAGGTTTCTTCGCCTCCATCTCTTCGTCACCCATAGAAAAACTGGTTATTAGTATAACCTAAACTCTTTGGACTCATAACTATTTCAGGATTAGTGTCTTTACCGAAACTAGTATCACGTGAATGTGAAGGCACGAAGTCTACGTTGCCATACATACTCGTACCAACACATGGATATACTGTAGACAAGGGCTTCATAGCTCTAAGCGTAGCTCTGTTTGGTCCATCCTTATATAAAATCATATCTGGATGAGCTGGATCGTAGAAAGTTCCAGAAAATTGACTAACATCGACATCATTGTCCAAATCAGAGACATTATCGCTAAATATGTTTGGTGCTTCCGTCGTAAACATGTCGCCGTTTTTGGAACTGCCCGTGCGCTTACGGTTTTTGTAACAGCGTATTCCAATTATGACAACTAGCAACATAAATATAATTAATATTCCCACACTGATGTAGATTAAAAATTTTGTATTCGACGTGTAGGTTGCCGAATCTGAAACAAGAGTGATTGATATTTGTCCTTTATACATAACTTAAAACAATTTGCCCTTGTATGAATCTAAGGTAAAAAATAATCTTATCTTACTAATATATAAGTACGAATGTTTGGATGTTTGGATTAATGGATGTTTGTTATTCAATCACATCAAAACTACAAAATGGATTTTAATGAAACATGGCAATATTATAGCTTATGTATCAGAATAACAAATAGGCTATAAAAGTACTAACTTTTGCACATGATTTCGTCAGTGACATATTATAGGTTGTAGCGTGATTACCTAATTGCCACGGTGGTCTTTTGGTTCACTGAATTTTACATAAGTATTTGTGAAAATCCTTCTTATTACCCGACTACTATAGAAGGAGTGTTATGTTATTCAAATATATGTATGTAAATAGAAATATAGTTAATTAAACTATTTTTATATTCCTTGCTACAGCCTTAACGGCTTAAAGGATTTTTCGCATGACGTATCGGTAGATACGTCAAAAATAATCTAAAATAATATTAATATGGCTTATGTTCGTAGCCATAAATATAACATTTTTAGAGTCTACGTGGATAAAGTCACGGGTAAAAGATATATATACGAAATCAAGAGAATATCATCTCTTGATTTCGTGTATATATCAATATTAAATAAATATATAAAACTAACATCAAAGTCAAATAATAAAAAAACTTCATCGATTTCAAATAAAAATATATATAACGATATTATCCACAGGAATAAGAATATTTTAAAAGTTTATAAACGTAATATTGGTCATAATTTAAAATATAATTTTTTATACTTTATAAATTAATTAAAAGATAGTCCCTGTTTGTAAATTTCAATGATCAAAATTTGAATATTTTGATAAATAAATTGAGTCTGGTTATCCACAATGCTTTAGGAGACACGTTCAGAAAATTATATAATATGTATGACACAATTGCCATAAGCCGATTAATTTGTTTAGTGTTATTATTATATCAATAATAGTATGTGATTAAGTTACAAATGCTGAAATTAGTTCATTAATACAATAACAAATTAGTACATTAATACAACACAGAATATAATTTAATTATTTATAATAAATATAATATGAATGGTTATTTAAATGTTAATTACCTTTTTCATTGTCTCTAAAAGATGTGTAGGTAGTAATTTTCATTTCGTGTACTTTATTACGAATTGGGTTAATAATAGCGATCTCAGGAACTTCAAATGCTGGATTAGTACTAGGAGAACCAGTATTCGGCTCACGCCAATTCTCGCCGGTATCTTAAATATAAAAATTTGTGTTAATGAAAAGTCCAGTAACTATAAATTAAAAGATAACAATTAATAATAAATATTAGACCTGTTTCATCAAAGTAACCTCCTTCATTGTTCGCGTTACCTGTGTTAGAGCCTTCATCAATCTCTTTAGTACTTTCGTAGCGCTCTGTGAGAACTCCCAGAGGAACTAAACACAAAATGTTCACCATTTTATTTATAATAAGTTTTAAATTGATAAATGGTTTTTTTTTTATCGTAAAGGATTTTTTTATCTTATCTAAATAAAAATATTACAATTTTTGGATGTAACGTAATTAACACGGACAATTTATACTTCAATTAGATAATCGTCTAGCATAGCGGCACGTAGGTTTGTTTTTGACGGTACCCAGGTTAAATAATTATTTTTGTAAGAAATGTATACTGTTTAAAAATATTAAAAAATATCAATATGATATGAACAAATTAAAAAAAAATTATAGGTGGCCCTGTTGCTAAAGAGATGTGATTAAAGTAGAGTCAAAAAAGAGTCTTCCAGACAATCTTTGGGTAGAGGAGATAAAGTATTAGCGTGGATTTAGATTACTTAAACATAGATAAAATAATAATAAATATACCCTAAAATTTTGGTATAATACAATATAAATACATATTTTTGTACATAAAATATACACCAAAATAATATTAGTACTAAAAAAAAAGTTTATGTTGTTGATGACTTGGAAAGAAATCTTGTAAAAAGATAATAGGTTTTTAGAAAGAGGTATGTAAGTTAAGTTCTTTGACTTTCTTTTTAAAAGTTACCTGAGACTTGGCACATCTGACGGAAGGGCAAAGAGTTCCATAGACGGGCAGCTTGAAGCGTAAAAGAATTTGAGTAAAAAGAAGAGTGGGAAGGAATTTTGAAGAAAAAGTTACCCTCAGTGCGAAGATTACTTTTATGTGATACACCCAAAAAAATAAACCTTATTTGAGGTAAAAAGAGGTAGCAGGATATTGAACAGAGTAGAATAGGAAGTATGCGGTATATGAGCATTCCTGCAAAGTCGAATCGGGAGTCACTTGAGCTTAGCACGAAGATGGGAAACTTGTTTGTATTTGCGAAGATCAAATTTGAATCGGATACATAAGTTCTATTCTCAGGCTCAAGCTTTGAAGCTTGTTTAAAAGCTACTTGCTTAGGTTAAGTTTGCTTAAAACGACGTAATCAAGAATACGATTTAGAGAAGACTTTGTGTCAAAGTAATTTTTGTAATCTATAACTAACAACAAGAGGCAAAAATTCACCTTCTGGCACGACACCCAAACTTACCACGGAGTCACTGTATGGAATACTGATATTATTTAATACTAAATCGAGCACTTTAAAGGATCAATCTTATTTATTCAGACCACAATCTTTATACCATCTAACTACGGCCTACAAATCTGAATTTATCCGACTGATAGCAATTTTCAGTTACACTATTAAGTGTATATATCAAGAGATAGTCTGCATACACATACATATTTCTGAAACTGTTATAAATGCTGTTATACGCTCTAGAGCAGCAGTTTTGGTAAAAAACTAGCCTGGCCTGAATAGAAAGTTTGGTATAGTCTTAAAAATTAGCTTCCAATATATTTGTTTGAACATCTTAATTAAATATGAATACACATTTAATATGTGCCATGTTGGGGATTAACAATATATTACTCTAGTGCTATCATATTAATCTGTAATCTGCAATGACACGAGATTGATTTATTAATTACATATATCTTCTTACATGCTGTATAATGTAATATTGTAATTAAACAATGTACATTATTATCGAAGGTTCCAGGTTCATTTGGTCAGCAACATTTTTTTTGTGAAAATAATAAAAGTAATATGTACGAATATGTAACATAAATATTTGAAATCAGCGATATTTTATAATTCCTTTTATGTATAAAACTCCATTCAGCTTAATAGTTAGCTTATTAGTCGTTATATACTTTATATTCGATAAATAAAGTATAGTTATAATGTTAAGGTGCCTTTCTCATTTAAAATAATTTACATGTAATTAGAAGATATTATCTTTGTAACATACAATATTAGTCAGTAATATAAAATAGTGCTATGTCAGATAATTTAATACTGTATTTTATAATTAATTATTATTTATGATCTCACATGTTCATTGTTTGTATATAACACTAGCAATTTTAAAACCACGCTAAAGAGCAAAACAAGCTAAGCCACAGACAGAAATAGCAAGAAAAATATAATCAAGAAGTTTGGCTAATATTATGACCTTTAATATAATATAAAGCGAAACCGTCCCTTATGAACAGAAATGAAAACAAAATAGAAAAAACATATATTGTCAATACTTCTGAGAATTATTTATTGGACGGTAAAGTTGTTTTCGTTTCTGAATTTTTACTTAATACTTAAAATATTACCAATTCAAAAATTCTAACTTAAATGTCCAAGTAACGATATGAAACACTAAAAAAGGGAATACCAATCAAATAGCATGACATGCATATTCAATCGGAACATATACGAAAAAAAACTGTATCCCAATATGTAAAAACACGTACTAAACGTTTATGAAAGCTGGTTATGAATAAAATATCTTAAATACACAAAAGGCTGTCTTTTTTCATAACTTACCGCATGCATACACAACTTTAATAAAGGTTCTGGCATTGGGACGGCATGTTGAGGAGAACGTTCTTTTATTGGCCACAATATGACACCACCTCTTTCCATGGCAGATCTGCATCACAGTCTCCACAGCATGCGGGGCTGAACAGGCTAAAATACAAAAGAATATGAATATGTGCTTTAAAAATAAGTAACATTGGTAGGTACAGGACTGTAAAATAAAATAAGTCTAGAAACTATAGTCTTAGTTGTAATACAAATTGTTTAGAAGATTTATTTTTTTTAAATAAAATAAAACCTAAAGTAAAGACATTTATGTTCAAAAGCTATTATAATGAATATATTGTATTAATAATTCATAAATTCAAAATTTTAATAGATTTTTATTTTTATAAACTACTTACTATATCAATTATATATAATAGTTATTCCTTATATATTATATTATTATATGATACTTTATAATATTAAACAGCTGAAATATATAATAATATAAACATTTGTTTCAAATAAACATAATAATTGTCATCTATGGAAATGTAATTAAATACAGACAATATTTGAACACACTAAGTTATCTTTTAAAAATCAGCGTATTTGTATTTTGTTTTTATTCTGGTATTAATTTGGTCCCTTCTGTTTACCGTTGTTGCGTTGGCATAAACGATTAACCGAATAAATAAATAGGTTATTTTACCAAAATCTTCTGATAATTATCTCTACATCCATTTATCAATCTTTTATATAATCATAATATAAAAGTAAATATCAGCCTACGCCAAATCTCGCCCTCTCGTCCTCGGTCTATTATAATTTCGTGATTTGAATGAGTCTTAATATATTATGTAACGATTTTAACGCTTATTAGTCTTCGTTTTACGGTGAGTATAGGTATAATTATTTGTTTGGCTTCCCATATATTCAATATAATATAATGTTAATGTTCTTTTTTATCATTTTAAAAAATCATTATCTATTCAAAATATAATTTTAAAAAATCAACATAAAAAGTTCGTTTAGTTCCTAGAATTCCTATCTCTATGTTGTTCACTTTATTCCTTAGTCAAAGATATAGTCTTTTTATTATATTTTCAAATAGGCATATATTGCACTTATGAAACTGTAAACTATAGCTGCTGGATCCTAAGGGTAGGTGCTATAGAAGAAACGACAACTCCATGGAAACTGTATAAATTTATTTATACAATTTGAATTATTCATAGTATTGACTATTTCACCACTTTCCGTCACAGTCGTAATTGATATTTAAAACAAATAACAGTTAAAAAAACTCATCTATTTCTGGCATTAGATCGTAAAAATCCAGAAGCCAATATGACTATTCAACAAAAGCGTTCATTTTTCGTTGCTCCTCTTTTATCATCATCCACTTTTCAAAATCTTCGTAATATTTTAGTGCAATATATCAAATTGTAATAGGCTTTTCAATCGTGCATCATCTAAGCGAAGACTTTCAACTTGATCTAATCATTTTTTACTCACTTGTTCCATACCCTCTTCTCTTGTATTTCTCATATTTCTTATATATCCAAAAAATGTCTAACTAATACATTTTTCATTTATAATCTTTTATTGTTATACGTAATAAATGATTCAAAAATGCTTATTATTGCTTCTGTTATGGTTTTATATTTTTTTACTGATATGACCTAAGCTATGAATAATAACACTACATGATACGATTATAATTTTAGTATCCTACTTTGAAAGTCAAAGAAAACAAGTGCTTTGTGCAAGTTTAAGCGCAGACTTCAGGGAATCCAACAATGAAACAAAAGGCCTTTATTACGGTCACAGGGACCAACTTGTCTAGAATATAATTAACACGCTAGTTCTTCGTACATCGTATTTGACCTGTTTTTACTTTACTTAGCATTCTCTTTTCAAATGGTTTGAAAAGCCAGTTAAATGTTTTGCTGCAAAAAGTGTTTACTGCAGCTGTTTAATGAGGTTAAGAAAATGTATAAAATTAATTTACTTCTTTTTTATTTTATTAAACCACATACGAACTTTTGTAACTAGAAAATCTTTTAATTATCTTCATATTTGTAATTATTTTAATTTATAACGGAAAGAAAAATATTGTTATCATTAAACTGTTGGTAAATTGCGTAAAGTAATAATATTAAAATTGATCACGTATCTGCCTTTTAAAGTAAAGGTAAATGTCGCGTGAAAAGCTCTGCGGCGCGTGTTATGTTTAGTTGACTCTTAAAATTTATAGCTATCATAAAATACCCTATTTATTTGCTGCTTTATTATCCCCGCGGAGAAATATTGAGTTAATTAAATCAAATCAATGTTTTGAGTTAATTTTAACAAACCATAGATTAATGTTAACTTAACCGTTTCACCAATTTTAATATAAATATTACTCGTATTAACTTGAATTTACTGGTTATATTTGGCATGGTAATAAGTCAGATGCCTTATTTTTCAGAAACTTTTCTTTGTTTTCGATGCATATAAGTTCATGAGATGCATATGGTGCTAATAACATCTTAAAGTCTTATATTGTGATAAAGATGTGAGTATGTGATATTTATAACAAATGATTCATTGTTCTTATGGACTAAATTGTCAAAATTCTTTAAAATATAATACACGCTGTTCATAGGAAACTTAATAAGTGTCCAATATCACCGCTGAGATCACTAAGATTCTATTACATAAACTGTTCGTGTGACTACTTTCAGTGTTGATATGTTTAGGAAATGCCTTTAGAATATGTTCATACGATCGTTTCCTAAGCAAATCTAACAGTTATTTTGCAGTTTAATATAAACTTGACTTATCAAACAACTGACATAGACTTGCAAAGATAACGGATTTTCGTAGTGTATCTTCGAACTGCAAGGAATATACTGTCGAATAAATTATCATGTCTTTAATGTACCATATTTTTTTATGCATATGAAGAAATACCTACATTGAAATAAAACTATTTTTACGGATTTAACTCGCGTATATTGAATTAAATTTTAAATTTACATTTTAAATCTAACCCGACGTTTCGAATGCTTTGCAGCAATCGAGTTCACGGTAAGACGAGATGGAGGTGTCTGTCAGTAAGTCAGTTAATTAGTCATCTACCTCCAACGGTTTCTAAGCTTCCAGGCCATGGGATTTAATATTTTTCAAAAGTGGGTCCCAGGTATTAGATAATCCCCAACCATCTTCTCTATTAAAATTAGGATGCTTTTTAATTTCAATAGCCTCACGAACCATTCTTGGAATGTAACGTTGTTCTAAAGAACATGTCTGTGACCTCACTGTAAGACCTCAAGATACTGTTAGTGCGTTTTGTGTGAATCCTGAACTGTACGCCCGGAAGCTTAGAAACCATTGGAGGTAGATGACTAATTAACTGACTTACTAACAGACACCTCCATCTCGTCTTACCGTGAACACGATTGCTGCAAAGCATTCGAAACGTCGGGTTAGATTTAAAATGTAAATTTAAAATTGAATTCAATATACGCGAGTTAAATCCGTAAAAATAGTTTCATTTCAATGTGTAGTACTCGTGAAAACCTTAGAAAACACTAATACCGACATCTTAATCTTAGTATGAAAATAAAATAAGTTATTAAAAAATTAAAACATCCATTTAAGATATAAAACATAATATTGAGATATAAACTGTTTTCATATTCTGCCTACCCAGATTTTTAATACGGAAAACTAAAGAATATATTATACTATTTTCTACATATTTTAACTCACTATTGCTATTTAGAAAACCATAGTTTTGTATAACATTTAATGAAAAAACCTTTTTATATCTATAAAGTCACATGCAATAGCAATTTAAAATTCAAATAAACGTTTATAGACGATATACAAAACCAAGGCTTTCCTTATCCCAATTTTCCCAATTATCTTACACTCATCTGAATCGCCCTGAGGCTTGGGGCAAGAAATGGATTCATACGCCAAACGACCGTATTGGGCGTCGTATATCGCTACTCTCGAATGCGTGTTACAGCTCAGCTTGATGACGTCATCCTCACAGCCAGTCCGACTACGAAATTCGTCTGAAAAATTAAAATATTTAACATCTTTTGCTTGATTTATAATACGATATGTGAAAGAAAAAATGAAACCAACATTTTATAATTAATGAAATTTAATATTATTTATTAAAAAAAATAATAATGTATGACTTTTCTATTACATTAAATCTTAGTGACGCGTTGTCAAGCCAACTTGTCTCAGTGGTAAGTTTGAATGCAAATATTGTTTTGATCATAAATTAAGTAATCGTATTTTTTTTCCTTTTATTAGATAACCACACTCGCTAAACACATAATAAATTATTACGCAGACGTAAATATAAATAAATTGAGCGAGCCTTCATAAGGGCTGAAGATTAAATTCATAAAATCTTTTATCATCCCCTAAAAGCCTTTTAAAGGCAAACGCAATGAATGTGTGATTCAATATACGAAAAGATAAAAGAACGTTTTAAGAGTCCATTTACACGCTTTTTTAATATAATCTAAAAACATGATTTGTACTTCTACATAAAATATGAAAAAATTGCTTAGATTGTCTGAGGTACCTACATTGTTTTTATCTTGATGAGATCTTTTACTATCCACAAAAATAAATTTAACTCATAATTCATTTAACTCATCATCATATTAGTATATCGTTACTTAAATGTTATACATATGTATGTTAAACCATATATTAAAAGAAATCATTACGTACAAAGTAATTTATAAAAATTTTAAAACTTAAGAACCCATGATGCAAAAATACCTCTAAATATAATAACACATACACAGATATAAAGGTCGAACTAATAATTCGCCTCATTTTGGGTCAGGGTTTAAAAACATATTTCATTAGCGTTTAAACAAATGGTAATAAAATGATCTACTTACATGATAATACATTAATACATTTATAAACAAAACCCTCATTATATAGTATCAATAGAGTCTTGGTTACTAAAATATCATGTTAATATAGTTTCAATAAACCAAAGAAATAGACACTTTAATAAACGACCCATCAAGTAAATTAACTGTATTATTTGCTCTGTAAACGGCCACAACCCTTTCCATTAGAAATCCTATACCGGCAATATGGTAAAAGCTTGGAGTGTTTTAACAATTAAAAGGTCCCAGTGATTTATACTAGGCTTTGTTACTTGTGTTACTTGCGAAACGGGAGCAGACGAGCGTTTTATTAAATTTATGTTTACATTAAAAACTCTTTAACCTTGAACAATAATTATATAATAAAATAAATGAGGTTAATTTTAATAAAATAAATAAGGTTAATTTTAACCTCATTTATTTTATTTGTTTGCAGTTAAGACTTATGCATATGTCTGGAATAGAAAACAATACAGTGTACGATACAGTATGATTGTGATCCCAAGTGTAATTTCTAGCTATAAAGTAAAACAAACATACATGCATTTATTCGTCTGTTGTATGTTTATTTTAAGTAAACACTAATTCGTGAGACAGTAATAAAAAATAGTAGAGTTATCAATACTGTGTAAACCTTCCCTAGTGTAATAGTTAATTGCAACTACATAGAAAAACAACCAACACATGCATTTTTCCGTCCGTCTGTTCATAATGAGGGCCGCACCTAGCCACACCTAGCCGCACCCGGGGCGGCGACCGGAATTTAATAACCTCTCATAAATCACATCGATTCACTCCAGCCCTAAACCACTGTTCACCGATTAGGAATATCTCCCCCATTGTTACAAAGCAGTTTCGTAATCTAATGTTGAGGTTGAAAGAAATTGAATAAAATTAAATTAAAGTCAAATCGTATCGAAGAAGAAAAACAGAGTCTGCATACTTAATTATTTTAGATACATTTCGATGAAACAAATTTCGGAAGTTGGATATGACTAAAAAGGAGGCTCCGTTATGTTTGTTCGAATGTAATTTTTAGGATGGGTGTCAATTTTTGTAATTAAAAAAAAACTTTAAAAAAAATCTTAAAAATGTACTGAAGAACAATTAACGTATTTAAAAAAGTTAAATTATTCATTATATTAAAAAATTCCGTATATAACAAATTGGAAATGAAAACATCCTGTCTTAATACAAATTCAAAATTCTAATTCGAAATATCTTTATTCAAGTATAAGTTTACACGGACTTTTTAATCATCAATAACATTAAATTGGTCAGTATAATCAGTCTGTGATTCGTTACAAATACATAGCCCGTATAGCTTTTTTGTAAAATAAATATAGAATTAATTTCGGCAGTGTTGCCCCATAGTAAAATACCGTAAGACAAAATACTGTGAAAATAACTAAAATAAACCAGTCGAGCCTTTTAAAAATTAAGGTGTTTTATTTATGATTTCTTTGTCTTAGAATTTTAAGGTTAGGAAATAAAAATAATTTTCCTTCTAATTTATACGTAAGATCTTTGATCATCGATACCAATACAAAGTTATATATTTTTTATTTATTTTTCATAAAATACACATAATTTGCTTATTTTTTTACCATCTTGAATAATTATTTAAAAAAAATATTTTATATTTATATACAATTGAAAAACATTTGCATTAGTTACTAATACTGTTCAATCAAATAGTATTATTATATTACGAGACCAGTATATTACATTGTTAAGGTATTTAACTCTCGATAAATAAAGCTGGTTAAATTCTTAACACAAATTTTAAGACTATAAATCTATAACTATCTATAACTAACTAAAGCCTGAAAACTGAAATTTGACTCAGATTGATGTGCTAAAATAACAACACAAAGATGCATTAAATTCTCGAAAATTTATTCATTCCAAAAGTTTCATAATTGGATTTTTATGGTGGAAGTTGATGAATAAGTAAACAAAACGGGGAGCAATAAACAGAACTGTTTGAACAAGGCCTAAGGAGTTATGAAGTTGATTACAACGGTTTTAGGTAAAACTTTGAAGTAGTGTCAATTAAATACAGGTACGTTTCATGAACTTGTCGTACCTTCATCAATTACTAAGCTACTATGTTAGAAATAAAGTTAAATTGTTGTATGATACCCCACGTTTCATTACGTAAAACAAAAGCCTCGTTTAAGATGAGGTTCAATATAAATTATTGAACTGGTTGTCACAATGAACAACATATTTTTAGCGACTTTTTTTTTTTTTTTTAGTAAGTTTTTTTTATTTACACTTCAAATAGATTTTATCGCTTTACATAAGTGAATTTTATTAAACTTAACAAACAAATATCAAATTAAATATATCATTGTTCGCGAATTTTCACAGAGAAATAGCATTCTTCTTATTTTTACATTTTCACTTTCCTTTTTGAATATTTTTTTTTGTAAATAGTCATGTTGTAATTTTATTATAAGAACGAATACTAGAGAAAATAATCAGTAATTCCAAAGGAAAGGAATTTGTAAATATAAAGCACCCTTTAAAAGTGACAATTTGAAATGTATAATTAATGTATAGTTGAGCATAGATATTGCGTAAAATTATAAGCATTGAACGCTGTAATAATAGTGTGCAATATATTATTCGGTTAAACCAATACCGCAATGAACATTTCATGCGAGTTCCTGACGTAAAGCACATACATTAACAATCTCTGTTACAAATCATTAACCACTTGAAACATGTTGGCACAACCGACTTGCCGCAAGAAATAACTCAAACTAAAGCATTAATACTGAATTTGTCAAATTATTTAGTATATTTCTAATCAAGATTTAGTTTTAATACATCAAGTTTTATAAACTTAAGTACTTACGAGGACGACATTTGTAAGCCACTTCGACGAACTTCCGAGCCAACGGACAGGGATCGGCCTTCCCTGGCTTTAACTTCGTGCTGAATTTGCATTGAGGTTTCTTTTGACAAGCCTCTACCACGGTTTGTAATAGAGAATACTGCGCAGGAAATAATTAAATTGAAGTAATTTGAAATGTAGTTTTTTTGTAATTAAATAATGGATATTCATCAACATGAACTTAATATGTTAGTCAATGTATTAAAGTAGTAATCAATCAAACTAGTTCTGACATTATGGTACAGTTGGTAGAGCAACGAGACGGAAGTGCAGCGATATATATTAAAGAAAATTAACTAGTATGTTTTATATAACTATAGAAAATGAAATATATACCGACACGGGCAGAGATTCGAACCCGTAACCTATGGGAAACTCGTCGCTCGTCCAATTGGGCTACCGTATCGATGTCCGTCTCGGTGAAATAAGAGGTTTCCCAGAAGTCGCGGGTTTGTACCCCAGCCCGTATCGGTTTATTTTTCAGATTTATTTAAAATTACAATAAAACATGTTTCTAAATATTTTTAAACATTAATAAGTATGTATTGAAAATAAATATAAGATTTTTTTTTGTAAAAATAAACAACTTTTATTACACAACTAACCTGCATTTCATTAGGCCACAAACACATTTCCTCTGTTTCCTCTACTTGTTGATTTGCATCAGCTATACAGGCACGGCCACCGGGCACCACTTTTCCGTACTGAGCTATTTGAATACTAATTAAAGTCCCTGGAGGACACGATAATGACACCATTTCATCATCGCAAGCCGCTCGCTGCATCGTTTTCAAAGTCCCAGATAATAAAGCTACAACATCAAATTATAATAAATATTAGTAGCTAAGAAAATATTCAGAAGATGGTTTTTGCCACATTTGATAAGTTTAGCTATAAATAAAATATGAAATGTGCAAATATGTATATAGAAAAAATATTTAGCTTTATAAATACAGCTCTACATTTTTTTTAGGTTCAAAAATCTAGTTCTTATAATATTCAAGCACTAAAAGCCCATAAGAAAAATATAATTATTTTTTCAAATATGACAATAAGCATTATACAATACAATATTATATATAATATATTGAAGGTTAACAAATACTAGTGTACAATCTAACAACATCTGCAGAGCACGGAAATAAATTCACGTAACAATTCCTTCCATATTTACGTTACAAAGCGTGATTTAACAAGCGCCTATAAAATAGACACATATGTTTTTCAGCACAAAGACGGTGACTACATTAGGGAGACAAAAGAGGACCAATAACAGAGCCTCATGTGCGTAATCGTGCGAAACAATAGTTGTTGATGTGAATAAGGTGTTTGATAGATTTTTCCTCGTATAATATTTTGTTTTATCGCCATTTCATAAAAAATACAAACAACAATTTCAGCAAAAATGTATATATTACATAGTTATAAATGATATAAAAGAATATAGTTATCACGTATTGCAATAATACAACTTATACTATGAAAGCGAATTGATGTCTCAGTCAGACTGATAAACATAATGTATGGCTCGTAAAATGAGGACCGACTTTATATCTAACAGGGTCCATTGCTGCCGGCTACTTCGAAGCATTACCCGCATAAAACGACTCATATTTTAAGAGATTGTTATCATATTTGCCATCGCAAATTGCAAATTATATTCAAAATATTGTGTTTTTATGTTTTGGGTTTTAATTTTTAGGTTATTCACGTTGCAAATTAAAAAAAACATATTAAGATTGTTTAACTATCTCAAATAACAATCTGAAAGATTGTGTTATACCGATATTACCGCATTGAAGTCCTATATGTTATATACCAACTAAATATATTGCTTTATGTTAATAATATTTAATATAATCAAAGAGATAAATCCAGTTTGGTAACTGGACATTATAAAACAAATAGAACACAGAAATAGTAAGTTTATCGCGATATTTAGGAGTTAACGAGAAAAAGTTTTCGCTTTATCTATTCTGAATTTTTCTTTTTTTTTTGAAACAAAATGCAATCCCGTATTGAAAGTATTCTACACAACATGATTTTATCGTCAAAAATCCTATTGTAAAATAAATTGCCACAGACCTGAAAAGGTCCGGTGATAGAAAACGGGCGTCATTTGGCTTTTTCCTTTACTATTTTAAATCTAAAAGTCAGACTTTTTGTTTGATACAGTGTCTTAATAGTTAAAAAAACTAGACGGTGCCTGATTAGTGATCACTTTATAGCTAAGATGCATAAAATTATACTATAAATATTGGGTATATAACTATAAAGACAAAAGTACTTTGTATATAACAGACTATATAACTAGAACTATAACTAATTAGATATATTATAATTTAGGTGTCTACTTGACAATTTCTATTTTCCTTATAAAGTTGTTATACTTAGCACATTTACTATTTGAATGTAAAAGATCACTTCCGGTTTTTTTATGTAATTAGAAATTATATTTTGACGCTACGACAACCTCGCCTATTTATTTTCACGGCAGTAAAGGGTGTGTTTATAAAATAGGTCACCTGTGCTGAGTTTAGTAATTAGAGCTCGGTACTTTATTAATCGATATACTCGTGTACTGAATTTTATATTTCACAAGGTTTAACAAACTTATACTTTTATTTCTTATATAAGATTTTTTTCTTAGAATTTTTTAGTGTTGTGAATGTTAAAAATGTGAAATGGATATAAAAAGCTGTTTTAGATATTCAATATATAAAAAGTAAGTTGCCGAGTCTTTGTTTCTTATTTATATTGTGAAAACAAAATAAAAGCTACTTGTGGCCCACTGAGAATTTAAGTTTGGTACAATATTAAATGTTTTCCGAATTTTCCACTATATGTATTTGACACTTGCGGTCGGAAAAGAGGTAAACTTTTTGCAGATGCCAGTTTTCCGCCACTGAAGTTTTATATAATATGTCTTCTACTTTTTACATATTCTATTCTGCATTATATTTTATAAAACAATTTCTGCCTGTCTATAGGTCTTTTTGTTAATTAATTAAAATGCAATATGTTTTGTTATTATAGATAAGCGTATCTATACAAGTTTAAAAAGACATACAATTTATTTTAAAATAGAAAACACATAGCATATTTGTTAAAAAAAAACATTTACGTTTCGCAGCAAGCATGGTCGCGTAGCAAGCCGTCTACGCAATACTGACAAGTAATCGTAGCATCCGTTTTATTGCCTTCCTTTGTTTACACTGTCTACCAGAGTTAGTAAACAAATGTTAGTAATTTCTGTTTAATTATTATCTTTATTATATTGTTAAAAATCGGACAAATTGTTGTTATTGTAAATGTAATTATAAATTTATTTATTTTTGGTCATAGAACAAATATATCTACACACATAATTATATTAATATCTACATTAAGCTTATAAGATTATTTTCAGCAATTATTAAAAAAATAATGTTAAAACCATATAAAAAGATTTTTATTACATAGTATAATTAAATTATTTTATTATAATATTTCTTTTCTCAAAAAGTTTTTTAAATTCTAGAAATAGTATTTTTTTTTTAATGTTGCATTAATTTTTTCAGATTTAAATGAATTTTCATTAATATTTATCATTACTTGTTTTTCATTATACATATTTAACTGTCTTAACTCTCTTAACTGAACTCTTAATGGAAGCACTATTACTTAATAGAGTTTTAAAATTACTATCGAGCTAGAGATTTAAAAATTTCGTTAGGAGTTTTTTCGTTGCTAACTTACTTAGCACGTTAAGAGAACAGAAAGTTTTCAAATGTATTCAGACTGGAATACTCCGGGATAAGGTTACGAAACAGTGGAAAGAAAAGTATCTAAAATAGTGTAAGTAGTTTTCCAAGTTTGGTTAATGGATATAGATTCTGATTAAAACTTCAGTGGTTCCACATCACGTATGAGACCACAAAGTTGTCGGACAGTACTCTATTTTATATTAAGGCAAAAGTAAAAATTATCGACTTTTGAAAGTACTATAATAGTTATAAAAATAGAAATATTTATAAATAATAAAAATAGACATAGGACAACAATCATAACTTAGGATGTTTAGACCAAATTTTTTTTTTTAATAATTTCATAGCAAAAATTATCATATTAATAATAAATTATATTATAGAATTATATATATAATATTAATTTCTCTAAATCAATTTTTTTAAAATCTAAATTGCATAAATTTATATATATGTATACATTAAGTGAATACATTGAGTGAGTTACTCTGAAAATACTTGTTCATTAACTGTACGTTAATGTAAAGGCCACGAGTATGCAGTCAAAGTAAAGCATAAAGATTATTACTTTGACGCGGCCAGGCGTAGAGTCGACTTTCAGTAAAAATAACTGAAATTCCTTTATAAACAAAGCATTTCAACTTTATAAAATATTTTTATTTAAATGTTTTATGTAATTATAATTCTATTTTCGTAATTTTATTTATTTTTAATTAATAAACATTTTTCATATGATCCTCTTGAGAATACTCGAATTATAATAAAAAGAGGCTATTTATTGAGGTGAAATCATCAAGCTTGGTGATCCTGGATGTTATCAATACTGCATTATGACCTTTATAACCTATACATTACGATACAGATTGCTCTGTACTGTGCTTGTCAAAGGGATTAATTAATTTCGCTCTCATTTTTCTTCTTACTGGGATTTACTTAAATAATCATGCATATACGTGTGTTGAGTAATAGATATAAATAAAAATAGTAACGAAGATCGTAATAAACAACCAAAAAAAAAATAACAATATTAAAAAAAAACTTTTGTAAATAAAACTACTTTTACGGATTTAACTTGTGTACAAATAATAAAATGTTATATTTACATTTTAAATTTAGCCCGACGTTTTTAAATTTGTAGTGTCTGTTCATTCATTCATTCAGTTAATTAGTTATCTACCTCAAACGGTTTCTAAGTTTCTGGGTGTACAGATCACTATTCACACAAAACACATATCTTGAGGTTTTAAAGTGTGGTCACAGACATGGGCTATAATATTTTTCAACAGTGGGTCCCAGGTTTTAGATTGTTCCCAACCATCTTCTCTATCGTATTTCAAAGTGTAGTTAGTACTCTTAAAACGAAAATACTTTTGTAAAATGGACATAGTTTTGTTTAATAATAAATTATTAATAATGACTTTAATTTTCATGTATATTATTAGGTTTTGTTTATGTTAACCCTTTCTAAAGTATAGAACAATAGGATAATTGATGATTTTCATAAAAGTAATGAAGGCGTGCGCGTCACACCCCTACTCATACATTAATTAAAAATGTGACACTCACGAATTCAACCTTAATATTATAATCAATACATACATATACAAATACACACACTCACACATATCACACAACATACATACTTTAAAGTACTGTATATATTAAATATTATTATAGTAATAAATGTAGGAAATTAATAGATGTGAGAAGTGTTTTTTTAGATAGATTGCACGATAAAGAATAAAAATTCTTTTCAATTTATTAATTTCATCACTGAATAGCGTAATGCCATTCGCAGATTTACCACACGTTGGCAATGGTACTGATATTCAATAGTACACCGCAAGTTTTGTAGGTTTAAGCGAATATGAACCTAATTATAACGCCATAAAGTTCATACTTTGTTGCATCAGCGAAACCAGGTTGAAGTTCGGATTTACAAAATAAAAATTCAATTCTTGTTATTCAATACAGCTTTTAACAGACTATAAATGCATATTTTTATAAAATAAATAAAAACTGAAAACTAGTATAGTCCATAAAGTTCACCTGAAAAAGATTCAACAAAGTACCTCCACGTGCGGAGTGAGATATGTGCCATTTAGATATCTGGGTATCCACTCACGTTCTGCCCATATTTATATTTATATAATACCCAGTTTCAAACTGTGTAATACTTTACAAATGTATGAAAACAACCTTTCCTTAAATACATATTTATCTTTCCTTTATAAATACTGGCAACATTATTTGTCAATATATTCCTAACTTAATATTTACTCCTAAACGTATGTGTAAAATTTTCAATTGTTACATATTTATATTTTATATGCATGCTATGAGAGAAGTGTGAGATAATAATAATAATATTTTAACTACCTTAAGTTTTGTTTACTATCATTACTATAATTGAAGGGTTGCGTGACCACTTTGTATAAAAACGTGATGATAAGGTATAATTACTATATCCATTTTATTTTTTTGTCGTAATGAGTATATATTATTATGAATATATTTATAAGAATATCATATAAATAATTAATTAGCTAAATTATGAATTACTAGCTTTACCAGCGGGTTTTCGGGTTCTGAATATGTAAAAATATAATTCTATATAACTGTTGTTTTACTTTGCAGGAAGGATGTCTAAGTTTTTTTTTCTTTTCTTCGAAAACAATACTCTTTTAAATTAATGTTTAAAATGTACTTCATGTATCTTTTTTTTAAATCTGGTAACGTCTGGGCGACGTTCTAAGATGATCAGTTATGTAGTTAAAACCTAAAGCGTAACAAACAAACGCACAATCTCCTTTATAATGTTAGGTATTAGGCTTATAAAGACAATTGAACTGTAGAGTACATATAGTCCACTACTATCGCCTCCGCTTAAATATGCGTAACTGCTACCACTATACCTACTTTCAGTGCATTAACGCAAGTTAATTCGAATTTCTAACAATCCAAACCTCATAAACACAATAACATTAATCGTTAACCAAAACCGCTAAAAGACATTAAATTTCACAGACCATTTTGCCTCTCGACCAACAGTAGTCAATAAAATTTATATGTAACACGTCAAACGTAGCAATTTATCTAATCACATGCTTGGTTATTTTGATGGTTCCCAGGATTAAATTTTCCAGAAATGATAAGTGGTCTATATCACTCACTTGTTCGAATTATTGTTTCATGCATTCATAGTTATGTCTTTATTATACATTTTATAAAGACATAGCTAACACTGAGTTAGTTTGATGAACTAGTTCTAACTTACTAGGATCGTATAATGGTTAGAGATATATCATATATTGTTCTTCAACTAATATATTAAACAAATAATAAAAAGGTACATAAAAATAATCGAATGAATTAATTATTTCTTCATATCAATTAATACAGACTGATTCTAAAATCTAAAAAATATTTTTAATAGCTAAATTTACTCATTTGCATTTTTTATTGAATGGCTGAAAAACTTTTTATAAATACCAAGATTTTACAGGAAAAATTAATTAGCGGTCAATATTTATTTCTATTTTGTCTCGTAAGCAAAACAAGCAATAATAGACTCTACTGCAAACTAATAAAGCTTATAATATTGTGTTTACTCAATCTATAACGCTATCTACTTAAGTGATAAATTTACTGACCTAAATTATCAGCGTTGCTGGAAGGGCCGGGTAACATAAGCACCGCTAAAATAAGAGCTATAGCAGCCATTGTCCTCAAATAATCTTTAAGATCAGCTTACACATAATCTCCACTACACTTAGTAGATTTACTGTTTTTTATTTTTTAATTTATTCAAACACTAAAAAAACAAAAACATGTTATAACCCATAAACTATTAAGAACATAAAATAAAAAAGTGATTGTTTTTTTTAAATTAGAATATAAAAAACTAAAAGAATGTTATCAAAATCTAAAACTAAATAAACAAAACAAAAACATATGATTACGTAAATAAAGTTTTATCTCCAAGCGCCTATTTGAATTCTTAATCTGCGCACAGTTCGTAAAAAGCTTGTTGTTATAAGGGTGAGTGCGCACGCGGCACGTGGGTATGTCACGTGGGTCAACCGCGTGGAAATATTTATGTGTGAAAGGCGAGCGTGTGACCACTATCGCTCCAGACGTCCAACTGACGCGCGGTTCGCCCTTTATTCACTGGTCAGGCGCAAACCCATCAATTTTGCTTGACGTACCAATGAAACCTTTCTTTCCCCTTGTGAACAATTAGGCAGCTCTACTCGTAATTAATAAAACAGGATTAAAGTTTCAGATAAATGTAAGGGATGATATCAATTTCTTTGAATAATTGCAACGTTAATTTAACCTAACTAAAACTTTTGCAGTTTATTTGCAAAACTAGCTTTATTTATTATTTTTGTTTCATACAATCATAGAAGTTAAAATGTTACGAATAAAAATGTAGCGCCACTTGATCTGAGGTTTTAACGGTAATGTTTATTGCGTATTATAATAAATACTTTTATACATTTTATGTTTATTCATTGCATTACCTAGTACTGGATTAGAACAATAGAATAAAAGAAACCAATTTGTTTTCTCCTACTTTTAATTAGTGAAACAATTGTGTAGACTTTATTATTAAAAACTTAGCAACAAAGAAACTAATGTAGTATTTAGGTTTGTGTGCCAGTCGTTTGTGTGTCATAGTTAAAATATAAATAATATTAAGAGAAATTGTAATATATCCAGTGGCATTATTCTTGCATAAAGAACTTTTATGATAAATGATGACAAATGAGGTAACTGCTAAAAGAGTGGCTGTTACGATGTGATATTACGAAAAATACGTTTTTCTACCTTACCTATCCTGTGTGATGATTTCAATTTGTTATATATATGAGGTGTCATATTGAACGAATATTTTAGCTTAACAGGCCAAAATTAATTTGTTTTCATTATGAATAAAAAGATTGTTGATTTAATCGATTCTAATAAAATTAAAGTTAATAGGAAGTTTTTTGGAAAGCACTCATAAGTTAAATTGTACGTAAGGTATCGGCGAAGGGAATAAGTTTTTTTTTATATTCTCACAATCATATAATATCAATTTTGTTAAAAATGTAAACAGAATCCTCAAAAATATTTTCCATAGTTAATGAATAATTAAACCAATATAAACAAATAATTAAATTATTACTATATATAGCGTTTATAATATGCTTTTTTAGCTACCTACTGTATTTGAAACTTATTATTTGAAACTTTAGGTAAAAGCAATTTACTTAATTGCGATAAATGTTTCGCTTCAAGCCCTTTCAAAACATAACGTAACTCGACTTTGCAATACACGCAACTAGTATGATTTTACTTTCAAAGCAAATAATGTGCAAAATCCATCAAAAATCAGTCATTCATAAATAAACTAAAGGTTAAAACCAAGAGCTATGCGGTATAATTTTCTGCACATTCACCGAAGCACTAAAAGCATGAAAAAACACTGATTGGAGTGTTTTACTTTTACCTTTGAAAATGAATATTTTTGTATATTTTTCATATTATCAGATGCAGTAAGGTGCTTAAGACTATTCTTCCGTAATGATTGCTCTGGGCACAAAGGAAACCGCGATCTCGCACACAATGTGTTGCAGTTTAAACTTTCGTATTCTCACTTTGCCTTTCTATTTAAGTACCATATCATATTTCTAGAAAGAATTACTACAATTATCATGATTCTACAAGTAATGTATTATGTTAATGATCTGATAATTTTGTTAAGGTAATTTTTAGAAACACATGAAAAAATGGTTATCCGAGAAAAGACAAAAAGAAGTACTTTTCATAAATGTTTTTCAAATATGCTATGCACAATTAATTTATTTTTATGAATGTCATATTAATATACTTATCTAATTTTCTTATTTTATTACTTATATTGTTAAAATAGTTTTTAGAAAAAGGTTATACGTAAAACAAAGGTTTTATGTGCCAAGACATAAACTTACATAAATCTTTTTCAAATACGTTATGCATAATTAAAAACAAAAGAAATGACATATTAATATACTTATCGCAAATTACTCTTGAATTATTACTATTATATTTTGAGGTTGAAAAAAAATTAACTACGTATACAGAATACTCTTATCCAATTAGTATATTCTTTTATTGGTCAGCGTTTTGTAAGAAACCTGTTTATTTTAAGGGTTACATAAAATATTTATCCAAGGAAACTTATAAAATAATCTTATTAAATATTTAAATTTGTAAAGAATGATTACTGAAAATATTAATCCAATAATTTTGTTATTATAATTTATTAAATATAATCTAATCAAATAATACTTCTTATATATTTTTAAGGTTTCAACATTTTATAACGTTATACACTTAGAGCTTCTCCCTATGTGGTGTTATTCACTGAAATCTGTACTCTATTTTGAAGGTCTGAAAAGCCATTTTCAAGTCTTTGCTATACCCGGTGCGGAACATGAATTGTCCGTAATAAACGTAAACAAAGGGGAAAACTATTGGTATATCATCAACCTTTTTTATGTTTAAATAGAATAATATTAACAATACTTATATTTTTTAAATCAAAAGTGAGTATCGTAACTAGTTACTACTAAGTATTATTTTTTTTTGGATTTGTACTAATATAACATCATTTTTAATATTATGAAATATACACTTTTACATCATCTATTTTATATGTTTTACCATCAAAAGCACGATCAGTACCGATTGTTCATCCGTATGGTAATTTCTTTGTTACTTTTATTTTTATTCGAGAAACCCTCAATGTCGTATTCTTTACCATGTTTGTGCAAACAAACCAACCAAGGTTGGGATTTTATGTAAGATTTTCTCCAAACAATCCTTTTTACCCTGATGTTAATCCAAATTCCGTCAGCGTCGCGAAAAATATTTATGCGCATATCTTTTTGTAAATTTTTTCAGTTCTTTTGTGGCTACAAAATAGATGGAACAGTGCGTAAGCGGTTTTTGATTGCCAAATAAGGAAGACTGATTCCTTGGTATACATATAGTTATATTTCTAAAGTTTTCAAATTTAGTCGAAATTAATATTTTATTTACTTACTTATATTATACTTTACTTACTTATAAAATATATATATTTATATATTTTATAATATACACTTATAATTCATTACTTGCATTAATAATGAGTAGTTATATCAAACTTCCTTTTTAAATCCACGTAAAAAGTTTTGTAAAGGTTAGAGAATAAAAGCTTCTTTGTAAAATAAATTTGATATAATATTTTGCGCACAAGAAATGTCCATTTTATTACATATCGTTTATAAATACAAAAATATCAAAGAACACGTTCACGGATCTGTAAGCCGAGGGAACGTCACGTTTTCTGCTGTTCTATAATAATTTTAGTTGACAATAAAACGACCTTTCCATTAGACATTACAAGTTATAAATTGTTTCCATTCTATTTAAACGTCATTTTAGAAAATATTGTTGTGCCTAAATTAATATTATAGATTCAGAAAAAAAACTATAAATTCTTAATTTTAATTTCTGTTAAACAATTACTAATAGTTAATAATTTATCTGTTAACCCATTATAAAAAAATATTAAAGTTTCAGAATTATCTACAAAATCTTAATTTTAAAGACATTTGTATTAAAGCTAATGTTCGTGGTTAACAAATTTTTTGTTATTCTATTATCTTAATCATAACTATATTCATTGTTAATTTAAAATATATTTAAGATAAATCAAGATTTTTTTTATTATGATGGTATTATATCAAGAGAATTAAAAATATTATTTATTACTCTACATATTAATAATTAATTATTGGTCTAAGTGATTGTGTCAATGGAAACAATGTGTTATGGCTGTCCCTACATGCAAGGGGTGTCATGGCACGAGAATGGGTAATCAATTATTCTTTTGTTTCTTGTAATAATTAATAAAATGTTTTAGCTGATTATAATCAAGAGATAAAACACATTTGTTTTCTTAATGTGATAGAAACAAATAAGCAAGATAGTTTAAACTTCAACAAATACTAACCACGAAATAGTGATCATAAAAATAGTCTTATGCTAATAATAATCTTTTTGGACTGATAATTGCATTATTTTCTCACACTAATAACTTTTGGTTATCTCTGAATATAAACATTTAAAATTCATTTTGGAGATAACAAATTGGTTGGTTTTTCAAGTTTCGTACCAATGCTGGTTCTAAGATTGCAGCTAAATACAAAAATTTGCCAAAATTTAAATGTTCAAGATTGCAGTTGCGTAGAAAAACTCAACATAAGAACATAAAATTTTATCTGACTATTAATGCTACTCAAAATTATAAAATTGATACAAAAATTCAATAGGCAAAACATATAAACGGACTACCAGATAGTGATGATGATTTTTATTATAAAATATCATTGCGAGATTTAATCTAATCTAATGTATCACACGGATACATGTTGCATACACTTACATTACATATTATATTAAGTTAAACACGATATAGATCTATCCATATCGTTACCTTTATTCAGAATTGTAATCAATATTATCTTGACTCCCTTCAAAAACTTTAACAACATCACAAAAGCAATCATAAGTCATCTTTTTGAAAAACTTGATAAGAATTATTTTAGTTATACCATTAAATATCTATAAATAAGACCCAACAGTGACTTGTCAAATCAAAGTACACAAATCAGCTCTAAGAAAATAGTAATGCACAAAAATCTACATTTTCTTTTTGGAAATAGGCGTCGAACATTGCGTTGGTATTTTTGCGCTATTAAATTTTAATAGTTAATTCACTGTATTAGATTATCGTACACAAATTAAATTATAATAGTATTTAGTTGTGATCATTTGATGTATATGTACCTACTCTAACCATAAATACTGTTACAATTTTATAAGTATTCATATATATATATATATATATATATATATATATATATATATATATATATATATATATATATATATATATATATATATATATATATATATATATATATATATATATATAAATGACAAGCAGTTATATATTTCTTCAATAATATATCGTTTCTAAAATTATTTTATGTCTCATGGCAATCCATACATACTTAGTCTGGCCATAAATATTGTTACAATTAAAATTAAAAAATATTACATTTGAATTTGGAACCTGTCATTTTTATACGATTGTTCATTGTGATTTCTCATTTTGGCGCCAATACATTGTACAATATTTTTCGATATTAAAATGTAGTGGAGTGATAAAGAATCGCTGTGATTGCATTATACAAAGTAGGTATGGAGCCAAATGCAATTTTTAAGACTCTCCATACACTTGGTATTAGTAAAATGTTTGTGTACCAGGCTATTAATAGATACAATGAGACTTCCTCTGTTTGTGACAGAGGAAGATCTGGCCGTCCACGTAGTGTTCGTACAAAGAGATGGTCAAAGCAGTAAGGTAAAGAATTCGAAGAGATTCTGTCCGAAAGCAAAAGATTTTAGTTCGGGAAATGAAGTTAGCACCTAGAACCATGTCGCGTTTTTTAAGAGATGACTTAGGAATTGCAGGCTATAAGAGACTGGTCATTTCTTAACTGATAAATTGAAGATGAATAGGGTGGTAAAATCGAAACAACTACTGAATCGGTACGTAAAGGGAGGTCACAGAAAATTTTGTTTACGGATGAGAAAAAAAATTACGATTGAGCAACATTTTAACAAACAAAATGACCGTATTTAAAGAAGATTAGTGGACAAAGTGCAACGTTGGCATTATCGAACTTCAGAGATGGCTTGATGGGGATTTTTTTTATATGATCTAGGCCAATGCTTGACTACATTCCACCCGATGGTAAGTGTAATGTAGTCTTAGGTGTTAAGGCGGATTACCCTAGCAAAATATTCACTCTTCTCTTGAAGACACCCACATTGTATTTGGTCGGAAATACCGACGCAGGCAAGCTGTTCCAATCCTTCGCTGTACGTAGTAAAAAAGACAAAGCAAAGCACTTCGTTCGGACAGGTGGATTGTCCACAACGTAGGGATGGATACCCGCCGTGCGTCGGGACGTCCGGCAAAGGAACGGGGATGGGGGAATTAGGTCGTGCAATTCCTGCGCACACTCACCAAAATGTATCCTATAGAATACTGAGAGGCTAGCAATTCTACGCCTGTGTTCAAGGCTGTGGAGTTTGGCATCAACCAATTTAGGGTCGCCAATAAGCCTCTTTGCTCGCCTCTCAATTGAGTCCAGAACCGCAAGATGAGTCTTTGCGGTACCAGCAAATATGTGGCCACAGTACTCTACACACGACCGGATCCGTGCTTTGTATAAAACAAAAAGCTGTCCCGGTGTAAAGTACTGCCAGACTTTCGCTAGAACGGCAAGCTTTGCTGCTGCTGCTCTTGCTTTGAACTCAATGAACCGACCAAAGTTGAGGTTCGAGGAAATCTCTAAGTCTAACGACTGAAGCCGGTCACTGTATTCTAAGGATACATTCTGGAAAGTAGGAGCCTAGGTGAAAGGGCTCTTTTTGGCGTTGAACAAACACGTCTGCGTTTTGGTGGCGTTGAATTTGTCAAGATTGGTATTGCTCCATGTCGAGACTGTCTGAAGTTTGTCACTCAAACGTTGCACCATGACTTCTCTTTCAGACTGTACTTCATCTCTACTAGCCCGAGAACTTGGCAGATATCTTTCTACAACTGTGCTGTCGTCTGCATACCCATAGATATCGGGCTTCAACAGATCGTTAATGTGCAGCAGAAAAAAAGTTGCAGAAAGAACGGACCCCGACATTTATTGTCAAGGGTTCCGAGGAACACCCGTCTACAACTACTCGAAGAAATCTCTGGCTCAGAAAGTCCGTTACCCAGCCGATCAGACCAGGAGATATACCGTACGCTGAAAGTTTGCTTATAACGCTCGCGTGCCAGACCCTGTCAAATGCCCTCGTGACGTCCAAAGAGACGGTGACCGCTTCTCCGTTCCTCTCGATGGCCTCGCCTTAAACGAGGCAATTTTTCTTGGTGGTAGACCATAACATCCGGTCGCCGGCAAAGTTACCACCCATAGGGCAGAGTCATGCCGCAAAGCGACCTAGTCGTGTTCCGGCACGTTGCTCGATGAAGCCGTTAATGGGAAATGGGTCTGAACAGTTGCGGTGCGTTGGCGAACCGGTTTTACGTCGGGTTGGTGTTTGTTTTGTCGGGTGTCTAGTCGAGGAGGGTAGCGGGATCCGAAGCGACGGCTTTCCGCTGGCCGCCCGCAGATAGTTGGGGGCCCAATTAGTAGGTTAGCCACCCACGAAAGGCTGCCCCACCAGCTGCGAAAAATCCCAGGGTGGCTCCATCGTGCTGGTTGGCGACCAGACGAGGAGGCGATCCATGGGGGGGTTCGGGCGTCCCCGCAGTCTCCAGACTAGCCTCCCAGTGGCAAGACATCACCAATTTCGACGTCGGGTTCGATACGTACCGTCTCGTTCAACTGCCATTTCCCATCCCTATTCACTTTTATATTTATTTTTTTTTATGAAAAAGTTAAGAAAAAGGAACAAGGTTACACAGCGGTTGCACTCCTCCTCATATAAAGTGCACTTCACTAATATCAGGGGTTTGCACTCAAATCTTTTAGCTGTCCACCACCACCTGGAGACAGAGCAGCCGCACTTGCTCTTTTTGACGGAGACGCAGATACAATGTCCTTTGAGCGCTGCATACTTTGATTATCCCGGTTACTCGTTAGAGCACAACTTTCGCTCACGGGCCGGAGTCAGTGTGTACGCGCGGAACGACCTCTGTGTTCAGCGTCTCCGTCACCTTGAAGACCCCACTTTTTCTTCCCTATGGGTTTTAGTGGACACAGGAAACGAAAAAATCCTGTATTCCTGTGTCTACCATTCGCACAGCGGTGACCAGGAGACAACTCGTTTATTTGAGTATCTCAGTGAGGCTGCAGATATGGCTATGTATCAGTACCCTTCGGCGCAGCTCGTCTTTCTGGGGGACTTTAATGCCTGTCATCAGGACTGGCTGTTCCCGTACCAGAAGACCGACCATGCTGGAAGAGAAGCGCGGAACTTTGCGTTGTCCTTTCAGCTGGTGAGGCAAGCGACAAGGGTACCAGATGTGGTAGGCCATACAGCCAATTGCCTGGACCTTCTGCTGACAACTGATCCGGACAGGTATCGTGTATAGGTCACGTCCCCCTTGGGAACCTCCGATCACTGTCTGGTGAAATCTGTATTTACATATTCTCCACCAGCTTTCGAACCACATGGAATTAGGCGAGTATGGAAATACAAGTCAGCAGATTGGGATGAGATGCGGCACTTTTTTGCGTCTTATCCTTGGCGGCAGGTCTGCTTCTCTTCTTTGGATCCGTCGAGTTGCGCGGATGCTATAACCGATGTGGTGCATCAGGCAATGGAGTATTTTATTCCTTTTGCTGACGTACCAATCGGTGGCAAAGCTCGCCCATGGTTTAATGCCGAATGTCGTCATGCACATGACCGAAAACATTCGGCATACCTCATTTGGGCTGATGCTCGAAGCCGCAAAACTCCGGATGTAAGTACAAAGAAGAGAGCCTTTAACCAAGCTGCCAAGTCCTACAAAAAGGCATTGCGGAAGGCTCGTCTCGATCGAATCGCTAAGAATGGCGAAAAGCTCTCTATCAGACCAACTGGCAGTCGAGCTTTCTGGTCTCTTGCGAAAGCGATCGAGTCAAATTTCTGCCAACCCTCACTGCCTGCTCTGCTGAAGCCTGATGGATCCCTGGCCCACACAGCAACAGAGAAAGCGAATGTACTTCCTTTTTGTTTTGCTGATAATTCGCATCTAGACACTGGCAATGCTTCTCCAGAACATCTTTCTCACTGCGGTATTTCGATGCCTGAAATCCGCATCACGAACAAAGAGGTATGGAGAACATTGTGTCGTTTAGATGTGAATAAAGCCAGTGGTCCTGATGGTATACCAGCCATTCTACTCAAGACATGCGCAGGTGAGTTGTCTCCTGTATTGACACGTCTGTATCGCCTCTCTTTCAAGACTGGAAAAGTGCCGGAATCCTGGAAGCTTGCCAACGTGCAACCCGTGCCCAAAAAAGGCAGCCGTGCCGATCCTGCCAATTATAGGCCCATTTCAATCACCTCCATACTCTGCAAGATTATGGAGCGTGTATTGAACTCGCGGCTTCTAGCGTACGTAGAAGGTAACGATCTCCTCAGTGACCGACAGTACGGATTTCGCCGAAATAGGTCCACTGGGGACCTTCTAGCGTACGCAACACACATTTTAGGCGAAGCCATCGAGAGGAACGGAGAAGCGGTCGCCGTCTCTCTGGACGTCTCGAAGGCTTTTGACAGGGTCTGGCATGTGAGCCTTTTAAGCAAGCTTTCAGCGTACGGTATATCTCCTGGTCTGATTGGCTAGATAACGGACTTTTTGAGCCAGAGATCTCTCCGTGTTGTTGTCGACGGGTGTTCTTCGGAACCCTTGACAATAAATGCCGGAGTACCTCAGGGGTCCGTTCTTTCTGCAACTCTTTTTCTGCTGCACATTAACGATCTGCTGAAGCCCGGTATCTATGGGTATGCAGACGACAGCACAGTTGTAGAAAGATATCTGCCAAGTTCTCGGGCTAGTAGAGATGAAGTACAATCTGAAAAAGAAGCCATGGTGCAACGTTTGAATGACAAACTTCAGGCAGTCTCCGCATGGGGCAATGCCAATCTTGTCAAATTCAACGCCACCAAAACGCAGACGTGTTTGTTCACCGCCAAAAGGAGCCCCTTCACCTTGGCTCCTACTTTCCAGAATGTATCCTTGGAATACAGTGACTGGCTTCAGTTGTTAGGCTTAGAGATCTCCTCGAACCTCAACTTTGGTCGGTACATTGAGTCCAGAGCAAGAGCAGCTGCAGGAAAGCTTGCCGTACTTGCGAAGGTGCGACAGTACTTTACACCGGGACAGCTTCTTGTATTATACAAAGCACATATCCGGTCATGTGTAGAGTACTGTGGCCACATATTTGCTGGTGCCGCAAAGACTCATCTTGCGGTTCTGGACTCAATTGAGAGGCGAGCAAAGAGGCTTATTGGCGACCCTAAATTGGTTGACGCCAAACTCCACAGCCTTGAACACAGGCGTAGAATTGCTAGCCTCTCAGTATTCTATAGGATACATTTTGGTGAGTGTGCGCAGGAATTGCACGACCTAATTCCCCCATCCCCGTTCCTTTGCCGGACGTCCCGACGCACGGTGGGTATCCATCCCTACGTTGTGGACAATCCACCTGTCCGAACGAAGCGCTATGCTTCATCTTTTTTAGTGCGTACAGCGAAGGACTGGAACAATCTGCCTGCGTCGGTATTTCCAGCAAAATATAATGTGGGTGTCTTCAAGAGGAGAGTGAATAGGCTGCTAGGTTAATGCGCTTTACCACCTAAGACTACATTTCACTTTCCATCAGGTGGAATGTAGTCAAGCATTAACCTAGTTTTGTATAAAAAAAAAAAAAAAAAAAAAAACATGTGTAGCATACACTAGAAGGTCCCCAGTGGACCTATTACGACGAAACCCGTACTGTCGGTCACTGAGGACATCGTTACCTTCTAGGTATGCTCGAAGGCGCCAGTTCAATACACGCTAAATTATCTTGCAGAGTATGAAGGTGATAGAAATCGGTCTATAATTGGCAGGATCAACACGGCTGCCTTTTTTGGGCACTGGTTGCACGTAAGCAACCTTTCAGGTTTTTGGCACTATTCCAGTCTTGAAGGAAAGACGATATATACGTGTCAGTACAGGAGACAATTCAGCTGCGCATGTCTTGAGCATAATGGGTGGTATACCATCAGGACCACTGGCTTTATTCACATATAAACAACACAATGTTCTCCATACCTCTTGGTTCGTGATGCGGATTTCAGGCATCGAAATACCGCAGTGAGGAAGATGTGCTAGAGAAGCATTGCCGGTGTTTAGATGCGAATTATCAGCAAAGAGAGAAGCAAATAAATTCGCTTTCTTTGTTGCTTTGTGGGCCAGGGATCCATTCGGCTTCAGCAGAGCAGGAAGTGAGGGTTGGCAGAAGTTCGACTCGATCGCTTTGTCAAGAGACCAGAAAATTCGACTGCCATTTTGTCTGACATAGAGCTTTTCGCCATTCTCAGCTATGTGATTGAGACGAGCCTTCCGCAATGCCTTATTATAGGACTTGACAGCTTGGTTAAAGGCTCTCTTCTTCGAACTTACGTCCGGAGTTTTGCGGCTTCGAGCAACAGCCCAAATAAGATATGCCGGATGTTTTTGGTCTTAAGCATGACCACATTCGGCATTAAACCATGGGCGAGCTTTACCACCGATGGGTATGTCATACTCCATGTATTTCCATACTCGCCAAATACCATGGGTGTTAGCTATTAAGGAGTGACTGAGCCATATTTTTGTGAAAAAGGTATCAAAACATCGGCAAAAGTATATCAAGATACCATTCTTGAGAAGGTAGTTAAACCACTTAATAACAGCATATTCAATAACCAAGTATGGTCTTTCCAGCAAGACTCGGCACCGGGTCATAAATCTCGGTTAACACAGTCTTGGTTTGTAGAAAACGTCTTGGACTTCATCATTGTTACAATATTTATGGCAAGACTAGATATATTTGACTATTTTTATGACGACTATATCTTGTGATTATGTATAATGTATAATATATACAAGTGTGAGTGTAATATATAATATGTTTACAAAGATATAAATAAACAAATGAAGATTTATACACATACCGCCCCGTTGGTCGAGTTGTTAAAGCAGAAGCCTAACGTGTAGCAATGCAATGGGACTCGGGTTTGATCCCCGACAGGGACGGGAATGTATGTGATGAGCATAAATGTCTATATTTCTGGTTTTGGTGGTTTATTAAATATTTTACAAGTATTTATAATGTGTATTTCTATATATTTGTATCGTTGTCTAAAACCCTTAACACAAGCTTTACTTTGCTTACTTAAGGGTTAGATCAATGTGTTTAATTTGTTCTGTACTATTATTATTATTATATATAAACATATACAATATAAATTTAAATATACCCTCGTACACATATGGTTTTATAAGGAAATAGAAAAAAACTAATTTCCGGTGTGTGTGATAGCAGCAGCACAAAGATGTAAAAGTTTTGGATCGGTCGTAACTAGTGCTTTGAATAAATTTTGTTGAGTGGGTCTCTCATATTTTTTACACAGTTCTTTTCTCCACCAAAAATATATATTTCCTCATAAAAATAACTGATACACATATTTTATGACATAAAAATATATGACAAAAATATTTGGTAATAAAAAAAGTTGTCAAAAAACTTACTTCCAACATTTCTTAGACAAGATTTTTATACTAATACTAAATACGATTAGATACTAGTTAACTCCTAGATATTATTAATATATATTTTTTGTAATAAAAAACTCATCACATTAAATTCATCACTTAGTATTACTTATGAAATATCGACATTCGCTCTTAAGAGAAATATAAACGTTTGTGATATTAAAACACACAAACAATATTTAAAATTTATTTACTACATGAATTTAAAATTGTTACTAAGTTTGACGAATAAACTATAAATAAAAATGAAATATATATACAAATCTATTAATTATTGGAGATTTTTGAAAGAATCCTAATAGATTGCGTCTTTGTCCTGATTAAGAAATTGTTATATAAAATTATAAATTCTTTAAGGCGGGTAGGGTAGAGAGTAGATGTTTCGGTAGCTCAAATAATAGAGCGTTTGGACGGTTTCCCAGAGATATAAATTTACTTTTAATTCTTTGTTTATTTTAAAAGTAGGTTCATCAAATTAAGTAAATTTAAAATAAACAATCAAAATTGATTTATTCAGTAAATGTACAGTGTAATGGTGTTTTGATATAATTTTTACGATGTTTCCAAAGAGGGATTATGAATGAACCTTCACAAAAGCTATTAACATATCAAATGGATTTATTTCCTAAAAACGTATAAATTTTACGAAAAATAGTATAATCCTAAAAATGATTTTTCTGTTCCTTATATTAAGTTCAATCAAGCGAGTAAAGCGGGGAAAAACGGGTTTAGTAGAGACAGCCTCTTAGTATGTGGCGCTGTCTATAAAACAATGGTCGTGGGTTTGATTACCAATTGTGACAATCGTTGTTCCGACCGTGGTCTTTATATTTAATTTTTAACCTAAGGATACGTCGCTTGTATCCTTTTTAACACGCTTTTATTAGTTTCACGTGTATGTTGTCTTGTTCGTTTGCTTGTAACCAACTTTTTAAAATGCGATTTTATCTAATTCCACGGACCGAATTTGTTCAAACTTTGTACATGTATATTGTTGTACTTTGTACATATGTTGTTAAGGACCTTTACCTTTATCCTGATTAGGACCTCCAGCATTAATAATTATTTCACAGATCTTTTTTGCATGAGAGTGAGAGAGGCGAAATAAGACAAACTAAGACATGCGTAAATTTTCGAAATTCTCCAATTCTTAGAACTCACGTAGTATTATTATACTAGCGAAACTATTATTAACTATCTATTGATAGTTAATAATAGTTTCGCTCTAGTCGACCATTCTGTTGTTCTTGGTATGCTACATAACTTTGTATATATTAAGTAAGTAAGTATATAGCTGATAAGGTAGACATTTTTGTTATAATTATCAAACTTTTCTTATTATATATCTCTTTATTTTTTCAAGTATTTAAATTTATAATAATTGAATTTCATCACTTAAAATAATAAACATAAGTCTGCCGACTAACGTATTAATAAACTCCCTTTTTTCATTATATCACACCGATTCCTTAGAAGTCACTACTTGTGGTAGCATCGGGAGTCGGGTTGTCTTCCTCCCTCAAATATGGCGAAGGGGGTGATGGCTGGCTCTTGTATTATGCTCGTGAACGGGTGCTGCTTGCGGTGACTGGTTGTGTGGCAGGCCGAGGATTTATGTATATATATTTTTTTTCTGTTATTATTATTTCATTTTCATTGCCTGAAATCATTAGGCTTCTTTTTCGATTGATTGCGACGGTTCTAGTTGTTCCAAAATTGCATTTAAGATTGACGTTTGTGAAACAGTGATCACAATAACAAAAAATATATCCGGCTGAGTTTGTTGTGTGGTTCTTCTCAGATCAGAACGCGTTTGGAACCCTCATAGCTTTAATGTTAACATTAAGATGGAAAGTGCTTTTTCAGAAGGGCTTATTACGATAAATCTAGTATCGTAATAGGCCCTCCTGACACTTTCATGATGACGTACACAAGTGATCACTGATTATGATTCTAAGTGGAAAAGATATAAATAAAATAAAATAAAAAATATATATTTTCTACTTTTTAGTTTCTTTTAATTTTTAAAGCGTATTATTTCGTTTTTTTTTAACTATATTTATTACTTTTAATATGTTTTTGTCAGTTAAGCTTTATCCCTGTGTAGCTGAAGAGTTACATTTTTGTACATTAAACATTTAAAAAAAGAAAAATAGATATGTTTTACAAAAACAAGATTATGTATGTTCTCTGCTATTAAAAAAAATCCTTTAACAATTGAGAGAAGTTAAGCTTTTTTTTTCATTCCAGACAAAGGTTCGATTTTCATCGAACCTTCAAGAAATATATCGCATACTTAGAAGTTTATAAATTGTACCTTAATTTGTTAAATTTCTAAAAACTTGTAAGAAATGTTATGTTAACTTAAATTATTTGAACTAAATATAGTATGTTAGCTTTCCTATAATTAAAGGGAAGATTTTGTTAAGAAAATAACAGATATCAGTTGATGGTATGACTAAAACATGTAATGTTTGTGTAGAAGTTTAATTGACTAAATAAGTAATTGTAACATTGGATACTGATTTGATTAAAAGTATTGGATATATAAATCGTCTCCCAGCTAAGAGAAGGCAGTGTCTGATCGGGAAACTAAGTTGTGTAATAGAACTAGTATAATAAAGTGTAACAGTGATAATAAAGAGTTTAAATAGTACACAGTTTAGTGTGTTTGTGAGTAGTGCCAGTAAAGTGTTTTAAAGAATAGAACGACTGTCATTGGTGATTTTTTGGAGTAACAGAGAGTTCCAATAATTATAAGTGTTTACACGGTAACAGATCTTAAATCTGTGGGAATTATAATTTTATTTTAACCTCTGCTTTTTAAAGCTATATATCATGTTTATACAACCAAAGGAAAGAAAAGTAAACAGATTGCGTCTGGAATGCACAGCTTGTCCAAACGAGCGGCACAGTTTGGCTTTATAACTTATGCCTTTAAATAATTAAAATTTTACATTGTTGAATCCGAGTAAAATTCACTTTGTGGAATTTAATCTTATAATATAATAATAATATTTTCACAGGTTACATTACACAGATTGATCTAACCCCTAAGTAAGAAAATTATTTGCTCGTATTAAGGGTTGAAATAACTATTTTTACGGATTTTACTCGCGTATATTGAATTAAATTTTAAATTTACATTTTAAATCTAATCTTACTTTAGATTTAAAATGTAAATTTAAAATTTAATTCAATATACGCGAGTTAAATCCGTAAAAATAGTTTTATTTCAATGTGTAGTACTCGTGAAACCTTAGAAAATACTACGTATTAAGGGTATTATATAACGATAGAAATATATAGAAATACACATTATTAATACTGAGAATATATTTAATAAACGTTCAAACCCAGAAATACAGGCATCTATGCTCACCACATACATGCCTGTCCCTAACGGGAATAAAACCCGAGAATTCATTGAGCCGCTATACGTTAGGCGTCTACGTTAACCACTCGACCAACGAAGCAAATAATATGGCGGTTATTTAATACTAAACGTACTCAAAGGAATTGGAATAAAACCTAGTCTTAAAGTATTATAAAAGATGCAATATTTGGGCCAGCTTTACAGATTTTGCATAGAAAGTGCTTATAGGCAATTCAGCATTTATTTTTAGTATAATCTTTCTAAAAAAGCACACATAATTCCACACATCTATTTATTGATCCGTAAAAATAAATAAAACTCACAGGTTACACTTCGATGAAAGGGTTTGGTTTCCAATATGAATTGAGAATGGTTGCATGTTTAAATTTGGCTAATATAAATAATCTTCGCTTGTGGCATACACGGGAGTAGTAAACACATACATATTTCTAAACAATATACATGTGCAATTTACACGAACATTACATAGACTATTCATTTAAAACAGAAACACCAAAATGTAGGTAGATAAAAAATCTTCAAAATTGTAACGTTGATATAACAAAAATGTCTATATATTTCCCCAAATTATACAAAGAAGAGTCTCAAATCTTTTGCTGTAATAAGAAATATTTCTTATAACGAAATTTAAACATTAAGAAGATTTTTGGGCTATTGTTCATAATTTAAACTCCGAAATGAATTTACTTCGCAAGCTTTTTAATGAAATCTTTTTTAGACACCTATTAAGATTCACTTCAAAAAGACTATAAATTTAAGAAACGAACATTTTATTCCTTAACAAGTCGCTTTAATTTGCTACTCCTTTATTTTATAAAATCTTTTTTTGTCAAATTATTTTTTACTAAGACAATGCTTTTTTATTCAAATTTTCTAATAGTCTACAAAACAAGTTAAAAGAATCTAGTGAATTATTATTATATAATAACCAATATACTAACCAATCTATATAGATTGGTTAGTATATTGGTTTGTCATTAATGTCAAATATTTGCTAACGAACGATCATAGTAGCTGTATTGTTGTGTATTATTCAAATACGTTCCAATTTTATTTTATCTTAAATCTAATCTAAATCTTATTCGTGCTTGGCGCAAAAAGCGAACGGATGATAAAATTGTAAGTAGTGTTGACTTATTTTTTAAGTCAACATACATAATGCAAAAAAACATAAGTCCGACAAATCTTAAATTTTTAATATATTAATTTTTACTAAAATTGTTTTGTTTGAAAATATCTATAAACATGAATGCTTAATTCACCGAGACGGACAGCGATACGGTAGCTCAATTGTTAGAGATACGGAAAGGTCTCCCAGAGGTCGCGAGTTAAAATCCCCGCCCTTAACGGTTTATTTTTCAGTCTATATTTATATAAATTTAAAATTGTATTTTATGTACAATTGTAAACCAGCAAATCTATTGGATACTTTTTAATAAAATTTTGTATATTAAATTATGTAATTTAACATTTATGGGGATTTTTAATGAGGAAAATCACCGGAAAATTCAATATTTAGGAAAAACTAGATTTATAACAAACATTTCGGACGAAATTTCTGGCAATGACTAGTAACATAATAACCATTTGCAAATATTACCTGAGCATAACGATGTTACAGAAATCGTTTTAGTGTTTTCATCTATCACAGGATTAAATCTCTTGACATATTCCTAGTTCAACGTTAAACCCACCTGATCTCGTTTTGACGGATTGCAAGCTGGAAATCCGAATAAAAATTTTATTATACGTTAAATTGAAATGCAGTTTAATACGAATAGTAGAATTTAATACGTATTTACATTTGAAAATAATTTACTTGTTTTCGTCTCTTAAAATCTAGTAGTAATATTTATAGTAGGTAATATTTTCTTATAAGATTTATAAATTATAGTAACAAAACATCAATAAACTATATTTGGTTTAAAAATGTCTTATTGAGTATATGTATATATTTTTTGTATACTCGCATTGACACTTTTATTGCCAAAGCAATTTATAAAAAGCAAAACGTTCTGTGAGCGTCTTTGTTCCCATTCATCTGTTACTGTGATTTATTTGTATGTGCGGTGTTTAAGCAATAAAAAATGTAATGTCTAGAAAAATGCTTTTACTTTATTGGTATTTCTAAATGTATTGTAATAAAAGTTACATTATAAAATAGTAGGTAACCTAAGCACTTTAAATTTCATTTTATGTATAAGTATATTAACTGTTTTCGTTATATAATTAGAAATACCAGCCAAGTGCGAGTTAAACTAGATCACTTAGGGTTCCACATATAGAAAACGGAATAAAAAATAAATTTAATATTTATTTTATATTAGTTTTATTTTAAAGTATAAAGTAAAATAAATAATAATAATATCATGACAAATTACACAAAATGATCTTACCCCTAAGTAAGCAAATTATTTGTTTGTGTTAAGGGTGTTAGACAACGATAAAAATAGTTTGAAATACACATTATAAATACTGAGAATATATTTTATAAACGACCAAACACGAAAGTAAAAGAAATACAGGTCTATTCTAATCACATCCATGCCTGTTCCTGTCAAACCCGAGCCCCGTTGCACGTTAGCGTCTGCGCTAACCACTTGGCTAACGACGGGGAGGTAAAGTGTATATAGAACTAATTATTCTATAATTATTTCAATCGTCTAATTGTTGTCGTTATTAAATATGAACAAAAATCTTTTTTCTTTGTACCAGAACCCCCGTTAAATATTTATTTAATTTTAATTTAATGATTATTTTTTACGTGAACATATAACTCAATATTATGTGACTATTTCAAACTTTATTTATTAGTAATAGGGTTTTTTTCCTTAGGGCACGGGGCGCTAAAAACAAAGATCGTTTACAATTTTAATGACATTATATTCTTTGAATTAAGTATATAATAGTATTTATACCGGTATTTTTTGTGGTTCTGTACGTAAAGAATTCAAAGGGTAACAAAATAACCAATATATTTTAAGGGTTTCCTTTAGAACCCGCATGTTTTGTTAAGGTTCAAGAATTTATATGTCTTCAAAGCTAAACTAAACAATGTAACGTTCATCAAATAATATGTAACTCTACGACCTTTCGTGTTTAACTTTTCTGTTTATTTTGAACAAATTCTTTAATGTCTCATCGTAAATCTCAATGAACAACCCACATTCTCACTTGACCATTTTTTTGCCACAGTTCAGCAAAAATACTCGATTGACCTCACATCGATCATCGATAAGGCTGAAGCAACACATTTTCACTTGACCTCACCTGAAAATCGTTTATCATACGTCACTAATATTATTTCATTATAATACTCATATTATCATTTTGAAACTATACTTTATTATCGGACGGATGACTAAGCTTAATTATAAGTATTGGACACTAAAAAATTATAAGAAAGTTTATCATAAATAGTATGACTTACCGGTATTCTATGTTGTTATGTGATATATACTAAATTATATTGAGGTTAGGAAAAAATGTTTTCTTTTGCTTTGACTTTCTGCGAAAATATCCTTTATTATTTTTTCATTTAGGGTAAGATTTACCTTCTCGTATTTTACTTTTATATTAGATTTCTCTTAGCATTGGCTCATATTAATATTTCTGTCTAATATAATGTTTTATATGTTTTTAAATAATTAATAAACAAAAATTATCAACAAAGCACCGCTAAAACTGAACTTTAGGAACGTTCCGTCGTTATGCCAAATAAGCTACCATGTCATTATCGTTATGAATTTGGCATTTTGTATAATATAATCGTGTTTACTGGGACGGCGGTCTGGTACGACTACGTTTTAGTAGCTCAAGGTACTATTTTGTAATTGCCGCTTAAAATAAGACCACCTTATATCCTCTTAAAAGAGACCGTTAAGGGACAAATATAAAACTCTTTTTAAAATAAAAACTCAATTTTAAAATATTATTGATACGATTAAGTTACAAATCCTCTCTAAACTAAACAACTTTGTTTGTATACATGACGCTATGTTCGCAGATCTCGTTTATTGTTATAATATTTACGCCTTCCTAACCACACGTTTACTTAGGATGAGTAGTTCCAACGTCAGCCATTTTCTAAACTTCCATTAACAAACTGGACCTACTCGTATCTATTTACAGAGGTGACATGAAATTGTACAATAGATTCTAATATAGCACGTATTATAATGAAAAGTCGTTCTAAACTTCTATCAACATATTTATACAATGTCTGATGCAACGATAATATGGCGCATTTATAATAATTAATCTTATATCATAAATACCAAACATACTTGGTTTAAAAACGACCTTGACTGTAGAAGTATTTTTTGTTAAAAATCTTAAATTTTATTTTAAATTGCAATTTAAAAATAATCATTAGATTATACCCTGTGAACAATAGTATTTTTATATAATTATTCTAGTAAGTATAATAAGTGTTGATTTCTTCTAAGAGATAAATTTAACAGATTAGATTAAAATAGATTTAATAGAATTACTCATAGTATCTCCTAATTAAATTGCCCATTGCAACACAGCTAAAATGATGTTATAAAAATGGCGTTCCCTCTGAATAAGAAAAATGAAACCGTCAACAATTTTATTGCAGTCATAAAACAAAATGCGTTGAAAGTGCTCGTTTTGTAAATTTTATCTCGACATTATACAAAATGGCTTAATTTCGGAATATTAATTTGACATATATTTCAGCTATTCATGTTAAAGTCGATTTTTATATTAAACGTTGTTGAAACATTATTGATCGATCAAGTTATAATTTGGTTAATAAAAAAAAATATAATAATTTTTATCCATCCAGCAATTTTTATTTGAAATATTAAAATCAGTTTGATAAGTCAATTAACAACGCCAAGATATATAATCGTTTAAATTAAATAAAGTAAAATGAAAAATAATCGTCCATTAAAAATTAAATTAAAACAACATTTTACGAAAAGAAAACAATTAATTCTCAACTTCATAATTACAAATACCCGTGTCATCCACTCCGCTTTCTCAGTACTTCCTAAAATCCTAGAACTGTCTTTCTGCAGATACTTTATGCTTAATGGGGTACGAAGAATTATAGGGCCATTAACTTTGAAGAAGTTTAAACGCATCGTTATACAGTTTAGAGCGCAGTTAAAGTTGCTTATTGTTGAGAAAAGTAATCCTTAGCGGTTTCGATCTACGAAATAGGTTTCAGCGGTTAGCGATATAAACGCTACACTTAAAACTTATGATTTGTAAAATACGAATGAATAGGTATTGCTTATTAGGTTATGTTAATAATATTAGTTAGAATATTATAGCAATTTCGTCTCTATCATATTTGTACCTGAATATAATTAATAAATAAATTATCTTATAGTAGCAACCGTCAGCGGCTATTCAGGTAATCGGGTTTTCTTTATTATTAATAAAATAGAAGTTTAAAAAAGGACATATTATTATCTTTTCTATATCATATAGAGATATGCAGTGGATTTCACATTGCGTGGTTTCTCAGTCTGTCAATCATTTTATAAAATGTATGCAAACCTTTATCGTACAATTACGAATATATCTAAAATCTGATAAAAAAATAATTATAAATTCTGCAATTGATGAGGCTACACTTATAATTAAATCCATAGTGCTTTTGTTTTAAGCAAATTATGATTAAATCATATTTATCTCGATAAAACAATATCTGTACTTCACTTTATCTCATATCACTTGCATTTTGACATACAACACTTAATTAATAATTAATTGAGTGTACATTATTAATACGGAATCCACTGTTTCATTTACGACACCTTTTGTTCATTGCTCTGGTGTCCTTATTATTCATGAGAAGGTAATGTGTTACCAACAGCTGTTGCTTTTAAAATAATTTTACCATGCAAAGTTATAATTGTATGCAACATAATTTATGCCTTCATTTTAAAGCATATTCCATAGAAAAATAATATTTCTGTTGGTAATAATTATTGATATAAAGAATAGAATGTTACGTAAGTTCCAAAGTAAGACACAGTAAATATACATTTAAAAATCATTATTATAATATTATAATAATGAAGTTTTAACGAGTAAAAAATACTCATATTTCTAAAATGTTGGTTTTTGATTTTCTTACTCCCAATATAAATAAATAAATGTATATTTAAAACTAAAAGGAAAATAAATAGCAAGGAGTTTATATTAACAATAATATTATCCTTTATTTTGTTACATTATGGATGTCTATTAACTCGAACATAATTATTGATTTTTAATTCAAATACTAAAGTAAAACAAGGGAGGAAACCATGAAATTAATAACATTTCTTGTTAAACACCGAAACATCGTTTCATAATATGTTTTCATGTCACATTACTAACGTTTCTTGTCACATGCTTGTCAAGAGTGGAGATAAATAGATTGTAAAGTGATCTCAGTTGTTATTATATTTTGTTATAGTTTGATCATTTAGTTCCATTTATTAGAGAAGGTATTTAAAACAACCAATAATTCAGTACAGTTTTTCGTAATTAATAATAATAATAATATCTGGACAAATTACATAAATTGTTTAACCCCTAAGTAAGCAAATTATTTGCTTATGTTAAGGGTGTTAAACAATGATACAATTACATAGAAATACACATTAAAAGTTTTGCAAATATAAATATAAATTGATAAAATAAAATGTGTTTAAAAATAAAAAACCATACAGTTTTAAGCCAAAAATTAAAAATGAGTATAAAATATAAAGAAACAATCTTAATATAAAAGGAATTTGTCAACTTGTACTTGTAAAGATTCGTGTAAGTGATGATGTTATTAACGCCGCGACAACCGTCACTTCGCTAAATTATTACCCTTTCATCCTACAACGCACTTAATGGGGTCGTAATAGTATTACATGAGCTCTAAGGGCTCAACCTAATTCAATATTTCAAAGGAGATGTATTTTTTTAGGGATATATTTGTCGGCCATTTCATTCAATTTATCAATAATATTTCAAATGATATATGTGCAATAATTCTTAAAATGGCGTTTTGTATCTTTCTTCTCATTATGTAATAGTATTAAAGATAATCACACAATTTACCTTATTTTTCATAGTTTAATATTAGTTATGTCTTTTAGTTAACTCTATAGTCGTCTCATCAGCTGTAATGATATTTACACTTGGAATGGTACTAAAGAATCTATTTTAATCATATTTAAGTTAGTTAATTAATTAGTTTATTTAAATCATATAAGTAAAAGATATACTTTTATTATATACATATTATAATACTGATATATTTATATTTAAATTTTATAATTTTTAATGTAGTTTTTAACTTTTTCTAACTTAACTTTATATCAAGTTATTTTTTTATATTTTATATGTATTCTATATTTAGTGAAAACTTCACTGATTTTTGTGTTACATATTTGTTATATTTATAAATGTCATGTAATTGTGTGTTCCCTTTAAAATAAATAAATAATTATTTTCACGTTAGTGTAAAATAAATATTATTATACAAAATTTTAAAATCGTAATTGTTATAATAAATATCGCTTTTATTGTCTCCTTGTAATTAAGCTTTTATTATATTTGAAGAAATGAGTAATCCCTTTTTAGTCCCTACTAATTAATTCAGATAGAACGATGAAAAAACATTACATTTATTATTGCTTTGTGACAGAATAACTCTAGATTATAGCTTAGAGTAGAATTAAGGAGGGTTCTCATATATCTTCAACCGAGAAAGATTATGAAATAAAACTGAAATTTATTTTATCTTTATATCATATTGTGTAAAAATTCAATAAATTACCAATATTACTGGTATATATGGAAGTGATAAGTTTGATAAGTGTTTATAACCTAAGAATAAAAACCTTAAAAAAATAATGCGATTTTCAACATAATCTACTTTTTTTATTTGGTGACAACCAGTCATTAATAATATATATTATGCACACAAATACAATGTGTACTTTAAGTTATTTAAGTACAGACAAAAAAGTGTCGATAATTTCTAAAAAAAAAATAAAAATTATGAACTACCGGATGAGTTGAAAAGAATATAAAAGTGGTTGATTTATAAAACTGATTTTGCACGTATGTTTTAAAAAATATGCACGCACTTTAATTGTATTTCTAGTACTTTATAGGACAGATCGGAATAGAGGCTAAGTCTAACTTTTGTGCCGGTACAGTGATCTTGATCCCCATACTAGAAAATATCTATAAGAAAAACTTATACTTTTCCTAGGTCTGGTTGTTATTTATGTTATATATGAAAGTATTAACAAAACCAAAATAGTATATGCGTTTTTTTGATTTTTGGGAGATAACCGAATATATCTATTTACTATTTATTTTGATTTTTATCGTATTTCTTTTTCTTAACACAGATATTTTTCACATACACTTTTATCTAAGCAATGTTGTCTTTTCTGTAAACTTGTAAATCATTATTTACGGTACGGTAAATCATTTATTGGAAATTGATTTCCAATTCAGGATTTTAAACAGAAAAAATGTTGTGGAAGTTTCGTAAATACATAATGATACCTTAAATTTCAAAAACACTACTATTAAATGTTCCATTATTTACTAACAATGATAGAGTATGATAATAAAATAATAAAAGTAACTATTCTTATATATGTGCTCAATAACGTATTTAAACTGATATTTCTTTCAGTTCGCTGTTGCTTAAGAATTTCATATGTCACCATCAATACTATCCAGTATACTACCCTCTAAATCTTTTATAAATTAGTATGACATTTTTACTTACCTTCACATGTAGATGAAATTAACCATTTACTATAAATATAACGTATGGTGTCTGAAAATCCTTTAAAGTTAAGCTATACGAAGTGGGTTCAAAGTCCTCTGAATACAGTCCAGTCACGCAGTACTTGTAGGTATTCGCTGGGTGTGGCGGAATTACTCACAAAATAGACAAAGAGCTAACATTTGAATACAATTAAACATTTAGAACACTCAATATTTGGGGTAATTTGCAATTTTTGACATAAAGTATTTTGTCTTTTTCTATGTCTTATCATTTTATGAATATATGCAAATTTAAAAAAAAAATGTGTTTACTTCATTTTTTTATATAATTATATTGCTTATTATAAATCCTAGCGCTAGTAAATATATATATATACAGGGTTATTTTTAATTAGTTGAGCACCTTTTGCAGGCAGCCTCTCTACATCAATCCCAACAACATTTGTTCTACGACTTTTAAAAAATCTTGATAAATAACTCAGAATAAACGAACAAAAAAAATTTTTGCTCCCTCGATTATTTATTGCTTTGATTTTTGTAAGCAGTCTAAAGTATAGGTCGCGGCAGTCTAGCGAAAGTCAGAAACTGTTAAACGCGCGCGCCAGCTTTTTTCGTATAGCTTCATCTCTTTTACACCATGTTGCTATGGAAATACTAAATAATCAAAATGACAAGTATGTGGATTACAAAACACAATTTACATTAACCAAAAATAAAATTATCGGATTAGAGTTTTATAATTAAATAATGAATTGTAATTACATACTGGACAATACGATTTTATTAAAACTAATAAATAAATTCAAGATTATAACATGAAGAAGAAATTATGAAATGTAATTTATAATATTTTTAAAATACATTGATTGTCTGAAATAGAAGAAGTAAGAATGAAAAGAAATACGAGTTTTGGCTGAGAAATGGAGCATTGGGGTCCTGATCTTTACAAGGTCTGTTTTACTATACCTAGAACGAACAACAACTCGAAACAGCAGAAACCATGATGAAGAATAATTTTATTTGTGATATAGTGACGATCCAACATGTTAAGAAGCCTAAAGTTATTATTTTTAAAGTGGATTGTGTACATTTGTCTGTTTTTATGGTACTTATGTGTTTCTTCTATGAGAATATTATACGTCAGAAACAGTCGATTCACTTCTTACGTTTTAATAAAATAATATTAATGAAAATTATGACGTTTTTCTGTTACGCGCCATCGTCAAGAAATTCGTAAGTAACTTATTGTTTTATTGTCATGATATAAATATTAACAAACGAGATAATATGATATGTATAAAGTAAGTTAAAGTGAAGTTATTGTCTTGTAAAAATAATATTTATTTGGTTTCATTACAGTGCCCTTATTTCATAAACCAATTAAAAATATTGAGACATTCAACTTGTGGACAACTTCTATTGGAGATTTTGTTTTTTCATTAGATTCTTAAACAGTTAGACAATATGTGTTTCGACTATTGTAGAAAATATTTTAATAAATAAAAGTGGAAAACGATGCTATTTTATATTACACCTTAGAAAATGATCAAGTTCTAACGTGCATAACCGCCGCTGCGTCACCCCGCCACCCCGCGCCCCGATGCACGTGGCCTTGGCACATATTTTGACAAGTTGCGTGGCCTCTCTTTGCTCAAGTTTAATGTACGTTTAGAGGCAATAAATAAATTTTGTATGGGAAAAACTAAATTTTTAAAACTATTAATTTTAAAAAGTCGTAGAACAAATATTGTTAGAATTGATGTAGAGGGGCTGCCTGCAAAAGGTGCTCAACTAATTACAAATAACCCTGTATATATATATATATATATATATATATATATATATATATATATATATATATATATATATATATATATATATAACGTTCTCGCGATCCTTTGAGGGTATAATTTGATAATATCGGTTCTTGGTACTTTTTAGCATACCAAAAAGAATATATATTTAATTTTTATACCTATTGTTGTTATGGTTGTTGGTATGTTTGTTACGCAAGAATAGCCAGGGTAAATCAATAGAGTTAGTAACAAAACCATTTCACATGGTTGTGCTGATGCTGATGACTGTTACAGGTGTAATGTGAAGATGACACTGACAGCATTGCGCCATCGGTGGAAATGTGCTTGAAGAATACATCAATCATCATCATCATCATCCTGGGTCAATCGCTGACTTAGAAACCCTTCTTTAGTACTAATCTATTGTAATTTATTTAATTTTAACTCTTTATTATAACTTGAATAATTAAATTGAGTTTTCTTGCATCTACTGCTACCATACATTATTTGTTAATCTTTGTTACTGTTGTTGGTTTAATAGGTTGACAGCTATTCTGACTGATTGTCAAGCGAGTAAGGTCCGCAATTATAAGTCTTAAATTAGATTTTTTATTAACTTTTACATAGTATATGTAGAGTTAATATAAAGCGTTATTCCCGAATTGAGCCTACAGAGTACAGCCCTACACCGCAGTTTTGTGAAAAAAAGAAAAAAGATAACTTCTCTAAATTTCAAACTAGTAAGATTAATTTATTTTAATTATTTTTTACTTTTCCCCACTATCCTTTGTGAGCGGAATTTCATAAAATCTGTTCTTTGTAATTATTAAAACAAAAACATCTTATTATTCAATCCATATTATTTTTGTTGTTGTAAATTGAGCGTGTTTTTAAATCATTGTAATCTTAAGCTTTGATTTGATTTTTATAGCAATAGGTACTTACAATTACATATAATATTTATATTTGACACTTTTAAAATTGTATACGCTATTAACTCTTACACTACATACTGACTAAGTACGGCGGTCGTAAAAGGCTTGTTTTGCGAAACCATTAGGTAATAGAACAAACAAAATTTATTTACCACATTTTCTAATTCTGTTTTACTGTGGAATAGCAAAATTTGTTTGAAAGCTTATTACACATATAGCTTATAGTTAACACATATAGCTTATAGGTATATAGGTTTAAAAGAACCACCCCGTCGCGTCGGTCGAGTGGTTAGCGCAAACGCCTAACGTATAGCGATGCAATGGGGTTCGGGTTCGATTCTCGGCAGAGATAGACATGTATGTGTATGTGATTAGCATAGATGTCTGTATTTCTGGGGTTGGTCGTTTATTAAATATATTCTCAGTATATTTGTGTGTATTTTTGTTAAGAACTGTATTATATTGTTGTCTATCACCCTTAACATAAGCAAATAATTTGCCTACTTAGGACTTAGATCAATGTGTGTATTTTGTACTGTATTATTATTATGAAAGACTAATATAAATCATATTATAATATTAATCTTATATTTCATATCATAAAAAAAACATTAACTCAATGAAGAAAGTTTTCATTCTTCATAAAATCTCATTTTGCAGTGAAAAACTTAAAACACCGCATCCGAAACTACTTCTTTGGAAAGTTTAAAAAAACTTATTATTATGCTAATTACTTGAGATCCAAGTGGAAGTACCCAGAGTCTTGGTAAGTTCATTTTTATCGTTTTGACAATACAGCTCAGACGTTCCTCGTTCCAGGCTTAATTTTAATGCCACCACGTTCGTGTACTTAGTAAAACTTTTTCTTTTGTTCTACTTCGTAGTTTCCTTGACTTTACAAGTTAATTACTTTAATGATAACCTTGTACGCCTCATTGTGTTGTATTGTGTGTTATAATTTCCGTAAAATATAATAATATAATACCGTGATTTTGTTAAATTTTTTGAAAATTAATTACTCTTACTAAATTAATACTTATAGTCTAGTGCCAATAATTTCTTAGGACGTAAAAAAGAGTAACAGGATGAAAACTTTTCCAAACGATTTTCGCTTTTCCAAACGGTTTCATCCTGTTACCATTTTTTTGTACTTTTGACCATTTTTGAATCTTTTGACTCTGGACTATTACAGATTAAACCTTGATCTAATTGTGTCAAACTAATATACAGTATATTATAGTACCTAAACTTTTTTATACAATATTATTTTCATTAAATAGTAAACCATGATTTATATATTTACAATGTTTATCTATACTGCAAAGTTAGAAACATTGGTTAGAATTTTCGAAAGAAACCTAATAGATGTCACCACCGTCCCGAAAAAGACGATCACATATAGAATGCTTAATTCACGGAGACGGACAGCGATACGGTAGCTCACTTGGTACAGGGACGGGATGGTTTCCCAGTAGTCGCGGGTTCGAACCCCTGCCCGTGTCGTTTTATTTTTCATTCTATATTTATATAAATTTAAATAAGCTTAACATACATACTTATATACATACATGTTTATAGATATTTTCAAACACTAAACCATGATGTCGTTGGATACCATTTATATCATCATCATTTCCAGCTGATAAAAGCTGATAAAAGCTAATTTAAATATGTATATGTAAGCTAATTGACATAAACTTGTTATTTAAATTATAATGTGATAAAGAATTTTATGTAAACTTTCATTGCTTTATACGAATTTATTTATAATTATTTAAGTGAATAATTACAAATCCATAATTACATTGTAATTTTTATATTCGGGCTTAAAAATTACAATAATGATAACATTATAATATTATGTAAAAAGTTTAATATGCAATTTTACGACGCTCATATTTTCCGCCATCGAGGCTGTTAATTAATCCCACCTCACTCTCATGACGCGTCGCATGCATCACATTATTTGCAAAATAAAATATTTAAAACGCACACATCACTCCCTTCCGGTACGTGAAATAACGAGATGGTCTCACAACAGAGAGCTATCTACTAATTACTTTTTCGTCTACAACATTTTTTAAATTTAAATCGTAATAAAAACTGAAAATATTTTCTTTAAAATTCTATTACCCGACCTATTTTTTAGATACATATATACAAGAAGAAACTGTAAATGATTAGTACAAACTACCCTAATTAAGAAATCTCTGCTAGTTCGACCTATATAGCACGGAGCATTGAAACAGAATTAGCAGCTGTGCTGCATACAAATAAGACTCAATGTAACTTCAAATGGAAATTATTATATTTATTATGGTATAATTTTTGTAATAACACATATTTCTAAAATAAACTAGAAAATCTTGCCAATACTTGATAAACTTGTAGTTGCCAAAAGATATATAAATGGCAAATATAAAATCTGTTGCATTATAGAAAATTGAAGCCGCCTTGCGCTTCGACAAAGACAAATCGCTTTAAATATTATTTATCAACATATATTTTTACTGTCCCTCTTGAGAATACGAAGAGGATATTAGTATATTTGAGTCGAGAAGATATCTTTTGTCACAATTTACTTTTAAAAATAATTTGTGTACCACATTTGTAGAAAAACCTGTTTGACTATAAATTAATACTTGTTAATTTATCTAACAACAGCTTAGATGTTCAAGTGCATCAACAACAAAAAAACGATAAATATGGTACCATCTCCATCTGTAACTGTTTTATAGACTATAAAACAAATAAATATCCATGTTCCACCATTTTTTGTTATGTTGTAGTTACATTTAAGTGTTGACTCACAATGTCAACTTCAGTAATTGTGCTTCCAATTACGCGAATGTACCGTAATGGAAACAATTTTTCAGTAAGTGCTCAACTTACCCGACTGTTGTATATAAATACATATATTATAATAACTAGCAGTATATATAGTAGTGCTATATATACAGGTATATAAAATATTCCTGTATATACTCAGTACTATACTCCCAAACTTTAGTAAATTAACTAAAGTTTGGGAGTAATATTGATTACTCCCAAACTTTAGTTAATTTTTTGACTTCAATGATATTTACTGGATTAAAAATCTATGCTGAGCTCTCGTCTTAAAAAAGCAAAACAAGTTTAATTAAAGACCCTACCGGAGAGGCTCAGGTCTTTCACTATTCATGTTTCTTGTTAATTAAATGAAATAATACTTATAAATAATTTTAAGTATTTTTATGGATAGGAATGAAGAGTTACGTGAAGAAATTTTGGTAGGATGGGAAAAATAATTTTTATTTAAAATATTATTTCTGAAACAAGTCATGTCTAATCTTAACAAAAATAGTTTTAAATAATATAATGAGTTTCTGATTAAACGTGGTAAAATCTTACAAATTTATTTCAAAACCTACAATTGCTCAGTCCATTCCACTTAGGTTAACCAGAACAAGATTTATATGACCAACTTACGAGCGCATACTATTTATGCTTTAAGAATTATTTTAATTAAAGTTGTCGCCTTTATTATTTTTACAAGCTGATAGTAGCTTTAGTAATGAATTGATATGTTTTTAAACAAAACTGACTTGCAATAATAATTTATATTTTTATTTTATGAAATGTCTGTCTTTCTTTAGTTGCACTGTTCCTAAAATAGATAGCAAATAAAGCCATGACGATGAACTGGCGAAGAGTTCTATTGTCGAGTTTTAGAGAATTACTTCAACTTGCAAATACTTGCAACCTCAGTGAGTTTTTGATTATTTTTTTATTACCAAGAAATCATCGATATCTAAATGAACCATTCAAATATTATGTAGTTAAATAGAATTTATCTGGTTCATCATAATGGTTTGTTTAGAAACAATGAAAGGATGAAATTAAATTATTATTCAAGGTCTTGAATATTTTTTTGAAAATACAATAGCAATATCAGTTGTTCTTCATCTAACTTCAGTTATTGAATCGCAAATCGAAAATTAAAAACATAAATGACATTTTTTTACTTTTGTTGTAAATGGTTTTGTATAAAATATCATAATTTTTATACTAACAAATGTTCTTTTTACCATTTACAATTTTTAACGAGTAAATAAACATCAGACTCATGAAGCTTAGTTTTTTAAATATATTTTCATTTTTAAAATTACTAACATAAACAACAAATAAACTCTCATGCTTAACACCAGAGGTCCATTACAAAAACCATTAACTTTGTGCAATTGTGTTTAACCATTTTGGGTGATATAAATGAAAACATATCAATACAATCCAATAAATTAATAACTCCTAAGTGCCAAAAATATAAATACAATTCAATAAAATAAGAACTCCTAAGTGCAAAAAATATGTTTTAAATAGTTAACAATTAGATCTTTAATTATAATTACTTAAAATGTAATAAAATAGGGTAGAAATATGGATAAATTACATTTGCAATTTTAGTCCGTGCACGGAATAAAAGATGCTTCTTTTGTTAACTGATTATAACGCAGTTGAAATAGTGCTGGAAAACTGATATTGTAAGTTTGTTAACAATAAAAAAAAATGTTATGTTAACAATAAATAAACATTGGTTAGGATTTTCGAAAGAAACCTAATAGATGTCACCACCGTCCCGATAAAGACGATTACATATAGAATGCTTAATTCACCGAGACGGACAGCGATACGGTAGCTCAGTTGGTAGAGCGACGGGACGGTTTCCCAGTAGTCGCGGGTTCGAATCCCTGCCCGTATCGGTTTATTTTTCATTCTTTATTTATATAAAAATTAATAAAAAAAAGTTTATTCAGAAATGTTTAAGAAAAGATATTTAATATACCTATATTTAACATACCTATATTATATACTCATTACTCCATCCAGATGGCGGTTTGGGTAAAAAACGTATTCGCATTTTAAACTGTTCTATTATCCGTAGTCTCTTTATTATATTTGCTTTTAATTTAAGTTGTATAATGTCCCATTCAAATTCGTAAGGTTATAGTTATTGCTTTTTTCCAATATTTGACTCTATTTTATTATTTCATCTGTATAATAAATATTATACAAATTTCTCTATTAAACTTTTATTCACACAGTTTTTTAACACCCGACTAAAAAGAGGGGTGTTATAAGTTTGACCTGTCGATCTGTGTATCTGTGTATATGTGTATCTGTGTATATGTCTGTGGCAAATTTCCGGCCAAACGCGTGGACGGATTTGAATGCGGTTTTTTTTAATCGAAAGCTATGCTCGTCGAGATGGTTCTTATTTATGTTTGATTGAAATAGTAATAGTCGTCTCCAAGATATTGACGTTTTATTCGTGCGGGGAGAGGTTCTTATGCAATAATTAGCTGTTTGCGGCCAAACGCGTGAACGGATTTGAATGCGGTTTTGTTTAATCGAAAGCTATGCCCGTCGAGATGTTTTTTATACATGTTTGATTGAAATAAAAATAGTCGTCTTCAAGATATTGACGTTTTATTCGTGCGGGGAAGAGGTTCTTATGCAATAATTAGCTGTTCCTAGCGGTGTCGCCAAAAGGTTTTAACACTTAGGTACTGAGGTAAAGTACTTTATTAGGGATAGCTGTTGCCCGTGACTGCGTCCATGGAGACTGTAAAAAAATATTTATATGGCTTATGATCGTAGTCATAAAGAATCACAGGCAACAGCTAGTGATAATAAAAAATCCTTCATCATAGTGTTATTAGTGATTGTAAATCATTTTAATTCTAAATGTTTATATTTATTAATATGCGTATATATGAAACCTACCTACCTACCCATATGAAAAAGTCTTGAATCATGTTACTTAATACATTTATAATTTATTACATTGTCTAAACTTTCACGTGGATCCTTATTTTATTAAATATAATATATATTTCTCTTAATAAATATAACCTATGTACATCATAATATAGGATTCTAATGCTAAAAGATTTTTTTAAATCGGTCCCGTAGTTTCGGAGCCTATTCGATTCAAAGAAACAAACAAATCTTTCCTACTTAAACAATTAAATTTTTTTTAGGTTCATTTAGTACCATTCAGAAATTAGTAACATAAGTTTAAAAAGCAGAAAAAAAATTAAATTAAAAATTTAAAAAACCCCCGATACAAAAAGACCTCTAAAAAGAGTAAAAATAATATTTTTATGTACTTATTGAACTCATTGCGTCGGGGGACCGTTTAATAAAGGAAGAAATTAAAATGCAAGTAAGTTAACAAGGCAAATAAAGAAATTACGATATCGAATCGTATAGTCCAAGTCCTCAATGATTAACTTCGTAATATATACACTATCAACGTACGTACAACGGTCCCCCGACGCAACGACTTCAATAAGTACATAAAAATATTATTTTTACTCTTTTTAGAGGTCTTTTTGTATCGGGGGTTTTTAAATTTTTAATTTAATTTTTTAAGTAGGATGTAAGTATTGTATTTATTGATTTTTTTTACTAACCATAGTCTTGTAGCTAAAACTATTATTATTAGTTACTTTATTCAGAACTGAATGTTAATAATTTAGTATCGAAATGCAAATAATACAGTAAATATTTTAATATTTATTATGTTATGGATATATGAGATTTAGTCGTTATGGTGTTAGGTGTGAGTTGTCATTGAATAATTTTACTCCGCAAAGATCGGACAAAAGTCTAATGCAACCTTTTGGTTGACTATTTTCTTAACGTATCACAGTGCTCTCAAAGTTTGGAAATTTACTTACTTATAAAATATTACTTTTAGTTGGTTTAATGTACAACATGCTTAAACCATTATACTTTAATTAAAAGTTATTGTTAGTAGGTATCATAAATCATATTTAATATCATGATACTAATGCAACAAGCATTGCCAGCCTTTTTGGAAGTAGTTAAAAAGTAAATAAGTACTTTTTGATGGCACCCAACTCGTATTGGTTTGGTAACACCAGTGAACGTTCTTAAAAACTTCTTGAAATTTTCGTTGAAAATTTCTTGAAAACATCACTGGTGAGAACGTCATCAATGCTATGCAACAAGTAGTAGATATGTTGTTATTATTATTATTATTATAAAAATAATATTTTTTGTAATGTGTATTTTTTGTCAGTATTTAACTCTAAATTAAAGAAGGGAATTATATTTTTACGGTTCTTCTTAGTACATTTCGTACTTCTAGTAAAAATGAAATTATATTATCTTTTAGTTTGACTGTACGTTTTTATTTGAATTTTGGAGAAATTTCCTTATTACCCCGGATGTACTAATTTCCATTGATCTTATTTTAGTTCCTTATAATAAAATGATTATAGTTAATTACTACATACATCATTATAAATCATACATATAATCTAATTAAAAAATAATAAATTCACACCATATTAATATTTGCTTAATTTATGGAACTTATTCATAAGTAATTGCAGAAAAATAACGCATTATCAAATGTATTTAAATTAGAGTGAGCAAATTATGGTGACTTTTAATATATCAAATTACAATTCATTATTATATGCTTCCAAAAAGGTTTAACGCCCTAAAAGTTCAGCGGAAAATTCCTATTGTATTTCAGCGGTGCTTAAGTAATTCAAGAAGTTAGCTCATAATTTCTCTCACTAGTTCTTACAGGTTAATTTATTGTTTTGAACACTAACTAGCCAACCCCTTAATTATTTCTGAGAATTATTTAATTACAACATTACTATGTCCAAAAAGTAGATTTATTAAGAATATAAACTTCTTTGTTTATAGCTTGGCTAGGAAACAATTAATTACTAAATTAAATTATAAACTATTATAGAATGGATTTGACGAATCTATAAAATCTTTAATGTTTTTGCTTTTGATAGTCACTTATGGATATATCTTAAAATTATAACAAAAAAATATATACATATAACTTAAATAAAATTATTTTACAAATTAAATTAATTATTATTTTGCATTTGGAATCTCTTATTCACTGGTCAATCGGTTTTAATTTTTCGATATTAAAAAAGAGTGCAGTAATAAAGAGAATCGAATTTCTTTGATACGCAATACACAAAATTATATATTGCTATTTGAAGGTACAATGAACAAACAAAGAATGTTTGGAACAGAAAAAGATCCGGTCGTACCTACTCGCACTTTATTATTGAATTAATATTAGTATTTCGTATGAAAAATTCAATCAAAACAATAATAGAAAAAAATCGAAGCATATTCTACAAAAGCAAAAAATATATATAGAGAAAATCATACAACACCTAGAACCATGTAACATGACACGACTCAATAGTTTTGCGGGCTAGTGAATTGATAATTTTAAAAAATTTTAAGATGCTAAAATCAGAATTTTTTTTTTAACCGGCACGCATAGGACAGGAAAACAACATTTCCTGACGAAAAAATTATTCAAATTATCAAACGTGTTTACAAAGGAAACAAAATAGCTTCCTTATTAAATATCAAGGTATAATGTGGATACTATGCAACGTGAGAGAGGGTTTAATGGGACACGATTCTTGAGATTTTTTTTGCAACACGATGTATATCCACAATCAAGAATGGCCTTTTTAGCAATATTCGGTACTGGGTAAAAGCTTCATATACCCCAACGTGGTTGGAAAAGTTTGAACTTCATCAGCGCTGAAAGTTTCCGTCATATTTAAATTATTCCAGTTCCTGTCGACGATCATCTTTGTGGCGGCCTCTATTGCCAGCAGCTCCATCTGGAAGACGGTGCAGTGGCCAGTCAAGCGGTACTTCCTATAGTGTGTCTCTCTCCCTTCCACACTGTATATATGTTCTTACCATTCATGCTGTGGTATTGGATAGATTCCGAGGTAGCTTCGTGGATGCACGTATATTCTATCTCCTATCGATCCGAGGGTTGGGTAAGGTCGTGATGCTCTCCAGCCAGTATTTATCCTTGATGTATTTTAGGGGGCGTCCTCGTCGGGTTTCATATATTAGGGCGTGCTCCGCGATTTGCAGGTCCAGTGGCAGCAGTCCGACCAAAAAGTGACCGTATTGACTTCGAGACGTAGTGACTTCGAGACGGTGCGATGTGTACGGCGGATTTTTTGGACAAATTCTCGTTGTATTGATGACAGCTGCTTCTGGGACTTATCGTTTTTCCAGTGCCGGCACCTACATCCCTGCTGCGTTCGACAATATGGGCACGATCACGGCCATGTAAATGCGACGTGTGATTGGGGGGTTTAAGCCCCATATCGCCTTCGTGGCTTGAAAGAATTGCCCATGGATGTTTAAGGCTTTACTGGTTGTTGCAGAGATGTGTTTTTCGAAAGTCAGTTAGGAATCGATGGTGATACCCAGAATTTTTATGTTGTTCTCTATCTCCAGGTGAGGTGGGCCCCATTCTGCAGCTGGGATTGTCGTACCGTAATTTCCAGATGATCACCATCGATTTCGTCTTTATTGGTGCGAATATTAGTTCGTTGGTGCGGCCCTGTTGCCGTACCAGCTCCAGGACTGAGTTGGCTTCGGCTTGAATTTTTATGGTTTTGAGGCCCGAAAAGATCATCGCTACGTCATCCGCGATGGCCTGACGGTATACTCCAAGCTGTTCCAACAGCTTCGGCTCATCCAGAAGCGAGTTGAGAAGGACGTTCCAGAAGAACGGCCCTCCCACCTACACCTGGGCGCAGCCTTTTGTGGTGTTTCTTACCACTTTTTCCCCCTGGTAGTTTACTCATACCGTGCGGTTCCTTAGGTATATATTATATTTAAACTTAATACCTGCACTGCCATAGAACAGTTATATAATATTCTTATAACATTCACAAAATTAACTTATTAATGGCCTGGGTATGACAGTACCTGATTAGAACAGTGACATTTATATTAAAATAAACATCTAGATTTTTACTATTCATCTATATTAATTTTTGTAAAAAAAAATAAGGTATGTCAAATACAGTGTAAGATCATTACACAGGCACATAAAAAAGTATAGCGATCCAGTAAGTAGACCCCTATGTTTATATCCTATATTTTTTGGAATGCTGAAACAGAATATGACATCCACAATTCGCCAAACCATTTCATTTTCCCTCTATCAACCCCTTATAGAGAGTGTGAAGAAATGAAAATTGAATTCGATAAAAGATCGATATGTTTATAGATTCCTATGTTTTTTGGGGTGCTGAAACCGAGTATGTCTTCTACAAGTCGCTAAACGGGGTTAATAGATTGAGAATTGGTTGAACCAATGAACCAATTGTCATCTATTCTCACCCCCTATCCGTATAGGTAATAGATGAAAATTGGGTTTCGATGAAAAATCGATATGTATATGGATCCCTATGTATTTTGTAGACTATGTAGACTGAATCTGTCCTCCAGAAGTTGCAAAACTACCTTCAGTAGTTTTAATTTCTTCTTATAAATATTCTTGATTCTGGATGATGATGGCTTTATTTTCTTCCCTAGTCCTATTTTGGTAAATCTTTCTTCAAATTCCAATAGTTATCTGCTTAAAAGGTAAAATTCTATTTGCTTTAACAATAACATTTCATTTCTTCTAATTGGGACTCAAGAAATTAATACTCCATTTCTTATAGTTATTTAGAAATTGAAAAGTTATAACTTTAGCAGTGCTCTAGTGCTGCTTAGACAAAATTTCGTACCCAATATCACTTTCATGTAAGAACGCGTTATTTATTAATACATTTCTGTTTCTGCCGTTTAAAATTATTTAGCGCTGTAATTGTTTTTAATAATAAGCTGAAAATAATAATAATAGAATTAGCAATTTTGAGCATTTTCTTTAAGAATTCCTTTAAATTGAAATAAAAGTTAAAGACTAAAATTCCTTTAAAGTAGGAAAGTTTCATTGAAATTACTACAAAAAATAACAGAAAAAGCATAGATGATCAAAAGGTTCATAATATCATTTAATAAAGCTCACTACTCCTTGTTAATTAATCTTACTACAGACCGTGGTATTATTAAAAATACACACTCTTTGTACCAGTTGGGAAATAAAGTGATGTCTGACAAAGAGTGCTACTTATTAATTCCATACCATATACCAAATATCAAATAATAGAAGAAAATCTCATATAAAGCAAAAAGTATGTATGTAGTAGTTTTAAAACGTATAAAACTTCTAGGTTTAGAATAACGGATTAAAGCTTCTTTTTGCCAACTAATCTAATAAGGTAATCTAAGAAAATGTTACTAATTTACAAAATATCCAGACATTATTAGTAACCGTACTATATCCAAACTTGGTTTTGTTATTCTTATTATACGTTTAAAACATTATTATTAATAAGAGGAGCTTTATAATAATTTAATATTAATATATATTGTTTTAATAAAAACATATAAAAAAATATTGCTCAAATTGTTATCTTACAATATAATATTAGCAACATGTTGTTAACTGTGATTATTAATTGGCTACTCTATTTCGATAAAGTTTAGATTAAACATTATTTAATCAGATATATTTATATACAACATGAGAAGTTAAATATTTAAAATATTTATAGACTAGATCTGCCTTTAGTAACTCTAAATATATGGAATGATTTGCCAGGTCTTGTAAACTACATCTGAAACTCCACAAATTTAATTCAAAACCTACAATTGCTCAGTCCATTAGTTATAGCTAACCAGAACAAGATTTATTTATAAGGCAGGATCTGCAATATCTAAACAGTATACACTATTTATGGTTACAATCTACAGAAGGAAACCGTTGATAACAAACGGACGGGAACAAGATATTATAATGAAATTGTTGCTTAAGCTACATAAGTTTATATAACATTCCTATTTAATGAAACGTTCTCTAAGGTCAATCCAAAGTAGAATAACTTTAAATTGACTTCTTTAATAATGCTTTGACTCTTGGGCATATTAATTTACTGTAATATGTTACATATAGACAGAATTACCTTCTAGTGGTACCTCCCGAAAGTCAAGGTACTGAAGTTCTTTCCAAAATGAAGATCCAAAGATTGCTGACTGAAAATGTGTTTGTTTATGTAATTATTTACGAGCCAAAAGTAGTAATATTTTAAGAAAATAATAATTGCTACATCTACGTCGTGTAAGTTGATGCTGCTTTTTATATTATATGCTGTAGATATTAGATATTTTGGAGTAGTTTACATTTATCTTTTTTAGAAAAGATAAATGTAAAATCTATTTAAAAATTTAATTGTCGTTTTAATAGGTAGGATAGAAGAAGGCTTATGATTTGAGCGATAAAAAGCAGTTGAGTTCGTTAAAAAGCAGATTTTTTTTATACGGCTTAGACTATGAAAATGATCACCAATTGAGCTTATCAAAGTAAAATTACTTAAAATGTATTAAAAACTGGTGATTGATTAATATAAGAATTATTTAACTTGTAAATAAACGAAAATTTTTCACATTTTATAATTTTATTATCTTGCCCTACAATAAGATACTTCTCGACCTTAGGTATAAATAATTATCAGAGCAGACGTAAAAATAAAATACCCAGATTCAGTGAGCTTATTAACGACCTGCAATTTGAACCTAATTGGACAATTTCATTATAGTACGTTATTTTTAAATAGTTTGTATAAACGATAAATGTTAAATACTCCAAAATATCTGATATTTAGTTTTATACTTTATTTTTTATTAAAATACTAAATAATTAAAAAAAAATGTTAAGATATGAATGGTAGGAAAAGAGGCTAAGTAGAACATAGGATATGTATGCGTGAACACGTACTTGCTACTTAGCATTTTCACACTGTATAATGTATTAACGCCCTTATGTCATAATAATAATTAATTATAAAAATACGTTAATTAGGTTACTAATTACATTCTTGGTCAAGTCCAAGTAAAAAACACTCCTAGAAATTCTAACTACTTTTAAATGAACGAGTCTAATTTGCTACAATTTCATCTTAATGCTGAGGAACTTTGGAATAAATTGAAACTGAACCTAAAACAACATCAAAATATTTTTTTTAGCTCACAACCAACACTGTTATTACTATTTACACACATATTATATTCCCATGCATCGTGGAATCGCTGATTAGACGATGGTGCAATATATCAAGCATTCTTCATAAGAATCCAAGAGCGGAACCCTAAGATATCTGAAACCTTTGTTTGTCCCGCTTATTATACTGTAATTCTTTTAATTATAATTTCAATTATTTAAATCAGTCTTGTATCCAACTTTGAGCAAGTCACACGTAGCTTTGTAAATTAGTTATACTTATTAAATTTTAAGTCAAGAAGTTGTATTATTTTGGATCCTCCGGTTGTGACCGTCGTAATTGGTGCAGTCGGTAGGATAGCCGTAAATTAAAGTCAGTGAATCGATCAAGGACGTCGGCTATCTGGAACCTACACCGTGTTGCAGCAGGAGGAGTTTCCAAAAATTGAAACACCAAAGGTACGATTTTTTTATAAGTACTTTAGAATCTTTCTGAAGTTGCTTCCATTTAATTCCTAAGTTATTCCTTATAATTATCCAAGATTTTCCATCCACGGCAATCTGGGACCCCTAGGTTAGATAATCATAGGAGAAATCATATTTTAGATCTTAATAGAGATTTAAATTATAGTAGTGTAGACAATATGGCTGATTTAGAGAATATATATAAAGCTATTCGATTGATCCCGGAATTTGACGGGAACCCTAATATTTTGACCCGATTTATAAGAATTTGTGATCAATTAGTTAACGATTTTATTAGTACTGAGCCCGGTCAGCAATTAAGAAACCTAGCATTAATAAATGGCATTCTAAATAAAGTTACGGGGCCCGCCGCCCGAATGATTAATTCCAACGGTATTCCGGAAAATTGGGCAGGTATCCGTAATGCTTTAATAAATAATTTCGCGGACCAGAGAGATGAGACCTCATTATATAACGATTTAGCTCTGTTAGTTCAAGGTTCAGCAACACCTCAGGAGTATTATGAAAAATGTCAAAATTTATTTAGCACTATAATGACCTTTGTCAGTTTGCATGAAACCGTACCTAGCACAGTAGATTCAAAACGAAAACTATATCAAAAATTAACTTTAAAATCCTTTTTACGTGGCCTTCGCGATCCTCTAGGATCTAGAATACGGTGCATGCGACCTGACACAATTAAAAAAGCTTTAGAATTCGTTCATGAAGAGATGAATACATTATATTTACAGCAGCGTAACGAAAATGTTCCTGAAAAGAGATCATTCCAGCCTAATCATCAGGTTAGTGTATTTCCTAAATTTTCTTTTGGCCATATGCAACCGCCTTTTTCAATGGGAGCCTCAAGACCGAATTTTGCACCCCCTAAACCTTTGAATATGCAAGCGTATTCAAGGCAAATAGTTCCACAAAATCAACCTGTACCGATCTGGCGTTCTCAGGCACCTCAATACCGTGGGCCTACTAGAACTCAACAGATATTTGGTGCCCCTCCACCAAATTATAGACCCCAAAGTAATGTATTTAAAATTGCACCCCCGAAAAATTCTTTTAATAACAATAATTCACCACAGGCCATGAGTGGTATAAGCCATTATGTACCGAAACAAATACCTAATCGCCAACCCTGGGATTGGTCCAAATCAGGCAATCCGTCTCCTTCAAATTATTTTAAAACGAGAGAGGTAAATTTTAATGAGTCTTACGACCCCTATAATGAATATTATCAAAATGACTACTACAATGACTACCCCTCTACTGACTATTATACTGAGTATTATTATGAACCACCTCAATGTACAGAAACTTATACGATAGAAGAGACAGACAATACTAGCCCCAACGAAGCCATCCCCAATGAGGATTTTCAGGAGGACCCCAAATCAGACACATTAAAATAGAACTTAACCTACAGACACAAAGACATTTACCGTATATACAAATATCAAACCCGCCTCTGAGATTATTAGTAGATACAGGAGCTAACCAGTCTTTTATTAGTCCTGAAACTGTGCAACGTTTTTATTCACATTTGACTTGTAATTATGATCCATTTGAAGTAACGAATATACATGCGACTACACGAAATGAATATTCCATTACTATACCTTGTTTTCAGGAATTTAATGAAAATGATGATTTAACTTTATATATATATAAATTCCATGAATATTTCGATGGTCTAATTGGTTATGATTTACTTGAAAAACTAGAATCTAATATTGACTTGAAAAATAAAATGTTAATAACTCGAAACTCTAAAAATCCTTTAATAATGTATGACTCTCGAAATTGTAATTTATATGAGGATATTATTCCTGCAAATTCATCAAAATTGGTTCGAATTCCTATAAATTACCATGATGGCGATGTTTTAATTACAGAACAATACATTTCAGGTTGTGTTATTGCTGATTGTATTACCACAGTGAGCGATAACCGCGGTATTTTACAAGTGACAAATCCCACTCGTCATGATTTAGTTTTTTCTATGGACCGACCTGTAGACGCGGAGTTATTTAATATTCAGTGCACGCGTACTAAACAACTACCTAATCGAGTTAAGGAGGTGTTGTCACGTTTACGCATGGATCACTTAAATGTAGAAGAAAGAGCTAACTTAGAGTCATTATGTTCACAATACGCTGACGTTTTTTATATAGAAGGAGAGCCACTTACATTTACAAATCAAATTAAACATACAATAAAAACTACTGACGAACAACCAATTTATACTAAAAGCTATAGGTATCCATTTATACATAGGCAAGAGGTCCAAGACCAAATATCAAAAATGTTAGAACAGGGTATCATCCGCCCTTCTGTATCACCATGGAGCTCCCCTATCTGGGTTGTTCCTAAGAAAAAAGATGCATCAGGTAAAACAAAATGGCGCATAGTTGTTGACTTTAGAAAACTTAACGAGAAGACAGTCGACGATAAGTATCCTATCCCGAATATAAACGACGTGCTAGATAAATTAGGTAACTGCCATTATTTCACTACTTTAGATCTTGCAAGCGGATTCTACCAGGTTGAGATGAATCGTGAAGATATTTCTAAGACAGCATTCAATGTAGAGCACGGACACTTTGAATTCTTGCGTATGCCAATGGGCTTAAAAAATTCACCGTCTACATTTCAACGTGTGATGGATAATGTACTCAGAGGTCTTCAAAACGTTGTTTGCCTCGTATATCTTGATGATATAATTGTTTTTAGTGTCTCATTGCAAGAACATATAGTAAATTTAAAGAAAGTATTTCAAAGATTACGAGAATCAAATTTTAAAATACAAATGGACAAATCGGAATTTTTAAAGCTAGAGACGTCATACCTCGGGCATATAATTAGTAAAGACGGCATTAAACCTAATCCTGACAAGATTAAAGCTATAGAAAAATTTCCTATACCAAAAACTGTTACAGAAATTAAACGTTTTATTGGTCTTTTAGGTTACTATCGTAAGTTCATCCCTGACTTCGCTCGTTTGATAAAACCTATGACTCAATCACTAAAAAAAGGATCAAAAATAAATATAAATAATGACGACTACATTAATTGCTTTGAAAAGTGCAAGACTTTACTCAGTAACGCACCGATACTTCAATATCCCGACTTTAATAAGGATTTTATATTAACTACGGACGCCTCTAACTTTGCTATTGCTGGAGTACTTTCTCAGGGACAAATAGGAAGTGACAAGCCTATAGCGTACGCATCTCGAACCCTAAATACTAGTGAAATAAATTATAGTACGATTGAAAAAGAGCTTTTAGCTATCGTTTGGGCAACTAAATACTTTCGCCCTTATCTCTATGGTCGTAATTTTAAGGTCGTAACCGATCACAGACCACTTCAATGGGTAATGAATTTAAAGGAGCCTAACTCACGTCTTACCCGGTGGCGACTTAAATTAAGTGAGTACAATTTTACTACAGTTTACAAGCCAGGCAAATTAAATACCAATGCGGACGCCCTCTCTCGAATAGAAATTAATATTGAAGACGTTAGTTCTATCGTGGTTAACCCTTCTGAAAAACCACCCTCGTTAGACGGATCCTCCACTGAAACAGCCCATAGTACGTCTACTGAAACAGCCCATAGTACATCTACTGAAACAGTCCATACCAGTGTCGAGCACCCCATCTTAGAAGTTCCAATTTCTGACGAGCCCTTGAATAAGTTTAGCCGACAAATATGTTTTGTAGTAGTGGGAGATATAAAAAAACGCCCGACAGTAACAAAGCCCTTTGAAACGCACACTAGGACGACTATACAATTATCAGAATCTAACCTTGAAAATGACGTAATTAATGCTGTTAGAGAATACATTAACCCTAAATTTAAAACCGGTATTCTAATAAACCCTTTTCTTGCTATGTACAAAATAATTCCAATTATTCAAGATACATTTAAAAATTCTGCTATGAATTTAGTCCTTACAAAAAATGAAATTGAAAATGTTAAAGAGTTTTTAAAACAGCAAGATATAATAAAAAAATACCACGAAGGTAAAACAAATCACCGTGGCATTAATGAATGCTACCGCGCCCTTTCCGTTAAATACTATTGGCCAAAAATGAAAGATCATGTAACAAAATATATCAATGAATGTAGTATCTGTGGGCAGGCTAAATATGATCGGAATCCCATTAGACAGCAATTTTCTCTAGTTCCACCCCCAACTAAACCTTTTGAAATCATTCATATGGACCTTTTTACTGTACAAAATGAAAAGTTTGTTACCCTCGTTGATGCTTTTTCAAAATATTCACAAGCTTATTATCTTCGAGATGGTACCGCTCTTAGTGTGATTCAGGCATTTTTAAAATTTTGCACTCATCACGGCGTTCCATTCACCGTTGTTACTGATCAGGGAACGGAATTTACAAACGCTCTTTTTTCTGAATTTACCCGACTTCATAAAATACAGCATCACAAAATTCTAGCACACACCCCTAATGAAAATGGCATTGTAGAAAGATTTCATTCTACAATACTTGAACATTTAAGAATTTTAAAAATAGAAAATAAAAATGAATCTATTATTAATTTAATGCTATATGCATTATTAGCGTATAACAGTTCTATACATAGTTTCACAAATTGTAGACCTATAGACTTAATTACAGGACATTTTGACCCTCGTGACCCTGTAAACGTTAACATGACTGAACATTTACTACAACAATACATTCAAGACCATAGACAGAGAATGATTAAAGTATACGATCTTATAAATGGGACTTCTTTACAACAACGGACTATACTTACTGAAAATCGCAATAAGAATCGAGAGCCTGAAAGGGAATACACCCCTAATGAACAAATATTCGTTCGAAATCCTATGGCGAGTAGGCAAAAATTAGCTCCACGTTACACACAGGATGCTGTCCTTGCTGACCTTCCTATACACATATACACAAAAAAGAAACGCGGTCCGGTAGCTAAATCACGCCTAAAAAGAAACCCTAAAGAACCCGTATTTTTACAGGATACTACTAACGTCTCTACTCCAACTGACACGAGGACAAGAAGTAACGATTAACTCATTAGAATCCGGTCCTGGCTTACTCCCGTTTACACTTGGCGAAACAAAAATCATATCTCATTATCATTCATTTTTAAATAACATTGACCTTGATGATGTTAACAACCAAACCTTATTAGTTAAATTTCAAATATCTAAAGTTAAATCAAATTTAAGTAAAATAACATCTCTTTATGAACCTCACCTTGATTACCTTAATACTAAATTAGATAATTTAATTGCCCTGCTTAAAACCTTTGAGCATAATCGTAATAAACGAGGACTCATTGATGGCCTTGGTTCCGTTATTAAAAGTATATCCGGTAATCTAGATTATACTGATGCCATTAAATATAATAAAGCAATACAAGCTCTTCAGAATAACGAATTAAAATTACAATCGAAACTCAACGAACATATAAGTTTAAGTAAAGAATGGTCATTATCTTATTCAAAAGTCTTAGACAGCATAGTAAAAAACCAGGATAATATCACTAGAGTACTAAACTCTGTTATTAATAACGTTTACAGTAAGGAAAATTATGCCCATATGGCCCAATATCTTATGATATTAGGCGATAATATAGATATTCTATCGGAAGAACTGCATAAGCTAGAAAATTCTCTCGCTTTTATACGTGCATTGAGCACACCTCATTCTATAATTAGCTTAGTAGAATTAGACAAAATATTAAGAAAGCTAAGGATTTTATATTCAAAGGATGAAATCCTAAGTTTAGAACTTAGAAGTTATTACGATATAATTAGAATAGGTTATTTCTATATAGGTAACCAAATAGTTATAGTTTTAAAAGTACCCATTGCCGTACCCTTATCCTATGACCTCTACCGATTATCAATTGCCCCTAATAAATTTAACCAGGTCCTTTTACCCAAACTACCCTTTATAGAAATTTCTAGTAAGAATTCTATGTACATAGAGGCTGAATGCCCGAAGATAAACTCTCTGTATCTTTGTGAAGAAAATACTAACTATATAACCCGAGATGAACCTGACTGCATCCGCAACCTGATCGAGAAACAAGAACTTGATTCAACCTGTAAATTAACATCTGTTATCCTAAAGAATGAAGCACTGGAGCAATTGGACGAAAAACACTACATCTTAAGTTTTCCCACTCCAATGAAAATTAAGATATCCTGTGGTCAAGAAATATATAAGACACTTCAAGGGAGTTTCCTAGTATTAATCCCTATTAACTGCTATGTCAAGACATCTTCATTCACCGTTGTCAATTCAAACGACTACATAAAAGGATACGCTTTAAGGATAATAGACTTACCTAATCGTGTAGATCAAGAAGAAACCAATATTTCTCCTGTAACATTAAATTCAATTAATCTTCAAACGCTACACTCAATTAATTTAAGAATATCCGAACAAACTCCAGTCAGACTTACTTCACTTCAAGATAACAGCATGATCAAGATAACAACGATTCCTGTATACTTAATGCTAATCGGAGCAATCATGTGCTGTATGGGTCTGGCGTACAAAAGATATTATTGGAAACGTTCTAAAGGAAACAATCCCCCTGAACAAAAGAATACTGAAGTCAAAAACGAAGTTCATCCCCACGAGATAAGAGTGGACCACGGCAACATCTCAGCAACTCTCTCGAGGAATAGTTGCTGATCTGCGGAGGGAGGTATTATATTCCCATGCATCGTGGAATCGCTGATTAGACGATGGTGCAATATATCAAGCATTCTTCATAAGAATCCAAGAGCGGAACCCTAAGATATCTGAAACCTTTGTTTGTCCCGCTTATTATACTGTAATTCTTTTAATTATAATTTCAATTATTTAAATCAGTCTTGTCTCCAACTTTGAGCAAGTCACACGTAGCTTTGTAAATTAGTTATACTTATTAAATTTTAAGTCAAGAAGTTGTATTATTTTGGATCCTCCGATTGTGACCGTCGTAATTCACACATATATTAATATTTTCACTAAAACGAGTACGCACAGAATTCTTTTTATTGAAAATATTACACAAAACATTTTGATTACACTTTTAAGCAATGTAGATAGGCACTTCTCACAATTATTAATAAAATGTAATACATTTATCATTGATATGGTCTACGAAATTATGTGATGCGATTTGATTACTTGATATGTCATTATTATTGACTTCAAGGGTGCATAGGTATTTTTATTTTTCAACCCATACTTACGATATACTTTATTGATACTTACTAACGATATTGTGCTATCTTAGCTGTGACTGTACGAGGTCACAGCAAAGACAGCTCATTTTTAGTGAAGAAATAATGCTTTATAGTACTTAAAATATTGTTTATTGATTAATAATAAAGCAAGTATTTTTTTTTTACAACAAAGCGGTCAGTATATTGGTCTACACACCTCTCCCTTCATAACAATTTTATTGTTTAATTTAGTGCTATCAATGTATTATTTGTGTCACTGTTAACTTTTCAATTTAGAATCAGATATTATTGTAAAATATATAAATAAAACTTGGTTAATTTTTTAATCTTTATATATTTATTTTTAGTTTATATTTAAATATTTACTTTTTATTGTGTGTATGTATTTTGCTTATTGGACATTGGAGTGTGAGAGCTAGCTAGCTCAGTCGGTGTTATGACGTTTCATAAAAAATTGGCGTGAAGTATAATATACAGTAGCCCTATTTGGTTGATTCTATATTATAGAATTAAATATAGTTCGTATACGGCAAGTATACCTTTACCACTTTCCATATATACTATACAGACATATAAACATTATAAATTAATATATACATAAATAAATTTTCATATGCACATTTATAGTGTCTGTCTGTGGCATCGTAGCAGTCAAACGAGTGAACGCGGTTAAATTGCGATTTCTTTAATCGAAATCCCGGTCCCGCTGTGATGGTTGTTAGATATGTTTGATCGAAATAAGTACGGGAGACCGAGACTTGTGATAGGAATAAGTAGACAGTAACAATAGTGGCGAAATAGATAGTACTGTAGTTAATATAAAAAAGAACAAAAAATAACGCCGCAACTATTGGCTCACTTCCCACGAGAACCTGTGGAACCAGGACTTTTGTAGAAGGACGTAGGGTTTTTTCAAAAAAACCCTTCCAAAAAAAAGCATTCCAAAATCGACACCAGAAAATCCAGTAGCATTATACGACAGGGTAACCAGCCCCAAATAGGAAATGTTACTTCTAAATCCAGTAGCATTATACGACCGGGTAACCAGCCCCAAATAGGAAATGTTACTTCTAAATCCAGTAGCATTATACGACAGGGTAAACAGCCCCAAATAGGAAATGTTACTTCTAAATCCAGTAGCATTATACGACCGGGTAACCAGCCCCAAACAGGAAATGTTGCTTCTAAATCTAGTAGCATTATACGACCGGGTAACCAGCCCCAAATAGGAAATGTTGCTTCTAATCCCAGTAGCATTATACGACAGGGTAACCAGCCCCAAACCGGAAATGCTTATAATAATCATTCTTCTTCTCCCGTCATATTAGGTGTTCCAAATACACTCATACAAGAAAATCATGACGAATATATTTATGAAATTACAAGGAATTTAACAAAAAAATATTTACCTTATATTTGTGTACCGACATCTGTTTCAAATAAACCGTTGACCTTTTTAGTAGATACCGGTGCTTTTGTAAGTTTAATTAAACAATCTTCTATTGACAAAATGCCTAAAATAAATAACAATATAATTCAGATTAAAGGCATCGATTCTAATAGTGATAACTGTGTTACAACCTTAGGTCACATATCAGTATCATTCTTATCAGAAAATAGGACTACTCTTCATGACCTCCATATAATTCCAGAACTTGACCTTCCCTATCACGGTATAATAGGTACCGATTTCCTTAGCAAATCAAAAAGTAACATAGATTATACAAAAAACATTCTTACAATTAATGATATCCAATTTAAAATATTATTTAATTTAATAAATTTAATTTACCGCCCCGTTGGTCGAGTGGTTAGCGCAGACGCCTAACGTGTCACGGCGCAATGGGGCTCGGGTTCGATTCCCGGCGGAGACAGGCATTTATGTGATGAGCATAGATGTCTGTGTTTCTGGGTTTGGTCGTTTATTATATATATTCTCAGTATTTATATGTGTATTACTATGTATTTGTATCGTTGTCTAACACCCTTACCACAAGCAAATAATTGGCTTACTTAGGGGTTAGATCAATGTGTGTAATTTGTCCTGATATTATTATTATTATTATTTAATGAACCAGTTTACACAATTCCTCCAAGAACAGAAACTGTAATTGAATGCACAATTCTGAATTCTGATATTTCAGAAGGTTTAATTTTGGATCAAAGTCCAAAAGATTCTATACTTATAGCCAATTGTGTAGTGAAAGTAAAAGCAAACTCACGTGCAAACATTTCGGTGGTAAATACGTCTGAAAGACCCATAACAATTTAATCTGACTTGAAACTTACACTTTTACCAATTATTGACAATGACATAATTCCTTATAACATCAATAACGTAACTCATTCAAATAAACTCAATTATTGTAACACATATCAAAGAACACAACAAGTTCTATCACTGCTCCGCTCCTCGCATTTAAATAAAGAAGAAAGTAATTCCCTCTATGAAGTATGTTCCACTTACTCAGATATATTCTACCTACCAGGTGATAAATTATCTCACACTAATTCAATAGAGCACGAAATTAAAACTAATTCTTCTGTTCCCATTAACACCAAATCTTACCGTTTCCCTGAATGTCATAAGAAAGAAGTAGAATCCCAAATCAACAAAATGTTAGAGCAAGATATAATAAGACCATCAACATCACCTTGGTCATCACCAATTTGGATAGTTCCAAAAAAAATAGATTCTTCTAATCAAAGAAAGTGGAGGATAGTCATTGACTACCGTAAACTAAATGATATTACAATTGGTGAAGTATATCCCATACCTCAAATAAATGAAATCCTTGACCAACTAGGCAATAGTAAATACTTCTCTACCTTAGATCTTGCTTCCGGGTTTCACCAGATTAAAATGTCAAATTCAGAGAAAACTGCTTTCAGTGTCCCTCAAGGGCACTTTGAATTTACTAGGATGCCCTTTGGGTTAAAGAATGCTCCGTCAACTTTTCAAAGGTTGATGAATACCGTTCTTTCTGGGTTACAGGGTATTCATTGTTACTTTTATTTAGATGACATAGTAATCTACTCTCCTGATTTACCTTCTCATGTTAAAAAACTTACCCAAGTATTCCAGAAGTTAAGAGACTTTAACCTAAAGTTACAACCCGATAAGTGCGAATTTCTCCGCAAAGAAGTCGCATATTTAGGGCACATAATTAGTGACAAAGGCGTGATGCCTAATCCAGATAAAATAAAAGCTGTTAAAGATTTCCCAACACCTAAATGCCCTAAAGACGTAAAATCCTTTCTTGGCCTTGCTTCTTATTATAGAAGATTTATATCTGACTTCTCTAAGCATGCTAAACCTCTTACTCATCTTCTAAAAAAAGATATACCTTTTGATTGGACTAACGCCCAACAATTAGGTTTTGAAGAACTAAAAAATAAACTTACAACTGCTCCTATTCTTATATATCCTGATTTTACTCAACCATTTGTCCTCACTTGCGATGCTTCTAATTACGCTATATCTGCTATCTTATCCCAAGGTGAAATTGGGAAAGATCTTCCTATTGCTTTTGCATCCCGTACTCTTAATAAAGCTGAATGTAATTACAGCGTTACAGAAAAAGAATGCCTCGCCATCATCTTTGGCACTAAAACTTTCCGACCTTACCTTTTTGGTCATCGTTTTAAAATTGTCACAGATCATAATCCACTGAGTTGGTTATTTAATTGCAAAGATCCAGGATCACGGTTAGTAAGATGGCGCCTGAAACTAGAAGAGTATGACTATGAAATTCAGTATAAAAGAGGAAAAACTAACTGCAATGCAGATGCTCTTTCTCGTTTCCCAGTTAATAATTCCATCTTAATAAATCCCGTCCAAATTCCTAATACTGAAACAGTTTTTGTTGATCCTGATTTTGATAACGAAGATATTCATTTAAGTCCATCAGAAAATCCTCTTGCATCACCACCTGCAGAAGAAAATCCTACCACTCAAAATATTGACATTCCAACTCCTAGAACACAACCTGAGTTAGACTTAATAAATCCCACTGACTCTCTCTTTACTGACCCATTAGATTGCCTAAATGATGATGACACTTACTCCAACTTCCTAAAAACAATAAATAATAAAACCTTTACATCAAATGTAGTTATTCGTGAATATAATTCAGATATTCTTAAAACTATGTATAAAATCATTGTTGTCCCAACTGCTATCGATCTTGATGAATCTAACTACCTTGTCCAAAATATTATAGATAATATACCTGATACTTCTATAATTTTATCAAAAGAAAGAACTCTAAACTCTTTTCTTTCTTTTAACCATGAAAACAAAGTTTATTATTTCCTATTCACTAAAGTTCATCACTTTGACAAATCTGACTATGAAGATATTTACAAAAGTCTTAAACAACTCAGAAATGAATTAATTATTAATTTAAACGAGAACCAAATTTCAGATATTGCAATTACAGACTTCAAGAATCCCTTCGACTCGCATCACTTTATAAAAATTTACAATATGTTTCTTTATTTATTTAATAATACTAGTATAAATATACATATATATAAAAACCGAATAATATATCCTTCTCTTTCTGAAATTCCTAAAATTCTAAGAGAAAATGATGATATTCCTCTTGCTGGTCATCTTGGAAATACCCGTATGCTAAAAAGAGTTATGGAAAATTTTTATTGGAAAAATATGAGAAGTGATATAGAAAATTTTGTAAAGAAGTGTGCCCAATGTCAATCTAACAAAGCATTGAGACAAACAAATCGAGCTCCAATGCAAATAACAAGTACCTCTACTCAACCTTTTGAGCGTATTGCTTTAGATATAGTTGGCCCATTACCAGAAGCTACTGCTGCAGATCTTAAATTCATTCTTACTATACAAGATGACCTTACGAAATTCTCTCTCGCCTATCCTATTTCTAACACAAATGCTGAATGCACTTCTGAGTGCTTAGTTCATTTTATTTCTATTTTTGAACTTCCTAAATACATCCTTACTGACCAGGGAAGAAATTTTACTGCGGAATTATTTAAACAGACTTGTTCTTTCTTTAAGATAAAACAGCTTTGGTCCTCTCCTTACCATCCCCAGACGCAGGGTGCCCTTGAAAGGAGTCACTCTACACTTAAAGAATATTTAAAGTCATATGTTAATGAAAATCAATCAAATTGGCCACGATACGTGTATACTGCCATGCTAGCATATAACACAAGTGTACACTGCACTACTAATTTCACTCCATATGAACTTCTTTATGGTCATAAAGCATTCTTCCCAAGTTCTATTTACGATTTAAATCCAGACGTTACCTACCCAGATTATATAAGAGTCCTTAAACAGAGATTTAGTTACTCACGCCAAAAGGCGGTTGAGAACATGAACAAATCCAAAAATCTGTCTAAAAGTTATTATGATAAAAAGACAAAGCCACGAAAATATAAAGTCGGTGACTTTGTATACATCAAAAACCATGTAAGACTTAGGAAAGCACTATCCCCTTTGTGGAAAGGACCTTATAAGGTCATTAAAATACATGGCAACAACACGTTATCTGTTATAATTAATCGTCGTCATGTACGTCATCATTATGATGAGCTAAAATTAGCAGAAACATCCGAATTAAGTTAATAAAAATTAAGTATATCTCTAATCTTATAATCCTAATCATTATTTTAATTTTAATCTTACTTTAACTATAAAATTATTATATTGCAGATATGGAATTGTGAACTTTTGCAATGCCCAAAGCGCAATTATTTCACCGATTTACAAGAGCCCTGGAATATATTTTGACCATATAGGTCATGTTAAATTTTATGACGATTACTTACACGTTCTTATCCCCGTTGACATATCCTACATTAAGCCCCATATTAATAACATTAAAGATATTTTAACTACAACTGGACAACTATGTCATCAATCAAATTTAATAGATACTGTACCATGTAATAATTATATTGAACCACTTACAGTTAGATTTAATGATTTAATTAAAGACTACTCTGCCATTTCTCAACTCACCGATTTTAAATCAAAAAGGTCAGCCTGGATGGCAGGTGTTGGCACTGTCCTAAAACACATTTTTGGCACTATGGATGAAAATGATGCAAACAATTATAACAGAGCTATTCAGACTCTTCACGAGAACAATAAAGATTTAGCTGTTTCACTAAAGGATAATATCTTTATTACCAAAACTGCATTAGAAAATTATAATAATACTTTAACATCTGTCTCAATTAATGAAGAACGTCTGAATGACGCTGTAAGAGAAGTTACTTTAGATATACATAACATGAATCAATCATTTAATAAAACTAGATTTTTATCTAAATTAAACCATGTTTGTAATATTTTATCGACTAGTTTATTCACTTTGTCATTTAAATTAGAAGATTTGCAAAATGCTATAATGTTTGCAAAGAGCCATGTACTGCATTCTTCTGTTTTAAGCCCTACTCAATTATTTACAGAACTAGTTAATAGCATTAGATACTTACCTAACTCTAAACAATTTCCTACTGATCTAGAGTTACAGAATATACATTTAATTTTAGATTTAAGTAAGTTGAATGTATACTTTAAAGATAATAAAATCGTTTTTGTATTAAGGATTCCTCTCGTAAACCATAAAGTATATAATCTTTATAAAAGTATTTCTATTCCTGTTTCTCATCCTTCAAATCGAAATATTTATACATTTTTAATCCCATCTAGTAATTACATCTGTTTAAGTAAAGATAAACTTACCTATACCAATTTAGATAACCTTGATTTGTGTAAAAACTTACCAGATAATATTTACATCTGTAAAAATCAAGATGAATTCTCTATTGATAATTTTCCTAATTGTGAAATAGATATAATGTTAAAAGTAACAAACAATAAGTTACCAATAAGTTAATTGTGTAAACCCAAAACAATCCATGGTAATTTAGATATTTGGCAAAAATTAGTAAATAACCGCTATATTTATGTACAATCCCAGATTGCAAAGTTAACTTTGGAATGTAATTCAAATATCACAGACTTTAATGTTAACGGAACAGGTATCTTTAAATTACCTGAAAACTGTACCGGCATATGTAAGAATACTGTTATGTTAAACACCCCTAAGGTAAAAATATATGTTAATGAAATAAAATCAGATTTTAATATAATTAATAACACATGTTGTAATTATAAAGATTTTATGTTAAGATATTCCAATTCTTCTCCAGTTAAGTTAACAAATCTAAAATTAGAAAAACTTAAAAGTCTAGAATCTTTATTAGATCAATTAATTCCAAAATTAAATAATATATTAAATGAACCTAAGAACTTATTGGAATATCACTCTAGTTATCCTATTATATCAATATGTACTTTTATTGTAATACTCTTAGTTTTATTTTATTTAATTGTAAAGAAATTCGGTAAGAAAATAATCCTTAATTCCTCTTCCATCCAAAATACAGAAGTGGAAAACGAAAACGAAATTCCTCTTCCACGTTTAAGAACTTCTTCCTGAAACTTCGCAATCTCCTTTTACCGCGTAAGTTTCATATTATCCGGGGGGTTGTTATAACCCTGTAATGTTGCCCCTATTGCTGACCTAGCATCTACCTCTGCATTCCATTCCATTCCCAGCATAAATGCCTAATCAGCTTCTAGCTTTCCCACACAATCCGACCACCCTGATCCCCAGTTCAGTCCCAGCTCTCTTACGTGACACTCCTTTTACCGAATTCTCTCACTTCATTTTATAAACTGTTTAATTATTTTATTTGTCAAGTGAATACACAGTGTTTAATAAATTAGTCTTTTTTTTAAAAAGCCTAATCGTCGAGGAGTCCTTACAGTACGTTTACGTGCAACGGTCCCCCGATGCAACAACTTCAATAAGTACATAATAATATTATTTTATCCTTTTTATAGATCTTTTTCTATCGGGGTTTTTAGAAAAATTATAATTGTATCGATTAAAGAGGTCTTAAATGAAAAGAATATTGTTGTATCAATATATAAAAGAGAAAAAACACGGTCTTTTAATCTTATTTTGCAATTACTAATATCACTTCAATCTAATTATGTATTAAGACGAAGCTTCTTAGCAATCCATGGATTCACCGTGCGGGTGCCGGGCCCATCGCGTTGCAAGGAGAGGAGTGCAAGCAGTGCCTGGGACTTGCGACCCAGGAGTAGGTTTAAGGGGCCCCTTTATTATGCGCAAAAACGCTCACCTTCACCCTCCACACTCCTCTCCCTACCTAACCAAATTTGGAAAGAACCTACTAATGCCGCCTTTGAAGTACGTTCTAGAAATGAACCGATGCTTGTTCTAGAAAGGCCAAGATCTTTAAGTAGGCTATATAGAGATTTTGCTGTTATACCTCTCGCTCCCACTTCTACCGCGTACAAACTAACTATAAATTTATTCCTGATCAGTTCGTTGGTTAGTTCGTAATACTTATTGAGCTTGAATGTGTGATCCCTTGGGATGTTTGTTTCCCAAGGAACAGTAAGCTCCACAAGTATCACGCGCCTCAGATGTTTCGAATACAGGAATAATTCCGGTCTGGATGACGAAACACCAACATCCCCAGGGATTTTGTAATGCTTTTCATACGTGTCCATCATGAGAATCCAATCAGGAGCCGCGCCTAATATTGAATAAGGCTTCGCTTTTGATTTTTTGGAGGAGCCTTCTTTTACGAATTCTATAGATCGTTCGGTGGTTGTTATACCCTTCCGCGCTCTTGCTACTGAAAGACTAACCGCTTCCCGTATAATTTCTAATACCTTGTCGTGGCGACGCGAGTATTGACCTTTATCTAGAAGTACCCTACACCCTACTAATAGGTGTTTCGCGGTTCCTATTGCCTCCCCACAGATGTTGCAAGACTTTTCGGTGGCTTTGCCCCATCTTACTAAATTACTTTGATCTGGGAGAGTCATTTGGAATGCATTAAGATAGAATTTTAATAATGCTGGGGACCAATCATAAATTAAGGTGCGCCACTTCAAAGCTAGTGGAATACAAAAATCTCCTATGGTCACCCATTCGTTTTGAATTTCTAGGCTCATCGCGTGGAGTCGGTAATTATCGTTTTCGTCTTGTCGAATAAAAGATTTTGTTATGTCTATGTCTTGAACTTTCCTACTTGATCCTAGCCCTACTTTATTTGTTTGAGCACCTATCATAAACTTTTTATGGAATTGAAGTCGTGACTCGAGCTCTGAGGCAACTTTGTCTTTTGGGAGAGAAGTTACAGTATCATCTTTAGATTTTCCGATGATATGTCTTTTGGTAACTCTTAGATGTTTGTAGAGCTCCGATGGTTTCTTTGATTTTAATCCAAAGTTGTTTCGGTCTCTAAATAAGGTTGAAGAGTCCGCTGAGTGCGCTAACCCGAGCCATAACTTCAATGTCTTTATGACGCTTGCATCTAACTTTGACAAAAGGGTTTTATTTATATCATACACGAGGAAAGGCCAATTTAGACGTGATGTTAAAAAATTGTAGTAAATCCAAGCTTTTTTGACGTTACTTATTGGTTGGTTGTCTACCTTTTTGAGATCGTTTAAAAAGCTATCGACTATTACATCCAACGATGGAGTACGGCCTTGGTAATCGATTTTTTTACCTAAAAATTTAAACGGAGCTGCTTCCGTAACCGTACTAACGCACTGACCGCCTATTATAAGACCCGGATCGTAAGAGGTATATTTGGTATTCCGTCTACCCAGACACAGACTAAAACATTTACTTGGTTTTGTCCTCAATCCGCCCGTCCACGTACAGAAATTCTCAACTACATTTAAAAGTACCTGACATTGTTTCGGATTACGTGTCAGTATTGCAAGATCATCTGCAAAAGCTAGTATGGATTCTGTGTATTTGTTGTTGAACTTAAACCGATAGCCCCACTTTTTTTCATTTCTAATTAATTTGTCTATTAAAATATTAATAACTATATTAAATATAATAGGAGAAATACAACAGCCCTGAAATAAACCAACGTTATAATTAAGTGGTTTTGAATGGTTTTCATTAAAAATTATTGAGAATTTTAATTTTGAATAATATGATACAATAATGTCGCGAACTACCATAGGAAAGTTATACCATTTAAGCGCGAACATCATTAGTTCATGTCGTATCGACCCAAAGGCGTTTTCTAAGTCTATCCAACAAACCGTAATTTGTCTCTCGCTAGTTCTAGCATCTTTAAGGCTTTCCGATATTAACGTATTATGTTCCAGGCATCCAGAAATTCCGGGCAAAAACCCTTTCTGGTGATTAGGCCTGAAATATCTATTGTTAATCATGAATTGCGTCATTTTAGTTTGTAAAAAAGAGAAAAATATTTTGGAAATTGTATTTGTTAGGGCTATCGGTCTAGTATCCTTGGGATTATTGACATTGTCGTTTTTCGGAATGAGGACAAAAAGGGCTTTTCCGAGCGATACCGGTATTTGCCTTTCTTGACCAGATTTTACCGAATATATTTAAAAGATGTTTATGGAGCGACGGACATTTTTTGTAAACTATATAAGGGATACCATCCGGACCTGGTGCTGACTTAGATGGTTTCATTTTAATTATTTTATTGATTTCCTCCAAAGTTGGTGGGTTGGCTTGAAAATCTTCAGTAGGAGTCTCAGGTTTGTGTTCGTTTGGATCCCCATATAGTCTTTGGTTTTCTGGCACTTCGTATGTGCTTTTATAATGGTCGAAAATTTGCTCGTTGGTCAAGAGAAGCTTACCTTTTTGATCTTTGAAAATGTTTTTTGAGTATTTAAAAGGATTTTTATCAAAGTCTACTTCATGTTTTGCCCGATCAAAGCTATCACGATTTTTCGTTATTTGATTTGTTATACCTTGGATAAGTTTAAGAATTGATCGCAATGCCCTAGACAGTTGGTGACTAAGTTGATTATCGCCTAAGGCTTTGGCTATACGAAGTTTCTTTATAAGATCTCTTTTTTTCCTCCTCATTTTCAATTTAAAACCGTTTTCTTTATTTTTGTGAGCATAACGATTCGTAGGTGGATAGTGCTCATTAAAGTAGTCGTAAATAGTATTTTGGAAAGTCTCTACTTGCGCATCGAGTACCTGATTTGAGCCCGGGTGCTCTAACAGGGCCGCTATATTTTGGTCATGTACTTTCCAGGTCGATTGTTTAGTATTTGGAATGCTAAGACGCGTCCGGATGGTCATGGACTCCTGGTAGTTTTCATTCAATGGCTCACCATGAGATATATGAGGGTAAACTCTATCCGCAGTGAAAACTGAAGATCTTACCGACGGTTGCCGCACTTCAGCACCATTGTGTGTTTTAAGATAATGAACCAATATACTCCGACTTGGTAACAAAACTTAAAACTGAATTTCTAAACATTCTCTTGATCGATGAACGAGATCCTACGTTAGATTTTTATCATTTCCTCTATTAGATACCACAGTTTACTTATAATATTACTTTAATTTATAAGAAAAATTCTAATACTGCAACTTTACATTTACCTCAATTTTCTCCCTTAATGATATCCTTATTTTCACAGCGATTTCTTCTGCTAAGTAACATTGCTTGTAATAAAGGACGCCTTCCTAAAGACTTTGAATTCCCTTAATTTGCCATAAATATTAAGAAAACAAATTCAAAAATCTGAAATTATTAATTTCAGACTTCATTCACATGTCTAAGTACATGAGATATAATTAATAGTTGTTTTTTTTTTGGATGTGTCTATGCTGTTAGTCCTTCTGGCTAATACAGCGTCGCCGCGGAAGTTTTACACTTGTCAAATAAGCATAACCATATGTAATAAAATGTTTGAAGTGGTGTTCTAAATAGACACTTTAGTTTTTAATTACTTTCAACAAGGCAAAATTATAAAATGAAACTTCCTATTTTATACTTGTTAACATGATGAAAATTCGCAAAGATAAAGCCATATTAATAATATTTTATCCCGAAAAGACCCCATTAATAATGAATCTCATTATATACATGACAATTTTGATGTTCATATGAAATTCTTAGAAATACTGAACAGAATATTATAAATAGATAAGTATGAGGCAAGCGACATAAGTAGATAACTTTTTTTTGTAATAACATTAATGATTGCTGCGGTAAAAGTTGATAAATTCAGTATACATCTTAATGGTTTATTTTCTATTCAAGATGATTCTTAATAAGTTTTATGAAATATAATGTAACATAAAATGTTCAAAGTCATTAGCATTTATCGTTGAAACATAAGCTGGTAGAATGAGGCATAATCTACATTATTAAGGTAATAGGCATGTGAAAACATGTCTTTAATCCTAATGCTTTTTATTTGCAAAACGTTTCGAAGCTTAAACTTAAACATTCGCGGTTTGCTGAATTTACCGGGAAATAGCTATTTGTTGGGAAAATCTGAATTGAAATTAAGCCCACATATTGCCATAATCGTTATACATATACCGTTTCTTAAACTATTGGATACTTTAGTGTATTTCTACTAAACTAAACATAAGACTTTGCATTATTAAATTCAAATTCAAATATCTTTATTCAAGTAGGCATTTACAAGCACTTTTGAATCGCCAATGATTACATTAAATTGGTCACTACCTATCAGTCGGTCCATGAGTAAGCTACCATCAGATCGGAGTGCTGCTCTGATGAGAAGAGCTGGCCAGTAATTCAACAGTTGCTCTTTTAATATGAAATTTGACAATGTTTGATATACACATTATAACATCAACCCTGCAAATGAGGCAAGCATCCCTAGTTCCACATATTTCGAAAAACCAAAAATTCTTGAATGTTATAATAAATTTTATTTAATAATATACTTTTTATTTTTGATTTAAAACTAAGAAAAGGAAGATCTAAAATATTTTGAGGAACCTTATTATATATGCGTACACTCAAGCCCATGAAGGTTTTGTTAACATTACAAGTTGGTAGCTTTGGTAATTATTTGATACGTTTATGAAATTTTTCTATTTTTCTATTTTGATTGTCTGGGATTTTTTTAGTTGCACAGTTCGAAAAATAGGTAGCAGGTAAGTCTATCAGTTTTAGAGAATCACTTCAACTTACAAATATGTAGGTACTCGCAACTTTGGTGACATTTTGTTTTTTTGTTTGAAAATATCTATAAACATGTATAGCCATGTTAAGTTTATTTAAATTTATATAAATATAGAATGAAAAGTAAACTGATACGGGCCGGGATGCGAACCCGCGACTACTGAAACCGCGACTACGGATACCGTCCCGTCGCATACCAAGAAATCTTCGATTTTTAAATGTACCATTCAAATATTATGTAGTTAAATATAATATATTATATCATAGTGGTTTATTTAGAAATAATGAAGGGATGGAATTAAATTATTATTTAAGGTCTTGAAATTTTTTTGAAAATACAATAGCAATATCAGTTGGTCTTCACCTAACTTCAGTTATTGAATCGCAAATCGAAAATTGAAAACATAAATGTCATTTTTTTATCGTTTTGTAATCGGTTTTGTATAAATATTTATCAAAACCAAAACACTTGCGTGTTGTAAGGTTAGCCCAAGTTCTATGGGCCATCCATATGATATCGAGATGGCCCAAGTTCACCCAACCTACTATAGTTGCGTTATTGGGATGGCCCAAGTTCATCCAGCGAATGAAAGTTGTGATATCGGGATGGCCGGGAGTATGGAGACCCAACATAAAGACGACATATTACCCTTATACTTGCTTCTTCAATACCGCTAGCAATAGTAGAATATTCTAGAAAAATAAATGAAAAGCACGTGGTGGTGAAGATGATGGTTTGTGACATTCGTACGCCATAACTGTTGATTTTATGAAAAAAATATAAATAAATAAATTGTAGGATTTTTTTTCTAATTTAATTTTGTACATAAATATTTTTTTTGTACAATGTATCGGGAAGGAGATATTCCGAAAAAAACTGGTTTAAGGCGCCATTTTTTCAGTATGGCAACGTGGCAGCGCGTATCTCCGCTACGAGGTGGCAAATTTGAAATTCGAAAAGACCATACCGAAATCCATCAAATAACCAATTTTTAAAACTTTCGGAAAACTTTACAGAGAACCCCCTTTTTTGGAACAAATGACTGGATCTTCTTATTTAATCTTATTTAAGTTAAATCAATAATTCATTAATTTATAATATGTATCAATATAGTGACCATCAAAATATTGAAAGAATCAAAACATTATGAACTATTAAAAAATAGTCGTTTAACAATAATGTAACCTGACAATTTAAATAGCTTTACCAACATTTCCGTATGACATGCTGTGAATATGATGTTATCTTGATTCTTCAATATTTGGTGTTATTAAAACATACAAGCTTTGTACAAAGTATTTTATATTTCAATAAACATAATGCTTCATGGTGCACTTTACAATTTCAAACAAAGGTTTGCAATCTGAAAAATGGCGCCTAATAACAGTTCAGTTAATTTGCGTAAATTTTTCAAGATGGCGGCGCAAGCAGCGGACATACGAGGTGGAAAACAACATACCGAAATACATATAAAAACCATTTTTCAAAACTCCCGAAAAACTTTGGAAAGTTATTCCAGTTAGTCTTGGATGTCAAACTACCAAACGACTGGACTATAATGCCAGTAGGTTAAACTAAATATGGTTTAGTTTTATTTATTGAAAATTAATTATTTTTTAATTATTATGAAAATATGACTTATAAAAATATTTTGTATACATAAATTGCACTATACTTAGTTCGAAGTCTGTTTCTTTTAATTTTTTTAAATACATATTCAAGTAATGATATTTCATCGTTTTATTACTTATGTATAACATCCTATTAAAAGTGATATTAAACACGTGATTTATTTAAGAATAATAAGTTACATTAAGCTTAAATAAATAACTCTACTTCTTTACTACAACAATTGTCGACAATTTGTGCCAAATTTGCTTATTTACTGCAAAGTTTATTAAGCTTCAATTTCGAGCACAAAGCACGAATAAGTTATCGGTATTGACTATTAATCTCGACGTTACAACTATGGTAAAACCTTGTCGTATATTTTGATGCAAATACTACGAGTAACACAAATGTTAATTGTATTTTAAGTAATAATTAATTTCATATGTAATGAGATTTTTAACAGAAAACTTGTATTTTAGTGTTTTATTATCCAATAATAAAAAAAAATCTTTACAAAAGGAATCATTACGCGAAGCAATGTTTAAAATATTTGATATTTCTATTTAATTATTATGTTTATTAATATTCAAAATGAATAAAAAAAGCTCAACTTTAACGTCTTGGTTAACATTCATTACAATATTATTTTAACATCGATACTTGATAATTAAAGATACTTGTATATAAATAAATAAAAGAAAAACAAAAAACATGTACTGAAGTTTAATTTTAAAACATCGTTATATCTTATTTGGTGACTAGCGAGCATACAGTTGTCCCACATTTAATCTCAAATATTTAAAGCACAAATAATGATACAACATCAAATTCCAGAAGCATAAAGAATTATATATATATATATAACTAAAATGAAAAATAAATTGTTTTATTAATTCAATCAGATAAAATATATGTTTGTAAATTATGTTGAAACTTACGCAAAACAAATAACTAGTTTTTTTTTGTAACTTCTTATACGTTTAAATTACTATATATTATAAGAAATAACTATTAGCAATATCAAAATTCAAAAGGAAGGCCACTTATATTTTGTATGGTACGAGACCGTGGAAGAAATTAAGATTTTGCCGAACCCAAATAATTGGGATAGGGGCAGCTATATGATTATTAAAAAAAACGAACTTACATTAATATTATTTACATCTCTCATATTCGGTAAGTAGGTCCTTATTACACCCAAATGGGGCTTGTAAGTGACCAATTAGCGCTCTAGGTTATTAATGTAGCTAGAAAGGCCCTAGGGCGGTAAGTAATTTAAAAAAACAACACTTCACTCTTTCAAAAAGTTCTGGTACTTCTAACCTCCATACAGGCAATAGACATCATGCATTCAGCCCAATGATCAAAGAGGTCGCATCGCTATTCAGCCTTGTCTTCGTATGAGATAATAGCCATCAATTTTAAATATCGAACGGCAAAGCCGCATTTCGTTTATAAAATATTTTACTTCAAACACGTGTCCTTAAAATTTGAACATTGTTCTCATTTCACTATAAATTTTAACTAATAAAATGTTTTATTCTTGTAATGCTGGTTTTTTTTCTACCTACCTCACAATCGTAATGTAAAGCAGAGTAGTTAGCTCGGGTGTAAGCATCAATTGCACCCAAATATCTCGGGCTGCAATCGATGCCTTAATGCCTTGGCTACTAATCTACTATTATTTCACCACTAATCTTGCACACAGCTTTGTGACACATAGCTATGTGATGTTATGCACATAAAATATTTCTAAAGGTCTTTAAATATCACATTTTATAAATGATATATTTGGTAATAAGAAACTATTTTAAAATTTATAAAAATTTAATTAAAAACCAAGTATCGCTTAACTGTTCAGTGTTATAACAAGTATGTAGCTTAATGTTGTTAATATGGGCTAATTTAAAATACGCAAAAAATTGCGCGAAAACTGTTTTAGCGTTAATATTAATAGGCATACTAATAGTAATTTATAACGTGTAGTTTGACAAAATATAAACTGGTTTTACTATAAATTTTATTATAAAGGTAGTAAACATTATCATGCCTGATTATTTTATGATAATCCGTATTGCGTATTTTGAATAGCTTAGTGACAAGCCACGTATTCACCGCGATTGTTGTTTTAACGAGTTTCTTAGTTTGTACCAGCATAAAAATCTCTGTTGTGGCTTTGATTATAACGGAATAAAAAGTTTTCCTCCTGCTCTATTCCAAAGTTTTTTTTGACCCAATTGTGTTCTTTTTTCAAATGCAGTTAGTTATTTTTGCATATTTTTAATACTCGTATTCCTCCACTTATAAATCAAAAATTGAATGTAAAACTAATGGTGATAAACACTGTGTCCTATAAAAATGTATGTTCTTGATAAAATAACTTTAAAACCTAAAAAAAACTCATAATTTCTATTACATATATTATTTTATATTTCATACAAATAAAGGGAATAAGATATAACAACATAATCTTTTTTTCTTAAGCATATTAATATATGAACATAATAAAAAGGTATAAACGTTTTTATATGTATAAATATTCTTGGTAATTGCGGTAGTTACTAGCCATTGATTATGTAAAAAAAGAATGTTTTGAAAAAGAGAGCGTAGTTTAAGCAGAGTATAATTGTTAGTACCTAAAGAATACGTGACATTTAACTAAATAGCATTATAGTTGCGAGAATAATCAGGAACAATTTAATTGCGTTAGTGCAACATTGCGGGTATCAAAGAGAAATACGTTAATTAGGTACTCAGATGTCGTGCTGAAGCTCAACGCTTTGAGGAATGATTCAATATTATCTGTTTGTTTGTCAAATTAAAGAGATTGCGAAAGTTCGGGGTTTGTTAAAAGGAATTTACCAATAAATGCACAATTATAATTATGTTTACCAATAAGTGCACAATTGATTGGTCATTAAACGTCTAATTAGGACAATCCTTTAATTTTGACGTACACATATAATAAACTAGCAAATAGATTAAGAACTAAAATATTATAGACGTATATTTCATTGCAAATTTTCCAAACGAATTCAAATGTCGCTGACCTTCCCGTTTATCGAGTGGTTAGCGCAAATGTCTAACGTATAACAGCGTAAAGGGGCTCGATTCCCGACAGGGACAGGCATGTATGTGATGAGAATAAATGTCTGTATTTCTTTATTTGGTCGTTTATTAAACATTAGGAATATGTTTACATGTATTTATAATGTGTATTTGTACGTATGTGTATCGTTGTCTAATACTTACACTGGCCTTATTAATTGGCTTACTTAGGGTTTAGATCAATTTGTGTAATTTGTGCTGTGATAGCATTATTATTATTGTAATAGCTATTTCTCGGTAGATTCAGCAAACCGCGAATACATTAGCTTAAGCTCCGAAACGTTCTGCATATAAAAAGCATTAGGCTTACAGACATGTTTGTGCAAATACCAATTACCTTAATAATCTAGATCGTGCCTCTTTCCACCCACTTTTGTTACAACAACAGGCACTAACGATTTAGAAAATTAAATATTGTTTGTAAAGTACATTACATTTGCTATAACTCATTAAAACCTGTACCGAGGAAATCTATTTCATTTCAGCGTGTTAATGGAAATATCGTTTTACATAACTATTACAAACATCCACATTTGGCACTATATCAACCACAACCTTGCTGAATTATATTAATTTATTTATTTAAATATTTTTATTGCTAAAAAAACGTACAAATGGCTGACTTAATGTTTAAGCATTCTCTTCTAGTCAACTGACATAGTAAACCGAAATCTAGAAATGAAATCTGAAATGGGGGCACAATAAAAAAAAAACAATTAAAATAATATGGAATGAATATTCATTAAACTACTTAAAAACTAATACACGAAATATGTAACAATAATTAAGAGTATATGATGGTCATATAATGCAACAGAAATAAAGTATTCTAAATATTTATAATTACCTACAAATTACTGATATAATATACATACATACTCAGGTATATTTATTTATCTAAATAGACACACTTAATACTTGTTTTCTGTGTGTTGTTTAGAATAACAAGTAACAATTTGGATTAAATTATTAATCAGGTTATTAATTAAGTTATTAATCATTGCCATGGCATGATTAATAACTTAATTAATAAATTAAATTGCATTTGCCATTTAATTCAATTCTTAGACTTAAAATTCAAATGAATATAATAACAGATATCGTGTATGTGTTTTAAATATTGTTTTTTTACATGGCTTTACTATTTTAAAACATTTACCCAGCCTCATTAACGTTATTATAAGAAAAGTTTTCCGAAATATGTATTATTATTCAAAATATAAACCTATATCACTTGCTTTATACTTCCTTCCTTCTATTTATAATAATTCGTTCAGTATTTCTAAGTATTCTGATCAAACATAAAAAATTTCATGTTTTAATGATAATGCATATTAATGATGTGTTTTTGGGTTAAAATGTAAATAATTAAGCTATATCTTTGCGGTTTAACATCATGTTAATATCAATAAAATAAGAAGTATAAATATATTAATTCACCTAAAGAAACGCCAATTAAAAATAACGTGCGAGGCTGGTATGCTAGTTGCCCTGTGACAGTGATTATTAAGACCAACATAGATCTATACAAAACATAATTGGTGGACTAGTTATAACACCTGCTTTATTTAATCATTGGATTTTTTAGTTATATTATTAAATAATAATTTCAGATTTTTAATTATATGAACATATGATTTGCTAAGCCTCTTGGCGTTTACGTCGTTGATCAAGCAGTTTTCTAGTTGAAGACAATTTGTAAACGTTTATATTATAATTAATTAAATTTGTTTTTGTAACCTTGCGACATTTGTTTTTCGTTTGTCTTCCAAATTTATTTTTCATCTATTTAAAAGTTTGTTATTTGAGTACTTCATATTTATTTGCCAATTTCGTAAATTCAAGGTCATGAGGCCAGCGTCCTCTGATAATTAGCGGAAGAAATCGCTGAGAAAATAATTATGAAAATAGGGATATAATTTAGTAGGAATATCGTGGTGAAAGTAAACAAAGGAATTGCAGTAGCAAATCAGATTTTTTCTTATTGTTTGTAATAAAATATTGTTTGAAAGATGATTTATATAATTAAGGAAAATTGTTTTTACACCATTGAGATCCCCCAAAAGAAAGTTATGAATATAATTTTTAAAATTCTCTTGAGTTTTTAGTATTGGTGCCAGGCCAGAGTATATTAGTTTATCGTCAATGTAAAACACAACTTAGATAAGTAACAATTACATAACAAGATTAAAAGACAGAGTTTTGTAATATTTCATATATTGACATTTTAATACTAACCAAAACAATTATCAAATTACTTTTTTATTCATTTTGTTTTATTATTTTGATAGCAATATGTAGGAGTAGCCGCATCTTGAAACATCGCGTTTGGGGTTTATTTTCCACAGCGCATCGTGGCCCCTACATTGTGGGTCTTCACACAGGAATTCAAAGAAATAATTATATGACTTACTTCATTTAAAATTGAACTAAAGAATTTCACACTCAAATGAACGAAATAATCAAGGATTACAATGATTTTCACGGATTAGAGCTAATGGTTTTGCAAGTGCGTATCGCGTTCTAAACTCAGTCTTAAACCTGACAATTCTATTTGATGATAACCACTTTAAATCAATAAGACTACCTTTTTGCATAAAATTAAATAACATCTAAATTTAATCCGGTTGAATAATTCTGATTAATTTTACAATAGGCGTTATCTATTAAACTAATTATTATTAAATTTTTAAATAAACCATTATACATATTATATTAAAAATACCGAATTTAAATCTATATGTCGGAAAATCATTCTTCCAAAAACTACTACAGTATTACCTTTTAACATTGTTTTATTTTCTCATAAAAACCTTTTCTTTCCTATATTTGATACATTGAATGTAAATTACGTCTCTTGCATTCATCTCTCCCGTTTATGTCAGTCTATAAAGATCTTTCTGACCAAGCTGGAATTCCAGTGACTGGTACAAGTTTACCTATACTTTCAGACTTCACATCGCAGTAACAACTTGTTTAACATTATTCTTACATTCTATACATTATTGATCATATCATAGACATTCTTCCATTTCTTGAAAGCATTCTTGTTTCTTTTATAATATTTTCACTTCTTCATTCTACCACCATGTCTCTTTATCTATCTTTCTCTTACCATTTGTTCACCTAAAATATCCTTCGCTTCACATCTTATACACGTGGCGATTTCACTCCGATATTAATTCACTGATTTACTATGCATATTCTATTTCATTTCAGTAGTTTTATACAACAATTTCTCTTGAAACTTTTTGCAAACTCTTTCTTCCCTAACAGATATAATTTTGGGTCGGGGTCTTGCTTCATTTTGGTAACTTGAACTTATAACTTCACGTCCATTAAAAAGAGTCAGTATTTGGAGAATTGGGTCTGATCTCGTATTATTTTAGAAATTTTAACTAAGTTTAGTCTATTGAGCTTGATTAGTAATTAATCTATCCGAGTTCTATAAGTATAATTTTGGTATGTTATTAAATTCTGATCAAGTTTTTCGAAAAATGTGTCGGTTATTGCTTAATTGAAAAATGGAAGTGCCAAAATGTGCACATAAAAATAATTTTAATCTATATGCATGTCTGTATGTATTTCTTAAAAGTGGTAAGGCTTAGCTTAGATTTGAATAAAATTCGTATAGTTCCTTTAATGAGATAAAATAAAGGAAATTGGGCTATTACATTTTATTTCATGCCGATCTTTTATCAGAGAATAGAATTGGACTCAATGATCGGCAGCGGATCTGGCTAACGAAGTATCCAACGCTCTAAGGGGATGCGCTAAGTCACTCATCGTTTCAGCAGTCTTGGAAGCAAAACCGTCTATTATAAAACACAGAAAAGAACACTGAATGACTGATGACACGTTCAAACTTGCCGAACAACGTCAGCTGATGAATGCAGCGGGAGTTGGTATTAAAGATCTTAACAAAATATGCAACTAAGTTGCATATTTGCTGATATTTAGTTGACTGCTGATATTTTGTTGAATGCAGACAGTATCATAATAACTTAAATAACATTTACCTAAATAACAAAATTTGTCCAAATATCGAGGTACATGCAGACAGGTACCAGTCAAGGGACCAATAATACCACAAAATACGTCTCATCATAAAAAGCTGCCTTTTAAAACCTGGGCGATTTAAGATCATAGTGGCCAAATAGTCATTGAACTGGACAAAAATTCGAAAGTTTGGAGGAACTTCTGTCATTCCTTATTAGAAGATCCTTAGTGGCAAAATATTAAGTAAGTAGAAGAGAAAGCCGTTAGCAACATCTTAAGAATAGGAAAGCCACAGGGAAAGATACAATTCCAATTGAAGCTATTCGAGCAATGGGAAAAAATGGGATTCATATCTTCTACACCATCTGTTACTAGATATGGCACACAGGCAAGAGTGGGCTCACACAGTTTTCACTCCGATTCATAAAAAGGGTTCCACTTAAAAATGTGGCAACTTTCGACTCATTGTCTAATAATACACTCAAGTAAAGTAATGCTACATTTAATAAATTAGCGATAAGCATATTTGTCCAGAGAAATTGAAAATAATCGAAAAAGCTCGAGAATTCAACTAACCAACATACATATGCTTTGTTGATTTCTCCAAAGCATTTGATTCAGTGAAATGGCCAATAGAATGGTGAAAAACACTGCTGAACATGGGAGCCCCACTATACCTGCTCAGAGGACTCTACGAATAGGAAACAGCATCAGTACGGACAGATCTGACTTCTTCTCAGATCCACCCAAAATCAGGAGTGGTGGGGTGACAAAGGTTCATAAATTTACTTTTTCTTTTTAACTTCTACACTAAGCTTATAATGCGAATTACTTTTGAAGACTTGACCGTGGTGTTTTAATTGATGCGACCCTGCGGTACGCAGATGGCACCACCTTATTTGCGAATAAAGCGGATTTGATGCCGAAAACCACGCCGGAAAAACTTTAAAAAGCTTATAAAAATTAAAACATCACCAAAGACACCAAAGTCAGGTTCATGCGATCATTATTATTCCCAATATTTCTTTACGCGGGAGAGACGTGAACAATCTGTAAGTTGGAAAATAGATGTTCTAGAAATGTGGTGCTGGAGGAAGAAGTTTTTCATTCTTCATTTCCTGGACCGAGTTTCGCTCCAACGTGACCATAATTCAGGAACTCGGCATTACAAAACGTCTTTCGACCATAATACAGACGCGTATAATGCAGTACTTTGGCCATGTATATAGACATGACAACAACTCTATAGAGCGACAGGTCTAGCAAGAAAAAGTAGAGGGAAACAGATCGCACGACAGACCACCTATTTGCTGGACTGATTAAGTAAAATTTACAGGAACAAACCGCTAGTCAAAGTGTCAGTGTCAAAGTCAGTCTGCAAACACAGAAAGATGGCGGCAGATAGTGAAGAAAGTTGTGTCGGCCTCCAACGCCAACGTGACCACGACCACTCTGCCAAGAGAGAAGCGAAAGAGAAGAGGAAGAATATTAATATCAAACTATATAGCTTATAATGAAATTTCACTCTAATTTCTAAAAAGATAACAGCAACATACATAATACGTTCGTAATAGTAGATTAAACAATGAATTTGTTATGGTGCAAAACTATTTGTAGGTAATAGAATAATGTTTTTGTTGTAAGAAAAGTACTTGATTTATTGTTATTCATTAAAAAATATATAAGTACCATAAAATTTTCGTTATTTACTTAAAATTCTCGTACAGTCACACCTATTTTACCAATAATGTTTATTGTATATCTGTCCACCCTCGGTAGTAAATAAATAAATACTTATTAAGTAACCGAATCAATTCCCATATTTTCATGTAGCATATGCACGATAAATGGAATACATTTTTGTTTTGGGAACTGCCTATCTGTATTGTTTAAACGTGTAATCAAAATGTCTTGTGTAACATTTTAAATAAAACGTATACTGGGCTACTCTGTAATTAAGAGTGTTGGTTTTGAGATAAAAAGAAAATATGTTGATGTTTCATATTCAGTCTGAAAAAATTCCAAAGGTTCTCAGTATTAAGATAAAAGGTATCAAATTAGACCCGTTTATTTAAATGAAGATAGAATTTCTAGGAATGCTCTTTACTAATACCTGACCAATAATTTATTTAGAACACTAATTAAGCTACTGTAATAATTATGTATATAAAATAAGGCCGTTAATACATTATACAGTGTGAAAATGCTAATTAGCAAGTATTTAGTCTCTTTTCCTATCATTCATATCTATTCTTTTTTTAATTATTTAGTATTATAATAATAAATGTAGCATTAAATTAAATATCAAATGTTTTGGAGTATTTAACATTTAACTTTTCTACCATCTGTTTAAAAATAGGATACGAAAATTTAATTGTTCAATAAGGTTCAAATTGCAGGTCGTTAAGAATGCTCTGTTATAAAAAAATAAACTCACTGAATCTGGGTATTTTACTTTTAATTCTGCTCTGATAATTAATTATACCCAAAGCCGAGATGTAACTTATTGTAGGCCAAATAATAAAATTATAAAATGTTAAAATGTTAATTCTTATATTAATCAATCACAGTTTTAGTACACTTTAATACTACTCTTAAGAGCTTATAAATTAGTCAGATAACTATCTGTTTTCAACAAATTCAACTGCTCTCGTTCTCGCTCAAACCATAAGCTTTTTTTTTCTATCCTCTCTCTGATAACATACAAAATGAAAAGAGGCGACTATAAAGTATATGATATATAAATCAACAATAACTTATACGATGTAGTCGTAGTAATTATTATTTTTTTTGAAATATTACTTTTGGCTCGTCGATAAATAATGAAACACATTTTCAGTATGTAGCAATCTTTGGATCTTCATTTTGGAAAGAACTTCAGTTTTGTTTTTTAGAAGGTACTAGTAGGAAGTAATACTGTCTTTATTTAACATATTACAAAGCATTATTAAAGGAGTCAATTTAAAGTTATTCTACTTTAGATTGACCTTAGAGAAGGTTTCATTAAATAGGAATGTTATATAAGCTTATGTAGCTTAAACAACAATTTCATTATAATATCTTGTTCCCGTCCGTTTGTTATCAACGGTTTCCTTCTGTAGATTGTAAACCATAAATATCTTACACTGTTTAGATATTGCAGATCCTGCCTTATAAATAAATCTTGTTCTGGTTAGCTATAACTAATGGACTGAGCAATTGTAGGTTTTGAATTAAATTTGTGGAGTTTCAGATGTAATTTACAAGACCTGGTAAATCATTCTATATATTTAGAATAACAAATCTTGTGCAGTTGCAATTCTTGTATATGTCGCAGATCTCGATAATTTAACGATAATTAGTAACTCAATTGATATCATTGTAATAGTGGGGTGTGAACGCCGTGACGTATTGAGTCACGTGATCGGAATCGTTTGGAGGGGCACCGGAGACATTTTAAATATCCGAGAGCATCGAGATGAGAGGATTATTGATTAGTGTGAGCCTTAGAGTCCGGACCCCCCCAAATGGGACCGGTGGTTCACGAAACTCTGATAATTGTATACCTACTATGTCATTTGTGATTACCTTCATTTAATACAAGTAATTGTCATATTGTGTCTGTGTGGTTTAATTGCCTGAGACCTACGCCTCGGATCCTGTACCAGAAGACTTCATCAATACCGAACAAGCCACCAATATACCTCGATATCTCCGACATATATAAATATTTAACAAATAAAATAAATATCTGAGTGAACAATTTTTATTCTTTAGCTTATATATAGAAGCGTAGTCAGTAAGTAGTACTCTTTTTCAACATGTTGCTAACACTATAGTGTAAGAAAAAAAACAAATTAAAAATAACGTCTAACCTTATTGTATGTATTAATGTTTAATATATTATGCATTAATATTAAATTATTATATATAGCTCCTCCGTATAAATAAAAATATTATAAATTTAGTATAAATATAGCAAAAGCTGGCTTTATGTATCACGGCTACTAATTCTGTTTGAATACTGTGTATGCTAGTCACGTTTTCTAAGATTACTTAATTAGTATAGTTTTAGTTAGATTGGGAAAAATAAATTTCATCTTCAATCTATTCTTCTTCACTTATTTATATACGTTTTAAAACTATGGATTTTATGCGTTATATGATATTCTATTTTGTGATTTTAATTATTGTAGAATAATAAATAAATAGCACTCTTTGTGAGACATCTCTTTATTTCCCAACTTGTGGAAAGAATGTGTATTTTTAATAATTCCAGGGTCTGTTACAAAGGGCCCTGGAATCTTAATCAATAAATCAATCAATTTTACAAGATTAATTAACAATTCAGGAGTAGTGAGCCTTGTAAAATGATACTATGGACTTTTCGATAATCTATGCTCCTTTTGTTGTTTTTTGTGGTACTTTCAATTTTAGAAATTTCTGAATTAAAATAGATTCTTATAGAAACTGCCCAAGGACACTTAATTTTATTATTATTATTATTTTCAGTTGATTGTTAATACCATCTTATTGGATAGAATAATTTAAGACAAGCAAAAACAGAAAAATTTTATTAATAAATAATAACGCATACAAACATGAAGGTCATGAAATTTATATTAAGACAATAGGAAATAAAATAAATATGTTAATTGTAAAATATTTTAAAGAAAAATGTGTTATAAAAACATATTATTTTACAATTGCTCTTGGAGGTATTGGGTACAATTTTTTTCTAAGCAGTAAGTAGGTCAGAGTAATTCTTAAAGTCTTATTTTAAAATCTCGTTGGAAAAAAAACTGCTGCGATATGAAAAGTAATTACTTTAATCTATTAACATAATTACTCTGTTATGAATATATTATGAATTATCAATGTATTAAAAAGTTTAATGAAAATATAGTTTAACAGGGAAAACTAACATTCAAAGTTTATAATTTTGTGTAAAAATTTAGCTGTCGAGTGAACAGAAGAAAACTTAAAAACAAAGTAAACGAATATAACCTATAAAATTAAAAATTTAAAAACCCCCGATACAAAAAAGACCTCTAAAAGGAATAAAAATAATATTATTATGTACTTATTGAATTCGTTGCGTCGGGGGACCGTTGTACGTACGTTGATAGTGTAAATATTACGAAGTTAATCATTGAGGACTTAGACTATACGATTCAATATCGTAATTTCTTTATTTGGCTTGTTAACTTACTTGCATTTTTATTTCTTCCTTTATTAAACGGTCCCCCGATTTAGAGTTAAAACGATTTACAATCACTAATAACACTATGATGAAGAGATTTATATTATCACTAGCTGTTACCCGTGACTCTTTATGACTACGATCATAAGCCATATAAATATATTTTTACAGTCTACGTGGACGTGCCCGTGACTGGGGCAACAGCTATCCCTAATAAAGTACTTTACCTCAGTAAGTAAGAGTAAAAACCTTTTGACCTTCATAACAAGGCTTTTTTTCCTATATAGCGAAGCCGCTGGGAACAGCTAATTATTGTATAAGAAACTTTCACTAATAAAACGTAAAACCTTGGAGACGACTGTTTCTATTTCGACCAATCATAGCTAAGAACGAAAATAGCTTTCGAATAAAAAAAACCGCATTCAAATCCGTCAACGCGTTTGGCCGCCACATTAATACAGACAGACACACAGATACACAGAACTTATAACACCCCTCTTTTTAGTCGGCGGTTAAAAATACACGTAGCCATACCACGTTTGTTCAATGTTGTAATAAATTCTATTCTATCCTAAAGGTAAAATATTTTTTTTAATCGGTCCAGTAGTTTCAGAGCCTATTCAATTCAATCAAACAATCAAATCTTTCCTCTTTATAATATTATTGATGATGATGATGATGATAAAATATAGCCTATGTTCAACGGAAAAATGTTGGGTTCTAATGCTAAAATGGTGACGTAGTTTCGAAGCCTATTCAATTCAAACAAACAAATCTTTCCTCTTTAAAATATTAGGATAGATTAATAGAAATACTTAAACATTTAAAAAATTGTGTCTGTGTGGGTTAATTGAGTACAATTAAGAAATCAGTAACATTACTTTAAAAGCATAAAAAAAATAAAAATTAAAAAAAAAACCCCGATACAAAAAGACCTCTAAAAAGAAACCGTTTACTAAAGGAAGAAATTAGAATGCAAGTAAGTTATCCAGGCAAATAAAGAAATTACGATATCGAATCGTATAGTCCTCAATGATTAACTTTGTAAAATAGACACCATCGTCAACGTACGTACAACAGTCCCCCGACGCAACGACTTCAATAAGTACATAATAGCCTTCATTAAGTACATAAGCCTAAAATAAAAATAGCTTTTACTTCTAATGCATTGAAATAAATCTAAATAAAACACTTAGAAGCACTTATTATTTGAAATAAATTTATAACGAATTACTCACCTCGATGCCATTCACGAGCGTAACGCAAGTTCAACTGATTTTTTTTTAATAAAAAATATCGCACTATCCACCTATAATTTATGAATACACTTAAAGGGTCTTACAATGAAGTGAAATAATAACGTACCCTACTCACAATTAACGAGTTCTGGAATTCATGCCAAGAAATATAGCTGTACTCAAACGAGTACGGTGACTTTTAATAGGTTAAAAAAATTGATACTTAATACATTAAATTATACAGTATTTAGCTACAATTCCCTTAAAAATCTTTAGTAACATGAGTGCAAAATAAGGCTTGCAGATTAATAATAATACAGAATAATAAGAGTCCAAAACAATACACTGTGATTTTTGACCAATTTTCCAGCCATGCTTTGTTTTAAAGGATTAAGGTCTTATCGGATTAATGCAAGTTCAAAATTCTTATATAATTAAAGATTTTTTTGTGCAATATTTATAGTAAAACTAAAGCTTTTTGTTGTGAAAGATAACTTTGCCTAACTCCATCAATATTCGACAGCATTCTAAAAGTATTATTAAATATTAAGAGTGTTGAAATTCATTGAAACGTGTTATATACACAGAGAATGGACTTGAAGGAATGTATTTATATAATGAAGGTAATGTCTGGAACAATTGCGCATATTATAAAAAAAAATATTTTTTTGAAAGTAAGTTTATTACCTAGAAATAAAGGATATCTCAAATCTCAAATATATAATAAAACATTAAAAATCGAGTGCATGTACATTAAATATTTTTCTGTACATTAAACTGATGGGGGGGCGAAAAATGAGTAACAGAAACCAATAAAACTATTTTAGGAATTTTAGTCTGTCTGGTACGTAATAACTTTGAAATTACTTAACGGATTTGACTGCGGTTTTCACAGGCGGATTAAATATAATCTGGAGCGTTGTTTGTTTTATCTAAATTTTAATAAAAGAACAAATTGAATATGAACATATTATGCCCATTTTAAATATAGTTACATAAAATCTCAATAGATGGCACTGACTTATTTTAAAACTAGCTATGATTATTTTTTCGCATATGGTATAGCAGTTTGAAATTCTACAAAGAATTCAAAACATAATATTTGGTAAAAATTATTTAGTATTCATATGCTTTATTACGTATATCTGAATAATGTCCTGGCTGTGTGTGTGTGTGGTGTGTGTATGTTATTATTTTGAATTTTCAGTTTGATTTTAGAGCAACTGTTGAGTTTCTGGCCAGCTCTTCTTAGCAGAACAGCATTCCGAGCTGGTGGTAGCTTATTCACAGACTGACTATACTGACCATTTTAATGTAATTGACGATTCAAAAGTGCGTGTAAATGCCTACTTGAAGAAAGATATTTTGAATTTGAATTTGAATTTGAATATTGTAGCAATGTAATGCCTACATGTATAAAATTGCCACAGGAGTAGGATACTATAGAAATAACTAAAAGTCCATTATACGTCTGAATAATTGTAGTTCCCATAGATTAAGCGAAAAGCAACCTACACGCGGACGGGGCTGCGGGCGGCAACAGTTAGTATACTATAAGGCATCAATCCTTAAAACAAAAACTAAAAGGACATACAAATATATGTTCACTGCTTAAAACTCGTTTTCCTTCAATAGTTAATATGTAATCTTTATATATATATTTCTTGTGTGCGTGTGTATGTCACTGAACTCCTCCTAAACGACTGGACCGAGGTTTATGAAATTCTTTGTGTGTGTTCAAGGGGACTTGAGAATTGTTTAGATTCACAATTTGGTCCACTGGAAAATAGTTTTTTCATTAATTTTTAATGTGTAAGTAGGTGGTGATTTTGAAATGTTTCGACGGACTGCGTTACTATGGCAATGTCAAATATTAAATAATATTATATTTTAATTATAGTCTGCCCTGACAGTTGCGTTGCGATAGAACTGAGAAAAATATTTTATTATTGTGTTATTTTCATCCACATGCTGAATTAAATATTAAATCAAGAAGTACTGAATACTGAGTTTGTAAAGAGCTTTGAAGTGTGCATAAACAACTATACATTTTGCGAATTTATTACGGATCGAAGTAAGTATATTTCTTTTAATTTTTTATCATTATTTGTTGTTTTTTGTCTACGATCTGCGTTATTAATTTCGCTACGTAAAAAGTGAAATTTAATGAAATATATTGGAACATCAAATCCATTTATTCAAACAGAAAATCTTTATATACCGTATGAATACGGTATCGATTGGTTGAATTATGATAAATGTACATGTAATGACATTAGATATCATTAATATATATTTTTTTAAAGTTTGATTTTTTTGAATTAAAGACGCGTTTACAAGACAACGTCTGTCGTGGCCGCTTGTATATCTATATATATTTAAGACGGAAGAAATCACAGGAAAAAACTGGTAAAAAATCAAAGATAAAAAATAATATGTATTTTACATGTAAATATTTCAGTAGATAAGTAATATGAAATAAACTATCATAACATAATTAAAATTTAAATCATAAAATTGTGTAAAATTAAATGGAAACTCGTTAATCTCGGAATTTCATTTGGGTAAAATTAATTGTTCTAAAGAAGCGTGGTACGAATTTGGACGTGAAAAGATCTTTTATTATCTCATTTTTAATTTTCATAAATCTTATGTAGGCATATTATACTGTTGAGTGCTATCTAAGTGTGTTAGGAAAAACAACAAATGAAATTATTATGAGTCCACTCCTTATTTGTCATATATTAATGTTATCGTCGGATACTGCAAGAGTTCTTTAATTAATATAATATTAGTAATATCCAAAACTATGTCTATGATAATTTAGGATTTCTTTAAATAAATCCTGAACTATCATGCTTATAATTCAGAAGAGAATCTAGTAATAACTTTACATTCGATGACAATGATTTTAACGTTTACTAAAGTAAATATATTTATAATATTATTTTATTTAATATTAATTTTAACAAATAATTCAAATCCTAATTCTAGTACCACGAGTCTTAAGAAACTACATAATTGTTTGAAAATGTTCAAACACAATGTTCATACCTACATCAAAATTGTGCATCAGATTCTTCAATTTAAATATACATGACTATTATAATTCTTTTCTATTTATTTTATTAAAAATGTCACTGTTCTAGTAAGATACTGTCATATGCAGGCCATTAGTAGATTACTTTGTAAACGTTATAAAAATATCATTTTTATGTTCCATAGATGTGCAGGTATTAAGTTTAAATATAATATACAGCTAGTATTGCCATAAATACTGTCACAATATTTGTTTCTGTTACATAAAACGTGCATTACCAAAATGTGTTTAATAAGTTAATATAATATTAAATATGAACTTCTTTTAAAATGATCATCATGGGCTTTTAAATACTCCTTTAAACGTTGAAGCCGATTATCAATATAAAAATGACGTAAAATTTTAATGACCTAAGGAGGACCTAATCTCTCTCTCTCTAAAACTGATAAATTGTAATTAGAATTGAGGGCAAATGTCGACCAACCTTCAGCGCTGACAAAGTTCAAAATATTCGTTTGCAAACAATGCTGGTTCAACGTTACGACTTACGACCCAGTGCAGAATATTTTGCTGAAAGTACCATTCTTCATTATATACATGGTGTTGTTAAGTAAGTTAATCATCATCTCCAGAATCATATCTCATTAAACGGATAGTGTCCACACAATGCTCAGATGTTTGATAAGGAAGCTATTTCGTTCTGTTTTGTGAACACGTTTTTCAATTTGAATCATTTTCTCGTTAGGAAATATTATTTTCCTGTTTTTTGGGTACAGCTTAAGAATTTGTTTTGATTTTACCATCTCATTTATATTTAAAATTATCAATTTAATAATGCTAGCAAAACTATTGAGTCATGTGACATTGTTCTAGGTGTTGTATTTCCGTTTATAAATCTTTAGCTTTTGTACAGTATTCTTAGATTTTTTTCCATCGCTGTTTTGAATGCTTTTTTCATACAAAGGATGAATACTAATTCAATAATAAGTCCAGGTACGGTCTTTTTCTGCCCCTAACATTCTTTGTTTGTTCATTGTACCTTCAGATAATATGCTGGGCTGTGTACTTCGGTACACAATTAGCAATTTGGTTTTCTATATCACCACACTCTTATTTAATAAATTTACTAGAATGATAGATAAAAAAATGCAAAATAATATGTTTTATAATAGGTATAGTAGTTTTATATAGGGTAAACATATTAAATATTGGTGTTAATTGTAAGATATATCCATAGGGACTGTCATAAGCAAGACAATTACAGATTTTATAGATTAGTCAAATCCATTCTAAAAAGTACATTAATTGTTTCTTAACCAAACCATAAATAGAAAAAAGACCACTTCCTTAATCAATGAACTTTTTGGAGTTAAGAATGTTGTGATTAAACTTTTCTCAGGAAATAATTAAGGAGTTAATTAGTTAATGTTTTATACAATAACTTAACCTGTAGAAATTAGTGAGAGAAATTATGAGCTAACTTCTCCCACTACTTAAGCACCGAGGAAATTCAATGCGAATTCTCAGATGAAATTTTAAAATGTCAAACATTTTTGTAAGAAGATAATTAATTAAATATATTAAAAGTCTTTTATATTTTACTTTTTGTAGTTTATATACACTTGATACTGAATTATTATCATGCAATAACCATTTACCGTCAAATAACCGGCAATCTTGTTGCCCTCCTTTTAAAACAAAGAAAATCTTTTTCAAAGTCATGTTAATAAAAAATATATCGACATGACCTCAAACTATAAAATCTGAGCAATGTATTTTAATGTATTGTTTGTTCATGGTGCATGCATCAAATTTGAATTTCAAATCAAATTGAAATCAAATTTAATTTAGTTATCCATTTTATTTACATTTATTATAAATTATCGGCGAAATATCATACAAAAATAATATACAAATATTATTCATTAGCATATTAGCTTATATTATTTTTTTTTTATTACAATAGGTAATATTCATGTTTTATTTGACATAACCGGTATAGTACCGGAGTGCAAAAATAGTATTAGAAAAACACCTGACAAAGTGTTTTGTATATTCCAAGAGATGCGAAAATACAAAAACAATGGTCTATGGTAATTAAAAGGGATAATATATGTCTTAAATTGTGTTTATATTGTTGTGAAGATCAGTTTAACGTAAGTACACTTTATTTATAATAAGCTAATTTTAATAGTTTAAATTTATAGTAAGTTGCATTGGCTATTGAACATTAGAAAATATGAGTTTAAAATTAACCTAACCTAGTTTACAAAAGTTCAGTATAACTTTCTATAAAAACCGTATTCTTATTTTGGTTTTACGAAACTTTTATGGTTGTCGACTTCAGGTTAAGGAAGATACAACTAATAATATTGAATATAAAATGTATAACGAAACAACAAGGAGAAAAATTTAATCTAAGTTTGAAGAAAGGAGTTGTTCCTCATATATTTTTGTGGCAAAAACACCAGCTGACAGAATGAGAATGTGCGTAGTCAAAAGGCAAAGATTGACATCGGTTAATGAAGCCTTTTCAAAGTTAGCTATCAGAAGTAGTGTAAGAAAAATTGGTGACCTTTACAAAGAAGTGATATAGTAAGTAAGTCCTAGTACTGCCCATACAAATGTCTGTGATATTAATCAGCCAAGACAATATTTAATGAGATCACAAGGCAGAGTCTTTCTTTTCGCGTATTAAAGATAAATTACCAAGTGACTAAGCTATGCAAGTTAATATTAAACCGAAGTAAAGGTATCAATGTAAATATACCTGCTGAAAAACAAAATGTAGCATTGTTACCATTTCCTCATTCAACACACAATACTTTTACTTTATCAGTAAAATTAACTATTATACATAGTTTTACTTTATCAGTAAAACTATGTTTTAAAAAGAAAATTGTTTACTGAAAACACAGCTGATAATACTTCTATAACTTCTTATATCTTCTACATCTGCTGATTATCAACAAAGTTATTTATCTGAGTCGAGTGAAGTGGAATATGATTACCTAAACAATCGTATCATTTAATAAAACCTTTAAGCACGAAAATATAGATTTAAATTATTTCTTTTTCTCAGTAACACTAATACCACAGTATGAACTTCACATGTGTCAAATGACGTCACATTTCCTTTCGACCAATGGTGGCGCGTTTTGGAAGTTTGAATTTCGCTCCCTTAATTTACACTTCACAAATTATTTTATGGCCTTAAATGATTAGTAAACAAAAAAAAATGTTTTTATTATAATAAGATAATAAGTATCCGAAAAAGAAGTATTTAAGATCATTTTAAATTTTATGCATATTCCCTATTCCTTCAATAATAAATTGAAGGGAACTTTGTTCCATCCGGGTGTCCCTTGACACCTCTTAGTTTTTTTTCGCAGCGTAGTTACACGTACGTTAAGAAAGTAGTCAACCAATAGGTTGCATACAATTTTTGTGTGATCTTTGTGGGGTTGAATTAGTCACAGCAACTTGCGCCTATCACCCGAACGACTTGAAACACATATGGCCAGAACATCATAAACAATATAATATTTCCTGTACTATTTGCATTTGATACTTATTAATAATAGTAAACAGATTTTAATAAAGTAACTAATTTTAATAGTTTTAGTTATAGGACTATAGTTTGTTGTAAATTTACAAAAAAAATATCAATAAATACTAATCACCAGAAAGGGTTTTTGCCCGGAATTTCTGGATGCCTGGAACATAATACGTTAATATCGGAAAGCCTTAAAGATGCTAGAACTAGCGAGAGACAAATTACGGTTTGTTGGATAGACTTAGAAAACGCCTTTGGGTCGGTACGACATGAACTAATGATGTTCGCGCTTAAATGGTATAACTTTCCTACGGTAGTTCGCGACATTATTGCATCATACTATTCAAAATTAAAATTCTCTATAATTTTTAATGAAAACCATTCAAAACCACTTAATTATAACGTTGGTTTATTTCAGGGCTGTTGTATTTCTCCTATTATATTTAATATAGTTATTAATATTTTAATAGACAAATTAATTAGAAATGAAAAAAAAGTGGGGCTATCGGTTTAAGTTCAACAACAAATACACAGAATCCGTACTAGCTTTTGCAGATGATCTCGCGATACTGACACGTAATCCGAAACAATGTCAGGTACTTTTAAATGTAGTTGAGGATTTCTGTACGTGGACGGGCGGATTGAGGACAAAACCAAGTAAATGTTTTAGTCTGTGTCTGGGTAGACGGAATACCAAATATACCTCTTACGATCCGGGTCTTATAATAGGCGGTCAGTGCGTTAGTACGGTTACGGAAGCAGCTCCGTTTAAATTTTTAGGTAAAAAAATCGATTACCAAGGCCGTACTCCATCGTTGGATGTAATAGTCGATAGCTTTTTAAACGATCTCAAAAAGGTAGACAACCAACCAATAAGTAACGTCAAAAAAGCTTGGATTTACGATAATTATTTAACATCACGTCTAAATTGGCCTTTCCTCGTGTATGATATAAATAAAACCCTTTTGTCAAAGTTAGATGCAAGCGTCATAAAGACATTGAAGTTATGGCTCGGGTTAGCGCACTCAGCGGACTCTTCAACCTTATTTAGAGACCGAAACAACTTTGGATTAAAATTAAAGAAACCATCGGAGCTCTACAAACATCTAAAAGTTACCAAAAGACATATCATCGGAAAATCTAAAGATGATACTGTAACTTCTCTCCCAAAAGACAAAGTTGCCTCAGAGCTCGAGTCACGACTTCAATTCCACAAAAAATTTATGATAGGTGCTCAAACAAATAAAGTAGGGCTAGGATCAAGTAGGAAAGTTCAAGACATAGACATAACAAAATCTTTTATTCGACAAGACGAAAACGATAATTACCGACTCCACGCGATGAGCCTAGAAATTCAAAACGAATGGGTGACCATAGGAGATTTTTGTATTCCACTAGCTTTGAAGTGGCGCACCTTAATTTATGATTGGTCCCCAGCATTATTAAAATTCTATCTTAATGCATTCCAAATGACTCTCCCAGATCAAAGTAATTTAGTAAGATGGGGCAAAGCCACCGAAAAGTCTTGCAACATCTGTGGGGAGGCAATAGGAACCGCGAAACACCTATTAGTAGGGTGTAGGGTACTTCTAGATAAAGGTCAATACTCGCGTCGCCACGACAAGGTATTAGAAATTATACGGGAAGCGGTTAGTCTTTCAGTAGCAAGAGCGCGGAAGGGTATAACAACCACCAAACGATCTATAGAATTCGTAAAAGAAGGCTCCTCCAAAAAATCAAAAGCGAAGCCTCATTCAATATTAGGCGCGGCTCCTGATTGGATTCTCATGATGGACACGTATGAAAAGCATTACAAAATCCCTGGGGATGTTGGTGTTTCGTCATCCAGACCGGACTTATTCCTGTATTCGAAACATCTGAGGCGCGTGATACTTGTGGAGCTTACTGTTCCTTGGGAAACAAACATCCCAAGGGATCACACATTCAAGCTCAATAAGTATTACGAACTAACCAACGAACTGATCAGGAATAAATTTATAGTTAGTTTGTACGCGGTAGAAGTGGGAGCGAGAGGTATAACAGCAAAATCTCTCTATAGCCTACTTAAAGATCTTGGCCTTTCTAGAACAAGCATCGGTTCATTTCTAGAACGTACCTCAAAGGCGGCATTAGTAGGTTCTTTTCAAATTTGGTTAGGTAGGGAGAGGAGTGTGGAGGGTGAAGGTGAGCGTTCTTGCGCAAAATAAAGGGGCCCCTTAAACCTACTCCTGGGTCGCAAGTCCCAGGCACTGCTTGCACTCCTCTCCTTGCAACGCGATGGGCCCGGCACCCGCACGGTGAATCCATGGATTGCTAAGAAGCTTCGTCTCTACTTATATATTAAAAAACTGTGTGACAAAGATTTCTAAGATAGAAACAATTACATAGTAGACAGGTCACTAGATATAATAATAGAATAGATGTCAAATATTAGAACAGAGCGTGATTGGTGTATTATAGGGGTCGTGCATTTTTTTATACAACTCATATTTAATCTAAATACAATTAAAAATTTCCGGTACCTATAACAGAATAGTATACAATTTTCGTCGAATGCGTTTCTTACCAAAGCTGCAATTTAGATTAATAACTATATTACATAGATATTTTAATATTTTCCTTTTAAATAGACATGTCACTAGACATTATTATACACATTTTGCGGGAATATTTCAACTGTGTGATAATCCGTTAACAAAAGGAACATCTTTTTTCCGTGCATGAGGCTTGAGCAAAAATTGCAAATATAATTAATTTATCCCTATTTATTTTCTATTTCATTGCATTCTTAATTAATTATAATTGAAGATCTGATTATTTACTACTAATAATATATTTTTGTGCACGTTGGAGTTTTATTGGATTTTAATTCATTTATATTACCTAAAATGGTTAAACAACGATAAAGCAGAATTACTGGAAATTGTACAAAGTTAATGGTCTTTGTAATGGACCTCTGGTGTAAAGCGTGAGAGTTTATTTATTGTTTATGTTGGTAATTTAAAAAATGAAAATATATTTGAAAACTAAGCTTCATGAGACTGATGTTTATTTCCTCGTTAAAAGTTGTACATGATAGCATCATCATTTGTAAGTAATAAATTGTAATATTATAAAATAAATATATAAAAAAAACCGTTAACAAAAAAAAAACAATTGTTTTTAATTTTCAATTCGCGATTCAATAACTGAATTTAAATGGTGACCAACTGACAAAGCTATTGTGTTTAAAAAAATATATCAAGAGCATTAAATAATAATTTAATTTCATCGGTTTATTATTTCTAATTAAACCATTATGATATTATATTTAACTATATAATATTTGAATGGTTCCTTAAGACAGATGATTTCTTCGTTATAAAAAACAAAAACAAAAACTCACCAAAGTTGCGAGTAACATATTTGTAAGTTAAAGTTCTCTAAAACTTGTACACCTACTGTGCAATATTAAGCCATACATTTCATAAAACCAACATAGAAATTATTATCAAAAATCTGTTTAATTCATTAATTTATCAAATCATTGTCAAACCTATTCCTAGATTGTAAAATATAATACCCAAGAAGCTGACAAAATTGCATTAAAATATTTTTTAACAATAGAATAGGTCCTATTGAAATAACAAACTTTTACTATTTTAATTTAGGATAATTAACAAGTAAGTCGTAGGAGTCAATACCAAAATGGTAGTGAAATAGTCAAAATGTAGATGAGCATATAAAATAATTGCTCGTGAGTCTGTCTGCGTGTACAAATAACTCGTCCTACATTTTTTTATATACTACTACATATTATAATTCCTAGTAGTTTTTTATGCTGCTGTAAATTTACTACAACAACAAGATTTTTATATTAATTTTCTACATATTTTCTAATGAGTTTCACTTTTTTTCATTTTAAATATTTGTACAGATATTTTACAAATCGTTACTGTATAATATTTTTATAATAAGTAACATTAAAAAAACATTTGTAGTGTTTATGTTGACATAAACATCGGGAAGATTTAAAACACAAAATTTATGTCATACATAAAAGTTATCTATATAAATAAATATTCATTAAAATTATGTATTATTACTAGTATTCCCTCGTCTGGACTCCTTCTATATACTGTAAAACATAAATACTACTCGCTAGTAAGATATTGCAAGCCGGAGATCATATGAATCTTATTCTGGTTAGAACTAACTAATGGACTGAGGAGATATTGTAGGTTAGGAATTAAATTTGTGCGATTTTACCACGTGTTTAATTGATGCTAAAATGTTAATTCAGAAATTCATAAAATTATTAAAACTATGTCAGTTAAGATTACGCATGAATATAAAAAATATATGTTCATTTTAATTGTTTCAGAAATAATATTTTAAATATTAAATTTAATATTAAATTATTATTCACACCTTATATTTCTTTACGTAAGTCGTTAATGTTTCGTTAACTCGTCGTAAGTCGTTAATCTTTATGTAAGTCGTTATATGTTTTTGTTATACCTTACACTATTTATTAGTATGATTTCAATTAATTAACATGAAACATGAATAGTGAGAGATCTGAGCCGGTCTGGTCTTTGAATATACTTGTTTTGTTTTTTTAGAACGCGAGCTCAGCACGGTTTTTTATATCATTAAATATCATTAGTCTCAAAAATGTATCTAAAATTCAAAAGTAATATTGTGCGACTTGTAAGTACTAGTAACGATTTTTACATATCGTACACATCATATATATATATATATATATATGTGTGTATATATGTAACAGCCAGGGAAGGTGAGCACTTACTGAAAAATTGTTTCCATTACGATACTTTCCACTTAATAGGGAGCGCAATTACTCACTTTGTGAATCGACACTTAAATGTTACTACAACACAACAAAAAATGGTGGACTCAGGGAATTTATTTGTTTTATAGTTTACAAAAGACAACAGATGAAATGGTGGTATGGTTCTTTAACGTAAATTACTTTTGATGCAGTTGATCACTTTAACTGTATCGAACATCTTAGCAATTATAAATTTTTAGTCTGACACGTTTTTCTACAATAATTATCACTAACCTAAAAATGGGATACATAAATTATTTTTACTAGTATATCGTGACAAAATATATCTCGACTTAAATATCCTCTTCGTATTCTCAAGAGAACCAGTAAAAATATATGTCGAAAATACTTAAAGCGATTCGTCTTTGTCGAAGCGCAAGGCGCCTTCAATTTTGCTAAAATAATGCAACAGCTTTTATGTTTGCAGTTTATATATTTTTGGCAAATATCTTATTACAAATTATTAAGTTTAAATAATGTTTTGCTTTAAAATAAATAAGAAAAAATGCTGCTACATTAAATGTAACAATTACCATCTTAAGAGTTACATTGAGTCATATTTGTATGCAGCAGCAGCTGCTAATTCTGTTTCAATGCTCCGTGCTATATACTAGCAGAGATTTCTTAATTAGGGTAGTTTGTACAAATCATTTAGTTTCTTTTTGTATATATATATATATATATATATATATATATATATATATATATATATATATATATATATATATATATATATATATATATATATATATATATATATATATATATATATATATATATATATATATATATATATATATATATATATATATATATATATATATATATAGTTTGTATAAAAATAGGTCGGGTAATACTTTTAAAGAAAATATTTTCAGTTTTTATTACGATTTAAATTTAAAAAATGTTGTAGACGAAAAAGTAATTAGTAGATAGCTCTCTGTTGTGAGACCATCTCGTTATTTCACGTACCGGAAGGGAGTGATGTGTGCGTTTTAAATATTTTATTTTGCAAATAATGTGATGCATGCGACGCGTCATGAGAGTGAGGTGGGATTAATTAACAGCCTCGATGGCGGGAAATATGAGCGTCATAAAATTGCATTTTAAATCTTGTACCTACATTATAATTATAATATTATTATTTTAATTTATATAATTGTTTATAGTAAAAACTATGTTAATCATTATATGTTATCTAAGGTGTGGCGATTAAAGTTGTTATTATATATTTTCCCCCAAGAATATTAGCTATTAGTTTTAGACTATTTAGTTAGAATCTCATATATTTAGCTATAAATCAGCCATAAAGTAATTTAGGATTAATTTCGTTTTAGTGCGAAAAAGATAATTATAGTAAATAAATCGATAGGTGGTTTTGTGATAGACTTATTGATAAAGTCATCCCTGATAAGCTTTATTACAACTTACCTGACGATATTTTTAGTTTTTTGCAATAATGTATATGTCGCAGATCACGATAATTTAACGATAATTAGTAACTCAATTGATATCATTGTAATAGTGGGGTGTGAACGCCGTGACGTATTGAGTCACGTGATCGGAATCGTTTGGAGGGGCACCGGAGACATTTTAAATATCCGAGAGCATCGAGACGAGAGGATTATTGATTAGTGTGAGCCTTACAGTCCGGACCCCCCAAACGGGACCGGTGGTTCACGAAACTCTGATAATTGTATACCAACAAAGTAATTTGTGATTACCTACATTTAATACAAGTAATTGTGATATTGTGCGTGTGTGGTTTAATTGCCTGAGACCCTACGCCTCGGATCCTGTACAAGAAGACTCAATCAAGAACGAACAAGTATCTAATATACCTCCTATCTCCGACATCAGAAGTGGGATTCACTCGGGCATCAAAACCACCAACTACCCGCGAGATAAGTTTATTGAAGCTACAATTAACGTCAAGCAAGTAATGAAGTGATTTTATTATTTGAAACGCTCACTACAAGATAATAATAATGAAGTTCCAGAATCAATACAGTCAATCAATAGTTGATAATCAATGGTTGTAAATCAATCAATCAATCAAGTTAAATTTATGTTATCTCAAAACTTCAAAATTGAGATCTACCCACATATCAAGAAAATCAATTGAAAATACCTATTTAATCGCTTATGCAAGTTGTTTATTAGATTATATGACAAACCGTTGGAAGAATTCTACGAAAGAAGAAATCGTTGCTAATGAAGAAAGAAAGAAATGAGAAATTATGGCGGTGACAACGTGCCGCGAATGGCGGTAATGGCGCGGCGCGGATGGCAATGATGGCGCGGCGCTGATGGCGGTGATGGCGCGGCGAGGATGGCGCTGATGGCGCTGATGGTACTGATGGTGGGGACTGCTTTCGTGGCGATGACAGCCTTGGCAGCGGTGCTGGTATAGTGCGGTGCGAGCAACGCGTTGATGTCTGCGCAATTTATCCACCATCGATCACGTCACAGCAAAAAGGTGATTCGTTTCGATTTACATCCATTTTTGCGCTAAATACTCGCTAGTTAAAGAAAATTAAGCGATTAAATATAGTGGTAAGCACTTCATTATTGTTATTGAGATAACTAGTATTGAGATTAGCGGTCAACCCTCACGATCTTGTTTTTTTTAATTTTTACTGATAATTATTTTACTTTAACTTTACGTCGTTTTGTTACGTATGATAAGACGCGAAATTATTTTATCCCGGATTTTCGTAAACGTGAATGTTTGTTTTAAACTCGGAAAACAATGTTTTAAACTTTTGTTTTAAATAACTTTGTTTTAAATTCGGCAAACAATGGTAACGCGATAGCTCTAAAGATTCAACCGATTAAGACCAGACAAGACTTTAAAAAAAATGTAATTCGATTTTCGGCATATTTTATTTCTTGTCTACCTACATGTGTAGGAATCACGGGCGAACTTACAATTATTAATTAATCGTATATTGTGAATGCGTATTATTGCCGATCAAGGCCCGTAAATGCTGTAAAATAAAGCGGTTAGTTAATTTAGCAAAAGTAAGAACTTATTATTTACGTTTTGTAAATGTTTTCCGCAACAGAGACTAGAAATATTCGATCGGGGTAAGATGCCATAGATAAAATTCAACACGCGACAAATTGTACAATGACCAGGGTTGCAAAAGTTTCATTTTTAGAGCTTATGATAGAAAAAGTTAAAAAAACCTTTGTTTTTGATATATAGCGATGCCAGAGGGTTAAGTACCACTTGAAATAGAGCTTGTAGTAAAAGCGATTGAGTAAAAGTAGTGAATCTTAGTTCAATTGAGAGTCCGTGGGACTCGGAATTAAAAGCAATGCCATGAAACAAACAGGAGGTTTGTTGGTAGGGCTTAGTGAAAAGCCATATGTGACGAATAAGATTCATGCTATGTGTTTTATGTTGTTTTTAGAATACATTTTTGGTTTTTAAATGTAATGAAAAGTGGCGCTTTATTTAGTTTAGTGGTCATTTATTTTGATACAGAATTCTGATTGTGATGTTCAACTTTATTATAGTGATTGTTTAGATTAAAGTCAGGCTGTTAAGAATATGGATAGGCGCTGTCGAATTCTATTTTCACTATTTATTATTACAAACGTAACCGTATATAAGAAATATAAACGGACTAAGTTAGATCCAAAATATAAAGGAACTTTTCAAGGAATATCGTTATACTTTAAGATCATTAAATTCTAACCGTACCACAGGTTAAATTAAGTAGGAACCACGGGATCTAGGAGAGACTTGACGCCAATGATGGTTGTCTATCTCTATCTTGACTTGACGCCAATGCAGGTCGTCTATCTTGACTTGACACCAGTGCAGGTTGTCTATCTTGACGCCAATGATGGTTGTCTATCTTGACGCCAATGATGGTTGTCTATCTTGACGCCAATGATGGTTGTCTATCTTGACGCCAATGATGGTTGTCTATCTTGACGCCAATGATGGTTGTCTATCTTGACGCCAATGATGGTTGTCTATCTTGACGCCAATGATGGTTGTCTATCTTGACGCCAATGATGGTTGTCTATCTTGACGCCAATGCGGGTTGTCTATCTTGACGCCAATGCGGGTTGTCTATCTTGACTTGACGCCAATGCGGGTTGTCTATCTTGACTTGACGCCAATTCGGGTTGTCTATCTTGACGCCAATGCGGGTTGTCTATCTTGACTTGACACCCTAGGATGTCTATATTGACTCCGAAGTTTTGAATGTTGATCTTGACTTGACTCTTGTTTGGGATGTCTATCTTGACTCCAATACGGGATGTCTATCTTGACTACAATTATTTAAATCCCATGGAATAACTTTGATGGAGAAGAGATTTAGAACATAAGTTCTATGTAACGGCTTTAGTTATCATAACTATCGATTTTAGAAAGATTCATGATTTTTTTGTGGTCAGAAAGGCCGAGCGAAGCAACATCTACAGTTGTATATTGTTTGGATTTCAGATACATATGCACACGAGGGCGTGAGTTGTCAGTATGGCCGTGTCGCAGATCACGATAATTTAACGATAATTAGTAACTCAATTGATATCATTGTATAGTGGGGTGTGAACGCCGTGACGTATTGAGTCACGTGATCGGAATCGTTTGGAGGGGCACCGGAGACATTTTAAATATCCGAGAGCATCGAGACGAGAGGATTATTGATAGTTGAGCCTTACAGTCCGGACCCCCCAAACGGGACCGGTGGTTCACGAAACTCTGATAATTGTATACCAACAAAGTAATTTGTGATTACCTACATTTAATACAAGTAATTGTGATATTGTGTGTGTGTGGTTTAATTGCCTGAGACCCTACGCCTCGGATCCTGTACAAGAAGACTCCATCAAGACCGAACGAGCCACGAGTATACCTCCTATCTCCGACATATATAAAACAAATATTTCAAAGTGACTTACACTTAACTTACGTTTACTTACATGACTAACGATTTTTAACTGTAGTAATTAAAATAACTGTAAAATAAAACATTATGAGAAAAGTGCTTAAGGATTCATTAATTTTCAAAAACTTTACAGAATCTTTTTGACGAACATTATAATAAAAAATACAACAGAATGAGGCGTACAAGGTTTATCATTACAGTAATTAGCTTGTAAAATCAGGAGAAGTAGAACAAAAGAAAAAGTTTTACTACGTACGCGAATATTGTGGTTTATGATTTAAATTTACCACGAACCTAAAAGAACCTTCAGCGGTGTTACCAGACCAATATGACTTAGGTGCCCTTGAAAAGTGCTTATTTACTTTATTACTTCCTCCTCAAAAACTGGCAACGCTCTTGGTATTACTAGAGACCGTGGCCTAGGAACATTTACCATAAGATAACGGGCACAGTCGTTACCCTATTCTTATAATGAGGAATGGCAAGAGTTAAGGGTAGTAAAAAAGATTTTTTTAAGGCATCTCTGTCGATTAGGTTCACGTAATCTAAAGACTTTTAGGTGTATTTCGAAAATACACCTAAAAGTCTTTAGATTACGTGATAAAATTGTATTTGCCAAAAATATATAAACTGCAAATATAAAAGCTGTTGCATTATTTTAGTAAAATTGAAGCCGCCTTGCGCTTCGACAAAGACAAATCGCTTTAAGTATTTTCGACATATATTTTTACTGTCTCGCTTGAGAATACGAAGAGGATATTTAAGTCGAGAAGATATATTTTGTCACTATATACTAGTAAAAATAATTTATGTATCACATTTTTAGGTTTTTTGATAATTATTGTCGAAATACCTAAAAAAGCGTAATTTAAGCAGATTTTTCATAATTGTTAGTAAGAAATACGTAGCGCTAAAAAATAGTGTAATAGTACTGTAGTAGTGCTACACTACTATTACACTATTTTTATTTTATTATAGCGTGCAACAGTTAAATTACGTTAGTGCAACATTTCGTGCGTAGCGTACTCGCATATTACATTAAAATTTGGTTATAGTTATCAATATCACAAGGACTTATCATTAAACTCCCAGTTCAGTTTAGTAGAAATATACTTAAGTATCCAATAGACTAAGAAACGATATATGATACAATTAGGGTCATACTTAGTGGGCATCATTTCAATTCAGATTTTCGTAATGGCTACAAATAGCTATTTCCCGGTAATTCAGTAAATCATTAATATTCAAGTTTAAGCTCCGAAACGTTTTGCATATGAAAAGCATTAAGATTAAAGACATGTTTTCGCAAATTCCTATTACCTAAATTATCTAGATTGTGCCTCATTCTATCGGCTTATGTTTCAACGATAAGTATTAATGAATGTGAAAGTATTATATTGTTTGTAAAGTACATTATTTTTCATATAACTCATTAAAATGTACTGATTCTTATTTAATTTCGGTGAGTAGATGGAAAAATCAGAGTATTCATCATATAAAATGTTTCATAACTATTACAAACCTCCAAATTTATCATTGTAGCAAGAAGCTACGTTAAATTACGTTAGTGCAACATTTCGTGCGTAGCGTACTTGCATATTACATTAAAATTTGGTTATAGTTATCAATATCACAAGGACTTATCATTAAACTCCCAGTTCAGTTTAGTAGAAATACACTTAAGTATCCAATAGACTAAGAAACGATATATGATACAATTAGGGTCATACTTAGTGGGCATCATTTCAATTCAGATTTTCGTAATGGCTACAAATAGCTATTTCCCGGTAATTCAGTAAATCATTAATATTCAAGTTTAAGCTCCGAAACGTTTTGCATATGAAAAGCATTAAGATTAAAGACATGTTTTCGCAAATTCCTATTACCTAAATTATCTAGATTGTGCCTCATTCTATCGGCTTATGTTTCAACGATAAGTATTAATGAATGTGAAAGTATTATATTGTTTGTAAAGTACATTATTTTTCATATAACTCATTAAAATGTACTGATTCTTATTTAATTTCGGTGAGTAGATGGAAAAATCAGAGTATTCATCATATAAAATGTTTCATAACTATTACAAACCTCCAAATTTATCATTGTAGCAAGAAGCTTTATGAATAATATGTTTGTTTCTTTAAAATAATAAGTTACATGTTGAATTAGATGCTCAAATTAATAATAAATACCTGGTAGTTCAATTGAAATATTATTTCAATTTTAGCCATGAAAATCATATTATATATAATAACATATTTCATGTAATGTTATTTCGGTTCAGGTTCTTAACATGGATTTAAAATTTCTCAGCTTTTACGGCAGCAATCACTACTATTATTACAAGAAAAATTATCGACTTATATCACTTGTCTCATACTTATCAATTTATAATGTTCTGTTCAGTATTTCTAAGGATTTTGTACGAACATCTGAATTGCAATATGTATAATAATAATATATATTAATGAGGTCTTATCGAGGCAAAAATTAGACTTCATCTTTACAAGTTCACTTCATGTTAAGCTATAAAATAAAAAGCTTTAGAACTCTCATGTGTACTTCAAAAAAAATATTGTGCCAAATAATCTACCTTTAAGTAAATCCAGTGAAGAAATAATGGTTGATGATATCATTATTATCTATTTTATTCGTATTAATTTGATATTTGTATACTTTTGTATATGTTATAAAAAATCTATTGCATAAGACGTGCTTTAATATGTTAATATAGTAACGTTAATGTTATCGCCAATAAATATTATATGGGTATTTTAAATGTTCTCGACACTAAATGAGTAAAGTTTGTCGTGCTATGGTCAAAGATGGCAGCACCGGTATTGTGAATTGTGCTTCGTACTTGTTTATAAGTCGCTCGTTCATTAGACGAGGGTGATTCTATCCTTGGCAGTGTTTGCGTCAAGAAGTGATTATATATAATTTAGTTCAAGAGTAAATAACGGCCAACCTTCAGCGCTGATGAAATCCAAAATGCTCGTTTCCAACCACGCTGGTTTAGATGTGTAGATAGTGGGTTATGAGCCAGTGTTATATCTTGCTGAAAGGATTCTTGATTGTATATAGACTTATTGTTAAGAGACTTAACCATCTTCTCAAGGGTCGTATCTCATTATACCGACTATGAAGTCGGATAGTGTGCGCATTATACTCTGCTCTTTAATAAAGAAACTATTTCGTTTTGTTAGTCAACACTTATCTCGATTTCACTTATTTCCTAATTAGAAAATATTATTTACTTGTCCTTTTTGTACTGCTTAAGCAGTTAATTTTATTTTACCATCTTATTTATTTTTAAATAATAAATTTAATAATGCCCTCAAATCTAGTGTAGTCATGCATGTGACATGATTCTAGGTGCTGTGTGTGTTGCCCTAAACAAATCCGATGAGCCGAGCTCCGATGGTTTCTTTGATTTTAAACCAAAAATTGTTTCGGCCTTTTAATAAGGTTGACGAGTCCGCGATCTAGCCCAAGCCATTACTTCAATATATTTTTGATGCTTGCATTTAACTTCTACAAAAGGGTTTTATTATTATCATAAACGAGGAAAGGCAAATTGAGACGTGATGTTAAAAAAATATCGTATATCCAAGTTTTTTTCAGGTTACTTATTGGTTGGTGGTATACCTTTTAAAGATAATTTAAAAAGCTATCGACTATTCCTCCCAAAGATGGTACGGCTTTGGTAATCCATTTTTTTACTTAAAAATTTCAATGGAACTGTGTGAAAAAGGTGTGTTCTTCTAAATTACAACAAATAATAAAACAAATAATAAAATTTGCTTTTGCTCCAAAGTAGTTTGAAAACTGAGAAACTTTTACGGTTCACTGCTACTTTTATGTCGAGAAATTTTATTCCGGTACATGTCCTTTTTCAAAGCGAGCCTACATATTAAAACAAAACATTTGAAACTTACTGGCGTATGAAACATTAATCTAAGGATAAAGAACTTAGAAATAGGTAAATGATTTTGAGCATGTCTTATTATAAAAAGTACAACATATAGAAGCCAAATATACGTTATGGTTTAGTCGAATGAAATTATTTAGATAAAGTTATTACTAATATTACTTTTTTTTAATTAGCAAATTTTAGTTTTGATAACATTTTTATTTCATTATATGGAAAGAGAAAACTTAAAAAGAAGGTTGTATGAATTATATTTGTTTACATTGCTCTACAAAATACATTAGTAATCATAATTTACAAAGAAACTTTTACGAATGTGTGACTAAGAACTCCTGCATATTTTAATAAATTCTAGGTCGTCGTAAACCTGCATTGTTTCACATTCATAATTTCATTTGAATTATTTTTTTTCATAAAAAAAATAATTCTCAAACTGATATAAATTATTATAAGTTTTGAATTTATAATATAAAATTAACTTATTTTTTAATTCAGCAGCTAAGTTAACTTGATAGAAACGACACTTTTTTTTCAAAAAAACTGGATTTGAAATTTTCTATATTTTTTACAATGGAATGAAATATATTATCTTTGTCCTAAATATGATGTATAATATATTTTCAGAAATCATAAGTTTTAAATGTTCTTTTTTAATATTTAGGCTCGCTTTGAAAAAGGGCATGTTCCGGAATAAAATTCACTCAAATTAAAAATAGCATTGAACCGTAAGTTTCCTTGTTTTTTAACAACTATGGAGCAAGAAAGCTAATCATATTATTTGTTTCGGGATATAAGGAAACTCACCTTTAAATTTATTGTTTATAATAATATTATAACTTATTTATATCATAATATAGGAATTATTTTGCATTCATTCATTTTGGAATCATATTTATTTTAAATTCAATAAGCGTAACATCGCGATACAATAGATTTTATCATATTTTTATATTTATTTAATTTATTAATAAGAACAGAAGGAATGCATTTGAAATAATTCAGTAAGAAATACAGAATGTACTTTATTGAAAAGTCCGATTCAAAGACAAAACTCGTTATTATGATTATATAATCATACAATTTTGTTAAACTACATTCAATGTATGTTTGTGTGTGGCTATGATAAAAATCATTCAATAATATTAGTTATGTTGCAAATAACTTAACAATCTGTTATAATAAATAATTTGAAAAGGAGTCACGTGATTAAAGTTGGCAAGTTGTCCAAGTTCATAGATGAAATTATGAAGTCAGAAGATGTGTTTGGATCTCGGAACTAATATATTAGATTGAAGGGATTCCAAATAAAAATAATGTTTTAACCGTTTTAGAGTTCATTGAACTTATCAGACTGAAACTTAAACAATATTTATCTTTCAGTTATATTATTTGAAATATCATATAGTAAATGGTGTCATTAATTTAAAGGGTGAAAAAACTTCTACTACTGTGGTATCTGGTAATCCGTAAATTAGGGAAGGGAACCGTTAATCATAAATTTAATAATTTTATTATTTATGAAAATAATTAAAATTGATTTCTTTTCGACATATTTGTTCTTAAGTCACTGTTTTTTGGAGTATATACTTTTTTGGTCGAAGTATTTATTTTTGTACATATTTAACCTAGGAGAGTTTTTCAATCTAAATCATAAAGTCAATTTGAACCAAGTTTGAAATATTAAAATCGAACAATGACCTCTTTTGCTCTGTTGAACTGAATCACAACTAGTATCATTTTGCACTAGAAACTAAAATATATTCGGTTTATTTTAAGTTTTTTTTATTGAAATTTGTTTTTTAGTTTGAAATTATTCTTTATTTTTGTTAAACAAATTGTATATTATTTTAGCTTGTGTTTTTTTTTTAAAACACTGGTGTCAAAATATGTAAGTCAAATATATGTAAATATTATTATATAAATAACATTTTTTTTCTAGTAGGTATACTTGAAGATCTTTATCAATAGGTATTATTATCTCACGCACTTAACGATACCACCACGTATACATATTGAAGATATTAATTTTACACGAATTGTATGTCTCTTAATACGAATTGTATATGTTGAATATGTATTTTGTTTTACGATTTTGATAACTAAGCTTCGTAACAATATTCAAAACATTTTAATAGATTGAGTTTCTATTTCAACTGAATTTGAGGTCAGGCGAGAGCTCGTTGAAACAGTTAGATTGTCACTAGAGTCACTTTTTTTTCAATGATGTCTGTGATTTGTTGTGAAATAACAAAGTAATTTTAATTGAATTTTTTTAAGAATGTTTGTTTGGATCGGACAGAAAAGATTTTGAAAATATTTTTAGTACAGGATCAAGTCTGCAGCCCATTTAATAATATTAAGATTGAGATATTTGTTGTCTACTTTGTTACTAAAAAAATATGCAATAAAACCTAGCTTTTTAATCAATTTTTTAATCAACTTTACAGACAAATATCAAAAATTCAAACCTTGACGTTTATAGGTAGGCCGCTTATGATAGCTTTTACTAAAACAAGTTTTAACAATGCAATTAAATTGAACAAAAAACAAAAGCAATAATATTTACATTTATTGACAATGAAATAGTACAAGTAAATTCTATAATTTCCGTTATAAAAATAACCACACTCTTCCCCTGGTACAAATAATTTTTATTCTTAAGATTGATGTTTTAATTCATGACTGTAATGAGTTAATACTCAATAAATTATATTTACAAAAACAAAGTAAGAAACACAGTATTTCTAAACAGGTATTACAAAACAAAGTTAAAAATCTAGAGAAACATAGATTTCATTCCTATCTTATATTAAAAATATTTACTTCAATGTAAATAATACTAAGAATTAATTTCAACCACATTTAGACCATTTTAGGTGGCTAGACTTAACCTCTTATTATGTTTGGAGCAAAGTTAAACTTTTTAAAACCTTAGAAACTATTTTGTTGTCGTTATAGGAATATTTCTAAATTAAAAAATATTATAATAATTCTTTAGTGTGGAATTTGATATTTGTTAACATAATATATATCTATTTAAACAAATTTAATAATAGTACTATACCTAATATATGCTAAGGAATGGTGAGATTAGGAATTCCAGTATTACTTTTAATTTGATTATGTTTTTATTGACTTTTGATTTATTTTGGTCCCGCTAACAAACTAGAACTGAACTAAACCAAACCAAATTATTTTATCTTAAGCTACAGTGAAAAATGGAGATGGAGATGGCGATAGCGATACTTTTTAATCAGTACATTAAAGATATATTCTTTTAAATTATAATTTAAAATGTAATTTTATTGACAAAACGAAACTATTCATTAATAACTTCTCAACTTTTTTTTTACACAGGTATTAAGGTATAATTAACTTAATATTTTATGAGTTTAGTTTTTTTATTGTTAAATAATAAATTCTTTAACTAATTTAAAATCAAGTTGCAGTATTATATATTATCTTACACAATAAGAACACCAAAATCTAGATAACGAATATTATACTAAAATTGTAATAAAAACTAACATTTATTTATTTATTTAATAAATGATAAGAACTTGGCATGATATTACATATTTTATAGTGTTTTTGATATGATACATCATGTATTCTAAAGTTCTCTTTGACCGAGGTCGAAAGATATTTTAAATTTCCATAAAAATGTTTCAAAAAGACTGTTCATCATATTTATTTTCTGGGTTCTTTAATAATAATAATATTGTTGGTTGAAAATATCTATAAACATGTATAGCCATGTTAAGCTTATTTAAATTTATATAAATATATAATGAAAAATAAACCTATACGGGCACTGAGCTACGGTATCGCTAGCAATACGGTAGCTCAGTTGGTAGAGCGACGGGACGGTTTCCCAGTAGTCGCGGGTTCGAATCCCTGCCCGTATCGGTTTATTTTTCATCATATATTTATATAAATAATAATATTTTCAATTTAGATCTACTGAAGTTGCTAATTGTAATAAATCTTGTAAGCGCTAAAAACATCATACGTACACTTTGCGCTATAATAATTTAACAATAAATAGTAAAAAAAAAATGTTTTAAAAACGTAATCATTCAAAATACCAATATAACATCAGAAATATTGCATTAAACAAAGTGTATTTTTATACTTTAAGACACTTTTTTTCTACCATTTTTATTGATAGGTAGTATATTTTAACATAAAAAAATTACCAAGGAAAAATATTTTTTTTATATGTCAAAGCACAAAAAAAATAGAAGGTCTAGACATTTCAATTAGTGAAGTTTGAGGAACTTTTGCATTAAGTTCGTCACACGTTGATAAATTGATGATATATGAGCAAGTAAGATTCATGAAGTATCACGTATATCACATATATTAGATTAATTAAATGAAAAATACATTTAAGTAATATATAATATTGAATATATTAGAATCGTGAAATTTATTCTTGTATCAATATTTTAACTAAAGATATAAACCAGAATGTCTAAATAATAAAACACTAATATATTTTTTAAATTTTATTTACTTTGAAAAGTGTAGTCTTATTTATTTTGAAAGAACGAATATTGTTAATTTTCTTTCTGATGTCAAATATATTAATTTGTATATTAGTTAATGTTTCTATGGGTGTACTGTTTGTTATAAATTAAAAGGTACTTAAAGATACGGAACATTGCAAGAAACATTATAAATACACAGCTCACTCACTCAAGCTCAAAGCTTAAGTTGTTCGTTCGTTATTTTAGTTTGTGAAATGACTTCTGAAACATCACACTAAGAATCAGTTAAAACCAAAATCTACCAAAAAAGTAAAATTTGTGAGTTTTATCAGAAGAGTAGGGAAACAAACCCTGGACATGCAATAGAAGATACAAAGTCTGGAGAATACGGATACTTTAAAATATTTTATCATTATAGTAATGTTCGTTCGGGCTCTAGATTTAAACCTTTCGGAGATTACGGTTTCGGTGTTCCTAATATGACTGGATCTGACTAGAAGGGAACTACGGTCTTCTTTTTTAGCAGATAAGGTAGTAAGGTAAATGGATGGATGGATAAAGCGTGCAAATTAAGAAGGTATATTTTGTGGTCAAATAAAAAAACCACCACGTGGCGGTTTCGTCAAGGTACTTTGGTTAAATACACATGCGATGCCGTGATAGAAAGGCGATTTCTATTGTTTAGTTTATTTACGTAGTCTTTATTGACCACATAAACTATTTCTACTATTAATAGTAGAAGTAATCACAGTAGAAGTAGCAGTAGCAGTAGCAACATCAGCAGCAGCATTATAGATTTTAAAATTAGATTCTTTTTTTCATGCACCAGTAAATTTTTTCAGACAAACGAATTGTAATGGTATTTCAATAAGGTTTATTTCATTTTTCATTTCAAAATTCAAATGCCACTTAAGTTGGCATGAGATCGTTGTCGTAAATTGCTACTCTATACCTTGTATGCAAAAGTTTGTATTAATAAAAAGAGAAATATGGATCAATCGTATAAAAAAATATGTATCATTTATTTTGCTTACATCATTTTATTTAAATCGAAAAGAAAAGGCCCAATACTGCAACATCTTTATTTATCTTTACCTAGATTTTTTCTTTAACTATGTCCCTATTTTCAGTTATTTCTCCCGCTATTTAACATTGCTTGAATTATTTTTATTTATTCATTTAATACTTTATCCACACAAAACATTAAAAAAAAAAAAAAAGAAACAGATAAAAATACACAAAAGGTGAACTTACCTCTAGGTGCAGAGATGTCTTCCAGCCAATCCAAAAAATATGATGTTGTGATAGAATATTGGAAGGCATCGTGTACAATTTATAATTAAAAGAAAAAAAAAGAAAACAATAAAAAAAAAGAAAAGGTATTAAAATAGATATATTTTAATATCTTTCTACAGACCTTATCTACCTGCAGAAACAAAAATAGTGTTAATATATATATATATATATATATATATATATATACAGATTATATTTATAATTATATATCAATATCCACAAGAATTTACAAATCTGAAGGCATATAATAATATTATGTGAATGACAAATAATGCTCCTTCAACCGTTTTTTAAAAACAGGAAGAGAATTACTATTGCGCACTTTCAGTGAGAGAGAATTCCACAATTTCACGGAAAGACAGGTTAAAGACCTAGAGTAACAATGGGTGTGAGATACCGGGACACAAAGTACAAACTTACAGTCAAGCCGACAAGGAGATTCACTAGGATGCAAAAAAACAAAACGCTCACGCAGATATATAAGAGCGAATGGATTATACAGGATTAGAAGAGGCCTGCCCAATGATCTTAAATTCACATAATTGGCCATAAATATTAAGAACTCTAATTAAGAAGGAATAAATAGAAGAAAGTCCAATAAATCTAGAAGTCAAATGAAAAACAGATGTCAAGAACTTACAAAAACATTTGTAATTAATATTACAGTATTACGTTTACAAAACGTCTTCAAACAGAAGACTGCGTGATCAACTAATTTTAATGTCATGACGCAATATTATCATAATCAAACATCTATTCATATATTATTAAATCCAAAATAAAATATCAAATCCAATATAAAATAAATAAATTATTATTTATTTATTTTTTTTTTTTATTTATTTATGTACCATCAAAACTTATAAAATATGAACATATACAAAGAAAAAAAAACATGTACAAAGGATGAACTTATCTCTTTAAGAGATCTCTCCCAGTTATCCTCCAAAGTAGGATAAAAACATTATAAATATGCGGTCGGGTACGTAGAGAAGCAAAAATAATTTTAATGATATTTTTAACATATAAATTATACATACTACATAAAATATATACGTTATGTATAATAATAATAATAATAATAATAATTGTAAATATATTAAAGTTACATATTTACATACATATATACATACATACATATATACTTCATCATATATTAATAAGAATTTAAGTTATTGAAGAGAGATAGTGCTCTTTAACTCTAGTTTTAAAGGTGCTAACAGCTGGATTATCTTCAAAAATATGTTTTGGAAGAGAGTTCCAAAGGCGAGCTGCAACAATAGTAAAAGAGTTCGAATAGAAAGTGGTATTGTAAGAAGGTACTTCCAGAGAATTTAGTGAGACACACGAACGAAGAGGTCTCGTTCGTGGAATTGGAAGTTGGAAACGTTCACGTAAGTAGGAAGGAGAAGAAGTTTTAAAGATTTTATAGATCAGGGATAGAATATTTACATTCCGGCGAAGGCGAATAGGGAGCCACTTTAATTTGTTTCGGTATTCGTACACATGGTCGTATTTGCGCAATCCGTAGATAAAACGAATGCACAAATTTTGAAGTCGATCAAGCTTATTAAGTAACTCCTCAGAGACATCTAAGTAGCAAACGTCGGCGTAATCGAGAATAGGAAGTAAAAGAGTTTGTGTTAACATGATTTTTGTGCTTAGAGGAAGGAAATTCTGCAACCGCCTAAGTGAATGAAGAGAGTAGTGCAGCTTTCTGTTAACATCATTAACTTGCTCTGACCAAGAAAGATTACAATCGAGAATGATGCCAAGGTTTTTCGATTTGTCTGTAAATGGTATGGGAATAGTATCATAAAACAAAGTGGGTAAATTTACATTATTAATGTTATTGCGCAATCGTTTGCTACCAATGATCAACGCTTGTGATTTCAACGGATTTACAAGAAGACCGTATTCATCAGCCCACTGCTTAATCCTCTTGAGATCACTATTTAGTGCGTCTATAGTAGCGGCAAGGTCGTCGATAGTTGTATGTCGATAAATCTGCAAATCATCTGCATAGATGTGGTAGTGACAAGAAATTACTTTTGAGATTTCGTTGATAAATAAAGAGAATAGAAGAGGAGATAACACGCCGCCTTGTGGAACACCGGCAGAGATAGCTGCCCAGTCCGAGTATTCCTCATCGGTACAAATTCTCTGCCGGCGACCGCGAAGGTAGGAATTAAACCATTCGATTACTGGAGGTGAGATATTAAGAGAGCGTAATACACCAATCATTACGTCGAAGTCAACTGAGTTGAAGGCATTGCTAAAATCAAGTAGTATAAGAATTGTAACTTTTTTAGTGTCCATAGCAAAACGTATATCCTCAGTCACTTTAAGTAAAGCAGTTGTCGTGCTATGGAAAGGACGGAAACCAGATTGGAAAGGATTAAGGAGATTATTTAACGAAAGAAAAGACGTGAGCTGTTTATAAACAGCGTTTTCAATAAGTTTAGATAAAATAGGTAAAATTGAGATGGGACGAAATTGTGAAAAGGAAGTAGGATTAGCGGATTTGGGCAATGGAATGACATGAGCCAATTTCCAAGCATGAGGATAAGATTTGGTTATAAGGGAAAAATTTACAATGTGGGTAATTAAAGGGACCAAAATGTCTAGTATAGGAATAAGCATATCGCAACTAATATTATCGCTTCCAACTGCTTTAGTTGATATGGACAGAATACCCCTCTTAATATCAGTCTCCGTAATGTCCTGAAAGCAAAAAATATCACAGATAGGTGGAGTGACCGATGCCAATTTTTGAATAGTTAAAAGTTTAAGAGAGTTATTTATTTTGAAAGTAGGAGAGGAAAAGTAAGAATTAATTGAGTTTAGGTTCATTTGATTATTAATTTTAACAGACGGCTTGCCCACACCTAGTGATTTAAAAAATCTCCATTTTTGAGATGGAGAGAAATATTCAAGGGAAGACAAAATGTAACGGCGCTTTGCGTCCCTACACATCCTATTGCAGAGATTACGCAGCTTTTTATAAACAGCTATACTATCGTCGCTAGGATTTTTTTTGCAATATTTTTTTGCTTTGTCGCGCTTGAGCATAGCTTTCCTGATCAACGGACTAAGCCAAGGCGCAGGAAAATGTTTAACCCTTACAGGTTTCAGTGGTGCATGTGAATCAAATAAAGCAGTAAGGGTTGAGTTAAAGGAAATAACCTTGTCGTCTACAGTAGAAGCATTGTAAACAGAAGACCAATCACAAGTAAGTGCGTCTTGGTTTAGAGCTTCGAGATTTATTCGCTTAAGGTTACGGCGCAGAATTACCTTTTTTAAACTTTTTGGGACAGTCAAATTATATTGTAGGAAGAGGAGATCGTGGTAAGAAAAAGGAGAATCGAGTTGACCGAACTTAAGTACATTCTCTGATTTGGAAACTAAAATAATATCTAAAAGTGATGCATCATATATTGGCGAAAAATGAGTTGCCTGAAGAGGTAGGATTGACATATCATAAGAGGAAATAATAGATTTTAATTTTCTAGATCTGTAGTCATTTTTTATGAGACATGTATTTAGGTCACCCATAATTATCAAATGTTCAAAAATAGGAGAAAAGTTGTCAAGAAGGAGTTCTAAGTCATTGAAATAGTTAACGTTTAGAGATGGGCTATAAACAACCCCAAGAAGAAGTTTAGAATGTAAGCAGGAAATTTCAAGAAACAAATATTCCAGTTTGTCTGGAACGGTGTTTGGAGACTGGCTTAAGACGCTGAACGAAATGGAGTTTTTGAGGTAAATACCTACTCCACCACCTCTCTTATTAGGACGATCATTACGTATCAGCGTAAAGCCAGGAAGAGAATAGAGAGTGGAAGAAAGGGAAGGTTTTAACCAAGTCTCTGAGACCAGTATTCCATCTACTGCGACGTTACTAAAAGATGCCAGAAGGTCGGGAAAGTGTGCCGGAATGCTTTGTGCATTTATATGAATGAAATTTAGACATTTCTTACTATTAAGAAAAATTGATTGAAGTTTGTAATCTAAAGGAGAAGAAGAGTCATCGTCTAGTGATGAATTACTGTTAGCGCTAAGAAAATCATTTGAGGAAGAGCATGAAAAGTAGTCATTGTCTACGGTGTTTAAAATAGATGAATTATACATATTTTTATATGAATCTTAATATAAAATAATTATACTACAATATATATAAATAAGGTATACTAATAACAATAAAGATCACTTAGTTTATAACATAAACTTATCCTACAAAACCAGGCTTAGAAAATGACATATACCATTAAGTCGAAAAACATAAAAAAAATACATCAAAGAGACATAATAATATAAAACAAAGTAAAACAAAAACATAAATTTTAAAAAGTAAAAATAACATAATTAAAACATCGTAAAACAGATTCTAATGAAAATTTAAGATATTCAATGTTAAAAAAACATATACAGCGTAACTAAAAATACAAATATATTTTTTAAAGTAGAAAAGAAAACTTCATTATCTATGTGCTGTATGGTTTTAAATATGCCTGTGACGAAGTTTATAAGAACTTGACGTTGACAGTTAAAAATCAACAAATGACATGTGACAACTGAAGGAAATTTGATAAAATAATAACATCTTACAATAAAACTAAAATAAGTACTAAATAAAAAAAAAACAAATATCAAAACTATAAATAGATTCTTTCAGTATTATTGTTGAAATATATGAATTAGTAAGAAGTCTGTTCACACAGACACCTACAGAAAAATAAATTCTTTGAAACTTAATGGATGAACAAATGTTGAACTGAGAAATAAATATTATTTACCAGAGTTTTTAATAATTCGACGGGAACGTGATGATTTAAGATCTTGTGATAATGGTTGTATCTGTGGAAAACTCTGGACCAGTGGCTGAAGTTCAGTTAAAGAAGTAAGCTTCTTTCTAGTGTTGTCGGGCAAAGCAATGACAATAACACCATCAGAAGTCCAACAGCTCTTCATACCGAAGTGTTTTCTAGCTTCCACAAATGCCTCTTGTCTAGGCTTTGTAAGGAACTCAGAAACAGTGATTCCTGAGCCTTTTAAGGTGGTTTTAGCATTCCAAACAAGATTTTTTAGTTGCATGCTAGTAAAGCGTACCAAAACTGGTCTTGGATTAAGTTTTTTAACACCAAGACGATGACAGGTATCAATACAAGAATCACCCAGAGTAGACAACTTCATCTGATTGTGCAGAATGTCATTAATCTTTTGAAAGTTATCATATCCATCCTCCGGCAAGCCATGGAAGAGCAAAACTTTACGACGAGAAAACATCTCGTGACTATCAAACCCAGTTGACAACAGTTGTAATTGTTGTCGTATCATGGTGAGAGTCTTCCACATCAATTCCTTGAAGATTTTGAAATCGGAAACCAGTGCTTCCAAATTTCCATGACCAGATGTAGATGCCTTTGGAAGTTGAGGTTGGGATTGTGCCAGTGCAGTGTCAAAATCACTCATGCGTTTCTCAAAAAGTGCTACTATCTGCTTCATGTTCTTATTAAGTTCTGTGTGTAAATCCATTATACTCAACAATAGAAAATATATTTGCCAGGTAATTAGGAATAGGAAATATTAATTAGGAATATAAATAAAAAATCTAATGTTTAAATACAAGAGATGTATTTACTGGTCCACCAATTTTGTCTTGTATATATCTATGTTGTTAGCCCTATTGACTACTTAAGCATCATAGGAGGTATAGTACAAGAGTCCATCAGGCAATCAGTTTTAGTTCTTACTCTACCTAATAGAAATATTTGAAGTAGCTTCCTTAAGTGCTCCGTTGCTCCGGCGTTCTGCCGTCGGAGGACGCTAGTGTCCAAATTCCCTTAGCTCCCTTCCTGACTAACGACGCCCCGAGCCGAGGTCCGTGTCTCAATCTGAGACGCCCTCGGGACGTCGTTCCCCATGGGGGCCCGTCTGGCCCCCCCTTTTTAAGGGCGGGTCTCCTGACCCACCCGCTCCCCCGGTGACGCTGTAATAGCCAACAGGGCTAATAGTATAGACAGAACAAAAAAAAAATACTTTCTTTTTATGTTACTGATTTATACATTGTACTTAAATAACTTACTATCACACTAATAAAATTACTTTAAAAAAACGGCAACCAAATCCGTTTATTCGTTTGGATATTAAAATGTCACAGAAAAAACACAGATATACACAGATATACAACTTAAACTTATAACACCCCTCAGTTTTGGGTCGGGAATTACAAAATAAATATCGTTTAGTAGACGCGGAACACGGTTTTGAATTTATTTTTAGAACATTAAGATATTTCTATAATTAACTTTCATTGTATTATAAAGTTATAATATTATTTTTGGAGAATGTATTTATCTTTTATACAACTATTTCTCCACGCAATACTCTGATAATAATAAATTCTTATATATCACCATTTTTAACAAGATTTCGTCTAATAGTTTTATATGTAGCACCTCAATTACGAAATGTCCCAATGTTTCTGTAATTTTATATTTTGTGATTTTTATATTTTATAAATAAAAACTTTTTTGATTAATATTATTCAAAAACAAATAATTTTTACCAGTTTCTTAATAGGCGTTGCAAAAAGATATAAAATATTAAAATCTGTACTGCGGATTTAATTAAAAAACAATTTTAATTGGTAGAAAACTTTCACCAAACTTTCGAATTAGAAATATTTAAAAGTCAAAAACAATCGCACATTGTTCAAATTACATACAATTTTGTAGTGTGTTTGATTTTAACGAAAATCGTTAATGAAATAATTTAAAGGGTTACCCGTTCACAATTCTAATAGTGCCGCAAAAAAATTGCAAAAATAAGAGTCAATATTTGTTTTTCAAAACACTATAAACTTTGCTTACAATTTTCCACACTGCAGCACAAAGCAGTCAGTTTTCAATTTCAAAATACTACGAACAAAGGAGTGTATCGCTTAGCTGGGTGAGTTGAACCAGACTTGGCTTATACTCTCTTATATCACGGAAATGTACCTTCTCTCTGTAATAATTGAGAGTTTTGAAAATTTCTAGGCATAAATAAGGATCGCTTAATATATTTATCATCGCTTTGCTTAATACTTGAGGTGTGGGAATTAATTAAATTTTTATTCGAAGATAAGAAAAGGGGCAATTAGGGCTGCTAGCTGACTTAAGTCAGTAAGTGAGCTAGGAAGAGTTTATAAAATTATTTGGACCTCATTCATGAATCATTCTGTACAGCTGTATTTTTTTTATCCGTTTTCCAGATGTCCATAAGTGACGGAGTTATTCACTATTTTTTTATTTTTTTTTATTTTTGCTTTATTTTTTTTTTTTTGTAAAGTTTCATTTATAAAAATATGAGATGATGCAACACTAATAAAATTAAGTGTTTTAAGGATGTAATAACTATTACATAAAACGCAATTAAGGTTTGTATTGTTCACAGTTTCGTTATGTTTGCATCAAATGAGATGAAAGTTTTTACCGTAATTATAATGTCGCTAAATACTAAACAACATTTTATTCAAGATTTGTGCTCAAATTTAAAGCCTAGTAGAAGCATCAAATGAGATGAAAGTTTTTACCGTAATTATAATGTCGCTAAATACTAAACAACATTTTATTCAAGATTTGTGCTCAAATTTAAAGCCTAGTAGAATAAACATTGCATAAATATGGCAACAAATTAGCAACAATTGTTTTTTTTTTAATTAAAAATGAAATGATTAAATAAAATACGTTTTATATTCAATTAAAATGAAATGTTATAATATAGCAATGAAATATGATTATTTGAAGATATATGTAGAAAAATAACACAGAACACATTTTGTATATATATATATATATATATATATATATATATATATATATATATATATATATATATATATATATATATATATATATATATATATATATATATATATATATATATATATATTAGTTCAAAATGTGTTATAATGTTCAAAATATATATATATATATATATATATTTATAGAATATTTACCAACGCAGAATCATTGATTGGTTTGATTAAGTTATGGTTTCATAATAAACTAAATGTATTTAGTCTTCAATGAATAAAATTAAAACATTTTTAATTAAAAACCTGATGACATTTTATAAATTTTCGCCATAAATTTCGCTACCAAATTAAGTATTAGTCCATTAACTTATAAAATCAAGTGCTAGATCTATACAAGTATTCTATAAGAACCACTTGATTCTTTATAGAGGTTATAAAATCTTTATAGATTGTTATGCAGTATTATATTCTTGTAATTACAAACTTTCAATTGCAGTTATGCAGTGTACCATGAAGCATTCTTTTTATTGTAATAATACATAATTTAATGTTAAACTACTAGAAATCTATACTCAGAGTTTTCCCCTAATGATTTAATTTATTATTTTCCACCTTTATGGTGGAAAATAATAAATTAAAACTATAATATACCTTATTATAATAAACCTTAGACACTTGATGCCCGTGAGTTACAAAAGCATGACAGTTTATTGTTTTGATAAAAATCAAGTGCTTTTTAATCCTTTATGTTTTACAAAAGATGATTTATGGGTTTTAGTTCAAGATATATACCAAAATATTTATTTCTTAAATAGTTTACTGGTTTAATTAGTTCACAACAAAGATTAGTTTGTTTATTTTTAATCTTTTTCCTTTTGTCAAAAAAAAAGAATTTTTTATTTAATTTCTACGTGTTCATTGCAGGACATCAAACTCAACACATTAGTTAAATAACAAAAAAAAATTTTTGCATTACTTGATACTTTTTACGTCAGAAGGTTCTATAATTTTTAGCGCAAAATAAAAAAATAAACTATTTTGGATATAAATTCAATATAACATTAAATTATGTTAGTGCGGTGTTGATTTATCTCAGTCAACATTTAGGGTTAATATATTAAATATAGAATGTTGAATTCATCAAGAAGACTATTGACACATTAGTTCAGTTGGAAAATCAACGGAACGGTTACCGAAACTAATTCGCATCCTATTCATTTTCATTCTATATTTATATAAATAAACGGCATTAACGAATAACGATAAGCAAATGTTGCTATTTTAATAAATAAATGAGAATTCAACTGATATATTTTGATTTGATGTAATAAAACCACTATAAAATATAATAAATATTTTATTTAGACTAACAATATAATACAAACAATAATATATCTCTACAACCACTTTATTTTATGTTGTATTCTGGAGCAAGCCACTCAACTTTATTTAAAACTTGCATAGAACTACATCTGGAGCTAACCGGAATAAGATTTATATTACGTACATAGGGATCTTTAAACTCTCTTACATAATGTAGTATCTTCTTATCCTGATACTGTGAGAGAATCATTATGATCGCATGTTTAGTATAAGCACACAAATGGTTTACATATATTTTGTAAAATGTGAAAAGTATAGTTTGGTATAATTTTACATATGTAATGTTCAACATACAGAAAATTAAACCATCTTTATATATAAGGAAAAGCAAAGTTTTATGAAGTCCAATGTTTCTAAAATTATGGCTCCTATGGTAACTAATTAAAACGTAAAAGCTTCACGTTTCACCATTTTTATTTATATTCAGACAAAAAAGTCTGTATATTTGTATATCTGCATTTTTATTTTTTTAAAAAAGGTTATGTTAGCTTTTATGTAATTGGAGGGTAGATTTAGATATAAAAATAAAGATATCAGTTATTGGTTTGACTAAAACATGTAATGTTTGTGTAGAAGTTTAATTGACTAAATAAATAAATGTAATATTAGATACTGATTTGATTAAGAGTAGTGAATATATAAATCGTCTCCCAGCTAAGAGAAGGCAGAGTGTGTGATCGAGAGACTAAGTTATGTAACAGAACTAGTATAATAAAGTGTAATAGTGATAGTAAACAGTTTAGTGTGTTTGTGAGTAGTGCCTATAAAGTGTATTAAAGAATAAAACGACTGTCATTGGTCATGTCATTTGCAGTAGGAGAATTCTAATAGTTGTATTTGTTTTATCTTATTCCCTTTATTTGTTTCAAATATAAAATATTTTTTTTTTTTTTTTTTTTTTATACGATCTAGGGCAATGCTTGACTACATTCCACCTGATGGTAAGTGGAATGTAGTCTTAGATGGTAAGGCGCATTGCCCTAGCAACCTATTCACTCTTCTCTTGAAGACACCGACATTATATTTGGCCGGAAATACCGACGCAGGCAAATTGTTCCAGTCCTTCGCTGTACGCACTAAAAATGAGGAAGCAAAGCGCTTCGTTCGGACAGGTGGAATGTCCACAACAAAAGGATGGATACCTGCCGTGCGTCGGGACGTCCGGTGATTGAAGGGGGACGGGGGAACTAAGTCGTGTAGTTCCTGCGCACACTCACCAAAATGTATCCTATAGAATACTGAGAGGCTAGCAATTTTACGCCTGTGTTCAAGGCTTTGGAGGTCAAGGCTGTGATCAAGGCCTTGCAATTCGGGATCGCCGATAAGCCTCTTTGCTCGCCTCTCAATTGAGTCCAGAACCGCAAGATGAGACTTTGCGGCACCAGCAAATATGTGACCACAGTACTCTACACACGACCGGATCTGTGCTTTGTATAAAACAAGAAGCTGTCCCGGTGTAAAGTACTGCCGAACCTTCGCCAGAACGGCAAGCTTTGCTGCTGCTGCTCTTGCTCTGGACTCAATGAACCGACCAAAGTTGAGGTTCGAGGAAATCTCTAAGCCTAACAACTGAAGCCGGTCACTGTATTCCAAGGATACATTCTGGAAAGTAGGAGCCAAGGTGAAAGGGCTCCTTTTGGCGGTGAATAGACACGTCTGCGTTTTGGTGGTGTTGAACTTGACAAGATTGGCATTGCTCCATGCGGAGACTGCCTGAAGTTTGTCATTCAAACGTTGCACCATGGCTTCTCTTTCAGACTGTACTTGATCTCGACTAGCCCGAGTACTCGGCAGATATCTTTCTACAACTGTGCTGTCGTCTGCATACCCATAGATACCGGGCTTCAACAGATCATTAATGTGCAGCAAAAAAAGAGTTGCAGAAAGAGCGGACCTCTGAGGCACTCCGGCATTTATTGTCAAGGGTTCCGAGGAACACCCGTCAACAACTACTCGGAGAGATCTCTGGCTCAAAAAGTCCGTTACCCAGCCGATCAGACCAGGAGATATACCGTACGCTGAAAGCTTGCTTATAAGGCTCGCATGCCAGACCCTGTCAAATGCCCTCGAGACGTCCAGAGAGACGGCGACCGCTTCTCCGTTCTTCTCGATGGCCTCGCCTAAAATGTGTGTAGCATACACTAGGAGGTCCCCAGTAGACCTATTACGGCGAAACCCGTATTGTCGGTCACTGAGGAGATCGTTACCTTCTAGGTATGCTAGTAGGCGCGAGTTCAATACACGCTCCATAATCTTGCAGAGTATGGAGGTGATTGAAATCGGTCTGTAATTGACAGGGTCGGCACGGCTGCCTTTTTTGGGCACGGGTTGCACATTAGCAAGCTTCCAGGATTTCGGCACTTTTCCAGTCATGAAAGAGAGACGATACAGACGTGTCAGTACAGGAGACAACTCAGCTGCGCATGACTTGAGCAGAATGGCTGGTATACCATCAGGACCACTGGCTTTATTCACATCTAAACGACACAATGTTCTCCATACCTCTTTGTTAGTGATGCGGATTTCAGGCATCGAAATACCGCAGTGAGGAAGATGTGCTGGAGAAGCATTGCCAGTGTCTAGATGCGAATTATCAGCAAACAGAGAAGCAAATACATTTGCTTTCTCTGTTGCTGTGTGGGCCAGGGAACCATCCGGCTTCAGCAGAGCAGGCAGTGAGGGTTGGCAGAAATTCGACTCGATCGCTTTCGCAAGAGACCAGAAAGCTCGACTGCCAGTTGGTCTGGCAGAGAGCTTTTCGCCATTCTTAGCGATTCGATCGAGACGAGCTTTCCGCAATGCCTTTTTATAGGACTTGGCAGCTTGGTTAAAGGCTCTCTTCTTTATACTTACATCCGGAGTTTTGCGGCTTCGAGCATCAGCCCAAATACGGTATGCCGAATGTTTTCGGTCATGTGCATGACGACATTCGGCATTAAACCATGGGCGAGCTTTGCCACCGATGGGTACGTCAGCAAAAGGAATAAAATACTCCATTGCCTGATGCACCACATCAGTTATAGCATCCGCGCAACTCGACGGATCCAAAGAAGAGAAGCAGACCTGCCGCCAAGGATAAGACGCAAAAAAGTGCCGCATCTCATCCCAATCTGCTGACTTGTATTTCCATACTCGCCTAACACCATGTGGTTCGAAAGCTGGTGGGGAATATGTAAATACAGATTTCACCAAACAGTGATCGGAGGTTCCCAAGGACGTGACCTCTACACGATACCTGTCCGGATCAGTTGTCAGCAGAAGGTCCAGGCAATTGGCTGTATGGCCTACCACATCTGGTACCCTTGTCGCTTGCCTCACCAGCTGAAAGAGGTCCAAGGACAACGCAAAGTTCCGCGCTTCTCTTCCAGCATGGTCGGTCTTCTGGTACGGGAACAGCCAGTCCTGATGACAGGCATTAAAGTCCCCCAGAAAGACGAGCTGCGCCGAAGGGTACTGATACAGAGCCATATCTGCAGCCTCACTGAGATACTCAAATAAACGAGTTGTCTCCTGGTCACCGCTGTGAGAACGGTAGACACAGGAATACAGGATTTTTTCGTTTCCTGTGTCCACTAAAACCCATAGGGAAGAAAAAGTGGGGTCTTCAAGGTGACGGAGACGCTGAATACAGAGGTCGTTCCGCGCGTACATACTGACTCCGGCCCGTGAGCGAAAGTTGTGCTCTAACGAGTAACCGGGATAATCCAAGTATGCAGCGCTCAAAGGACATTGTATCTGCGTCTCCGTCAAAAAGAGCAAGTGCGGCTGCTCTGTCTCCAGGTGGTGGTGGACAGCTAAAAGATTTGAGTGCAAACCCCTGATATTAGTGAGGTGCACTTTATATGAGGAGGAGTGCAACCGCTGCTTTAACTTGTTCCCTTTTTTAAACTTTTTCATAATAAAATAAATATAAAAGTGAATAGGGATGGGAAATGGCAGTTGAACGAGGCGGTACATATCGAACCCGACGTCGAAATTGGTGATGTCTTGCCACTGGGAGGCTAGTCTGGAGACTGCGGGGACGCCCGAACCCCCCCAGGGATCGCCATCGGGCCTCCTCGACTGGTCGCCAACCAGCACGATGGAGCCACCCTGGGATTTTTCGCAGCTGGCGGGGCAGCCTTTCGTGGGTGGCTAACCCACTAATTGGGCCCCCAACTATCTGCGGGAAAGCGGAAAGCCGTCGCTTCGGATCCCGCTACCCTCCTCGACTAGACACCCGACAAAACAAACACCAACCCGACGTCAAACCGGTTCGCCAACGCACCGCAACTGTTCAGACCCATTTCCCATAAACGGCTTCATCGAGCAACGTGCCGGAACACGACTAGGTCGCTTTGCGGCACGACTCTGCCCGATGGGTGGTAACTTTGACCGGATGTTATGGTCTACCACCAAGAAAATATACATATAATATACATACAATATACATATAATTGAAACTATGAGATTTTGTTACATAGGTATTGAAGTTGTTTTATCAAAAACATAAGTAATACTAAGTAATAAAACATAAGTAATAGAATATTTAATAGTGTTTATCTCTTTTGATTTAAGATTATATTTCTGATTTATCGGTGGAGTAATATGATAAAATATTATTTACACAAAAAAACACATTTGAAATAAAAATATGAATAGGTCGACAAAAATATATAAAAAATAAGCTGTAAGTCAATAAATTTTCCTCCTACTCTAAGAGGAAATTTTTTTTATTGCTTTATAGCCAGAGTCATAATACAGGTTTTTATGGTGATACTAACTAAAAAACTCGTTAAAACTACAACCGCGGTGAATTTTTGTACCTGGTTTGTCGTTAAGGTATTCGAAATACGTAACACGGATTACTAAAGTCACCGTGCATTATAATGTCTACTGCTTTTTAATAAACATTTATAGTTATGAGTTCAACCGTTTAATCTGATTGAAGCTTAAAATGATTTAAACATATATTATTCTGAGCTGCATATTATATCTTATTATTATTGTTCCTCATTAAACTCTATTTAAGTAAGAGATTCCTTGTTTTCAATTAAATTATGTAAGTTTTGAAACTAATGTCTGCTTACTAAACGGATAATTGGATGTATATCTAGCAAAGCAATGAAATAAATACTATTAGTTTCAAAGTTAAAATAGTTTATGGATTTTTATAATCATAATCAAATGCCTGCCCTTATCCCAATTATTTGATTATTGATCTTCTATCATACGAAATCTCAGTGCTCTTCTTTTCAATGTTGCTAAGTAATATGTTCTATAATAATGAGTAATTTAAATAAACATATTAGAAATCACAAAAATTGTGCCTGATAAATAGTTATTTATCAGGCACAATTTTAAAGAGTTTACAAAGATTTAATATCTGATAGAATTAATAAAACTATTTAATTTGCTTCTTCCAATATATATAATAGCTTCGGAGGTTTGATGTTGTATTCACTATTTGTAGTTTAATTATTTGAGATTAAATTGGCTGTTGGCTAAAACTTGGCTTATCCTTGAAAATGAAATACATGGATTATATATATATGTCGCAGATCACGATAGTTTAACGATAATTAGTAACTCAATTGATATCATTGTAATAGTGGGGTGTGAACGCCGTGACGTATTGAGTCACGTGATCGGAATCGTTTGGAGGGGCACCGGAGACATTTTAAATATCCGAGAGCATCGAGACGAGAGGATTATTCATTAGTGTGAGCCTTACAGTCCGGACCCCCCCAACGGGACCGGTGGTTCACGAAACTCTGATAATTGTATACCTACTAAGTAATTTGTGATTACCTACATTTAATACAAGTATTGTCATATTGTGTCTGTGTGGTTTAATTGCCTGAGATCTACGCCTCGCATCCTGTACCAGAAGACTCCATCAAGACCGAACAAGCCATCTAATATACCTCATATCTCCGACATCAGAAGTGGGATTCACTCGGGCATCAAAACCACCAACTACCCGCGAGATAAGTTTATTGAAGCTACAAATCACGTCAAGCAAGAAATGAAGTGATTTTATTATTTGAAACGCACACTACAAGATAATAACAAGTTCCAGAAACAATACAATCAATCAATAGTTGATAATCAATGGTTGTAAATCAATCAATCAATCAAGTTAAATTTATGTTATCTCAAAACTTCAAAATTGAAATCTACCCACATATCAAGAAAATCGAGTGAAAATACCTATTTAATCGCTTATGCAAGTCGTTTATTAGATTATATGACAAAGCATTGGAAGAATTCTACGAAAGAAGGGATCGTTGCTAATGAAGAAAGAAGGAAAAGACAAATTATGGCGGTGACAACGCGGCGCGAATGGCGGTAATGGCGTGGCGCGTATGGCGATGATGGCGTGGCGCGAATGGCAGTAATGGCGCGGCGCGAATGGCAGTAATGGCGCGGCGCGGATGGCGCTGATGGCGCTGATGGTGCTGATGATGGTGACGGTGTTCGTGACGATGGCAGCTATGGCAGCGGTGCTGGCATGGCACGTGGCGAGCAACGCGTTGATGTCTGCGCAATTTATCTATCATCGATCACGTCACAGCATAAAGGTGATTCGTTTCGATTTACATCCAATTTTTGCGCTAAATACTCACTAGTTAAAAAAATTAAGCGATAAATATAGTGATAAGCACTTTATTATTGTTATTGAGATAACTAGTATTGAGATTAGCGATCAACCCTCACGATCTTGTTTTTAAATTTTTACTGATAATTATTTCACTTTAATTTGACGTATTTTGTTACGTATTATGATAAGGCGCGAAATTATTTTATTAAATTTTTAAATTATGTTTCCTGGATTTTCGTAAACGTGAGTGTTTGTTTTAAACTCTGAAAACAATGTTTTAAACTTTTGTTTTAAATAACTTTGTTTTAAATTCGGTAAACAATGGTAAAGCGATAGCTCTAAAGATTTAACCGGTTAAAACCAGTCAAAACTTTAAAAAAATAATTGTAATTCAATTTTCGGAATATTTTATTTCCTGTCTACCGACATGTGTAGTGATCACGGGCGAACTTACAATTATTAATTAATCGTATATTGTAAATGCGTAATATTGCCGATCAAAGCCCGTAAATGCTGTAAAATAAAGCGGTTAGTTAATTTAGCAAAAGTAAGAACTTATTATTTACGTCTTGTAAATGTTTTCCGCAACAGAGACTAGCTATATTTGATCGGGGCAAGATGCCATAGATAAAGTTCAACCGGCGACAAATTGTACAATGACCAGGGTTGCAAAAGTTTCAATTTTAGAGTTTATGATAAATAAAGTTAAAAAACCTTTGTTTTTGATATATAGCGATGCCAGAGAGTTAAGTACCACTTGAAGTCAGAGCTTGTAGTAAAAGCGATTGAGTAATAGTGATAGTAGTGAATGTTTATTCAATTGGGAGTCCGTGGGACTCGGAATTAAAATCAATGCCATGAAACAAACGGGAGATTTGTTGGTAGGGCTTAGTAAAAAGCCATATGTGACGAATAAGATTCATGCTTTTGTGTTTTATTATGTTTTTAAAATACATTTTTGGTTTAAAATGTAATGAAAAGTGGCGCTTTATTTATTTTAGTGGTCATTTATTTTGATACAGAATTCTGATTGTGATGATCAACTTTATTATAGTGGTTGTTTAGATTCAAGTCAGGCTGTTAAGAATATGGATAGGCTCTTTTTAATTCTATTTTCACTGTTTATTATTACAAACGTAACCGTATATGAGAAATATAAACAGACTAAGTTAGATCCAAAATATAAAGGGACTTTTCAAAGGAATATCGTTATACTTTAAGATCATTAAATTCTAACCGTACCACAGGTTAAATTAAGTAGGAACCACGGGATCTAGGAGAGACTTGACGCCAATGATGGTTGTCTATCTCTATCTTGACTTGACGCCAATGCGGGTTGTCTATTTTGATTTGACGCCAATGCAGGTTGTCTATCTTGACTAGATGCCTATGCGGGTTGTCTATCTTGACTTGACGCCAATGATGGTTGTCTATCTTGACTTGACGCCAATGCGGGTTGTCTATCTTGATCTGACGCCAATGCAGGTTGTCTATCTTGACTTGACGCCAGTGCAGGTTGTCTATCTTGACGCCAATGATGGTTGTCTATCTTGACGCCAATAATGGTTGTCTATCTTGACGCCAATGATGGTTGTCTATCTTGACGCCAATGATGGTTGTCTATCTTGACGCCAATGCGGGTTGTCTATCTTGACGCCAATGCGGGTTGTCTATCTTGACGCCAATGCGGGTTGTCTATCTTGACGCCAATGCGAGTTGTCTATCTTGACGCCAATGCGGGTTGTCTATCTTGACGCCAATGCGGGTTGTCTATCTTGACGCCAATGCGGGTTGTCTATCTTGACGCCAACGCGGGTTGTCTATCTTGACGCCAATGCGGGTTGTCTATCTTGACTAGACACCCTAGGATGTCTATATTGACTCTGAAGTTTTGAATGTTGATCTTGACTCTTGTTTGGGATGTCTATCTTGACTCCAATACGGGATGTCTATCTTGACTCTAATACGGGATGTCTATCTTGACTCTAATACGGGATGTCTATCTTGACTCTAATACGGGATGTCTATCTTGACTCCAATTATTTGAATCCAATGGAATGACTTTGATTGAGTTATGTTCTATGTAACGGCTTTAGTTATCATAACTATCAATTTTGGAAAGATTCATGATTTTTTTAAGTGGTCAGAAAGGCCGAGCGAAGCAACATCTACAGTTGTATATTGTTTGGATTTCAGATACATATGCACACGAGGGCGTGTGACATGTCAGTATGGCCGTGTCGCAGATCACGATAGTTTAACGATAATTAGTAACTCAATTGATATCATTGTAATAGTGGGGTGTGAACGCCGTGACGTATTGAGTCACGTGATCGGAATCGTTTGGAGGGGCACCGGAGACATTTTAAATATCCGAGAGCATCGAGACGAGAGGATTATTCATTAGTGTGAGCCTTACAGTCCGGACCCCCCCAACGGGACCGGTGGTTCACGAAACTCTGATAATTGTATACCTACTAAGTAATTTGTGATTACCTACATTTAATACAAGTATTGTCATATTGTGTCTGTGTGGTTTAATTGCCTGAGACCTACGCCTCGCATCCTGTACCAGAAGACTCCATCAAGACCGAACAAGCCATCTAATATACCTCATATCTCCGACATATATATATATATATATATATATATATATATATATATATATATATATATATATATATACACATGGATGCATTGCACTACTACCACTTAGACATGATTCCGTCCAACAGTGTATAAGTGAATTTTATATTTTATTTAGTAGTAAATAACATTTTTCATCTTAATATTATTTAAGAGTTTTTTTTTACCATTTCTTTAATAAGCAACGCGTTAACGTTACAAGACATAAAAATCTGTACAGCGTTATTGTTTAAAAAATTCTCTTAATTGATAAAAAAAAACTTTTAGCAAACTTTTGAACCATTGAAAGCCAAAAAAAAACTTTTTAACATACATTAATACAACTGTGTTCTATTTTTGATTTAACGACAATTATTAATCGAATAATTTACAGGAGTAGCTGTTAACACCTTTAATAATGCATCGAAATATAATATGATGTGTTTTTCAAAACACAATAAACTTTGACTGCAATTTTTCCAACTGGCTCACATTACCGTCTTCAATTTCGAAATACTACGAACAAAGAAGTATGTGGCTTAGCTGGTTTAGCTGATCCAGGCTTAGTTTATACTCTTCTATGTTATGCTAAAATATTTATCTCTGTATATATTGAGCATTTTATAAATTGCTGAGCGTAAATAAACATCGTTTAACATATTTATGATACAAATATTTATTACTGATTTGCTCAATACGATATGAGTTGTGGAAAAAAAATAAAATATATTCCAAGTATTCCAAAGTAAGCATCCGGATCACTAATCCTCCATATGAAAAGTGTGTAAAATGATTCTTCACTTAATTTTTCTGATCTATCTTTTATTTATTTAAAAATAAATATTTTTATTTAATATTTATTGCCTACTAAGAATTTAAAAGATATTACAGACATATTTAATAATACAACTATCATTAGTTAACGAGTATGACGACGCTAAAATAATATTATAATCAATGTAAGGAAAGATTGAAGAGTTGAGCTTTTGTTATTAATTTAAAATATTAATAAACTCAATATATTCAGCAGTGTTTTGCCTAACGATTTAATTTGTGCATTTTATTATTATAATTATTAGATAATATAACAAACAAGTATAATATATTATTACAAATGTTATAACTATTACTTACATACAATTTAGATTTGTATTATTCATAGCTTTATAGTATTTTCATTCAGATATATGAAAATGTTTTACAGTAGTTATAATTTCGCAGTAAATAGTCAACACCGATAACTAATTATGCAATGTGCTCGAAGTTGAAGCTTAATAAGTTTTGCAGTACGCCAATTTGTCAAAGAATTAACAAAAATGCAACAAGCGTTAAAAAAGTATTGTGAAGCTTAAATAAATAACACTATTTATTTTTGCTTAACATAACTAATTGCTGTTAAATATAATACGTTTTAAATACTACTTCAATTTAGATAATAAAATGTTATAACATAACAATGATAAAATGTATATAAAAAAAATAATGAAACACACTTTAAACTAACATTAGTGGAATTAACGAATACAGAACGTTTCATTAAAATATATATAAAAAATACAATAAATGTAATTATTCTATAATGAACAAAATAAAGACATGTTTAATTAAAAACCTACCGTCCCTACCGTCATAAATATTGCTGACAAATTTATATAAACTTCATTAATTAGTCAGTTATCGTATAAAAGCAATTACATCGTGTTCAGCTTTTTATAGAATCTTGGTAGTTTGTTATCCATTTTAGTATTCTTGTGGTTACAAACTTTTAATTGCAGTTGTGTAGTGTACCATAAAGCAGGCTATTTATTGTAAACTATAATATTTAATGTATTTTATTTATATTTAATAAAGAAATATCAAGGTAACGATAAAGTCTAAGCAAATCTATACTGTAATGTTGTTAAATCTATTCACATAGTCTCTACTCACTCCTTAACTACAACGGAGGATGAAGTGGAGATAATAACTTTAAACTTAAGAGGCCTGATTCCTGTAAGGTATGAAGGCATGATAGTTTATACATTGGACATGCGTGTTTAGACTTATTTTTTGATTGCTTAGATTCCTTGGATTAAAAAATCCTTTTAAAAAGCTTTTTAATTCAATGAATTAGGCAACGTGAACCCGTGGCTTTTAGTTCAGAAAATAAAAAAATGTGCAGTTATAAATTTTATTATGTCAAAACGTTTTCTGTTTTTTGTCGATAGAAGCACTTATGTTGCTTTTAATATCTGTTTTCTGCGGTTTAGATACTTGCCTTGTCTGTAATGTTATTACAATAATAATAGTGCTTATATAATATAAGACTTCTGACTGTAATTAATATCTGTAAATCATATCGTAAGCCTAATAAAAAGAAAACTTAATATAATTATAAAATATTATTTATACAAATAAATTGGCTTTGATATAAAAATATAAATAGGTCAAAAATATTATAAAAACAATAAACTGTAGAATAGAGCAGGAGAAAAAACTTTTTATTGCTTTATAACCAGAGCCCCAACACATGTTTTTATGTTGGTATTAACTAAGAAACTCGTAAAAACAACAACCGCAGTGAATTTTCGTACCTTATTTGTCGTTAAGCTATTCGAAATACGCAACACGGATTACTATAACGTCACCGTACATAAAAATGTTTACTACCTTTTTAATAATATTTATAGTTATAGTAAAATCGTTTAAGCTCAGTTTAAGCATATACTATTTTATGATATATCTTATTAGTATTATGCCTCATTAAACTCTAAACAATTGACAGATTTTTTGCCTTAAATTAAAATGTTATAAGTTTTGAAAATAGTGGATTATTAATAAACTAATGATCAATCAGTATCTAATTATTAAAAAAGTGATATTTTAAGACATCAAGAGATAAGTTTGTTTATATACATAACGTCATAAAGCTCTATGTAGACTCTATGTAGATTTAATTTCATCTTATTTTAATATTAAGTTCCGGTTTTCGGTATTTAGTACTTAAAATAAACCAATAATAATTTACCAAAGAAAATAATATTAGTATTCTATATAGAGTTTATTCAATTTTGCAAACTTTATTTACATTATGGGATAATGTGATGAGAAAATATAAATAATATTTTTATACCTTTTAAATGTTTACTGCTACGAAGTATTTGAGAACATTTATGAAAGGAAATATAAATCCTATTGCATATTTATAGTTTCTCTGTCAATGCGAAATTATGATAATGCTACCTTAACCTCTTCACGAATAAAACGATTCCTTTAATACCATTTTAATATCATTATAATTTCAAGGAAGTAGCATAAATAAGTCTGATTTTTTCATAATGTAAACCTTCTATCAGAGACTATTTCTTTCATATAATCAATATTGGCATTTTATTAGACATCCAAAAAACGAACTTCAAACGACCGGTAACTTCAACAGTAATTTAGGAGGAAAAGGTAAAAGAAGGAATGTATTATAACATTCAACTTCATTGATCTAAATATTGCGAGGTTAACAAGTTAAAGAATAAGTCTTTAAATAGTATTTGAGAATTTAAATTTTCGCTTTAATGGGTTCTTATCCAATGGGTAAAAACGGAACCCTATTACTAAGACTTCGCTATCCATCTATCCGTCCGTCTCTCATGATCCGTGGTAGCCAGACAGTTGAAATTTTCAGAATATATGTATTTCATTTTGTATTTATTTAAACAGGGTATTTACTTTATATATATATAATAAAATAAAATATATATTAATTTCTACCCAATAAAAAAAAAAAAAAAAAACTTTATTTATTACATATATGTTTAACTATATAAAAATGATCGCTTCTTTTAAGTGCTTAAGCACCAGTGTGCCAGGAAATAACTCTTCCTTATCTTAACGGGGATACTATTACTGTGTATATTTATATTTTGGACTTAACTAAATTATAATAATATATAACTGATGTAGCTATAACATATGAAACATTGGTTAGGATTTTCGGAAGAAACCTAATAGATGTCACCACGGTGGTGACGTCTTTTAGGACGACTACGTTACGATAAAGACGATCACATATAGAATGCTTAATTCACCGAGACCGACAGCGATACGGTAGCTCAGTTGGTAGAGCGACGGGACGGTTTGCCAGTAGTCGCGGGTTCAAATCCCTGCCGTATTGGTTTATTTTTTTATTATATATTTATATAAATTTATTATTATATTTATATTTATTTAACAAAACCTTATATATGTACAAACTTAAACTATTTACAAACATACATACACATACATAATATTTGATACAACTAAATATCTTTCTAGTTTCAATATAATCAGTCAGTTCATTATATTTAGCCAATCAGCCTTTTGCACTTATAATACATCATTTAAATGTTACGCAGGTATTTTATTAATGCTATTGTAAATATGAGTAGACTGATGCGTTTGTAGATTATGTGCAAAAAAAACTGTAAATTTTAAAAGTAATACTAAAAAACCATATATCACTTGAATTTCGATTGACACTTATAAACAATAGAAGAATAGCTTTTTTAGTATTACATTTAAAACATACAGTTTTCTTATTGAAAGCAGATTAACTACTTCGTTCAGATCACTAGTACTAGAATCGAAAATCTATATATTATTATTAGGGTAATATTATTATTAAAAATTGCATACTCAATAACCACATAACTAATACATCTGTTATCATTTTATGTATGTTTAATGTCAAAAAGATTATGCAGAAATACGGTAGCAGATAACATGTCCGGAATCAACTGATCTGGAAACTTCAGCACAGCTCCTTCCTTTGATACCGCTTGAATCAATTAATTAAACACGATGAGAACATCGCCAACTAACTTGTTAATTTGGATAAATATCATAAAATGTTGACACTGATATATAAATAATATAAAATAAATTAAATATATTAATACTACTCGTTGATTGGTATGAAAGTATGGCATGAAAGGAATAAAATTGCTATATTTCTAGCTAATTAAACAGGGGAAATTCACCTCTACTAACATTTCATATTAGGTCTTGTCAAAGTTTTACTTTTACCATTTGCATGTTAATATTCACAGACACAATTTGTATGTTGTAAGTCGTCATAATTCATAAATAATGAGATAATTTTTTGATGTATTTTTAAACTTTTAGATTAAATTAACCGTTTCCGCTACAACTAATACATAAAAACGGTAATAAAAAAAAATAAAATCATTAACGATTTTTAAGTAGAAAGAGTATTTAATATCTTTATAGTTCTAGCATCTGTTTAAATAATATAAGTGACCAGTCTCGACTGTTTAAGAAATTTACTAATCAAGAATTGTTTATAAACAAATTACTGTGATTAAAACTGGTTCTTGTAATATTTTTTGTTTTCTAGGTAGATCTACAAGAATGCACGAAAAAATTAATCTATAATAACATGGTTAACACATAAATTTGTAGATTCGTTAAAATAATAGTAAATATGTTCCATTAATGTATTGTTTGGAACTCAGATGCAAAAGGAAGTAAAAGAAATCAAACTCTCATTCTAGGGATCATTTCAACTAAACTGGAAAACTATTTCAAGTACCAGAGTTTATCTGATCTCTCTTTTTAAAAAAATCTTTAAAATAAGATTTTTGGGATTTCAGCAAAAAATTTTAAGAGAGTCATAAATTAAATTTTCTAATAATTCAATATGTCCTTTCATATAATGCATATGAGAAATTATTAAAGAGTAAAATACGGCGGCTTGAATAAATTGCAGTCTTTCGGATTACATTCCATTATTCACTTTAACATATGGGCTAAGCTTTTCCAAGAGAATTACTTTTACGAATTAAGTCTATGAATAATTATGTTACATTTTTTATTGTTTTTTTAGATTATTCGTAAATATTTTAGACAACATTTATTTATCCATGCCTGATAGCTTGTCTTGTTTCTGTACAAGGCTTATTATACATAATTATTACACTCCGCAAAATTAGTAAAATACCTTATATTGTTTAATTATTAACGACAACTAAGTACTATAAGAGGACTACCATCAAAGGGCTTAAAGCTCTCCCCTTGGAGATATGTTTGACCCAAGTTTAGAGATTCACTTTACCTTAATTACAAACTTCCAGTCATCGGTTGACAAACATACATTTCTTATGCTGTTCATCTATCTATCTACTGCATGCACAGAGGATTGGTTAAAAAACGTGATCAATATTTAACAAGAACCCAAAGCCGAAACTAATTTATCCTTATTTTTAGAATTATTGAGTTTTTGTAATTATTACAAATAAAAACGTTTTTAAAATTCAGAATATTCATTTAATGTAATATAATTTAATACACATAATACATCCAAACGATGAGGCAATGAAAGATCCGAAGCATAGTAGAAAGATTAATAGCTGTATGTATGTCATTATGAAAATTAAAAATATATAATTGATCTCAGATTACAACTCTTAATGTGAAAACACTAAATATGAAAAGTACAGCCTTCTGCAATCTTAAGTGGTCTTCAGTCTATTATATTAACTACCACTACCATTGACTGACCTATCCATTTGTATGATAAAATCTTCATATAAAATAACATACAAAACTGTATTAGTGGTAGTAAAGAGGGTTCTAAAATGTTTTGAGCTATGTTGTATATAATATCAATAACCTCTTATATTGGGATGGTAGTAAATATCGGAACTATATTATAACACTTACTATGATTTCGGTGTCTTTGATTTCCTCTCTTTGATATCACCGATACATTGTACAAAGTAAATTATTTTAAAGTAGTTGTTGAATATTAGACGACCTGTTGGTAAGAGACTCCATCTGCTTTACAATAGGTTTTATAGGGAATTACAGTATACCCCGTATTTTGCGTCATGTTTTTTAAAGGTATTTATTACTAAGTGCTTGTAATAATGCTTTGACTTTAATTGCATTTCAGTTTATTTGATTGTACTTAACTTTCTTATTGGTGTTAAAATTATACATGTATGATTTTGTTTTCGTACTTCTCCATATCTACAATCATTGTAACATTTCCTTTGTCAGTCGGTTATATTAGAGTATACCTATTATAGCGCCGTTTTGACAAAGAATCCCTTTTGTGTTTGTTTATATTTGACTTAGTTGTTTGGGACCTATGTGATAACGTGGCTTTTACACGAATAGAGCCGGGTAAATATATATTACCTTCTTTGTGTAACCAAAATTCTAAAAAAAAAAAACAATTCAATTAAGTTCAAAAAAGTGTAATTATTTTAAAAACTATCTGAAATTTAGTGAGAATTCTTGACACACGTAAAGTTTTTGTTCTAAGCCTAAGAAATTCAGGATACATTTCTCGGATCATAAGCCGATTAATATGTATATATATAATTTATTACATACTAAGGTTTCAAATCAGGAAGGATTAAAATTATTTAAGGACACTTCGTAAAAAAAATATATATATAATCCATAATAACAGGGTGTACTAATCAAATCATTTGTTTTGACTGAATAACGATACAGATCCGAAACAACTGAGCCTAAAGAGTCCTTCTAAGATATTTAAGAGAAAATAAATTGTTACCAGCAACTTTGTTGTTTTGGACATTTATGTACATCCTATTTGGATGTACGTTCAATGAAAATGAACATGGGCCACATGAACTCATAAAAAGTTGATTTATATTTTGGCACATTGAGAAATTTCAATAACATGGTTATTTCAGACCTTAGTGGAGTTGGAGCAGATTACTTATTACTTCGTCTTCCTGAAGTAAATATGTTCCAGTGCATGTGTTTAAAATTTATCATGATAATAAAATAATTCAGGTTGTGGTTAATTATATAACAACTACTAATATTTATTTTCGTCGAGATACCCGGTAGTTTAATCAATCGAAAATGTTACGTAGACTTAAAAAGAACGCCAAGATTGTATTGTTGAAGATTCTTTGAAATACCAACAAATTTATCAATTAGATTCTTTAAAATTGAATTCACTGATTTGTTAATAGTGCACATGTTTTGAATAATTAAATACCCAAGGAAGCTTACCTCCTTGTTTGATATCGTAGTTGTGCTAATAAATATATATATTGAACACATTGGGTTCATATTATTTGTAGGTTAATATTTAACATATGATACGTCTATAATACAATTAAATTCAATTAACAGATAAGAGACATACATACAGTTTTAAAACTGAAAGTCAAAAGAAAATTCCTTATTATACTAAGGTATAATAAAGAATTATATAAGAAAGGTATAATAATGTATAAGAAGAATAATACGCCATTTGTTACTTCTTGGTAAAAAAAAAGTTATTTTTTTCGTTATCACATTTTACTACAGTTATTGATTGTATTATGTTATTTAAAAGTTACTTATTAAAACCGTTGATATTATTTCGTTGGGAATTATCTAAGCGGAATAGAACTTTGCATTTTATACAAATATTAAAGTAAAATATATATAGTAGTAATTCAATTAAAACTCAATTATTCATCCGAAATAAAGAAAACATATTCTAATTGTTGACGAAATAATTTTAATTGTTATTTTATATTGACTACCAAGCCAATAAATTAAAAAATGAAATTAAAGAATGACTGCACAATGTTACGACAAATTAATAATTTCTCATCTTTCCGCTGACAATAACATTAATTACAAATACAACATGATTTATAATCCAACTGTAATTTTGGTTGCATTAATTCAAAGTAATTTGAGATACAAATTATTGTCACGGAAATCAGTAAATTACATTTTGTTGGTTATTAATTAGCTAATTACTAAAATAAAACCCAACATTACCAGAACACTCGGATGACTGTAAATTGAATTTGATTGAATTATCATTTATTTACAATAAAATATATTAATGAGATATTATTTGGTTCAATATTTATAAAGTCATTTAAAGATTGTGTTGTATTTGAAAGTGCGAAACAAAATTTGCTATAGGGTGAAGGATTTGAACAGACTTTCAAAACACAACAAACCGAAAAACAAACTCCCAAACAGAAAGTCTGGATCCATGCAATAATAAAACGAATTGATGAGATAACAAAACGAGATAAGCTCTTTTTCATCAATTCCATATTTTTGTCGAACTCTTTATATTATCTTGAATAAAATTACTTTTTCGAGTTTACATTATTTTTTGACGTATCATTATTATGCAATCGATTTATATATTTTTCGGTCACACACTTCTCTAATAAGCATTTAAAATCATAGTTGAGACTCATACGTAGTAAGTTAATTCAATGTAATACAAACATGTATTTTTTGCACTCTGTCATGACTTTGCTGTTAAACTTGCCAAGTTTATAAAATTTTTAAATATAATCTCATGCAGAAATAAGATTATATTAAAGTTTAATTAACTTGAAATAGATCAGAATCTCTTAAGGTAATGTATTCCATATATATATATAATTAGTACTTCTAGCTTACTGTGTGTACATTATATGGGCATTGGTAACTTTTAAAACTGTCATAATATTACAGCATTCCGGTGTATGTATAATATTTTTTGGCAGAATATAGAGTATCTGCATATCTATCATATAATATATCGTTATCGTAGGCACATAGATGTCCAGAATAACTGCACTACTTAGTTTATACTCTGTTACTAGCATTTGCCCGCGGCTTCTCGCACGCCTTAAATTTCTAGTAAAACAATTCCCACTTCCCTTTTTTTTAAGAAATACAATCAAAATTACGACATCGGCAGACATCGCTCACTGTCAAAATTAAATTTAAAGTTTTTAGTAAGGATACAATATTAGATGCTGTAATTATTGTTATACCTCTCTAGTTTTTACTTAAACGTCCATTTACATACTTCTTAAACATTCTAACCATATATCACACTTACAGATTTTCATTGAACATAATTCGCAGTCAAATTGGTTAAGCCGTTTCTGAAATTAGCGTGCACAAACATACAGACATACAGACATATAGACATACAAAGAAACAGACAAACTGAAAAACCATTGTTTAGGGTTCTCTTGCTTTTATAAAGCCCCCGTATGATGTTTTTTTTATTTTAATTCCATGTACATGAATGGATCTGTGACAATTTTATTATATGTATAGATATCTAGTTATTCTGGACATTACTGGACCAACTACTTATTTGGTTTCAGGGTGGATTGAAGCAAATCATGATTCTCTTAAAAAGGATTTTTAAAAAAACCCTACTTTAATAACTCTTCTGGCACACTGTATTTTAGAAATCAGTAAAATCATAGTCATTTAATGTTAAAACGGTTTTAAAAATATAAAAGATATAACCGAGATTCAAATTTAAATGTTAGTTTATAAATTTAAAATGACAATTAAGAAAGAACATTAAGATAATGGGGTTTGACTTAACAATAAATTTCCGAAATATATTAGTGAAAGCCATACTATGGAGTGGACTTATTACAATATTAAGGAGTATATTGTGGATATGTCTGACATTAACCAATTTCTTGACAATTTTGCACATGTTACTTAACTGTAATTACTGACAAAGTATTGTTTTCTGGGTTATAAATACTTAAATAAAGCATTATATAATTAGTATTATTTTAAATAATTACTTGTAAATGTGTAATAAAACTTATGGTTGTTGGTAATTTATTCGTTTTTTTTTGCTCCTACGCCTCACTTGTTTTTTACTTTACACATATCAATTATGACTACAACAAATAGTCAATGCTATGAATAATATTTTTTATTATATTTGGAACCATGCAATTAGAGTTTGACGTTTCTTTTTCTAGAATTTTAACTTCGACTTTGTCTTAAGGTATTTAGGATTCTTCTAGAGATTCTTTACGAGATAATTTTAACAAACTAATATGCCCATGGTTGCTTTTCAGTACGTATACTAAAATCTTAAATATGTTAATACACATATTTTTACTAATAATTAAAAATGAGGGAGGCAAAATAAATTATAGAAATTATAATTTATTTTGATATTAGAGATAAGACATGTGCTGGAAACAATTTTGTATAATTCTAAATAGTTTCTTAGGTGTTACCTAATTCATATTCAACACCGTTATTTCACAAAAGTTATAATGTAATTTAAATTAAGTTAATATTTTATGCTTTCCACGAAACTTATAAGTTAAATTATAACTTACACACTTATCATGGATATAATAAACAAAATATCCTCATGTAAAGAATATTTGGCTCCGGTTATTAAGACATGTTATTCATCATCGAAGTGCCGCGGCGTAAGTCACGGCTCCGCCATGCTTTGGGCCCATGAGTAAAAATCATATATAGAAAATGAATAGCGTGAATACTGCCTGGTAAAAATACTATAAAAATATTTACTTTAATTATCATTTGTTTCAGTATTCAAGTTTTTTTTTTTATATTTAAAGTTTTCTTACTGCAGAATGTGCTTTAGTATACTAACCGATTTATCCAGCAAGAAAATTGATTCTAGGTTCATAAGGTCGTAAATTATTATGATACAAACGGAATAAGTAACTTAGTTATGAATAATTTAAAGTTTATTTTAATTTTTAAGTTTTCCAAACCTTTCCGCCAATACACTGGGTCAGTATTTACAAGTGTCTCTTAAATTTAGGCGGCTAATAATGCTTAAGCTAATATAAATGTTCCCTTAAGCATAAGCTTCTGTAATCCTAAACTTTCATTAACTTGCCAAGTAACAGCAACGCCTTAAAAGAAAGGAAAAAAACCATGTTACTATTTTATTTCACTTAGTATTATATATACATATATATAAATATAATCCAATAAAAATCACGTTTGTTAAATTATATTTAGGGTATTGTCTCACGTTTGTTAAATTTAAATATTACTCAAAAATTAAAGGTCTGCTCAAAAAAGAAATTGGTTTTCTTTTCTTAAACGATAGTTGTCTTTAAACAGGGCCCTAGGCTTAAAGCATGAAAAAATAGAACCATGTTATTTCGACGCAAACTGTTTTCATATTTTTTTAAATATTTTATAATATTATTAAAAGTGTGGAAAGCTTATTACAAAATTATATTTTTCGTAATTTTCTTTATATAGTATTCCAACGACTACAATCAAATTGTAATATCGTAAAGACATATTTATAATAAAAGATACTGTCGATCAAGTGTTCCAGCGTTGACGTCTCGTAAATTATAATTTAAGATAAAAGTCTTCTCACTCTCGTGTCTTTAATGTATTAAATTATATGTGTTCAGTAATAGCTCTACATTGATTTAAGAATATTAAATATTGTATATATTACAATATGACGCCGAGTGAATAGTATTGTAAATCAATAACTGGCTGGGTATATGGTTCTTATTCTAATGGTTGTAGTAATCCAGCTACTACCAAGAGATTTTTGGATCAAATCCAAGGTTGTACAATGTCTTCGTGTGTATTTTGGTCATTTTGGTCATCATTTTATTATAAGACGGAACATAATTTATAAATATTAAGCTTAGACAGTACACGCACTATACGGACAATACCTGAGTACGATGAGAACATTATTTGCCTATTCCTACTTAACTATTATTATTTCGTGTCAAAATTCATCATGGTTGTTAATTACCTATTTCATAATTATAGAATAATAAGAGATTAGAGATACTCTGATTTACCTAATAGTTTTTTGCCACTGTTTATGTATCGGTATTCTGAAATACAGATGTAGTGATTTCGTGGCATTTCATAGGCAAATAATTTTATTACTCTATTAAAACGTTATTTTAATAATAATTACTTCGTGCTATATCTCAATTATACAGCAATTCATGTCCAAATATTTAGATTGATAAGCTGGTGAATACAAAAAATAATAAAGTTCATATAAAAATGTACAGAACTAATAAATAATAATAATGTTTATGTGTCTAATTAATACAAAGATTTTAGCGTTTAGCGTTAAACTCGCTACATAAGCATTTAACTAGATTTCCTAAAGTTAAAATTAAATTTTAAATTTTTACTCTAAAAATCGAAAGACTATCAATTAAATAATCTCCATACATTAATTTATCATGAAGTACTTGTATTTTCAAAGTAATTGCAGTTTTTGTTACTTTATAAATGTAAAAAGCGATTTTTAACTTTTAAAAAACATGTTTTCATAATTAAGAAACTTCGTAAAAACAATATTTGATAATTTGACGCTTAATTGCGGCATTTGTTAACATGAGTAGGTACATAATTTGGTTCTAGTGTCATATTGATTAGAAAATTGTGGTAGTTTATAAAAAAATTAAACTATTTTAAATAATATCATTTAACTAAGTAAGTCGATAGAAATAGAAAAGAAGAAGAAGAAAATAAATAAGTAACTGCTATCTAGTTTGTAGCGACAGTATCTTTTCTATCAGAAACTAAAGATCCATAGCGAGCTGTCAAGAGCACCTGCGGCCTTCGCCTCTCTTGATTCTATTTCTTAACAGTACAGCTAAATTTAACACATAAGCTACTTCAATTAAAAACTGTAAGCACCTGAAATTACAATTAACTCTCGAAGCACCAAAGAAATATTCTTCTCTAGAATTATAAAAGTATTCATAGAATTATATAAGTATATACTTTTCTTAAGATAGGCAAAAATGCGTGAACTCAAGTTACATAAATCTTAACATAAATAAAATTTGAAAAGATGAATATAGATCAAGGGTTTGGGATTAGCGAAGGATATCTCCGCCTTCGTTCAACCTGAATTTACATATTTAATATTTCATCTTAAGAAATAAACAGTATTTTTGAAAGAAAATCACAAGGTTAAGAGTTATAATATCAAAACAGGATGTTTTAACAAAAGATTAAAAAAAAACACAAACAAGTTTTAGTTTTATTAACAAATAATTTAAAATTAGAAATTTATATAAATATAGAATGAAAAATAGACCGATACGTTCCGTAGGACGGTTTCCCAGTAGTAGTAGTAGTAGTAGAAGATATTAAAAAAACAATCAACATGGAACCATGCCACGCATGCGTAAACCATTCATCCTTCAAATACCATACCTTTCATGCCTTCAAATACGACCCTGAATATTGACTAATTTGAATTCAAGTTATTTAGAATTATTTTTAGTAATGTTGTCGTCAAAATAGAAAAAACATCGGAGTTTTGAAGTTCATAGTTTTAATTTTAATAATATAATGAAAAAGTAATAAAATATTATTATAATACAATATGGTATTAAAAATATGAATCTGCAGTAATAATTGTTCTTAAGCTTGAACGAACAAGGTTTTTTAAGAATTATTGAAACTGTCCCAGGGTTGATATGAGTGTCATTTTTAGCAATTTATTCCAATTCCAAATATTTATATAACTCCATGTCACTAAGAAATGACGATTAGACCAAATACCCTTGGAACCATCGACTGGATTATTTATAGGTAAAGCAACAATAAAATTTGTAATTAAAAATTACTACAGTGTAGAAAGAAATAAGTTTAATTAAAATAGATTTAGCATGGAAACCATAAACTAATTTTATCATTTCGTAGTTATTAAAAAGGCTTTCAGCATATTAACCCTGGATGGGATTTAAATCTAGGAGATGTCTCCAGAAATTGGATCATATAAATGACAGCGTATTAAAATCTGATTTGAGTAATTGCATACGACTTGCATCACTTTGCTACTTGAGTTAACATGAATAAATGAATTATACACGAATTATACTTGTAAGTAAGGGATGACGGAGCAAAGGAGCCGATGATTTACGTAATTTTTTTTAAGATATGCATATTCTTTTCTTAAAACGTAAATTGTAAATATACTAATTAATTTACCCCGAACTATGAAGATGTGTGTGTTTGTTAATATTATATAAATTCTGGTAGAATAAACATGATGGTTGTCAGATTCCGCACGACATTTAGTTTTATGAAATATTCATTTGGTTTACCAACTTTGAGTTTTTATTTAAATATGTAATGTATTTGTATTTTTTTTAAATAGTAGGGAAAACATATTTCTCATAAAATAACTTAGTAGGGTAGCGATAATAATTACATCGCATTATTTTAAGGACGGTTCTCTGTACTCATTTCAGGTTATTATAAATGATTCAGATGAACAATACAGAAATGTAATAGGTGAGTAGGGGACAGACTAATGCTAAAAAAGTTTCGCGTAAAAAAAAGTTGGTTGCTTGTCAAAATTACTTGTTTGCTTGCAGCTCCAATGCAAATTTATTTTATGTGCAAAAGCCAACCAAGCTTACAGTCTATTTCAACATCTAAATATTTAGCGTAGTAAATTTTAACATTTACATAAGTTAAACTTGTAAATTAAGTCCCCAACAGGTGTTCTAATACTTATATTTACAGATATATTAGAATAATACCAATATAAGTAATAAGTATTACTTAAATTATTGTTGTTTAGCTATCTTTTTGCTTTTTCTCTTAAGTCAATAAGTTCTATGTTTTCTTAAAGAGTAGAAAATATACGTATTAAAGACCCTGGCTAGATCAAGAATATGAGCAGACTCTTGTTGCTTTCATCTATGAGAAACAATACGGTCTAATGGTCTATTAGCTTATGCACTAGATAATATACTTTTATTTTTAAGGAATATTTATATCAGAATTAACATTGTTTCCAACACTTTAGAGAAGGACGAAAGATCTATAATTCTATTCTATATATATGCATATATTGTTTATCAAGATAAACAACACAAAAAATTAAACAAAAAAGTTTTTGCTCCTTCCCTTACTTATTACACTGTATTTTGCAAGAAGTACTTAAAAGGTCAAAGCTCGGGCGCCATACCGACGCTCAGAGTTAATGCCAGTTCAGACACAACAAATAAATTTGTATGGGAAAATTTAAATTTTAAAAACTATTAATGTTATAAAGTCCTAGAACAAATGTTGTTGGGATTGATCTAAAGAGGCTGCCTGCAAAAGGTGGTCAACTAATTACAAATAAACCTGTATAAACATTATATATTAAATTCTATTCTATTTTATAATTTGTAACATGGGTCTTCAGTCATTCTTGTAGATTGATAATAATATACATTTTGAATACCGTTCAAAAACTTCTTATTCAAGATAAATTGGAAATAATTTAACTTAAAGTAACTCGGTAATGTCATTACAATTTTTTTAAATTTCATTATGGCATTAAAGAAAAAAAAAATGGTGATTATTCTTAAACTTTGTGAAACCCGGAGAACACAGAAATCATATAATTCCTAAAACGAAAGTTTTAGATAAAAAAAAAGAAATATTGCCAGTTTAGCAGGAGCGGGAATAAGTCGAAAGATTTAGAATCGAGACATTTTTTTTTTATTTTAGTTATTGATAAAAGTATCATCTATATAAGGGGTTTTGATTAAAAATATCGACTATAGATTGAATGGCGGTTCATTTATTTTTTCTTATTATAGACAACCAAATTTGTTACGTATATGATGGTAGGAATAAGTTCATACTCTCAGCTATAGTTCGTTGTTAAAATGTTTTTATAAGAGAATGTGAGTGTAATATATATGTATCTTGTATTCTTATTTTATGAGATTTGTAAACCATTTTTTTATATACTCATGTTAATCTTACGTTACTTACAAAAAAAAGTTTATACTTGTATGAAAATTTGCTAGTAAAAATGTACACAGAGTAAAGAGGCTCAAATAATAACTAAGTATCCAGTTAAATGTTTGTAAATGACTGTTGTTCTTGACTTGTTTTTAAACAGAACAAAATAAATTACTTACGTACATCTACTACCCGCATATACATTTATTTATATTACTTCTGTTTGAGGTTTTATTTATAATGAATGTATATATTTATTTGGTAACCCTTAACTTATAGTCCTACTTCCACGAAGATAAATCGTCCCTACGATGCCTGTAATTAATGCGTATGCTTGTGACACGTCCTAAATTAGCTGACTGAAGTAGGCAGACAAATAAATAGTAGAATATATTGGAACCAGATTTGTTGACCAGATTAAATAGATTATTATTTAACGGATCGAATGCTGAATAAATATTCAGAAACATTCGATTATTTCCCTAAGGTATATGCAACGCAACTTAAAGCTTTCTACTAAAACTAATGTAGTGTATGTTTCTTAAGTAAATGTAATGTTTCATTTTATTACAAAACTAAAAAAGAAATAAATTTTATCTTTAATAACTTATTAAAGACCAACATTAGTGTATGCTTCGGTGCTAGAAGGAAATTAATATTCCTTTCTTTAATGAATGATCTATGTTATTTACATGTATTTTTAAAATATTTTTTGCTATCAATAAATAAACATATGTGGAATAAAGTTTAAAATAATGAAAAAATCGGTAATACATATTTATTTATACCTGAAAACCTGAAAAAGCCAAAACCTGAAAATGCCACATAAATAAATAAAACATCAAAATGAATATGGCTTAAAAATCGAATAATATAACATGCAATATTCCCATTTTATTTGTTTCAATAATTAACGACATATAAAATTAATCATATGTTGCCGTGGCACACGTATTATATCAATACAAATCGAAACAAACTAGGTAATGTCTCATGAACTGGACTGTGTCGTGAGCTCATAGACTTTATAAAAAAAAAGTATAGAAATATAGTATACTTTGTTAATAGAATATAATTCATGATTTAAAACTGATTTGATTCCCATTACAAAATATAAAATATTTGCTATTTAACACGTTCTTCAACTTTTACTAAAAAAACGCATTAAGCCCATTTTCTTCTATCATAAATGATGACAATTATCACGGTGAGTCGTGAAGTAATATCAGCAATAAAAACCTTTGGTGTCCTTATCATGTAATCAGTATATTATGATTCTCATAATTACTAACCTCTAGACATTACTCCTGTATCTTTGAATCCGTATAGTGTTCCATTTTTTAATAATTAAACTTGAACATTAAATTGACATAATTTGGCTAAAGCAATCCTTTGAATGAAATATATATGTCAATAATTACTTTATTATTAATGTTTATTTATGCTATATCATTTTACTCGAATAATCAATGTGAACGACGATAATCCAAATAATAAAATAAATCCAAAAATTTACTAGGATTATAAATTATAACACACTACAAATAACGCTTTTAAAATTAATTGAGCGATTGCTAAAATGTGGTATGATAATACGACTGACAGGAGAGGCTTTAGAGACGGACAGAGAGCCCTCGATATCACTGCTGTTCATAGAGATGAGGATCGTGGTCAAGCCACTAATACAAAATATTAAAAGGATGAAAATTTGCTAAATAAATTTGTGTGTGTTTTCTGTAAGATTGAAATCTAAAACAAGGTGAGAAAAATAATTTAAACTGAATGAAATTTTGTATAGAAAATGAGAACGAAATTTTATATCCAAAGAAAGTTAATCAAAGTTCTTAAACAATTTAATATTCGAAAACATTTTACAAAATTTATAAAAAAAAATTGATGAAAAAATATATCACTTTATTTTTTTCTTATTATTGTAATAGTATAAGAGGTAATTAGGTTAAGTCAGAACCACAATATGCTGTCATATTCAGTTATGGACTCATTAATTATAACCGTAGAAACCTAACATTTTTATCATATGAGTACAACAATGAATTACAACAATGTACGTTGATTTAACATTTGTATTTGAAATCAATCTTAACTAATTCATTTTGAACTTAAAGATAATGATAAGATAAGATTCTAAGAGGAAACTCAAATGGAAATATTTAAATGGAACAATTCTAATTTAAATTAAAAACAATTGAAAATAATGTAATAAAATCAAGCAGCAACAACATCTCACATCCGTGGCATACGGGAATTGTTAACCAATAAACAGTTCAGTGTTTTTAAGAAAAAAGTATTTACACGATACTTTTTACAAGATATTCGTCAAGTTTTTATTTGAGGACAACAACATTTTTGGGCTCGGAAATCTGTTATTAAGTCAAATCGTCATAAATTAATTTTACGACGTTCAATCCATGCTTGCTATGATTAGCAAGTATTTAATATTAAAAAGCAAAAAATGTTTAAATAAAAATATAACGGGTCATCATTATTACACAAACATAAGTTTAAACGTAGTGTCTTTAACTTTCAGCCATTTGAAAAATATGTGGGCTGCTGTCATCAAGGACAGGGTTATCACTTTGAATAATTATGATATTTGTCTTAAAATATGTTAAATTATATTCATATTTTAAACCTGCTAGTCTAAAATCTTTGTGCAATAAAAATTTCGTATTTCTAAATTTTTTTTTATTTGTAAAAATACGTAATAAAAGTGTAAAATAATTTTATATATAAAAATTAAAAAAAATAAAAACCCCGGATACATAAATTAAAAATTTAAAGAACCCCCGAGACAAAAAGACCTTTAAAAAGAATAAAAATAATATTATTATTGTAAGGTTCCATTATTGTTAAACGACTATTTTATAATAATCCATAATGTTTTGATTCGTTTCAATGTTTTAATGGTCCCAGTATTGATCCATATAAATTAATGAAATACTAATTTAACTATAATAAGAAGAACCAATAAGATGTAATTATTTAAATCGTTATTTTATATGGTTATTTTCGTATGCTTATTTTCGTATGCTTAAACAGTTTATTTGACTAAGATTATTATTTATGTGAGGAGGGACATTTGCTTAATTAGTAAATACTTATAAGCTACAAAAGTGGGAACCATTAAGACTTCATAATTAAATCCAGTATTTAATACCGTGTTTACCGATACTTATTTATCGTAATTTCTTTATTTGCCTAGTTAACTTACTTGCATTTTAATTTATTAAGAATTAGTTAAGATTGATTTCAAATACAAATGTTAAATCAACGTACATTGTTGTAATTCATTGTTGTACTCATATGATAAAAATGTTAGGTTTCTACGGTTATAATTAATGAGTCCATAACTGAATATGACAGCATATTGTGGTTCTGACTTAACCTAATTACCTCTTATACTATTACAATAATAAGAAAAAAATAAAGTGATATATTTTTTCATCAATTTTTTTTTATAAATTTTGTAAAATGTTTTCGAATATTAAATTGTTTAAGAACTTTGATTAACTTTCTTTGGATATAAAATTTCGTTCTCATTTTCTATACAAAATTTCATTCAGTTTAAATTATTTTTCTCACCTTGTTTTAGATTTCAATCTTACAGAAAACACACACAAATTTATTTAGCAAATTTTCATCCTTTTAATATTTTGTATTAGTGGCTTGACCACGATCCTCATCTCTATGAACAGCAGTGATATCGAGGGCTCTCTGTCCGTCTCTAAAGCCTCTCCTGTCAGTCGTATTATCATACCACATTTTAGCAATCGCTCAATTAATTTTAAAAGCGTTATTTGTAGTGTGTTATAATTTATAATCCTAGTAAATTTTTGGATTTATTTTATTATTTGGATTATCGTCGTTCACATTGATTATTCGAGTAAAATGATATAGCATAAATAAACATTAATAATAAAGTAATTATTGACATATATATTTCATTCAAAGGATTGCTTTAGCCAAATTATGTCAATTTAATGTTCAAGTTTAATTATTAAAAAATGGAACACTATACGGATTCAAAGATACAGGAGTAATGTCTAGAGGTTAGTAATTATGAGAATCATAATATACTGATTACATGATAAGGACACCAAAGGTTTTTATTGCTGATATTACTTCACGACTCACCGTGATAATTGTCATCATTTATGATAGAAGAAAATGGGCTTAATGCGTTTTTTTAGTAAAAGTTGAAGAACGTGTTAAATAGCAAATATTTTATATTTTGTAATGGGAATCAAATCAGTTTTAAATCATGAATTATATTCTATTAACAAAGTATACTATATTTCTATACTTTTTTTTTATAAAGTCTATGAGCTCACGACACAGTCCAGTTCATGAGACATTACCTAGTTTGTTTCGATTTGTATTGATATAATACGTGTGCCACGGCAACATATGATTAATTTTATATGTCGTTAATTATTGAAACAAATAAAATGGGAATATTGCATGTTATATTATTCGATTTTTAAGCCATATTCATTTTGATGTTTTATTTATTTATGTGGCATTTTCAGGTTTTGGCTTTTTCAGGTTTTCAGGTATAAATAAATATGTATTACCGATTTTTTCATTATTTTAAACTTTATTCCACATATGTTTATTTATTGATAGCAAAAAATATTTTAAAAATACATGTAAATAACATAGATCATTCATTAAAAAAAGGAATATTAATTTCCTTCTAGCACCGAAGCATACACTAATGTTGGTCTTTAATAAGTTATTAAAGATAAAATTTATTTCTTTTTTAGTTTTGTAATAAAATGAAACATTACATTTACTTAAGAAACATACACTACATTAGTTTTAGTAGAAAGCTTTAAGTTGCGTTGCATATACCTTAGGGAAATAATCGAATGTTTCTGAATATTTATTCAGCATTCGATCCGTTAAATAATAATCTATTTAATCTGGTCAACAAATCTGGTTCCAATATATTCTACTATTTATTTGTCTGCCTACTTCAGTCAGCTAATTTAGGACGTGTCACAAGCATACGCATTAATTACAGGCATCGTAGGGACGATTTATCTTCGTGGAAGTAGGACTATAAGTTAAGGGTTACCAAATAAATATATACATTCATTATAAATAAAACCTCAAACAGAAGTAATATAAATAAATGTATATGCGGGTAGTAGATGTACGTAAGTAATTTATTTTGTTCTGTTTAAAAACAAGTCAAGAACAACAGTCATTTACAAACATTTAACTGGATACTTAGTTATTATTTGAGCCTCTTTACTCTGTGTACATTTTTACTAGCAAATTTTCATACAAGTATAAACTTTTTTTTGTAAGTAACGTAAGATTAACATGAGTATATAAAAAAATGGTTTACAAATCTCATAAAATAAGAATACAAGATACATATATATTACACTCACATTCTCTTATAAAAACATTTTAACAACGAACTATAGCTGAGAGTATGAACTTATTCCTACCATCATATACGTAACAAATTTGGTTGTCTATAATAAGAAAAAATAAATGAACCGCCATTCAATCTATAGTCGATATTTTTAATCAAAACCCCTTATATAGATGATACTTTTATCAATAACTAAAATAAAAAAAAAATGTCTCGATTCTAAATCTTTCGACTTATTCCCGCTCCTGCTAAACTGGCAATATTTCTTTTTTTTTATCTAAAACTTTCGTTTTAGGAATTATATGATTTCTGTGTTCTCCGGGTTTCACAAAGTTTAAGAATAATCACCATTTTTTTTTTCTTTAATGCCATAATGAAATTTAAAAAAATTGTAATGACATTACCGAGTTACTTTAAGTTAAATTATTTCCAATTTATCTTGAATAAGAAGTTTTTGAACGGTATTCAAAATGTATATTATTATCAATCTACAAGAATGACTGAAGACCCATGTTACAAATTATAAAATAGAATAGAATTTAATATATAATGTTTATACAGGTTTATTTGTAATTAGTTGACCACCTTTTGCAGGCAGCCTCTTTAGATCAATCCCAACAACATTTGTTCTAGGACTTTATAACATTAATAGTTTTTAAAATTTAAATTTTCCCATACAAATTTATTTGTTGTGTCTGAACTGGCATTAACTCTGAGCGTCGGTATGGCGCCCGAGCTTTGACCTTTTAAGTACTTCTTGCAAAATACAGTGTAATAAGTAAGGGAAGGAGCAAAAACTTTTTTGTTTAATTTTTTGTGTTGTTTATCTTGATAAACAATATATGCATATATATAGAATAGAATTATAGATCTTTCGTCCTTCTCTAAAGTGTTGGAAACAATGTTAATTCTGATATAAATATTCCTTAAAAATAAAAGTATATTATCTAGTGCATAAGCTAATAGACCATTAGACCGTATTGTTTCTCATAGATGAAAGCAACAAGAGTCTGCTCATATTCTTCTTATTGACTTAAGAGAAAAAGCAAAAAGATAGCTAAACAACAATAATTTAAGTAATACTTATTACTTATATTGGTATTATTCTAATATATCTGTAAATATAAGTATTAGAACACCTGTTGGGGACTTAATTTACAAGTTTAACTTATGTAAATGTTAAAATTTACTACGCTAAATATTTAGATGTTGAAATAGACTGTAAGCTTGGTTGGCTTTTGCACATAAAATAAATTTGCATTGGAGCTGCAAGCAAACAAGTAATTTTGACAAAACTCCTCTATTAAGTTGGGGTTTAAAAATGGCTTATATAACAACTAATGATAATTTTATCAAACAATATTTAGTATTAAAAAGATATCAGATCTTTTTAATACTAAATATTGTTTGATAAAATTAATAAAAATATAAAGTTAATTATTAATTTAGTACAAAAAGAAATAAATTACATTTATAGTTACATTCATTGTGAGATTAGTGACATAAAATATAATATTAAAGCCAGGTCTGTTCTTCTTTGGAAACATAATTCACTTGCCCTTTGAACCCCAATTATTTGAGGTTGGCGCAATTTTTCAGTTTCTTTCACGCTTTTCTTCCGTTTCCGCAGTGGCATAAGGTATTCCTTAAGATTTAGTTATTAGTATAAGACATATAAGAAGTAATAAAGTATAACTTAATATTTGTTTTTGATAACCACAAATGAAATATGTATAAATAATAATTTATTAATAATAATTATTTTTTTATTGTTTGTAAATTACTTAATGCCCTTTTTTTAATATGTTTTGTTGATATTTGTTCTTTTATTATTGGACATTGGACTACCGAAGATAATCATATGTTTTAACCGAAATTCATCAGTGTAACCACATGGAAATTAATAATATATTGGGTTGCTAATAGACTCTATAATCATGTAAAGTAAATAAAATGTACAAAATATTATTTTCATCCTCCCACGTGGGACAAATATCAATCCTCCGTTTAACTGTTATTGTATTATTTAAGTATTGCAGAAAATGTTTGTTATGTTTAATGTTATAGGAGCTGAGAATGACAATTTATTTTTATGAAAACTACTACAATGTTGTCTAGTACAAATTTCAATCGAAATTTATTATTAATTAATAAGTTTAATTTAATAATTTCTCTTTCAATGCAATTTGTGAAAATGCTGCCTTAGCCTCTTTACGAAGAAAAGGCTTCCTTTAGCTGGCATTATCTTCCAGATGCAGTTGCTATGTCGGGTAATAATAACTGCCCCTATAACTCCGATGATATAAATGCTACCATACTATATTTTTGACATGTTTCCTGTTCATTTTTCTGGCACGCATCGCTATTAGATGCACGATATTAAGCATGTATTCAAATATGTTGTACTTTTAATTTCTATTTAGGAGTAAATAATATTTTTTTATTTATATATTCCTATAGTAAATGCTCAAGTTAACCAATACTAAAATCGGTATCACAATATAAATAAAGTTTTTTTTTAATATTTAATGCCAGCATTTTATTTTAAATAATTCAAAATTGGAACAACTTTTTATAAAAATATATAAAAATGTATTAAAGTAAAAAAATAATACAGTATTAACTGTTTGTTATTCAATTCTTTTATTTTGTTTTTATGTTACGGTGACTTATTTCAATGCTACAATTAAAGCCACAATTTGTTTGTTTAATAGAACGTGCTGAAAATAAAACAGAAAGTGTTTTTCAAAACAAAGTAAGCGTTACTTGTAATTTTCCAAACTCAGCCAGCTTTGGGTCAGTATGAATTATTTATAATACTACGAAAGAAGTAAATTACTCCTCCGGAAACCAAACTTGCCTTATATTCTTCGATATAGAAACGAATCCTCTGTTAGTATGAGTTAAGCCTTTTGTTTATTGCTGCTCTTTAGCAAACAAATTAGTGGTAAACACAAGTTGTTCCACGAGACAATGGGTGTATATTTTACAAATTAATTATAGGTTAATTTACTTACATAGTGTTCTTAAATTTAATAATTTTAAAATATAAATATAGGAAATTAAATTAAAAAGCTTAATGGTGAGCTTGTGTAAATTTGTGTCATGAGCTACCGGACCATGTAAGACCGCATAAGATGAACCTTATGTATATTTCCTCCCAATAACTTACAAAAAATCTTGAAAATCATACTATTTAAATATTTCATTCGTTTATCTTCTTAAATTATTTTGTTTGTTTTGTTTGTTTTTTTATTTAGTTGATAATAAGTATCTATCATCAATTAAATAAACTTAGCGATATTAAAGAGCCAAAAGTTTATAAAACAAGTAAAATTAATGATAATTCCTCAAACAACGACGATGTTAAAATAATATTGTCATGTATAAATAAAGATGGCAGCGTTGAAGCTTTTGTTAATAATTGCAAATATTAATTAACATAATAAGTAAATAGAAACATCAAAGATTACGTATTTTCCTTTGATAACTTAATGATTTCGTTTGCGAGGTGTTATTATTATTGTGATTATTGTTTTTATAATGAAACATTTAAAAAATACAATTTCTCTGATTTTTATTCTATAGCTATTAATAACATTACAAATCGTTTATATTATTATATTAATACGAGAAGTCATAATTTTGTACTAATTTTAACGAAATATATGCGGACGGACGAGTATGAAATTTGGAACAGATAAAATTTATATGGAGTGCAGAAAAATAATATTTCTTTACAATAATGGATTAGATATATATTTAATTAAAATAATATAACAATCACTACTGAATTGTATTCGTCGAAATTTTGAAATAAACTTATTTCTTAGGAATTTAACTCGCGTTTGATAAAATTTTAAATTTAACCCGACGTTAATCATAATTGTATCCTTAACTATACGCCCGGAAGCTTAGAAACTGTCCTTCGACAGTTCCTTCGTAAATGACTATTCAACTGACTTAATCACTGACACCTACATCTCATTTTACCGTAAACACGATTGCTGTAAAGCATTGGAAATGTCGAGTTACATTTAAATTTTAAATACACGCAAGCTAAGTCCGTAAAAAAAGGTTAATTTTCATGTGTAGAATTGAAATAAAACATGTTAAGATTAAAAACGAAGTAGTGTGGTTATATAAATACGCTGCTAAACTAATATAAACTTCATTCATTAGCAAGATATCGTAAACATACTACTTTTATATTGGTTACATTGTTTTCATTTTATAACAGACCGGTTTAGTATTATATTGTACAAACAATGTGATGGATAGCCGTTTTGGTAAAGAGATATAAAAAATATATTGTTATTATTTATGAAAATATTGTTTTTTTAGGATTTCGTTCGTCAAAAAAGGGATTAGGATTTTATAACCGTTATGTTAGTTTTACAATAAAAAACGTAATTGTAGTTATACCATGTATCATGAAGATAGTAACAATAGTAAAATATAGTAACAATGTTGTATGATAACGTTAAACGAATCTAGCTCGCCTATTATATTTTTACATATTTATACAAGTGATGTGAAGTATCGTTTCTAGTACTAAATATAAATAAGTGTTATAGTTATCCAAAATAATTTTACGTTAATAATTTCAATTCAAATAATATGATATTTTTCTTTTTATTAAGGTAAAAAGTATTTTTACATTTTTATATTTTCGTCCATCTGATGATTCAAAATTACAGGAATTTATATATTTTTTATTATTTGTATTATCTGAAAAAAAAAAACATACTGGTAAAAAAGTATATATAAAAATGTATAATAAGTAATTATACTAAAAGATGTAATAATTTGTAATCAATTATTCTTATTAGAGTATAACTTCATTAGCTACATTAGTTTCACAGAAAACCAAGTAACCTATTTAAATTTATGTTAAAAAAAGGAAATCTTGTAAACTTTTTTTTTACTAAACTTGATTTTTTCTGTTCATTCCATAGAGGACGAAGTGTGAAACTGAACAGTTGCGAATAAAACATAAGGGACCTCTCACACGGGACTAAAATTTACGAGGCGTGTGACGCTGCCGGGCGTATGAAATATTAATGTGGTGATTTATGACGTGGCTACAACCACTGGCAACTAACTCTCTATTTTATATCACTTATTAAGTAGTTAATGAGTTCAAGTATACTCGAGTGACTTTATTTTAAAAATATTAATAAACAATATTTTATTTCTGCTGCTACTGTTATTCGATACGGAAGCATAAATTTGGTCTAACATTTTGCATATATTTTATGTGATGATAATTCACAAAAAAGGTATTAGTAGTTCTTAAGATCACATTGATTAGCAGGGATTTTAATAGGTCATAAAATTTATTAGAATCAATTATTGGATCATAATCCATACTTGTTTTTTTTTAGGTTTCTGTAAGATCATCATCATCATACTCCTACCCTGTTCCCATTATATGGGGTCCGGCGCAGTATGTATTTTTCTTCCATTCATCTCTATCAGCCGTCAACTCCTCACCCACGCCTTTCAAACACATGTCATTCATCACACAATCCATCCATCTCTTTTTGGGCCGTCCTCTACCTTTGTATCCTTCCACACGCAGATCTAATACTCTTTTCACAACCTGTCTTTCGTCCCTGCGCATTACATGTCCATACCATGCTAATCGTCTTCCTCTCATCTTATCGGTCACTGGTGCTACTTTCATGCTTCCTCTTATATACTCATTTCGTATCTTGTCCATTCTCTTAACTCCACACATCCATCGCAACATCCGCATTTCATTTGCATGCAATCTCCTTTCATCCTTTTTCTTAACAGGCCAGCATTCCGATCCATACATGACGACAGGTCTGATAATTGTTTTATATATTTTCCCCTTCAATTTGATGGGCATTCGGGGATCACAAGTTACACCTGTGACCGGTCGCCATTTCATCCATCCTGAGCTGATCCTGTGTTCCACAGCGCGGTCTATATCTCCATCCCCCTGCAAGAGTGAACCGAGGTACTTAAAATCCGAGCAAGTAGGCAGTGCTACGCCATCTAGCATGATAGCAACAGGACCGGATAATCCGCCAAAGTCACAGAACAAATACTCTGATTTTGTTCTGCTGATCCTTAGGCCAAAATTCTCCAGTTTCTGTTGCCATAACGCTAGTTTACTCTGTACCTCGAGTCCATCTTCACCAACGAGAACGATGTCGTCGGCGAATAGCATGCACCAGGGTGCCTCTTCCTGGATCTCTGACGTCAAGGCGTCCATAATCAACAGGAAAAGGTAGGGGCTTAGAGCTGACCCTTGGTGCAATCCTACAGCCACACCGAATTCATCGGTATTGCCAGCGGACGACCGAACGTGTGTACATGATGAAATGTACATAGCACGAATCAGCTCCACATACTTACCTGGCACTCTTTTCTCTTTCAAGGTCCACCACAAAACCTCTCGGGGTACACGGTCGTATGCCTTTTCTAGGTCTATGAACACCATATGCAAGTTTCTGTGAACCCGTCTGTATTTTTCGCATAATTGGCGAAGAGCGAAAATGGCATCCGTAGTCCCTCGGCCCGGCATGGGGGGCGATTCTGGTGTTTACTGGCAAGGATGTCCTAGTATGTCCTATGTGACTAGTATGTCCATTAGCAATAACCGGTGTTGTGCAACTAGTGTTTCACCTGGCAATATTTTACAGTCCTTGACGCAGTTGATTCTATTCCTTTTTACTAGAAAATAATCAATCTGCGTCTTGTTCAGGCCGCTTTTGTATGTAACGAGGTGTTCTTCTCGTTTCTGGAACCATGTATTTGTTATTGCCAGGTCAAATGCAGTAGCCGCTTGTAGGAGGGCCTCTCCTTCATTGTTCCGTGTTCCATACCCCCAGCCTCCGTGACCTCTTTCATATCCTCCATTCATTCTTCCTACATGGCCATTAAAGTCACCACCAATATATACCTCCTCGCTGTTTGGTATACTTATTACTAGGGCATCAAAGTCCTCCCAAAACTTCCCTTTCATACTTTCCTCACAGCCTGCTTAAGGGGCATACACACTTACAATATTCATAACCACATTCTCTAGCATCAGTTTGACAACGATCATTCTATCATTTTTCCTTTCAACCTCTGTAACTCTTTCTTTCATCTCTCTATCCAATACAATCCCTACCCCATTTCGCTTCCCATCGCTTCCACAGTAATAGAACTTACATCCTTCTCCAATCTCTCTCGCCCTAGTACCTTTCCATTTCGTTTCCTGCAAGCACGCTACATTTATTCTTCGTCTTTTCAAAACATCCGCTAACTCTCTTCCTCTTCCATTCATCGTGCCTACGTTCCAACTGGCAAACCTCAACTTAACATTCTTCACAATTCGGGCTCGCTTCTTACGTCGTACCCGCTCCGAGTGGTACGACAACCCTTGTCCATTTATCACAGGGGCCGGGTGCTGCTCCTGCGCGTCGCGTCCTAGGGGGGACGCCCTTTGACATACTGCATGTGTTTTGGCTTTTCTTTTACAGTCGGCCGCCTGCCTGACACCAACCCTCCTTGGGAATGTATTCTTAATTGAATAGAAAGGAAAAGGATGAGGACGTAGGGCAGGGAAGGTAGAGTTTAGATAGGGATAATAGGTTTAAAGGATACTACTTTCTTGGAAGATTAGGTATAAGTCAGTAGTAGCTCGGGGGACCGGGGTCGCATACCCGTATATCATAGCATGGTCACCGAAGTAGTAGATCAGTATGATATCCCCTGATAAGATATAATCATATATTTCTTTTCTAAAGAATATCATATCAAAATTTATTCTCAAAACTCACGAAGCCATAAATAAAAGGATTTATAATTTTTATTTTGTTTTTTGTTGTAAAAAATGTAGGTGGTCATAGACCTTAATATTATATGTAACGCTAAAATTTTGTACAAAATCAGATAAGTTTCAAATCCTTAGTTCAAATTAGGCTAGCGCGCTTTGAAAAAGGACGTGTTCTGGAATTAAATTCCCTCGACACAAAAGTAGCTGTGAACCGCAAACTTCTCCTAGTTTTAGAGCTGTTTCGGAACAAAAAATGTATTTACATACTTTTATCGTCGTGAAATGTAGAGACACACTTTAAAATTAATAATGTATTTTACTTATATTTTCTAGATGCTTCTATTCTTCAAATTGCCTTAATTATTAGTGACTAATAATTAAGGCAATTTGAAGAATAATTATTTGGACTTAATTATTTGGACTAACTTATTTTAGATCAGAAATATTGCCATTTTCCTCTTTTTTGTAAAAATAACTTTAATATTTGCTTTATATTTTAAAAGGCATTTTCTTATAACTGATACATCAACAACAAAAGACAAACAATCCCGTTATACTGTATTTTTCAGAGTTTCGCGAGATAACTCTTGAATGACAGGGATTTTTACGACTTACATGGCATTTTTTTTGCGTTTTAGCAATTTTACAGAATATCATTATAAAATAAAACCTAAGTATTATTTTTGTAGTAGATTTATAATTAGTAGGATAATATTCAACCCTTTTAAGGTATAATGTTATTTTATGGATCTGTCTCCAATTACTGTCATATATAATTAGTTTATTAAGTACATAATCATTGTAATAACGTTCGTCAGAGAACAAATATTGTCTTAGAGATTCAATTATGGTATAGAATCAACAGAAAATTTGTTAATCGAACATAATATAAAATCTTGTTTTAATTAAAAAAATAGGATGCATAATACGAGAAGTGTATGTAAAATTATTAAGAGGTAAATAAAAACGGATTTTATTTATAACTCTTATATCTTTCATATAGTATTGTAACAAATAATCTAACAAACATTAAACATAAACATAAATAGCGCTCTTTGAGCTAAATAGGCATCATTTTGACTAAACTTAGTGGTCAACTTGCAATTTACCACAGTGTTATCGCTGTGGCTAAATATGTAATGTTGTAATTAGATCAAATACCTAACGACAATAAGAATGAGATTCCAATTAAATTTAATAAATTATTTTAATAAATTGTAAACACATTTGGAAAAAAAAAATAATGACGTCATTAAGTATCTATAATAAAAAATAATATACGTCCTTGCAAATGCCATTGGCGTTTTTCGTTAGTTAGTAACAGACTCCCGCGTTAGTGATAAAACTACTTGAATCCACTTGAAGCAAATTGGGGAGATTAAAAAGCTTGAAAGGTGGGTACCTCATGAATTGACTGAAGCAAACGTCTACTGCTGCGTTACATTACTGAACCGGCACAATAATGAAGGGATTTTAAGTCGAATCATTACCTCTTATGAAAAATAGATTCGGTACGATAATCGGAAGCGCTCGTCATAATGGTTGGATCCTGGTCAGCCAGCTATATCCTGCCCCAAGCCATTCTGCCCTGACCTAAAAAAAATACTTGTAAGCGTTTGGTGGACTGGTTCCGGTATTGTTCATTACAGTTTTTTCAAATCTGGTCTTACAATTACGGCAGATATTTATTATCAGCAATTCAAACCATGATGGAAAAGCTAGCTGGTAAAAAACAGACGGCTACCAAATTAGAACAGCTTCAATTAGAATGTCTAACACATTCACTGTACTCCCCGGACCTTGCTCCAACAGATGACTATTTTTTTCCAAATTTGGATAACTTCTTGCAAGGCAAAAAAAATCGCCTTTTAAAAATTTTATTGATTTCCGTCCGACTGGTTTTTTAGTAAAAAAATCAATGTACTACCTATACGATGGCAAAAGTGCATAGAAATTAATGGTTCATACTTTGATTAATTAAATACATAAATTAAAAAATATTATAAATATAAAAATATTCGAATTTTTGTTCCTCCCATACAAAACGCCAATTTTATATGTAAGGACCTAATATTTAAGAAGTCAAAACCCTTTGTATCCTCTTAGATATCGTTTGGACATTATGTTAGCGACTATATTAGTTTCTGTTTTCCAGTAATATAATTTATATATTTTTTTAAAAGAACTCTCTTTTGATTGTAGCTACACTTTTTTTAAAGCGTTGTAGTGCGTTTCGTTTTAAAGTAATTTGATAAACTGAACATAGCATGATGAAGAAGACGATCATAGATTAAACTAATTTTCAACATCAATTCATAAAAAAAGGGTTATTGTAACTGGCAGTGGAGCACTTTATTTTTATGGCAAATATATATTATAATATTACAGTGTTTTGTAAATACTTGTGTAAACTTATATAATTTTCTACTTGTATTATTTAAAATTTAAAAAAATATGAAGAAATCCGAATTGGCAAGTATTTCAAGTCAATAGATGCTTTTATAAAGTCAAGAAATATATTTGGATCTCGGAAGCAATATATTAGATTGGAGTGCTTCCAAATGAAAAATAACTCAAAGAATCAAAGGACATCGAACTTATCAGAATTTAATTTTAAACAATATTTTATTTTAGGATATATTTATTACTATTTAAAAACACTAAATTGGGTGCATACAAAGATTTTTTTTTTCGGAAAGAATAACACTAGACTGATTTGTCAAACTGATCATTTTAGAAAATAAATTATAATTTCTATTGTTATAACATTATTTCAAACTTATATTGTACTCTATTTGAGTTTTTTCTTGCAATCAATTGTGCATCAAGGCTGTATTGTACTTGTAATGAAGAAAACGACCTAGTACTTGGTTAACTCAAACTTACAAATATGAAGACCTTTTATAATTAAACTCACACACATGTAGATATCCTATATAACTTTGTGGACACAACTAAGTTGCTTCATCAACTTTGATTACTCAAATAGTTATGACTTTCAAAACTACTCTAATGAATTATTTTGATATCGGGATCAAATGTTTTATTTTGGGACACTTTATACTAGATTTGTATTTGATTTTTATAATATTTTTCTAGTTTTCTAGTTTTTATTTAAATGACTGCTCAAAAGAAATTCGAATGCATTTTTGCAATTACAATACGAAGTTAAATTTATTATTTAAAAATAATCAAAAACGTTTCATATTTTATATATATGATATAATCTGCTAATAATAAACTATATCTATCTATACTAATATTATAAAGCTGAAGAGTTTGTTTGTTTGAACGCACTAATCTCTAGAACTACTGGCCCGAATTGAAAAATTCTTTTTGTGTTGAATAGTCCGTTTATTGAGGAAGGCTATAGGGTAAATTTTATTTATTTATTTATTCATGTACCATAATTAGTTACAAAAGTTAGAGCAATAACAAAGACGTACACATTGGATGAACTTATCTCTTCAAAGAGATCTCTTCCAGCTACCCAAGAGTGTTGGAGACGTAGTTATAGAGGGCAGAGCCAGGTACATAGACATTATATTTTATAAACATAGTAATACAAATGGTAAATAAAATACTTACATATATATCAACATAAATACAAAAATACAATATATAAGAATACATACACTTACATATATAATAATAATAAATATAACTTATGTTTGTGACATATAATAATTTTTCAGTCTACGCTTAAATACCATGACGGAAGGACTGGAAGTAATATGGCTAGGTAGGGAATTCAATAATTTTGCTGCTTGTACGGAAAATGATTTGAAATAAAAGCTAGATTTGTAGGAAGGAATATCGAAAGTTTTTGCTAAGACGCAGGAACGTTTAGGGCGGCTACTGGGTAATGAAATTTGGAAACGCTCATGCAAATAAGAGGGGGCTAAATGAAAGAAGACGTTATATAGCAAGGTAAGGATGTGCATATTCCGGTGTAAGCGGATAGGGAGCCACTTAAGTTGACGACGGAATTCTGTAATGTGTTCAAATTTGCGTAGTCCGAAAACAAACCGGATACACAAGTTTTGAAGGCGTTCTAACTTATTAAGTAGTTCCTCAGAAGCATCCAAGTAGCACACGTCGGCGTAGTCGAGAAGGGGTAATAAAAGAGATTGTGCTAGCAAGATTTTAGTCCGCAAGGGTAAGAAATTCTGCAAACGTTTAAGGGTGTGGACTGACATATAAATGCGCTTGCTGACATCATTAATTTGCGCCGACCAAGATAAATATTTGTCAAATATCAATCCTAGAATTTTAACTTCATCGGAAAATTGTATAATAGATTTGTCGTATACTATATTGCTAAGTTGATTAATAATAATTCTATTTCGAAAGTGTCTGCTACCAATTACAATAGCCTGTGATTTTTTGGGATTTACTAAAAGATTTCATAATAGCTAGCAAAATATCAAAATCCACTGTGTTGAAGGCATTACTAAAATCTAATAGAACGAGGATATTAAGGTTTTGGTTGTCCGTAGCATACCTGATATCTTCAGTACACTTAAGCAAAGCAGAGGATGTGCTATGCGCTGTACGAAAACCGGATTGGTGAGGACTAAGGAGGTTGTTTTGATTTAGAAAATTTGTCAATTGTTTGGATACAATGGTTTCTAGGGCTTTGGATAGAAATGTGAGTATAGATATCGGACGAAAGAGGCAGGGAGAACTCGGATTACTGATTTTAGGCAGAGGAATTACATGTGCAGATTTCCAAGGAGATGGAAAGGAATTGGTTGTTAGGGAAAAGTTAAAAATGTGAGTTATAACATCCAATATAATGTCAAGGAGGGGAATCAACATGTCACGGCTAATATTGTCGCTACCCACTGCTCTGGAACTGATATTAACTATAGCTGTCTTAACATCACACTCCGCTCATCTTCATCTCGCTATGACTAATACATGACATTACGTCTTTGTACGTAGTGGTGTACTAGGAAAGGATTTTTAAATTCCACCCTTAAGGGTTTTAAATAGGTAGTTAGATGGATTTTGCAATTTTGTATGAAACTCGGCGGCAACACTAAAAACCGCGCGGAGGAAGTCGCGGGCGACCTCTAGTTTACTAATATGTCCCTAATTCTGTTTGATAACTAAGTTGTTATTTTTCAAATAAGTATTAAATCTATACATATAATAAGACAGTAAAAATCGAGTGTCTGTACATTAAATATTTTTCAAAAAAACTAATAGGGGGCGATTGAAGACGAGTAACAGGAACCAAAAAACAAGTTTCGTAATTTTTGTCTGTCTGTCTGTCTGTCTGTCTGGTACGTTAGTACGTCAAAACTACTGAACGAATTTGAACGCGGTTTTCACAAGCGGATTACATATAATCTGGAGCGTCAAAATCGGTTAAGGGAAAAAAAGTTATGATCATTGGAAAAATTACTTTGTTTCGCACACAGGTTGACAGGGATAAAAAAAATAATGTAGGGAATAATTATTACCTAAAAGTTTGTATCCTAGGGAGAGAAGACAAACTTTCCGTTCAACATAACAAGGCTGTTTCTTTAACCTGTACAGAGCGAGCGAAGCCGCTAAGCAAGGCTAGGATATTATAAATATTTTAATTTCACACATTTAATCATATTAAGTTTATTAAAATTTTTAATAATCTTATACATAAAAAACTATAAGCCCTACGAGGAGGATTTTGTATGAATAAAGACTAACGATGTTTAATTCATCAAAAGCAGATACGGTAATTCATTCGTTAGAGCAAATGGACTGTTAGTTCTGGATAGCGCAGGAATCATCTCCTGTATCGATTAATTCATTTTATATTTATTTAAAAGAATTTTTATTCACTGACCTAATAACAATATAGAACATCGACTTAAGATATTAAAAAAATCAGTTTTCAACCAAAATGAATTACCTTATAAAAATATTAAGACTATTAGAACAATTTCTTTATACTTATTCTATTAGCCCAAGGTTAACCAATAGATACAGCATTCGCAATTAGAGTCATTTTTTTTTTTTATTATTAGGATATTAAGGTTTAAATTTGTTTCATATCATAACTATCACTGCAATATTAACCTGAAATATTAAGATATGACTTATTCTTATTACACTACTTATCGCGTTATATAAATTATTTGACAATAATAATTAACTGATGTTTTTAAATCACTGCAAATAGAATATCAATTAATTCCCGAATCCTATATATTTGAAAAAACTATGCAGAAGAAAAAAATTGTGCAAATATTACAATGCTTAAAGGAAACCGTAGAAAAATGTGCCATAACAATTTATTGTAATACCATTTTAATCAGATCAATTTTAAAAATCGTTAAGAAAATGTCACAGCATGTTTATTTATTTAAAATTTTTCAGCAAATATTTTCTGCTCGAATTATTAAAGGTCATAGATTGAGCCACAATTAAGTTAATAATTGGAGTGTTTACTAAAGTTGGCTTAAAACTTTGATAGTTTGTGGATGAAACTTTAGATTGGATGTTATGACACACTTTTGACCAAGGGCCAATATTACTGAGAACAGTTTGGTTTGGTTTTTTGTTTTGTAATAACAAACAAGAATCTTTTAACAATGATCTTAACTTTTTGGTACTCTGCTATAGTAAATAATTACATGCTTATAACTATTTAGCTTATTTTTGCTTAGATTTGTTTAGTAAATATATGTATTTTTACCTATGGGTAAAAATGTATTGATAAGGGTAGGACTCACACATGAGACTTCTGGGAAATCTTTCCGTCACTCCTAAAGTTGAACTACCGGATGCACGAAGGTGCAAGTTAGATAAAGTATTACGAAGTGAGAAATAAAAATGAGGAAACCGATAGATATATGCTGTTAGGTTTTAGCCTTTTTAATAATAATTTTAGTCTGCACCAGTATATTTAAAATTACATCTTTAAGAATTGAAGAGATAGTAATTAAAAACATTCCAAATGATCCATATATTATTACAATATATTTATTTAATTTTGCTATTATTAATTAAGGAATTTGATATAATTAACTCCGTCTTCAATATTGTTAATAACTTAGGCAATAGTTTATGAGTTGCATCGTGTAAATTAATTACTAACTCGTACATTTCTCTATTAAGTGTTCTATCTCAGTACTTGGTATTCCGTTCAGGCTCCAAAAGCTATTTGGTTACATGACGCATCACATAATAGTTATTGTAAGAAGAAATAATTATATTTATCACAAATTGAAAATATTTGCTAATATAATAATTTTATAACATTTAATTTCAAGTAATTTATCTACACTAAATGCTACTTTATAATATAATAGCGTGTTATCTCTTGCTTGTTTTATTCATTGTATATTATAAAACATATAGGTTAAATATATAATATTGTTTTAGACTGTGTTACATTTTAGCGGCCCAGCGTGCAACAATTTAGCGCTCATAAGAATCAAGTTCATTGAATGTTAATAGCGTATATTGATGAAGCTGCCAAAGCATGCAAACAAATTTTATAATCACTCATTCGGATAGTGACCTAGCATTGGCACAGTTTTAGAATCGAATAGAATGTAATGTAATTTAAAAGTAAATAATTTTAAGTATATCTTATTTTTTTGCACTCTTCGGTGCGACGATATATAATTATTATAATAATGACAATTAAAATAATGAATAAAATAATAATCATAAACAACATCAACCATTGAAGATTATTTTAACCATTTTTCATTGTTTAATTAATTCAGAAGTTTCGATGACTAAATTAATATATTGTAATAAATACTATCAGTATATTATATTACATTAATAATCAAAAATATATTACTTAAATTATATATTATATGGATCTTTTATTTATACCTAATAAAGTATGTTGTTGCTCATTGATATATACAGTCATAAATAATTTCTGTGAGTGTACTATAATAATAATAATAATAATACAGGAAAAAATACAAAAATATATATAACCCCTAAGTAAGCGAATTATATGCTTGTGTTATGGATTTTAGACAACGATACAAATACATAGAAATACACATTATAAATACTGAGAATATATTTAATAAACGACCAAACTCAGTAATACAGACATCTATCTTCATCACATACCTACATTCCAGTCCCTGTCGGGAATCCTACCCGAGCCCCATCGCGTCGCTATACGTTAGGCGTCTGTGCTAACCACTCAACCAACAGAGCGGCTATAGAATATATTATAATATTAATAAGTAATAAATAATGTCTAAAACATATGTGATGTTCAGTTTTTTCCAGGTGAAGGGTTGCTAATATTGCTTTTTAACCTTTTTAATAATGGTATATTAACGTTTTCGATTAATAAAAACAAATCACGTGATTGGTAGTTGATGTTAGAAACCTATTTTTTTTTAATTATAAGTAATTATGTTATTTTTTCGCATATTTACTAAATACCGGTTTTATAGATAGTTTAACAATGAATTTATATGTACCAATTTCCACGTTTGAAAGTGTCTATACATATATTACCAAATACGGAACGGTTTCGCAGAGGTCGCGGGTTTAAATCCCTGCCCATATCGGATAATTTTTCATTCTATATTTATTAAAATTTAAATAGCATTTAAATAACATGTTATATGTTGACATGTGTCAAGCTAATTAGAATTATTTATAAATAAAGAATATAAAAAGAAGTTTGAGGAATAAATTACATAATTTAAACATTGAATAAAATAATGGCATAGTAAAGAAACAAGTAGGTTTTATGTTATAAGAGCAATTACTTGACATTATATTTCATCTTATGACTGAATGTATTATAGGATTCAACAACACAGTACTTAAATAAAAATATATCATTATTTATATAATAATGAAATGGCTAATTGTCCATGATTGTAGAAAGTAATATTTTACTTTTCATTAAAAAAAGCAAAATAGAAATTTAAACCGTAAATGTATCAAACATATCTGTGGTCAATAATTTTATTCTTTTGACAAAAGTGTGTCATAATATTCCACATAAAGTCTCCTCTACAAACGATTAAGGTTTCAGGTAACTTTGGTATACACTCCGAATATTAACCAAACTGGTGTCCAATATTCGTCTTGTAATAATTCGTTTAGGAAATATTTGCTGAAAAGTTTATTTCATGTGTTTTCATTTCACTTTATAGTAAATAAACGTTTAGTATCTAACAGGCTGTAACAATATACACTTTTGTTTGATTTTACTAATTTGATATGTACCAATTAATTAATAAGGCACATTTTCTTTATGTTCTATTTTAGGTATTGTTAAAATTTGCAAAAATAAAACTTCCTTGATTACACGTTGCCTAAAATATAGGATTTGCTTATTTAAATAAATAAAGATATAACCATTAATAAGTTAATTAATTAAACATCAAGCAGTTCATCAACTCTATATATATAATATCCAATAAGTCGTGTGTGGTGTTCACATATACACACACATGCACACCAAATCGTGTGTGGTATTTACGTACACATAAAACGCACTATAGCTGTCAAATATAACATTTCCCAAGCTCCATTCTATTGAAAATTTTGCCGTAGTAAGATTTCCTTCGAAAACGACTACTACGTCCTGAGTAAACTTAAACATGTGCTTAAGATATCATAGTGCAAACATGTTACATACTACATTATAGAATATAATACTAAGATGGCTATAAAAGACAGAAACTTTGATATCGTGGAAACCTTGCCCGTGATGAATGAAAAAAATAAAATGAACAGTAGGCCGCTACAGTGTTTTAGTAGGAGAGCGTTAATCAGCAAATATAAGAAATGTATATATTCAAACTTTTAATACTAAAATCTTTATTATATATCATATACTTAAATACTTCATAACTTTATAACATTGTATATATGATATGATATAAGATACCTATACTAACAGATTCCTTTTTGAGCATTTTATCTCAAATTTCAATGATTAATCTGACAAATACAGAATTAAATTTAAGTCAATTACTTAATAAAATACCTACTAATAATATGAATAAAGTATTTCTATATCTTATATTCGTAGTCTGTAGTCGTAGTTATTTTTAAAAATATCCGAACGTTTTATACAATAAGGATATTTTTAAGTTATATGCGGGTATCAGCAAATTTAAATCTTTTGTGATTTGAAACCTCACATAAAAACAAACCAAAAAAATCTACGTTTACATATTAGTAAACTGATTTGTTTTGTATAAAATACAGAAAATAAAATAATAAATACATAATAAAATTACATTTTTCTTAATAACTATTTTTCAGCAAGGTATATTTTACATATTACAAAATTAATAATTTTTGTTAGATTGACAAAATATTCAAAACAACATTTTACAGTTGAACAGAAAACACACTCAAAGAATATACTTATAATGTGATTATTTTTCTTGTGTATAACTATTGTAAATTATTAATCAAAGCCATTTTAAAATAATATACTATTATAATACAATTTTGTAATAATGTCTGAAAACTAAACAGTACCTACAAATGTCTCAATATCATTTAATGTATCTGATATAGCGCGGCCGACATTTTCTTATTTTCCGCCAATATACAGTAATGTCCTTTCTAGAATTGTAATGGCAAATGGTTACAGAAGCGAAAATAAAATTCAATGACAATTCTTCTAGGAGGGACGTTTGGAAAAATAAATAGAGCATTATGATTAACACAGAGGTTTTTAATTTACGGATTAATAATATAATTTATTTTAAAGTAGTTTTTAGTATTTAGAAAAAAAAATAAACAAATTGAAAGTGGCTTTTACATTCACACGAACCTCTAAAACTAAATTGTTTAAATCTAATTGAAATTGTGCAAAGTACTCACTGATATAGTTTTTAAGATACCTATTACTAACAAACTCATTTTTTAGCATGTTATCTCAAATTTCAATTATAATCTTACAAATACACTCTAAATGTGAAAAATGCACGAGCGAAGTGTCCGTAGATAAAAGTAAAAATTAATAAAAAAAAACTTAATTGCTAAACTATGTGAGCACATGCTAACTATGTGGATTATTCCAGTGACCAGAGTATTTCTGATAATATAATATCACCCAGATGTTTTTATAATAAGATGCTTAGAATTCTATCAGAAATTTCCAAGCAACTATGTGTTTATAAGAATACAACATTGTCTTGCATAAAACACATTTGAGAAAACATCCAAGAGTAACATACCAGCGGCCAAGATAAATTGCAGTCTTTTGGATTACATGCCGCTGCTCACTTTAACATATGGTCTAAGGTTTTCCGAAAGCATTAGTTGTACTAACAAAGTCAATAAATAACTATGTTACACTTTTTGTTATATTCTTGCATTATTCGTACAACACTGTTTTTTTATTCATACTATATGGTAACCTGTTTTTATATAAGTACTATATTTAAAATTAGGAATTACTGTATTTAGTGATCTCGACATAATTGGGATATTATCGAATAAGTCTCATTCTTTGATAAGTAATTAGTCAGCAATATTTTCTACATAATTGATAAATAATGTTTTGGTAAGATTTGTGGTTGAAGAAATACAATTATTAGTAAGAAATATATGAACCTTAATACAAGCCCTTTAATTTCAAAAATAGAATTGAAAAAAATATAAGCGATACGGTAGCTCAAGTGGTAGAGTGATAGGACGGTTTCCCAGAGGTCGCAGGTTAGAATCCCTACCCGTATCGGTTTATTTTTCATTCTATATTTATATATATTAAAATAAACTTAACATGACTATACTTGTTAATCAATATTTTCCCATGTTATATAAATTCCATTTGTCTCCATGTCTGTAATTTATTTTTATTATTGCACAAAGGATCGTGATTGTGGCAGATTAATGTTCAGAGCATTACTCTTGCTTTTAATGCTTTTCTGTGAACTCTTAATTAATATGAAGACTCCATTATTATAGAAATAAAAGTTATACGACCCTTTTTAAGCAACCTGTGGTTCAGATACTTAACGATCTCCAAACTACTATTTTAATTGCCCAGCAATAAATGTGAAAATAATTAAATCAAATTCTAACAATGTGAACCAAAACAATTTTAAAGACATATTGGTTTCTAAAAATTAAATAAAGCGACAACAATATGAAAAGCAGATGCTTTCGTAACTAGATATTCATGTAAGATCAAATTTTTTGGCGGTATCCATACAATGTATTCATATTTATAATAGGTTGAGTGTGTGACGTCACAGCTCGCGCTTTTGACAGATACGACTTTAAACACCAAATTTAAATGTATGAGGACCAGCCACCCGAAGAGTTTCGAACGAAATCCAAAATGTTATATGGTACACATTATAACGGTTGTCTCAGAAAAAGTGTATATACGTCATAAAATAGTGTTGTGTTTTTTCTAAGTTAAAATTTGAATCATGAAGTCAAGTGTTCTGATACCGTAGAAAAAAACGTGAACCACTCTATATGTTAATTTGTAAAATGTAGCTTATTTCTAAGAGCAGCTGTACTATTCTGAAACAATTCGTTTCAATTGACTTATTTAAGTAATTGTTGTTAGAACATATCAATCAATGATGTAAGAAAGTTGAAAAAATATAAGTATTGTATCTTCAACAAACATAAATTGAATTTTATTATGTAACAAAATAAATTTACATGTGATAAATTTTAAATTTTTACTTAATTTAAGACGTTTTAATTTAGAGGCACTAGATCTTGTCGAGTATACAAACTGGTAAATAAGTATAGTAATTTTTTTTTTGATAAAAGCAAAGATTCAATAAATCAATCAAAGTGAGTCCAACAAAGTATTTTTATTTTTGATGTAATTTCCTTATTGTTTTTAGAATATTTAGGTAAAACCAGACATGTTTTGTTCACGATTCAGAAATTTAAAGAAGAATTAATTTTTTTTAGCTAAAAACGAATTATTATTTACACACGTTTAGCTTTTATTGGTATTGAATGAAATATAAAAACTTAAAGTTATTCAATTGAACAAATGAAATAAAAAACTAAAATTAAAAACTAAAATAAAATGAAGTGTGTATACAATCGGAGGATATTACTTTAGTAGTGAAAAAGTAATTAACATTAAGGCATTTAAATATTACATGTAGGTACATTATACAAAGAAATTGATAGATTACATTATATTTGAAAAATTAATTTACCCGTATTTCAAAATTGTACAAAATTGTAATTGGGGTACGTCAGCAAGCTATTGTATATGACGTTTTTATTCTATGAATTTATTCTTTAGACAAATTATTTATAATAAGTTATTTTTCATATCTTTTAAGTCATGGTCAGGACCAATTAATAAAAAACTTCAGCCTTTGTGCCATTTCTCCACAACTAAGATTTATTTCCGTAAAGGAATCAGATGGTCCAATATCTTGCAAATCTTAAGTTGATTCAAATAGTATTTTAAGATTGCATTATTGAAGATCTATAATTGAGCCATCGACAATAGAATTAATTGAATTCTGGTTACACTATAGGAAGTAATGGAATAATTGAGTATAGTGCTTAAAAATGCTGTTTTCTAGATCAGTATATTTATAATTGACTTTTTGAATTCGAGTACCATTTAAAGTTTTAGTAAGATGTTAAGAACAATAATATATCATTTTATATTTTAATTTAACTTATGCTGTATTGACGCTTCTAAATTTCTATTGAATGAAAATTTTAAAAAATTAGCTTAAGTCTATATTTTAGCGTATTACATGACATGCCAAATTCTTACTTTTAGAATCTCAATTGTCGAACCCAAGACCGTGAAAGGGTCTGCGTCAAATGTTAATTGTGCCTCGTTTAAAGCAATTTTAGTCACGGCTTCACGGGACAACAGCGTACTATTCGAGTGAATCAAATTTACAAAAACAACTTTCTACGTTACTAAACGACTCCTCTTTAGAGTTGAATACGATTAGGATGTGTAAGTGAGTGTCTAAGTTTTAATTTCATCTAAATTTGAAAACGGAATCGACAATGAAAATCAAACAAACTGGGCAGCAGCGTTTAAGAAAAAGGAAAGAGAACATTTGGGAGGTTGAAATTATGAGGTATCCACCGGATACAAGGCTTCTAAACGTTCATAGAGTATTTTGTGCCCATGCCTATCATACCGATGCCTAAACTTGTCGAAATCTGCTGATAGACCAGCCCTTTCTCAGTGTACCCCATGCGCCGTCAACACTGATGTTATCTTCAGTCGTCGCCGTGGAAGGCCGTCCTTCACGCAGATCATCGGTGAGAATAGTAGGACCACGATCAAATTCATTAAACCATTTTCAATTTTCCGGCAGATCTTAATTCAAACTAGTGAAATAAATACTCAATGCAAAAAGTTCTATTTTCAAAATTTATTATAATTTTTTTACTTTATTATATTATTTTTTTACATAATTATATTATTTACAAGCAACCAATTTAAAAAATTTTTGATTGACTCTCTTAAATTTAAAGAATTGTTTGCAATATCGTGGAGCAGCATGCCAAATGTGACTTTGCCGGTGGTCAAAGAAATTTTTTCTAACAAATTGATATCGCATGGCCCGCAAGAAGCCCGGTTCTCACACCATGCGATCTTTTTTTTTTGGGGATATTCGCAATTCTTCGTAGCATGTGACAGCGTTTTTTTTTAAGTTTACTTAACCGATTGCCGGAGTGTCAACGACGAGAAAGAACAAATCTCGACGATGTTATTTTAAAAATAAATTTAATTTAATGTTTATTGCTTTGCATAAATCATCAACAAAATAACATTTGTACTCGTGATTCAAATGTGCAAAAAATATTGCCCACCTGTATATTAATTTATTTAGAAATATTCTAAAAAATATTTACGTTTTACTACCTATGCTTTGATTGATGTCAACTAAAAGCTGGCATCAAGATGGTCGGTGCCACCTTTAGCTTTATTAGAACTTTTTTATTGTATTTATTCTCTTTATCCACATATCCTTTCATATAGATTATAATATATTAAAAAACTAAGTAATTACAGAAGCAATCAAGTCAAAAATTCACTATTCATATGTTTTCGGTAATCAGTGGAATGAAAAAATATTTATAATAAATATTTTTTTTTGGATATTATTAATATATTATAAACATTATAAATGTAACATGGTTTATAATATAATTTTAATCTTGACACTAATATTCATTCTAAGTAATACGAATAAAAATTCGTTATAATAAAAATATATAAATTAGATCGATAACTTATTACCAAAATAATTCCGATAGTTAAACATAATCGTTACAATTAATAATTACTGATTAACTTGGCATATTATTCATACGCAAAATAATGAAAATGATTGCAAAATTAGATCTCCATAATAGGTACATATGTTTATTTTTATTTTAAATATAATTGCCTACACATTTTAATAATTGTATTAATATAATAATAATTTTCCAGTGAATAAGATCTTGTTCATATTGTATTTGTACTTTGACCTCACAAACACTAAGTATGTAGTAAAGTCTTGCAATGCACAATTTCAGCTTACTCTCACAAAAGAAGGGGTGCGATAAAGATAAAATAGTCATAAAATATTTACAAATTTCCAGAACAGTATTCTCTTGGAGAACTTTGTGTTAAATTTGTGAGTATTATCATATATTTACAAACTATAAAGATATGTTATTCAAAATAAAACAGGTTTAACCCTTAAAGCAATTTATGGGTCAGTTTTTGTTTGAAATATTAATATTATTTTTGAATTTAAAGTTTCCTGGTCAACGATGACTATTATATATTTCTAAACCATTCGGAGCTTTTATTCATTTGCTCGACAAAAGCATTTTAGACTGTGGTAGACTGTGTTATTATGATTATGATAGGGGTGCTGAGGAAGATGCAATTACTTCAGGGGTCTCGTGTTGGTCCTCGTCATTCGTCGTTGTACATACTGAATTTACAGTTTTAAGAACTAAAGAATCGATTTTCGGTCTGATCTATTTTCTTTCCCGAGGCGATTGTAAAAAAATATAGAGGTGGTTTAACGCTTTGAGAAGGTTATTGTAATTTTATAGCTAAAGAAAAGCTTAAGTAGCCTTAAATCACGGAATCGAAACACAAAAAGTATGAAAAAATATTCATTGGTTAAGCTGTGGGCATAAACATAGTATATGCAATGTAGTTTTTAAATAATTGGCCTCCTTTTACAGATAGTCTCTCTACATCAATCCCAACAATATTTGTGTTCGGCTTTTTACAAATATTAGTAAACAACATAAAAAAATAAAACAAAAAAAAATTGCACCCTTTTTTACTTATAACTCTGTATTTTGTAAGAAGTGTTTCAAAGGTACATTTACCGGGCGCCATACCTACGCTCAGAGTTAATGCCAGTTCAGAGACAACAAATATTTTTTGTACGGGAAAACTTTAATTTTTAAAATTCTAATTTCAAAAGTCTCTGCCTGCAAGAGGTTGTCAATTAATTACAAATAACCCTATATATTTAGGCATAGAAGTATGTCATAAAATAATAAACAATAATATGTTTAACTATCAAAAATTGTCATCTAATTTATATAACAATATAAAACATGTATTATAATGCAAATTGGTCTGTCTTTAAGGTGCTGTCAAGGCGATAATCAAACTTTCAAAGAATAAAGAAACCGATATTGCTAATAATATTTCTGATTTATTTCAATGACTGAGCCTTATTATATAAATAGTAAAAAACCTAACATCGTCGGTTGCATGTGACTATATATTTTTGTATACTAACTTTTACAGAGAGTACCTATACTTTTAAATAAACTGATGGTTTTCTGGGTTATATTTGTAGATTTTATTATATAAACAACTTAACTTGAAAAACGGCTCTTATATCTTTGCATTCAAACAAAATTTATACAATTTATTCTATTACAAAACCCTTTGTAAAAAGTTCACAATAAAAGATAATAAATTGCAAGATTTAGAGACGAATGATATGATAAAACATAATGTAACTTTTTGTACAAATTAATTCTATTTGCCATTTTGTATATGCACTAAAAACAAATAAGTTTTATTTAAGTACCGCTTTTATTCTTAAAAACATTAATTAATTATTATTATATAAGGTCATAGACAAAATTCTTCATAATATTCAAATACTCTCTTAGCAGAAGCTTATAAGCACTCAGGATAAACAATATAAAATATAAACTTCAAATAATTTATTTTAAGCTTACAAATATTAAAAGTCAAGATCGGTTTTAAAACAAAATACACAAATCTTAAAAGTTAAAACTAACAAAATTAAAATAGAATATATTATAATTGTTATGTTATTTATATCAAAGAAACTTCAAATGGTTTTATATTACCATTTTTTAAATTTCTTGTTAGTTTATCTCCTATAGCCAGCCACAAGGCTACAGCTTACTCTAGCCGGCTCACTCTGTATATTGTAATAAATCTATACATATTATAATAAAATTGTCACTGACCGAAAACTGTATATGGAAACATTAAAAAAACATCATGATCGGGGCCTTTATAAGAGGAAGAGAACCCAAAACAATGGTTTTCCATTTTGTCTGTTAATTTGTACGTCTGTATGTCTGTATGTTTGTGCACGCCTATCTCAGAAACGGCTTAACCAATTTAAATGTGGTTTTCAGAAATTTATTATCAAAGTTTTCACTTAACATTAATCGTTTATTTCATCTAATTCAATTAAGAAATAAAAAAGTAATGTCAATTTATATCAAGCACGTAATAGGTACCATGCAAATCTTATTCTATTATTTTTAATTTCTTTTTCTGCTTATCTGTTTGTCTTTTAGTTTAGCACGCATCACGAAAACAATTAAAGCTACTGTAAGTCACCTTAATTTTTTTCGTAACTTTTTATACATAGAAATTGAACGTCACTCTGGGTTACATTTAGTTTTAAACTTTCATAACACACTGTTCACTCTATCTAAAGATCCAGAAATCAATCTTTATCCATATAATAAAACTCTAACTGTTCGCTGTATGTACATCTAAAATTTTCTTCTAAAATTCATAATCCCTTTATAAAAGCAAGAGAACCCAAAACTATGTTTTTTCATTTTATCTGTTCGTCTGCATGTCTCTATATTTCTGAATATTTGTGCACGCTAATCTCATAAACGGATTAATGATGATCTGGATGCAGTTTTCGGGAATATATCGTCATGGATTCACTTTACATTTTATTTATTTTTAAACAATCGGGTAACCAATAAAGAAGTTAAAAATATCTTATTTTCGTACCATAGCTGCTTACCAGTAATTAAACATAAAAACTATACATACATAAACTAGAAATACTCCTACACGCAAAAACTACTTGATTAAGTTTGTTGAAACTTTGATGGTTAATAGTTTTACATACATTGGTAAGTACAAAGGATACGTTTTATCAGAATCGAAATACGAAGTTCGAGTTGAGATACGAAATACAAATTCGTAGGCACAGCTAGTTCCAAATATATTTTAAGTTTCTTTTACGAAATGTGTGGAATCTAAACTTTACGATGTAAAAAATCATATTCCATCAATATCATCCCAAAAGACAAAGTTGCCTCAGAGCTCGAGTCACGACTTCAATTCCATAAAAAATTTATGATAGGTGCTCAAACGAATAAAGTAGGGCTAGGATCAAGTAGGAAAGTTCAAGACATAGACTTAACAAAATCTTTTATTCGACAAGACGAAAACGATAATTACCGACTCCACGCGATGAGCCTAGAAATTCAAAACGAATGGGTGACCATAGGAGATTTTTGTATTCCACTAGCTTTGAAATGGCGCACCTTAATTTATGATTGGTCCCCATCGTTATTAAAATTCTATCTTAACCAGGCGTTCGCACAGTTGGGTCTATTTGACCCGGGCTATTTTCAAATGTGCGTATTTCTAATGTTTTTTGTGCCACACTGCCATAATTCTCAATAGCTGGAGCTAAGGGTCGTATCTTTCCACGGAATATCGATATTTAGTCGTATTGCAATCGCAGCGGTATATAAACGCTTCTAAACATGACAAAGGGTAAATTTGACCCAACCATACACTTCGTGTAGTAATTTCGCGCCATTATAAAAAAGTATATTTATTTATTTTATTCGCATAACTTTTGAAATAACGGTTCTCGAAGAACGCGAACGACAGCGAATATTGAGTATCTCGGAGAAATCAGACTCCGATCATGAAAATTCGTAAACTGAAGATGTAGAAGTCCATTTGAGCATTACAGCCAAACTAGTAATACCGACGAAAACGCATGTGAAATGAATAGTGATAATTAACCCCTGATTAAATTACAGAACAGAATCACAGTAGAATTTTGTCAGCACTTACGACAGCCAGGTACAATCTACTAATTTTATTGGAAGAGATACAATAAAGTGGCCATAGATGCCTTTAGGCCTAAACATTCGATTTAGGGTTGAAAATTTTATAATATATATGTGAATATGGCTTCAATAAATGCACATAATATATTTCTTAAGAACTTTGTTACAAAGTGTTGCAAATTCTCAATTTACACATTACTCTTGTTCGTGAGCATTTGCGCGACCGAAAAGGCATCCTGCAGTTGCTAAGACTAATGTGCCAAATAATACGCGATTTTTTTAGGAAACCCTGTTAGGGACCCGTCTGCAAAGATACTGAAGGTCAGAAAAAGGTTGCAAGACTGTCCTGCCAAAAAAGACTGAAAAAGTAATTGAACTTGACGGAACTGAAACAAATATATATGCACTGAGTTTGCAATATTGTACTGTAGAGACTGCGCATATGTAAGCAATGATATGACTGATTCATAAAACTAATTTGTAATTTTATTTGTAGTCTTATTAAATGTAATTAACACGTAATTATTAATATTTTAGAAAAAAAATTCATATTTGGTTCAAGTTTTGTGACTTTAAAACAAAGGTTGTTATTTTTGTTAATATTTTGCTCCACTATCATAAAAAAAATATTAAAAAGAAAGCTTTACTTCAAGTTCTTTTTACTCATACATGACCACTTAAACTATAGTCGTTTTATCCAATTACAGCCATATATTAGTAAATGTCTTGTAATTATTGAAATTATGACGATTTTCTTCACGGGTCTCCTGGACCCAACCCTACTATCGTTGTAACATATTTTAACTGTGCTGACGCCGGGTTAATGCATTCCAAATGACTCTCCCAGATCAAAGTAATTTAGTAAGATGGGGCAAAGCCACCGAAAAGTCTTGCAACATCTGTGGGGAGGCAATAGGAACCCCGAAACACCTATTAGTAGGGTGTAGGGTACTTCTAGATAAAGGTCTATACTCGCGTCGCCACGACAAGGTATTAGAAATTATACGGGAAGTGGTTAGTCTTTCAGTAGCAAGAGCGCGGAAGGGTATAACAACCACCCAACAATCTGTAGAATTCGTAAAAGAAGGCTCCTCCAAAAAATCAAAAGCGAAGCCTTATTCAATATTAGGCGCGGCTCCTGATTGGACTCTCATGATGGACACGTATAAAAAGCATTACAAAATCCCTGGGGATGTTGGTGTTTCGTCATCCAGACCGGACTTATTCCTGTATTCGAAACATCTGAGGCGCTTGATACTTGTGGAGCTTACTGTACCTTGGGAAACAAACATCCCAAGGGGTCACACATTCAAGCTCAATAAGTATTACGAACTGACCAACGAACTGATCAGGAATGAATTTATAGTTAGTTTGTACGCGGTAGAAGTGGGAACGAGAGGTATAACAGCGAAATCTCTCTATAGCCTACTTAAAGACCTTGGCCTTTCTAGAATAAGCATCGGTTCATTTCTAGAACGTATTTCAAAGGCGGCATTAGTAGGTTCTTTCCAAATTTGGTTAGGTAGGGAGAGGAGTGTGGAGGGTGAAGGTGAGCGTTTTTGCGCATAATAAAGGGGCCCCTTAAACCTACTCCTGGGTCGCAAGTCCCAGGCACTGCTTGCACTCCTCTCCTTGCAACGCGATGGGCCCGGCACCCGCACGGTGAATCCATGGAATGCAAAGAAGCTTCGTCTCAAAACTTTCAAAACTTTTAAGGATGGATATCTTACGATAAACTAAATACGGTACTAAAATTAAAAATTTAAACACTTTAAATAAGTTCATGTATTAAAAATATTTCGTTTTTATATTTTTTGCAAGAAATTGCTATTTCTGTACACTGTTTTCAAGATTACTCACTATTTGCATCTTCAAATAATACTGTGTAATTTACAGACAGATTATTATTAAATCCTTGGTCGGCTACGAAAGGTCTTCAGAAATCCAATCTTGGATATCATTTCAATCTAGGTAAGATTTTCCAGACCCTAGACTATCTAATTTCTTAAAGCGAATAAAGCTCAGTACTTGTTGAGAAATTGCACAAAGCTTGAATTATTTTAATAGATTTGTTTTGGTACGAAGACATTTTACGTAAGGTAAAGGTAAGAAATGAATATTCAGGACTTTCAACTTCGTTTCTAATAAAATAAATAGATAGATCTTAAATAAAAAAAATATATATGTGCGGTGTATGTAGTCATATTGTTTCTGTAAAATTAAAGGGCAAAAATCTGCATACATTTCAATACGTGGAAGATAGTTAAGTAAATTTTATCAATTATTCTTTTGCAATAGGTGTTTAATATTTTTGTCACAATAAAATGGAGTAGTGAAAAAGAAAATTAATAATATCACATAAAATAGTTATGGAGCTATATGCAATCTCTGATCCCATCCGCTTGGTATTTATTAGTCGAATGTTTGCACATCGGGCTATTGATAGGTACAATAAACCCTCTTCTTCTCTTGACAGTAAAAGATCCCTCCATCTACGTAGTATTCGTACGAAAGAAGGCTGGCAGGATAAGTCATATTAATCTTCATAATTATTCAGTGATGTTTTCATCCAGCTGTTAACTACAAAGGGGTTACTGAGTCATATTTTAGTGAAAATGTTTAAAACATTAGGAATAATCTTTTCGGTAAGACACAACCGGGGTTCATACAGTATTATATATATTTAAATTCTATAGGAAAACTATTACTCTGTAGGACTATCTTGAAAGCTTTCTTTTACAAAAAAAATATTGATTAATTCGTTAATAAACAATTAGTAATAAATTACAATGTCTTCTGAAATAGAATTTCAGTTTGATATTTTCTCATCTTTTATGAGGTTACATTAATTAGCAGGAATTTCAAAAGTTTATAAAATGTATTATAATGGTTTTTTGTATTATAATCAATACTTGTATTTTCTCATAGATTTCTGGACTATCAAATCATATATTTATTGTTCTAAAGAATATTATATCTACGCTACGTCCCAAAAATTTCATACTGATCGACCTTAATATTATATATAGGCATACAGTTTTGACAACATTTGATAAATTGGAAATCCTTAGTTAAAATTAGGCTAGCGCGTTTTGGAAAACGGACATGTTCCGGAATAAAAGTCCCTCGACACAAAAGTAGGCGGGAACCGCAAACTTCTCTTAGTTTTAGAACTGTTTGGGAATAAAAAATGTATTTAATAAATTTACATACCTTTATTGTTGTGAAATGTAGAAGAACACGCAGATTATATCAATATCGACATTCTCAGAAATACTGTTATATGTTTTGACAATCCTGTTTATTGGAGCTAAACCCAAATTCGTTGTAGAGGACCTACTTATAAAAATTGGAAAATTTGAAAGTCTTGCATTTGGCCTATGTATAATTATACTAATGTCTTGAAGTATTCTGGAACAGTCAATTTTCCCTGATATTATTATGTGTAAAAAGCACAGGTCGGCTATATCTCTTCTATTTGAGAGCGAGAGCATTTTATAATGTTTTAAAAGCAAGTTGTATTTAGTTGATTTAATATATTATCTTTATACGAGTTTTTACTCAAAAATTTCTTTTGTATTCTTTCCACTGTGTCTATGTGTACTTGATAAAAGGGATTCTAAGCAATACTATTATACAAGTACCTACTAGGTTTATAAAATTATGTAAAGTTTCCCAAGCGGTAATTCTGTAACTTTCAATCCTTCTTGAAACGGCAACCAGTACTCCTCCGCCGTATGACTTTAGGGTTTTAAAAATTTTCTCGATCTCGTCTGTAAATCGTATATATATAGTCCCTAAAATCTCATTACTTGAGATACCACCACTGGAAAGCCATGTTTCGGTTAGAACAATTACATCAAAATCATCATTCATTACAGCACGATAAATATGATCAGTTTTAGTCCTGATACCTCTGACATTTTGATAAAAACCTTTTAAATTCAGTCTTAAATTAATTAAATGATTAAATGAAAATATTAATGCCGTATTTATTTAACAAATCATAAAATAATCTTTAGTATTTGTGGCTCGTATATCTTTTAAAAACCTTTGGCAATGATGGTCAGCTCCATGAATGGCAGTGATATCGAGGGCTCTCTGTCCGTCTCTAAAGCCTCTCCTGTCAGTTGTATTATCGTACCATATTTTAGCAATGACTCACTCAATTAATTTTAAGAGCGTTATTTGTTCTGTGATATCATAGCTAATTATCCAAGTTAATAATAATAATAAATATTCTTTATTGCATACCAAAACACAGAAAATAAAACATAATGATAATAAAATAAAAAAAAATAAAATAAAATAATACATGGTGACACAAAAAGGCGGCCCTATCGCTGAAAAGCGATTTCTGCGAGGCAACCTTAAGGTTGAGGATATGTAATGAAACAAATTAACAAAAATAATAATAAGAAGTAATTTTTGGGATTTACTTTATTATTGTAATATCGACATTTATATTAATTGTTCGAGTAAAATGATATAGCGATATAATAAGGTAGTGGTTGACATACACTTCATTCGAAAAATTGATTATTGAAAAATAATGTCAATTTTGTTGTTTGAAGAAAGGCAAAAGTGTATTAAATTAAACCATTTCATGATTTTATCAATTATAAGTTTATAAAAATAGTTTATTTAAATACACAAACCAACACTATGGAAACAAGGTTTCCATGGGTAATACGAAATAGGTTAGAAACTATGGTAAATAGAAATATTCAATTTAAAAACATATTTTAAAATCTTGTTATATATTCTGTATTGTAAAACGAGTAACAGTGTAAAATAACTTGTGAAAAATATGTACTATTTTTTAAAAAATTACCTTATTAATAAAGTAAAGTACCTACATATTTATAAACATTAGAACAGAATTTATACACTAATACTACCTTAAACAATATTATTTACACATTGATAAATAAAACATCACCAGAGACTCATAAAATATTCTAAAAGAACGATAATTGAAAATTTAATAACACTCTTCCCATATTCAACAAAAATACGTAATAAGCAAAGAATATCGTCTCTCTTGCTATATTCTTGGTTAATAAAAATAATAACTCATTCTTATTATATAAAACATTTGTTAATAAAACTAAAATTTGTTTGTTTTATTCTATTTGTAATCTATCTTTAACATACTGTTTTGTAATCATTACTCTTAACCTTCTTATTTTATTTCAAAAATATTGTTTATTTCTTAGGATGAAGATATTAAATATGTAAATTCAGGTTGAACGAAGGGGAAGATATCCTTCACTAATCCCAAACCTTGATCTATATTCATGTTCTTAAATTTTATTTACGATATGCTTTATGTAACTTGAATTCACGCATTTTTTGCCAATCTTAAGAAAAGTATACATATGAAATTGAATATCTACAGGAAAAATAGCTTGATAGTTCAAAAGCCGAATATTTCTTTGGATCTTAGAAAGTTTTTTTAAATTTTAGGTCTTAACGGTTTTTAATTGAAATAGCTTATGTGTTGAGTACAGCTGTATTGTTAAGAAATAGCATCAAGTGAGCTGAAGGCTGCAGCTGTTCTTGATAGCCCGCGAGGGAACTATAGTATCTGATTGAAAAGATACTCCCATTTCAAACTAAATAGGATTTAATTCACTTCGTTAGCTGTATTAAATATAGCTTGTAAAATAAAAAAAATACCAAAACTTTTAAATCAACAATCAGTAGAACATGTTCTACTTTACATCAGGTGGAATGTAGTCAAGCATTAACTTTGATAGTAAAAAAAAATCTACTCAAAAATAACAAATACTGCGGATTATCTTTTTCTTAAAAAAAGCAATTGCTTTGTAATAAAAAAACAAGTTTTTCATCACAAATAAAATATTTCAAATACTTACGATATCTTTCAACATCTAAAGCACCTTACATTATTAATTTGCAAATACCAATTCATGTCTAAAGAGTAAATAAATATTATTGATGTATCATCACATTTATATAAATATAGAATGAAAAATAAACCGATACGGGTAGGGATTCGAACCCGCGACCTCTGTGAAACCTTCCCGTCGCTTTATCAATTGAGCAACCGTATCGCTGCGCGCCTCTGTGAATTAAGCATTCTATATGTGATCGTATTTATCAGGGCGATGGTGACATCTATTAGGTTTCTTTCGAAAATCCTAACCAATGTTTCTAACTTTGCAGTATAGATAAACATTGAAAAGATGCCACAACCGAAAGTAATGTTTGAAAATATCTATAAATATTTATGATTATGCTTATTTCAATTTAAACCGTCCCGATAAAGACGATCTCATATGCTTAATTCACCGAGACGGACAGCGATACAGCTCAATTGGTAGAGCGACGGGACAGTTTCCTAGAGGTCGCGGGTACCAATCCCTTCCCGTATCGGTTTATTTTTAATCTATATTTATATAAATTTAAATAAGCTTAACATGGCTTTACATGTTTATAAATATTTTTAAACATTGATGTATCTAATTTTATTTAGTTGATAGAGAAGTTACATTTGCTCTTCAACGATCTCATTTATTAATATTCACAAACTTTTTATTTGTTCGAGAAGCATAAAAACTTATTTCCTTTGTTTTCTGTTCAGTATAATTTAAAATTAAGTTGTAAAACTCATAACGGAATATAAACGGCAAGTTTAAACCCACTATTCTTAATTCATGAAGTAAGTTTTAACCTTGTGACTTTTGCAGTGATTAACTATTAAAGCTTACAAGGTTTTTATTAATAACCTACTGTCCATCTTTTATTTATAGATATATCTCAATAATATCAGAGATTGCTATAGAAATATATAAATAATTAATAATGGAAACAGTAATAATAAGGTTGAGATATGGTTTAAAAAAATTGAAAAATTTTTCTATTTCAAAAAATGACTTCTAATCGCAATCTGAAAAAAGAGAAATCACAAAAATAAGTTGTTCACAATAAAAATGTGATCGATAAAACTAGAATAGATTTTTGAAATTATTTAAAAAAATTGGGAGTTTGTTGGCACCATCTAAAAGTATTGTTGATTGAAAATGATTAATTCAATCAGTCAAAATATTCTAACCATTTATTAAATCATTCATACAATAAAATATGATAAATTATCTATTTAGTTACGTTTAAGTGGTCAATTTGACATTTGAGTGACAATCGAACTCTACACTGTTATTTTTAGTCTGCCACGACTAGCCACCGTCAACAGCATCTATCATTTTATAACATACTTAAATCTATGATTTTAGTGTTATCTAATCAACGTTTCTAGACTTAAGGTGAATTAGAGGTTAAGTATGCGACCGTGTGAACAAAAAGCACAAGTTCAAACCCTAACCTGGTACCAAAGTTACTTTAAATTTGTCTCAAATAGCCAATTTGCAGTGAACTAGCGTAGTGATCATTGCTCATTTCTTCGCAGTCTCGTATCAGAAGTTACCTTTGCACAGCAGTGGAACGGTTACAGGACGGTAGGTGCTATTACTCACTTTTATAAACATGAAACATAATTCCTATTTAAAAAAATATCAGTTGATCGTATAAAAGTTAACTGTTACGCTACGTAGTAGCATAACCTCCCTTATACTGAGTGTTTTATTTTTCTGTTCTCACATTGCCAAAATCCACAAAATTTTCAGTGATAGTATAATATTATATTTAGTGGTAATTGACACAACTTTCATCTTAATACAATCTGGAAAGAAAGGATATCCGTCGCCTTTACATATGTTTATAATTTATAACAATAGTAGCTTTTTAATTAATCAAAATATTTTTTATAAAATTTATTAAATAATTTTTAATAAATAAAAAACCAGTGATGTGAATCATTTTGACTTAATTCTATGAAATATGGCACTAGGTGACAATACATAGAAACAATAGTTGATATTACCCAATTGTTTCAAATGCGGTGGTAACTACGGTAACTATGGTAACGGTAGCCAATTAAAAACTTTAGTAAGACAAACAATCTTAAATAATTTATTTGTAAGTATTTTTGTCTTCGTCTCAATCAGTCTTACTAATATTTAAACTCGGCTAAGGTTAAGAATTTGACAAACTTGTTACGTATTATTAAACTACTGCACTAGAAATATTAGAGACGTGCAGAGTTTATTGAATATTTGCTCATACCCGTTCAAAAATTGTCAATAAAAATAAGTTATAAGATTTTTTCTAAAAATTTCCTCCAGATAATTCAGTTTGTAATATGATTTCCGTAGCAAATACTAAACTCGGAACTGATGAAGTCACACGCTCCGTAAACCGAACCACGCTAGTAATATTTTCCACTAGCAATATCACTGTGTTCGTAACCGTATCCCGATTTTTTTTAGCCTTTTAGTACTTTTTTTTTTAAATATGATTTAAAACATTATAATAACTTAATATTACATGCTTGTTAAACGTAAAGATATTTTATTTTCTCTTATATTTACATGTATATATGTTTGTATATATAACAAACGAATAAGAACACCCCCTTGTGTTAACACAAGCAAATAATTTGCTTACTAAGGGGTTAAATTAATATATACTTACACTACTTTATAGCATATATTATGTTAGTTTATTTTGAGCGATTCTAAAGACTAAACGTCTGAAAGTGTCATCATTATTTTAAATAACATAAAAATCAGATCAGCTTCAATAATAATACAGAAAACATCTTTGATCGCTTCCGAAGATTTCTAAAGCAAAATTTTAATCCACTGATCCAATTAGGAAACTTGCCCGAGATTATGTTATTACGCGGGCTAAAATGAAACGTTTAATTCCATTTTGCAATATTGATTTAGAAAATTAGATCATATTTTAGTTTAATAAACTTAACGTTTTGCGTAATGTTATAATAAACTCTATTAATATCTGTATTTAATTTCACTCTTAATAATTATAACTAAAGTAAGGTTTTATGATACTTAAAGATACAAATATGCATTTCAAATACTATTTAGTAATAGTTAGTGATGGAAATGGTAATTATTTTTTCATACATAACATGCTTTTTACCTAAACATGAATACAGAATAATATAAATAATTACCTTATTAATCGTATATATTATATATCCGCGCAATATTTAATTACACAACCTAAGTAGTAACTACAGTGGTGCTATGCGGTATTAAGATTTCCTCAATAAAAATTAAGAATTTGTATTAATCTTTTGATTATAATTAAAAAAAAAAATTTTTTTTTTTCCGTTGCCCGTGACTTTTTATGACTATGATTATAAGCCATATAAATATATTTTTTACAGTCTTCGTGGACGCAGTCACGAGAAACAACTATCCCTAATATAGTACTTTACCTGATTAAGTAAAAGTAAAAACCTTTATGTAGATAAAAAGGCTTTAATGCCTATATAGCGCCGGTGAATCCGCAGGGAACATCAAGCGATTAGATAGTTATGATCTTTACAAAATATTGTTGGAACCTCGTTATGAGGTTATGACAAGTCATTTTAGTGGGAACATGTTAATGTTCCCACTAAAATGACTTGTCGGACTTCTTAAGTCGTCAGTTTGTAATAGTAAAAGTGGGTACAATTCACCGAACTATGATTTTTGGTACTTACATTTTAACATGGATGAGTTTTTCAAATACTCGAATAAAAATAAAATAAATTATGCTTGTTTCATTAAATTAAAGTTTGTTATGCTTTAATAATAGACATCCTGCATTAGGAGAATCCACTTTTTATATGCATCTATAAAAGATCCAAATTAAAAATTACATGTTTTTTTTAGTATATCATTAAAACCCTTTAAGCTTTATTATTTAATACTTATTAGCTTTTTCAAAACCCTTAGCCTTTACCGTCCACTTGATGACTGTGCATTGATGTCGACAACCCTCTGTCCGCTTTTAATCCTTTCACATCAGATCAATTAACATACTGTATTTTAGGATATCACGGGATTAATGGGCGGATTGTAAGAGCGTTATTTCAAGTGCGATATCATAATTAATCGTCCAATTTATCCTATGGAATTATTCTATTATTTGGATTATCGTCGATAACATTGTTCGTCTGAATAAATTTATGTAGAACAATTAATTAAGCTCCTGATTAAAGTATGTACCTACTCATACATTTGCTTCAAGTAAACAATTTTCTAAGCGATGTCAGTTTCACTGTTAGAAAGAGCTTTCTACACTTTTTATAAAATATAAAAAGAAATAAATTATTTACATTATTATTATTATTATTATTTAGATTCCCCAACTTAACATATTGACTGATTCTATAATTATCAAATCAATAACATATTTCATCGAACACATAGAGATATTTTACTTTAAGTAATTCGATTTATTTTGGAACAGTAGAATTGAAACATTTTAATTGTCAGCCATTTCGATTAGTTAATTTTTTTTAAAACTAATCATTACTGATTCTTTTTAAATAACAAAAAAGTCTCTGGCCGCGTTTTTCAATTCATTCTATAAGAGTCCATATATAAGAAAAATATTCAAACAAAAACGAGATTCACATATTTTCTAAGGTAAATTGATAAGGTTTTTCCACTTATTATCAGCTGCCTATTGACAGATAAGTTATAAATGCTGCTTAAAAATAAAACAATTTGATTTATACAACAATTAATTAATATAAATATTCTAATATTAGTCTTAATAAATATGTACGAGAGTAAGTAAAATAATTAACTAATTAAAACCGCGATAATTGCTACATACAACGTTTTAATTAAATTTGTTGAATACAACAGTGAAGCAGACTCATTTTTACTTCTGTAAATTAGCTGCGATTATTAATAATGATAAAAAAATAAAATAATTGCAAGTTAAATTAAAGCTTTAAAAACAATTAGATATTATTCAAGCAAATTGAAGTTGGAACTGACCCGAAACCGTGAAAACAGAAAACAACTTACTTAAATCTTTAAGAAATTAAGAAATCTTGCAGAAACTACTTACAAGAAAGCCATATTTAATTAAAATTATAAATATAACTCCGATAATGATGTAAACCTCCCCACGTGCGATTAGTAAATGCGATATTTCAAGTGAAAGAGACCTCTATTATTTAAATGAAATGCTTATATCAAATATTATGTCTTAAAATAAAACACAAAGAACTACTAGACGATAATATGAAAATATGAAAATAACATATTTATCTATACCTGCGTCGTTAGTGTTTTGGAAGATGTACAATTGTCCTCGCCTTAATAACACTACTATCCGACTTACAACAATCAAAGTTTAATTACAATATCTCCTTTGTTACCACATTTTAACAAGACAGCATTTTAAACGAAGTTAATAATGTTGTCTCTAATTATGGCCACGCGGTCTCACAGATCGCTCGCAATTTGCAAAACTTCGTGTTTAGTTACTTCCACCCACCCTCAATATTGAGGTGCTCAGTAGCTTCGGTTTTGGTATCGAAACGACTGTCTGTTGTCAGAATTTTTTCTCTTATGTTTCGAGAAGTAAATAGTTTATTTTCTATGCTTGGTACCTATACCTTAAATTTTAAGTTATTTGAGTTGATTTTTTTAAAATACTTGAGAGATTATGGATTTTGTTCCTTTAATTGATCTCTGGCAAAATTAAGACTGAAAGAAATATATTTTGAAAAAAAAACACTAGTATTAGTTTACTTTGATACCTATAGGAGACCTGACGTCCATTTAAGTGTGACAAAAAAAAGATCGTCCATAGTTAAAGGTTTATATAATATAAAATACAATAAGGGAACTATAACAGAGTTAAGCATATTAATAAAGAAGATGTCATACCAACCATACTCGTTTTCAGATGCAATTAACATTTAAGTAATTCTCTTGGATATATTTAGCACAGCGTCATCTAGCGCTTCTTAGATTGAATAACTAGTTTTTACGGAAACATCAAGTAGTAAGTACACTTGGAAAAAGTTGCACACTTTGTTAAAAATAATTTTGGGTATTATTCTTATTCGGAGCGTCAATGCGATAGGTCGTGCCTAGTGGTATCAAAATCTTCACATTCTTCAATTTTGTTATAATAATACCTATAGAAAGTATTTTTATAATATGGCTTTTTAATGAATAATATTTGAAGAATATAACTTACGTTAGGTTTTAGCAAGCTTTATTGTGTTATAACAAAATACCGAACTCAGGGCTTAAAGCTTTTAAAATAATCATAACTAATGCTCGCCCAACGGCCGAATTTCGACCGTAATCTAAAGTTATGAAAGTTTGGATTAAAATCTCTATGTATATTTATTTTTGATTTTTATTCTAATACGTCAGGTGACTATTTACTACCAACACCCGCTCCAAAACCCAATCCATGGTGTCATGCCAACCGTGCCTAAGTACAGTCGCAAACGGTGCCACCCGATACCGGGGCGCCTGGGGTTTTATCCCATGCCCTTTTGGCCGGCAAGCGGGGCTCTGCCGGTCAGCGACCTTTATTTCCCTAGCTACTCGTGGAAATTATATGGAAGAAATTGACATTGAGATGTGGCACATAAGTTTCAAAAAACTGTTTGATATTTAAGTTCAATTGCTGTCAGCCTTCTGAAATGAAACGGTTTAAATAATTTAACTCCTTACATCGCACTTAAATATTGTCTTTGACTACTTAGAAAAGCAGAGATTATATTATATATAATACATAAAACCCCTTAAACAAATATTTTACATTATATTTAAATTTGTTGTAACATAATATGAAGTCATAAATTCTATGCACAAATTATGACACATACCATATAAAAACAAAACTGTACCAAAACAAAACTATTAAAGTAATTTAAACCGTGTACATTTTCTCAATAACGACTAAGCTTTATTCGCCTTAAGAAATTAGATGGTCCAGAGTCTGGAAAATCTTACCAAGATTGAAATGAAATCCAAGATTGGATTGCTGAAGACCTTTTGAGTAACCGACAAAGAATTTAATAATAATCAGTCTGTAAGTTTTCACAATACAAAAGACTGATCTATTGTAAAGTAGTGAACGCGGATTACACTTTCTTTTCTAAATTATAATACGGAATGTAATATTTTTTAAGGGATGGAACTAGTGACTACAATATAAATATTATAATCTAATTCATTCTTGTTTCGTACCTACTTGTTTAAACAAAATATGAAAGTTTTAAAATTAACTTACGCTTTTTAATATCATGACAGTCTCGTTTATGATATTCACATGAAGTATACTTTAAATTTAATTATCATATAAAAAGCATTGTGACCACCCGCCTCTTCTAATGATTAAATACCTTGTATTTTTTTTTATTTACTGCACAGTATGTTGTTTTGTATTGTTAAAATGCAATTTTATTCAGTCAAAGCTTGTCGTACAATTTTCACATAGCTTGTTTTATATTATGTACTTCACAGATAATTGTTTCCGATCTAGATGAAGTTTATGTCCGTGATTCTGATGATGATTCTCAAAAGAAAAGGAATTAATAAATAAAAGAAATAAGTAAGAGAGTTTTTTTAGTATTTACAGGTTTTACGACATTACTGGCAGTGTATTTCTGTTCAATAATGTGTATAATCAAAATTATAAAAGATAAAATGCGTAAAAGATATATAGATAAAGTAAAAGATATAAAGATATATAGATAGATACAATTTCTAAAAAACAAATAAAGACAATTTCATACATATGGCAGTTTTAAACTAGTCAAAAGTAATTTAGAAACATATTGACTTATACGGACACAAACAAACAGACGAATTATGATTTTTTGTCTTAAATTGAAAAAAAATTAATGAAACGAAAAAAATGTAAAACTTTTATGACTAAATAATTTATATCATACTAATATATATTTTAGATATAAAGTTAAGTTTATTTAATTTTTTTATAAATATAAATTCAAAAATAGAGTCAAACCGTCCAGTAGCTCTACCAATTGAGCTACCGTAACACTACTCGCTTTAATAAATTTAACAATCTATATATAATAGTCTTTATCAGAACGGTGGTAGCAGCTATTAGGCTTCCTTTGAAACTCCTCACCAATGTTTGTAATTTTGAAGTATAATTTGAAATTAAAAAAATGCCACAATCGAAATAACTGTTTAAAATATCTACAATGATGTATAGCCCTGTTAACCTTCGAAGTGTATGTTACCTTAAGTGGACTAAATTGTAATTAAATTTAATTTGCCATCAAAAATACATACTAATATGAGTAACTACAATTCAAACCCCATGTAGTTTTTAGATTTTGTGAATGATATTTCATTTTTATACATTTCATTATAATCATTTTATGTTCTTATTTGTAAAACTTGTTAAATATAAGAACCCGTCCTTATGAATTTAAAGAAGTAGGCATTAACGAATAAAATTATATTTAGAACATTTATTAGTTTTTCTAAAAATAATTTTAAATTAGTATATCTGTAAATTTGACACAAATGAATATCCCGAGTAAATCAAGCCTCAATACTATATATATCCTATAGTAGAACGAATTGAAATCTTAGTTTGATAATAACAAATATAGAAAAAAACCTTGTTTTTTAGTGCGTATAGGAATTTTATAGTGAAATTTACAAGATGTGCTATATCAAATCATATTGTTATGTAATTCTAAATTACATTTGTGTTATACGAAATCATATTCATTATAGAATACGACATTGTATGTGTAACTCTAAGGCTTGGTTTATTCTCCTAGCTCCTAACGGTATCTATTTTACTTGTGAATCTATTATATCTATTCCATTCAAGGAATCCTTGTTAATCAAAGTAATTGTATAAATTTTGTTTGAATTCAAAGATATCTGTTTGTCTGATATAGACAATACAATATACTCCGAAAAGTAATGATCTGATTAGTGAATATATAATATTCTTATGAGGACTACATTAATATACAAGAATACAACTGACTATGTTAGGTTTATATACTACTACTAATAAAATATGGCTTAGGAGTTAATATAAATTCGAAATTAAATTTGCAATGTAAATTTTCTTTGGAAATTTGATTATCCGCCTGACTGAGATTTAAGAGATATAAATTATTTGAGCATAATATAAGTTTTATACGTTAGATGGGAACAATATTTAGTATATTTTTAATTCTTATTTTATATCATTTATTATGTATGAATTAAAATAAATAAATAATCGTCCAATGGTCAAAATCTAAATGAAATAATCATATGAATATATATTTACTTGTTTTTAGGAGGCGAAGATTTTTCGATTGGGTAGATACCTCTTTGACCAAAAAGAGTAAGGAATTTGAAGTACTTAATAAAAAAAACAATAAAATCTACTCTTATTAAGAATTGTTTTAAACATATTTATCATTTTGAAACTATGATGTCTTTGTATCTTCATATCAGTTCATTTAATTTACCTCCTTTATTAAACCGATATCAAGTTATTCGTACAAACATGAATGTAAATCTAATGCCTTTATTCTCAGAGCATAATCTAAATTAGAATTTTGTTAGAATTTGCATAGGAGCTATGGAAATCTTTGACACAATCACAACTTTACATAACATAGATGTTCTATTGTGTTAATTTTTAACGACATTTTAATTTTATTTACTACGCTACTATATTATGACTATGAATTTTGGTATATTATTCTTAAAAAACATTAAAACCATTCAAAAGATAATTAATTCATTTCAATGTGAATAGATGTACTTTACTAGATAGCATGTGTGAGTAAAAGATCTTGCTGTCAAATTTAGTAACTTGTGTTATTTTACTAAAATCCCAGAGTGCCTATTGTTTCTGTGTGATGCGACATTTTTTAAAACAAGGACTATAAATTTATACAGTATTTATAGGATGGATTCTTATGGTTACAGGAATTAAGTCTGGGAAAGTTATAAATCTATAAGTTTATTTAGTTTTTCCATAGATTTAAAACGCTACTATCGACATATTGGTAAAAATTAAAAGCAAGGTTTTAAACAAATAATTTATTACATACTACTTCGATTTTAAACTACGTAACTAATTATTGATAAAATTTGTTTTCAATTAAATCCCTATTATGTAGCAATCTCGTAATTTATATTAGTAAGTAATAGAAGTTGCTGGAGAAAGTTATAACCGCAAGAGTATGTTGCTTATAGTTAATCGTAATAACATATTTGTGTTTTTGTGTGTGTCTGTGTCTCTGTGTTAGTGTCTGTGTGTGTCTCTGAATGTGTGTCTGTATACCTGTGTTAGTGTGTGTGTGTGTGTGTGTGTGTGTGTGTGTGTGTGTGTGTGTGTGTGTGTGTGTGTGTGTGTGTGTGTGTGTGTGTGTGTGTGTGTATGTGTGTTTGTTACGTGTGTGTGTGTGTGTACGCTGATTGTGTGTGTGTGTACGCTGATGAGGTAATTAACTACACTTGTAAGAATGTTCGAATGTTATTGATAAATCGCTAATTAAAGAAACCTTAGGACTATAAAAAACTTACTATGTTCTGGGCAAGGGTAACTGTGTTCATTTGGCTATTCTAAGAAAAACAATTATAATTAACGATATATATAACAAATAATATATAATTATTTATAAATAAATATGTTTTGTATTGCGCCATGTATTATATATTCGATTTTTTAATGCGATCATCGTTTATCGTGCTCTATGACTCTTCCATTCATATATCTCAAATCCTCACACATTGACAACAAGTTAGTAATATATATATATTTAATAATCCTTTGAATTATATATTTGGTAAAAGGTTAGTATAAGTAGCAGTTAGTATAAGGTAGCTAACATACTTAATAGGTATATTTAAAAACAAATATTCACAAGATACACAAATATTTACTTAATTATTATTCGATACACAGAGCTATGCAGTTTTACCTTCAGTATTTTTTTTATTAATATAAATTTTAATAGTCGGTCTTTAGCTATAAATAGAAGATAAAATAGATTTAAATGTATTGAAATTCCATTTATCATGAATATTGATAATATTTTTTAGAAATAATTTATTGTCCTTAGATGCCAAAATTCGCTTACATTTCTATTTCATTTCAAAAGCTTTCTAGATAATGAATACTACTGAAAAGGAATTCAAAATGAGAGTAGCGTCAAGGTATAGTTTAAAAACAAATATTAAGGTATAACTAAAATATTATTCAAACAAATAAATAAAAATTAAATATAAGTACTGAAACTCGACGTTTAGTTTCTAGTGATTGAGTATTTAGATTTTTATTATAATAACCATCAAAACAAAATTAGTAAAAATATCAATATGTTTAAAAAAAAAAAGAAAACGGCTAGTCTATCATATTATACCTAATAAAAACAACGAGGCCGTAAGAGTTCATTTTCCATCCATTATAAATACCTCACCACTAGTAGCTGTGGAATTTGTCATTAATTGTATTTGTATTTCGAATTATCGTTAGTAACTTTCTTTACTAATCCAACTGCAGACTGAAATTAGCATTACGTGAGTAGGGAGGTTATTCGTACATAGATTAGTACCTACGTTATTTATATTTATTTTTTACTTTTAGTTTAGCATTTTATACTTTCAAGTACCTGATGTTTTCTTTATTTAGATACTCCTCAAAAAGACTAATTTATATAATTAATATTTAACTTACGTAAATAAAGTATTAGATACTATAAGAAATGATCTATGTAAAGCACTATTTAAAAACCTGCTGAAAAAACTCTCTTAGATAAAGAAGTTTTTTAAAGAGACATTATGAAACTAAAAGAATAGGAATATATTGCAATAAATATTTAGTCATGTTCTCTGATGTGAAATTCTCAATGGAATCAATAATTAATTCTTAGCTGGCATGGTATTACATTAACGTTGGTTTTTTCATGTAAAACTAATATTTTTTTTATGATAAATCCTAAGTATGCAGATAAAATAAACGAATAATTAACTAAATATGTGTTCTGTAATAATAATTTAAATGCTTAACATATAAATTAACGTGATACAAGCACATACATAGATCTAGTAATGAAATAATATTTGCAAAATATCATCTTAGAACAAAATGAGAAGAATATCTATTCGTCTCATTTTGTTTTATATTTTACACAACTATATTTACAGAAACGAATTATTTTTAAAGATACATATTTGATTTTACTAATAAATGATTAAATTCGTAGAGGTATATTGACTTTAAAATCCGTAGACGTTATATAATGACATTATTATTCACATCCAGTATCAGAAACTTTTTCTTTCATCGGCGTATCAACTTGGTTAGAAAATGACTTTTGGTGATAGTGCTCATTTGGAGTTAGTTCTTTTGTCTATTCAGAACTTTTAAAGTGATTTCATACAGAAAAATTGTTGACTTTTGAATATTTATTAACGTTAAGTGATAAAAGCATGTAATGGAGGGTTATAAGAGATGAGAGAAAATGATATCGCAATGAAGCAAGCCAGTTCAAAGCTAACGTGGAATACAAAAACGTGGAAGCAATTTACATATTGCGGCAACCCCAAATGATTGGAATATGAATAAATATATTATGATGATAACATTTTTACTAAATTAATTAGTTTAAATAAATTAAAAGATATTTTTAAATTCTCTGTTGTATATGTTTATCCCTCTTATTTTTAACGTAAGCTGTAAGTAAAAAATCTTTGATAAATTTGAATTCAATCTAACAAATACAAAAATAGCTTTGTATATTCATAACTACAACTGTTACTATCCGCCGCTAATAAAAATATTGTTAAATAACTCTTTATTTTCAATGCACGACTTTATAATAATAAAAAGAAAATAAGTTTTAAGGTTTATACTTCTTACTCAATATTTTGTTACTAAAATAGTATTAAATGTATCATGTAAAAGGGTATGAAGTTTGATAAAGCTGAGACTAGGTGTGCATTGAATATCATTTTATATTTTGAGTAAGCATAAGTAGAACACTTGTTGTACACATGTGTAACTTATGAGTTAAAAAGGAAACATTGCAACAACCAGCAATTTTGTCTGAATAAATTGCACAAACCAGTACGTATAAATGGGAATGGTATCGTTTAATATTTATATGGTAGGGCAGGTGATTTAGGACTTTTTAGCAACATATCTGAAAAATATAGAAACTAACACAATCTATCAAATGACTACAAACTATGTTCACATATGTATTTTTTTAATAGATTTTTGTAAACCAATCAACACTCTTTCTTGTTTATGAAATTAAAGAAACCGTTATGAATAGAACAGCTGTAGGAATTTCCGTTGACTTTATTACATACAATACATACATGTGATATAATTCACGTCACAAAACCAACGCTAAAATTTAATTTTGAAATTTCATGTCAAAATTAGAAAACTTGGCTTATGTTGGAAACATTGTTTCAAATTTAAATAATCTGGAGCTGTATGTCAAATAAAGTGGCTCTTTATGCAATATTTAATATGTTGTTCAAATCACTCAATTGCTCGTTACTTCCACATCAAGGGTTAGTACGTAATTACTTTATTAATATAACAGTATATTACATAATATGGTTTTGTTGAATAAAATAGTTTGCCCTATCAAGTACGTAACTTAACATTTGTGCTAGTATCTACCCTTATACATTTATATTCGATTTCAGAGATTCCCAAACTTCTTTCGTCTAACGCCCACTTTGAAAATCAGTTATTTTGTAATACCCCTAATTTTTTTAATCTTTAAAACTTTAATAATATAATAGTTTCATCTGTAGTTTGATTAAACCTATATTCTAATTGAGACTTATTTTACCAGAAAGAACCTTACAATATTAAAAGTATCTTTTATTAAAAAATTACATTTAAGATTGAGCAATAGTAATACAACTTTTCATAATTAAAAGTATATTTTATAAAAAAAATAACAACAACTAACATTAATCATATTGAAAATCAGTTATTTTTAACAGCCCCAATTTTTAAAATCTTTAAAACTTGAATAATGTAATAGTTTCATCTGTAGTTTGATTAAACCTATATTCTAATTGAGACTTATTTTACCAGAAAGAACTTTACAATATTAAAAGTATGTTTTATTAAAAAAAATCATTTAACATTGATCAATAGTAATACAGCTTTTCATAATTAAAAGTATCTGTTGTTAAATTTTAACAACAATTAACATTGAACAATACTTATATAACTTTTCATAATTAAAAGTCTTTTTCTTCTTCTTCCTGGAATTCATCCCGACGTATGTAGGGGTCTGCATTCCTGATCAATCTACTCCATTTAGCACGGTCTCTCACGTGCTCTGTGGTTTTGGCTCTCATGTCCTGCTTCATGATATCCAACCAGCGCTTCCTTGTACGTCCGGGAGATCTCTCTCTAGGTTAAGACATATCAAGGCTGGGTGTGCCGAGACAGTACTGGCCAGCATTCGCTGTCAGTATCTATGGGTGTGCAGACAAAAGAACAAATGTAGAAAGATATCTGCTGAGTTCTCGGACTAGTAGAGATCAAGTACAGTCTGCAATACAACGTATGAATGACAAACTTCAGGCAGTCTCCGCATGTGGCAATGCCAATCTTGTCAATTTCAACGCCACAAAAATATTGACGTTTCTATTCACCACTAAAAGGAGACCTTTCACCTTGGTTCCTACTTTAAAAAAATTATCCTTGGAATACAGTGACCGGCTTCAGTTGTTAGGGTTGGAAATTTATTTATTTATTTTATTTATTTATTTTATTTATTTATTTTATTTATTTATTTTATTTATTTATTTTATTTATTTATTTTATTTATTTATTTTATTTATTTATTTTATTTATTTATTTTATTTATTTATTTTATTTATTTATTTTATTTATTTATTTTATTTATTTATTTTATTTATTTTATTTATTTTATTTATTTTATTTATTTTATTTATTTTATTTATTTTATTTATTTATTTTATTTATTTATTTTATTTATTTATTTTATTTATTTATTTTATTTATTTATTTTATTTATTTTATTTATTTTATTTATTTTATTTATTTTATTTATTTTATTTATTTTATTTATTTTATTTATTTTATTTATTTTATTTATTTTATTTATTTTATTTATTTTATTTATTTTATTTATTTTATTTATTTTATTTATTTTATTTATTTTATTTATTTTATTTATTTTATTTATTTTATTTATTTTATTTATTTTATTTATTTTATTTATTTTATTTATTTTATTTATTTTATTTATTTTATTTATTTTATTTATTTTATTTATTTTATTTATTTTATTTATTTTATTTATTTTATTTATTTTATTTATTTTATTTATTTTATTTATTTTATTTATTTTATTTATTTTATTTATTTTATTTATTTTATTTATTTTATTTATTTTATTTATTTTATTTATTTTATTTATTTTATTTTTTTATTTATTTACCCTTTATTGCATTAACAAACGGCGAACTTAATCCCTAATGGCATTCATTTTCTCCCAGTCAACCTCTGGGTATGGTGAGAATTTGTGGAAGGCGTTTAAAAAAAAAATAATAAAAAAAGAACATGATAAATATTTAATATATATATATATATATATATGTATATATGTATATTTGATATATCTTTATATATATATTTCTTGTGTGCGTGTGTATGTCACTGAACTCCTCCTAAACGACTGGACCGATTTTTATGAAATTCTTTGTGTGTGTTCAAGAGGACTTGAGAATTGTTTAGATTCACAATTTGGTCCACTGGAAAATGGTTTTTTTAATTAATTTTTAATGTGTAAGTAGGTGGTGATTTTGGAATGTTTCACATTTTTTCCTACGGACTGCGTTACTATGGCAATGTCAAATATTAAATAATATTATATTTTAATTATAGTCTGCCCTGACAGTTGGCGTTGCGATAGAATTGAGAAAAATATTTTATTATTGTGTTATTTTCATCCACGTGCTGAATTAAATATTAAAACAAGAGGTACTGAGTTTGTAAAGAACTTTGAAGTGTGCATAAACAACTATACATTTTGCGAATTTATTACGGATCGAAGTAAGTATATTATTTCTTTTTATTTTTTATCATTATTTGTTGTTTTTTGTCTACGATCTGCGTTGTTAATTTCGCTTCGTAAAAAGTGAAATTTAATAAAATATCTTCGAACATCAAATACATTTATTCAAACAAAAAATCTTTATTTACATATTCATACGGTATCAATTGGTCGAATTATGATAAATGTACATGTAATGACGTTAGATATAGTGATAATTTTTTAATATATTTTTTTAATGTTTGAATTTATTAAAATAAAGACGCGTGTACAAGACAACGTCTGTCGGATCCGCTAGTATATTTAATATTCTATATTATTATTCATCAATCCACAATTTAAAGTGTGTTAGTTTTATTACACCGAAGTATACAAATTATCAGTGAAAATATTATTTTTAAGGCAATTCTTAACTCAAGTGAAGATTTTAATAATATGAATTTTTGTTTGTTTTTTTTTTGTAATTGATATGGTTTTCGTTTTGCTAAAAATTTTTTTTTGATTTTTTTTTTAAACGTGACTTAGTAATTGAAAATTGTATTGTTAATTTTAATTTATTTTTTTATTTTGTTTTTAATTTTAATTATTATTATTTTGTTTTTATAATTTAGATATAAGTTAATTTTATTTTGTCCGTAACTGTATGCTATATAAATATACATATTCTATTTTCTATATTTGATTTCAACCAAACGAAAAAATATGGTGCAGGTTATTCCCAGTAAATATAAAATGGAGAAATGTTACCTGGTTAACAGAAAAGTAAACGTACTTTGTGAACGTATTTTAATAAACGAAGCCTTAAAGCCACGTACATTATTGCAATTTATTTTGACGGATAATAACATATATGAATCATGTATAAAATGAATAAGGTTTAGTACTTTTATGTCTTGGAGTAATAAAAAGAAAGGAGCATTTTTTTTAAGATGCAATGTAGGGTAGACAGGTACATTGGCGCTCACCGGGTAATGCCGCTCATCTCTGTAACTTGATAACAACAGAATCGTATTATGTTGTTTGGGTTTGGTGTGTGCTTAGAAACAGTGAAATTTCAATTAAGCTAGTTCACGACATAAGTTGGTGAAGCTTATGTCTTTGTTTTTGATCTAATTTTTACCTTGGTGCTTGTGGCGGTAAGTCCAAAATATTAGTATATACTTAACTTATTTAAACATTTGATTTAATGATTTCAAAAAAGTAAATATAAATGTAATTATTTGGAAATTATCTTTCTTATAGCTTCGTATAGTAATGGCGATTGTAGTATATTTTATGAACCAAGTATTTAAAATACATAATGTTTTCCTACCTTGGTACAGGCCAAATGTTTTTAGTATTGCTTTATGTAGCAGTATGTAAAGGAACACACAAGAGTAAAATAAAAGATTTATGTGTTTGTTACAAAATATTCCAAATTTATATGTAACATAAAAAATATCACGTTGTGACTCCTTGTACTCCAAGCCTATAAGTAAGTCTCCGAAATTAAATTAACCAACTCCATGTACAGTCTAATTGTAGTGTGTAAAATCGGGAGTATTATAGAAATAGTAGATCACGAACATTTAAAGATAAAAATGTAAAAAATATATATTAAGCAGTGAGTTTACTCAACTATTCTATTTCTTTTTATAATGTTACCAGAATCCAATTAATTCCTTTGTCAGTGGCTCAATAGGTCTTCAGCAATCCAATCTTGAAGTTCTATTTGAATCAACGTAAGATTTGCGAGACATTTGACCATCCTTTACGGAAATAAATCTTAGAAGTTGTTGAGAAATTGCACAAGGTCTGATTCTTTTATTACTGTAATAAAACCTAATACGCATTATGAAAATAATTTATGAAGAATAATTTCACTAAAGATTCATTAGTCGCGTCAATGAAGCCGTAAAACAGGCAATCTTCGAAACTCCTCAGAAACAGCACCGATTTTGATGTTTGTTTTTTTTAAATTTTTGTTTTTTTATATTATTAAAAATCAGAAACCTTTCAGAGGGGGGAAATAATTATTTTTATTGTTTAAACAATATGGAAGGTTTTTGTATAAAAAAAAATTTAGTTTTATTATTTTTTATTAACACTAACAAAATAATATTAAACAAGTTATTTTTTTAATTTTTTGTTTTTATTTAAAAAAAAAAAATTTCAACATTACTTTCGGTATTGAAAACTTCATCTTCTTCAAGTGGTGGGTGATTATATTATCCATAGCATGATTGGTGTTAATAATTCGTGGATCAATTTTCTTTTCTACTGTATTTTCCTGTTTTATGATGTTTGCATAACAAGAACGATGGTATCTTGCACTTACAGATCTTATATCATTTACAGAATTGATCCTCAAAAGAAGAGATCGAGAGAACTCATCTCTTGTATTTTTTATGGCATTAATTAATTTCTGTTTTGTATGATAAGTAGTAACACCTGATATATTTTGACGCTGTTTAACTTTCTTTTGTTCAAATAATAGTTGACTACAAATAAAACAATTGTGATTCCAATCAAAAGAGGGATCTGAAGATCTTCTCAACTTCAATTTAGGTGGGCTGAGCGATAATTTTTCACAAAATTCCATTTGTTTTATTTCAGCTGAAACAGTTTTACGCTCAGTAAATCGTTTCCGACAACTCGAATGAACAAATACTTTTCTTCCACTATTAAGGAAACCCACGAGCTGATTATTTTTTAAACTGGTAGCAACTGCTTTCAAATTTGGCAGTCCCCGAGTCACTTCCGTTAATTTTTCTTTAACTTGAGTTGAAGTACTAGCAGCATTAATATTTCTACCTTCTTGACAGATGCAACATCCATTCTCTGTCGAATCTACGGCACTTTCTTCGTGGTCCTATAACATATGAGGATTGAAACAATTACTAATTGAAGTAATTTGTAAAGAAAAAAGTACTGTATCTGACAATGTTTAAATATAATGGCATAAAAAATTCAAAATATTTTAAATATTATTAAAATAATTTACTATACCCTATCCATTATACAAAAAAAATAAAAGGTAAACAAAGAAACCTATGGTTCTTAAACTTTTTTCGTAAACCGATTACACTTTCAAAGAGGTATATTGTGTGGGCGTTTTATGAGGGAATTAATTGAATATACTTGTTTTATCTACATATTATGTTCTGTTATTTCTTTGACAATAAGAAATAAGTAAAAAATTAAACAAGTAGATATTTTATTAAAAAATATTTATTCAGTCTCCTTGTCCACGGAATGCATCACTGTCCTCTTAGACCGCTTTTTCTTCGGCGAAGTAAAAGTGCAAATATTGCTCGGCCCAGCTTCACTCATGTTACAAAAATAACAACAACACGAGTAACAGAACAGACAAACTTAACAAAAACAACTACTTTAACGAATAACAATTAAAACGCAATGATGGATACTGAGCGACGTGAGCGGTAAAAACAGGAAGGCTGCGAACACCTTGCATTCTTTTACCAGGTAGAGAGTACCCAAACAAGAAAACAATTAAATATAATAATTAAACATGTTTTGTTTTAACGAAAATCATGCGAAAACTTGTTTTCATCTATAAACAGCATCAATATTGTTTAAACAATAAAAATAATTATTTCCCCCCTTTGAAAGGTTTCTGATTTTAAATAATATAAAAAAACAAAAAATAAAAAATAAAAAAGATCGAAATCGGAGCTGTTTCTGAGGACTTTCGACGAAAAGGCTTCATTGACGCGACTACATTGAATTAAAACGTCATATACAATACCTTTCTGACGCACCCTAATTTTACTAGGGTAGAATTTCTAACTTACGGGTAAATTAACCTTTTAAATACGCTGTAATACGTATTTATCATTTATTTATGTAATAATGTAAATGTAATATTTACAAGCATAAATGTTACTTACTCTTTCATTCTATAAATAATATCTTTCGTTTATTATAAACTTTTAATTTGTTTTTAATTTTTAATGTCATTTGTTCATTGTTTATTTAAAAATTTAAGACAATATTCTATCAATTCATGGTTTCATTGACATTGTATTATTGTGTAATATATTAATGCCTTGTTTTCATTTTATATATAATCACTATCTGTCAAACTTATTTTTTTATAAAGCTTTTCCAATAGACCTTGCAAGGAATATGCCAAGGTTATATAAGGCCAGTATTATAAATCAGTCGTTCATCTTAAAATTAGAATTGTATTTTAGTCAAAATATACACTTTAAGTAAAACTACATTGTTAAAACGAAAAATTAAATGCTTAACATATTATATTCCTGTTTAAAAACGAAAATTCCTTAAAAACTATCAGTATGACTAAGAAAATATTAATGAAAAGTATAATAAAAATATAGTAATTACAATTATATAAGAAAATAATAATCTGCCAATGTAAATTAGATTTTTTTTTAATAAAATGAAATGTAATGGCTTCCTTAGGTTTTATAAGGTCAAGTTTCCCTAAGAAGGCCAGAGCTATAAAAATCTTCTTTTAAACTATAATATTGACTATACTGCTTTAAATATTGCGAAGTTATGATTATGAACTCGTATTGAACCTAAAACATTGTTTTAACTTCCCGGTAATTTTTTATACCTAGATAAAAACTAGATTTATAATTGTACTGGTATAAAAACTATATTTATAAATGTTCCTAGTAAAGCATTACTTATGTTTACAATTCCAATACATATATCCTAACAAAGATACCTTCAAAGGAGCATGGCCATCCATGGCCTATAAAGCTTAATAAAAACGTCCCAATTATGTAAAAAATTAAATCTTAATATATATCATATTATTTAGATACATTGAAAAGTTTAATAACAATTATTATAACATTACTATTGCAACATCTTATAAATAATAAAATATAAATGATTCTAAACATACTACACTTTCTATATTTTTTTAATTGCCTTTCACATTGAAATACGTCCCAACATTATCGCCAAGTGATTTAATACGACGCGACGGTTGAAACTAACTGTATCAGAATAAGCTGCTCTAAAAATATCCTCCTTCTAATAAATAAGCTTTTAGACTACAAATTAACTTTCGAGATTGATTCGAGTTTATAATAGACAAATTGATTTGGTTCCAAATTTTTATGAACCCTAGGAAAAAACACAACATTAATTTATGTCGTATATATTATTTTTATTATACACCTGTTATAATGTTGAATTTTAATAATTTTAATTAATACTATGAATTTCGTTGGCATCTCTTTAGCTGGCTGAGATTTAAACAAAGTGTTGGTGTCGTGTCGATCAAAAGAGCCATAACTTCATTTATAACGTATAATAAGTCCTAGTATTATAAAGTACTACTACATAAAGGCAAAAGTTTGTAAGTATGGATGGATGTTTATTACTCTTTCACGTAAAAACTACTAAATGAATTTGAATGGAACCTTACAATATTATAGCTTTTACATCAGAATAACACATAGGCTATAGAATACTAACTTAATATCTTGCCATAATGTGCCCTTTTTTACCCCCAACTTAAAAGAGGGGTGTTATAAGTTTAACCCGTCGGTGGTCAATCTGTGTATCTGTGTATCTCTGTGACTCTCTGTCAACTGGGTAAAATAAAATCCTACATAATGTAAGCATGTTTTTTTACGTAAAATTTTTATTATTTAGGAAAAAAAATACGGTTATTATTTATTATTATAAAAAAAGAATTATTACTATTATTACTTTATTTTAGCCCAACTTAATCCACCACTTATAAAAAAATTGTGGCTTTTATACAAAGAATAAAATACGAAAACTGTCATAGTTTTAGATTACGAAAACTGTCATAGTTTTCGATTACGAAAACTGTCATAGTTTTTGATTACGAAAACTGTCATAGTTTTCGTTTACAAAAACTGAAATAGTTTTCGATGTTAAAAACTGTCATAGTTTTCGATTTTGAAAACTGTCATAGTTTTCGATTACGAAAACTGAAATAGTATTCGTTTACGAAAACTGTTAGTTTCCAAATTCAGAAACTCATAGTTTTCGATTTCGAAAACTCGTTCTGGGGTTAATGACAATAGCAAAACTGCAATTGTTTTTGATGTCGAAAATTGTAATAGTTTTCGATGTCGAATACTGTCATAGTTTTTGATTACGATATTGCCATAGATTTCGATTACGAAAACTGTCATAGTTTTCGATTACGATATTGCCATAGTTTTTAATTACGAAAACTGCCATAGTTTTTGATTACGAAAACTGTCATAGTTTTCGATTACGAAAGCTGTCATAGTTTTCGATTACGATATTGCTATAGTTTTCATTTACGAAAACTGTCATAGTTTTCAATTACGAAAACTGTCATAGTTTTCAATTACGAAAACTGTCATAGTTTTTGATTACAAAAACTGCCATAGTTTTGATTACGAGAACTACCATAGTTTTCAATTATGAAAACTGTCATAGTTTTTATAACGAAAACTCTCATAGTTTCCAAATTCAAAAACTCATAGTTTTCAATTTCGAAAACTCTCTTAGTTTTCGTAACAGCAAAACTCGTTCTAGGGGTACTTATGAAGAAATGATTTTATTTTATTTGGTATACAAGGTAGTGAATTAATAATTGTTAATTAAAAAATAACTTTTCTAATATGAGAATGATAATCACCTTGCATGCATCGTATCGTGCATCGGGGCGCGGGGTGGCGGGGTTACGCAGCGCCATGATTTTAATTTCTAATTTTATAAGTTTTAATAAAAAATAACATCGTTTTCTACTTTTATTTATTAAAATATTTTCTACAATAGTCAAAACACATTTCTTTGTACAATATCATTTTTACAAAATAAGCATTTATTATCTAATTACAATATTTACACCTATTAAAAAGGAATAAATTAATTGAAATATTGTCTAACTGTTTAAGAATCTAATGACAAAACAAATCCCCAATAGACGTTGTCCACAAGTTGAATGTCTCAATATTTTTATTTGGTTTCTGAAATAAGGGCACTGTAACTTTTTCTGATCCTGCAAATATTTACGTTATTATTAAAAAGTTTCCCACCTAGTAATAACAACTACTTTTGTATGTTTAGAAAAATTGTAATACTTGAATACATTTATATTTATTTATATTCACTAAAAACATAACTATACTATTACTGTAGTAATTTAAGAATACTTTAAAATGTATGCAACTAGTTTGATCCCAAAATTATTTTGAATAGTAATTAATATAGCGTATTTTCTTTGAGAATTCGATAAGAAACCAAATAAATATTATTTTTACAAAACAATAACTTCTCTTTAACTTACTTTATACATATCATTTTATCTCGTTTGTTAATATTTATATCATCACAATAAAACAATAAGTTACTTACGAATTTCTTTACGAAATTCGTAGAAATTGCAGTCAGTCACAAATAGAAGCGCCAGTATACAGAAACAATCCAGGTAGTTAATATAAAATATCAGTAATACTACACACTTTCATCACCATAAATCTCACGAGACAAATGAAATATCAATTATCAAATAACAAAAACAATAATATCAAATTACAATCACTTTGGAGACTTGGTACGGTAGTTGGTGTTACGATTCATTAAAAACATCACTGCAATTTTTTTTTTTAAATAGTCCATCCATCTTGTGATCCGAACCATAAACTTCATTCAGATATCCGACAAATTAAAATATTAAGAAACACAAGGAGTAATATAAACAATAGGAAGTTTATTTAAATTATAAGTTTAATATTTGAGCATATTTTTTCTAAGTTATAACACCATGCTCAGTCCATGGTGTTAAAACTTTGAATGAAATTTTTGGTCGAGATCTAAGATGGAGCTATTTTAAATATTGTTATTTAATATTTTACAGTGATGTTTATTAATTAACAGTAACACAAATTCTCCAAAATTATTGTAATTTTATAATATTTTTTTTGTTATTTGATAATTACGATTAGTTTGTACCTACGGATAATAGTATTGCAATGCCGTATACTTATACAAGTATCGAGTACACCGAGATGGTGCGAGTTTAAGCTAGGTGTGGTGACAATGTCCGCAAAGCCTGCCGCGAGTATGCACGACTATTTCTTAACATACCTACAGCTACGCCTTATACAATGTTAAGCGCAACACAGCGATTGCGCACTCACGGGAAATTTCAGCTTAGGTCTAGCGACGTTGGTCGTCCACCAAGGCACACAGTGCGCGATGAAGAAGATATACTCGAGTTTTTTGAAGCTAATCCAGCTGCGAGTACCAATGACGCCACCCTACGTTTTAATGTGTCGCAATACTTCGCATGGAGTGTCATTCATAACGAAGGGAAATACCCATATCACCTTCATCGTGTCCATAAACTTACCGATCCAGACAAACCTGCACGTGTTACATTTTGTAACTGGTTGTTAGGAAAGCGCGGGAACTTACGAATTGAAAAGGCGGTTTTTTCTTAGCCCTTTTTATTTATTTGTTTTCACTAGTTTATATTTCAATAATTTAAGTGTATATAGTATAGATAGTTTCCAAGTTTAAAGTTTTTAATTTATATTCACCATGGGGAAAAGTAAAGCACCCAAAAAAAAAGAAAGAAAAGAGATGATGGAGCTTCAGAAGAAGAAAGAATTGATTCGCCGCCTTCAGAAGAGTCTTCGAGTGAAATGGAAAAAGAAGATAAGCCTGATGAGCCCAAATATGCTACTTATTTTGTCACTGACTACACCCGAAGATATCCTGAAGAATCATTATCTACTGAATTTGTTGTCTTTGTAGAGTCCTCGGATAAGAATGCCATTGGAACAAGAGATTTGTTATCACTTTCTAGTTGCCTTAAAAGGTTCAATAAAGGAGTGAAATATCTACGCTCATTGAACAAATTTAAAATTGGTGTATTTTTTGAGAAAGTTACTTTAGACAATGCTTTTTTAAATAATAAAACTTTTTTAACAGATTACCATTTTAAGGCCAGCATACCAGCAAATAGTACTGAAGTAACTGGTATCATAAGAAATGTCCCTACAAATATATCAAACAAAAAAATATTTACTATGCTTTCAAGTACAAAAAAAATAATATGTTCGCAGATTTCTTAAGAAGTGCAATATTGAATTTGGTTTTGTACGTCAACCAACTCAGACTGTCGCCATCACATTCGCAGCATCAGTACTTCCAGAGTTTGTAGACCTTGAAGGTTGGCGTCATGATTTTATCCAGTACATTCCACCTATAAAACAGTGTTATCAATGTTTGAGGTATGGCCATCTATCTAAATTTTGTAAGAATGCTGAAAGATGCTCAATATGTTCCCAAAATCACAATTATAAAACATGCACAATTACCATTCAAGAGGCTATGTGTGTCCATTGCAAGGGCAATCATATTAGTATTTCTGGATTATGTCCAGTCAAACAACAGAAAATAAAAGAAAATTTGAACCTAGACCTTTTGCTGACATTCTTGATACAAAAGCTTTTCCAGCTCTTGGTGCATTCAAAAAACATTTTAATTTTGAACATTTATTAAAAACAGACCCAAAAATTTTAAATGTTATAGTTGAGTCTATAATTGAAATCATAACACAAAACAAAAGAATTTTCAATTTGCTAAAAAAAAGTTTAGTATGTTATTTTAGAAGTTATTCAGACAGAATCTATAAATCAACAAAATTCAAAACCAGTTAAATATTGTTCAATGGAACGCCCAAAGTCTCTTAAGCAATCGACATTTATTTACTTTGTTTCTTCATGAAAATGCAATCCACATAGCTCTTGTATGCGAAACGTGGCTAAGGCCGCATCATCGCTTTAATATAAAAGGTTACTCAATAGAACGAAATGATTGTGGCAACTATCATAATGGTGTTGCTATAATCATACATAATAGTATTTGCTATCAAAGGTTATCAATTGAGTTTGACAATGCATTACAAAATATAGTAAGAAGGGTTAAAATTAACAATACATCAATTTCTTTTGCTAGTTTTTATTCCCCTTCAAACAGTATCCCAACTTTTTCTAAAACAATAAATATAAATCTAATAAATACAATTCCAAAACCAACTTTTATTGCTGGTGACTTTAATGCTCATCATGTTATGTGGGGATGTCAAACCACAGATTCCAGAGGCAGAGATATCAGTTATTCTCTGGATGTTTGCGATTTTTTTTTTTAAATAATGGGCAGGTTACAACTGTTGGCACTAACACAAGGAGGTCTAATGCTTTGGACCTGTCTTTTGCAAGTCCTTCTTTAGCTCTAAAATGTGAATGGTGGGTTCATGATGACCCGTTGAGAAGTTATCACTTACCAACAAGAACAAACATTATGTTCAGTTCTAGTCCATCGCCAAATATACTTATATCTAACAATGTACAGTCGTTCAAAAAGCGTAATTTACGAATGATAAATTGGAGATTTTATGCTGAAAATGTAAATGCCTTGTTAGATTATTTTTTGCCTTTAGATGTCGATTTTGATCCCCTTGCTTCATATAATAAATTCTGTAGTTTGATTTTGACAGCTATTTATGATACGATTTTTCGATTCACGGGTAAGTCCGAATGACTTACTCGCTCCGCGGCCTCCTTCGCGGCAATGACTTGCTCGCAGAAGGAGGCCATAGCGACCCAGTACCTCTCGTCGTCGAGCATCGCGGAAACAACGCTCGGCAACGAGAGGTTGCTGCCAACCACGGCCGTCAGCTCAGTACGCTGACGGTCCCAGGCTGCGCACTCCGCCAAGGTGTGACGAGCCGTGTCCACGGGCTCGTCACAGTGGTGGCAGGAGGGGGCCGCCTCTCTGCGTGCGATCTTGTGCAGGTACTCACCGAAGCACCCATGTCTCGTGAGCACCTGCACAAGACGGAACGTTAGAATCCCGTGCCGCCGGCCGATCCAACGATCGAGATGGGGGGAAATAGCCCCCACCGTCGCAAGACCGGCCGACGGGGACTCTAAGTCCCTACTCCACTGTCGGATCAGGGCTCGGTGAGCTAAAGCCCTGATCCGATCCGCCTCGAGCCTAACCCGCCCGATCCTGGCTTCTACCCGGTGCCAATACACTCTGGCGAGTACCCGCGCCTGTAGCTCCCAGGGCGGATCGCTCGCCAGGAGTGTGGCCGCAGTGTATGACACCGAACGGTACCCCCTGATCACCCTCACCGCTAGGACCCTTTGCGTGCGACGCAAAAGGGCCCTGGAATCCGCGGTGAGGGCCCCCGACCATATGGGAGCACCGTACAGGGCCATGCTCCTCACCACTTCGGCGTATAACTGGCGGCAAGGAGCCTGCGGCCCTCCGGCACAACCCTTATTACCCTAGGTATGCCAGTAAAAATTACAAATTGTATGGTCCGCGGATTTCTTATAGGGGTGTTTGTCAGGGGGGTATATTAAGCCCGTTATTGTATATATTATACATATATAGACTTAATAGTATTTTGAGCACTAAAGTTAGTAATCTTCAGTTTGCTGATGATCTTGTCGTATATTGTAGTGGGAATAATCTTCAAGAAATTGCTGCTATCTGAAATAAAGAACTTCAAAATCTCGAGAAATATTTATTCTCATTATCTTTGGAAATTAATCCATCTAAAAGTAAAGCAGTTATTTTTTCGAAAAAGAGTACTTTCATAAATTTATTTAATCTATATTATGATAACACTTTAATACCTGTAGAGAACAGTGTAAAATTTTTAGGAGTTCAATTTGAACGAAATCTAACTTGGTCAAAATAGGTCGATTGTTTAATTGCACGAGCGTCAAGGGCTATAAATATACTTAGATCAATTACTGGACTCAATTGGGGTGCAGATCCAAAAATAATGTTAATGTTTTTGGATCTTTGAATATGCATTTTTCTGTTATGCTTCGTCTACTAAATTTATTGATAAAATTGAAAAGATTCAAAACCAAGGCATGCGACTGGTTTTGGGTGCAATGAGTACATCTCCGATCAATTCGATGCAAGTTGAATGTAATCTCCCTCCTTTGCTTATCGTTTTCAGTGTTTGTTGTATAGATTTTTGCTTAAACTATCATCAGAAACCAACTCTTTCCTTCTTCCCAAGCTTCTAAATTCATCCGGTACTTTTTTAACTAGTAATATTAGTGAAGTTTCTCATATCGTAAATACCAGTAACATTTACAAGAGTGATAAATTGCCATGTTACACTGAAAGTTATCTTAGTAAATTTCACAAAGTTGATACATTAATTTTAAATACAATAAACAACAAATTTGACGTTTATAATGAATTATCAATATTTAGAAATTATAGACATTTATACACAGATGGAGCTAAAAATAAAAATAAGGTTTCATTAGCCATTTAACTAAAACTGGGTATGGTTTGAAGTGTTGCTAGCATTTACACGGCAGAGACTTATGCTATTTCCGTGGCTTTGGACTAAATTGAAGAAAATATACGTTCAAACGCAGAATTGAATAAATGGATTATAGTTTTTTTTTTTTTTTTTTTTACTTGCTCTGGTGTACCTCCGCATGGGTGGACGGAGTCTGTGTTAGTGTAAATTGAGTTTTCTAGATTGTTTAGTTTATTAGCGTGCATATTTGGTGTATTTGTTATGTTGTAGTCTATCGTGTATATATCTATGGCTTAATTATGCTCTAGGTTCCTATTTACATTATTTACATTTCTATTAGCATTTGCACTATGATGGTTTGTTAGCACCAAGTGCTTACAGTTTTCCTTGCAGTGGATAACTCAGTTGAGGTAATTTCTATTTGAATGTTATTTTTCTACATATTTTAATGCTTTATTTTTCTTTTACAGGGTTGTCTTCGCTCCGGGCGTCGTCCTCATCATCCTGTGTCGTCGTCCTGTCAGTGCAGGTAAGTGGTTTTTGTACTTATTTTCTTATTTTTGCTTGTTGGCTTTTGGTTTCCATGTATTTTATATTTATTTAATTATTTCACCATTTTACATTACATACTTTTATATTTACACTTATTATATTTACATTAATTATCTTTATCTAGTTGACCTTGTTAGGTTTAATCTTGGGCTGAACTGGTAAGTATACATTTTTTTTTTTTTTTTTACTTCTACCTACTACTTAAACTACGCTGTTCAATTCATTTCATTTTCATAATGTCCGCCGCGACCATGATGTTCTTCCTAGTGGTCCTAGATGGTCCATGTGTTGCCACACGGAGCTAGGGCCCTTCTTTTCCTTGGTTCGTTGGGTTTCTAGTTTCCCTGTTTTATTTTGTTTTAGTTTGGCCACCCGGTTTCCCAGCGTGGCTATTTGACTTATATTATGATAATTTATAGTCTGGTTTTTAGTAGTTTGTCAGTTCTGTCTATTTGTATACTTCCTTCCTTCCAGTCTCGTCAGTCTGATTAAGTCTTATTCTCCCGTATGATGGTTCCTGCCACATGTCTACAGTATTGCAGGAAGCTGTCCAGTGTGTCTAGGTTGTCCATTATTGCAGGTAAGTTTTCTTTGTTTATAGTTATGTCAGTTTTCATTTCCAGGTCATGTCTGTCCTTGGCGAATCTTGAGCACTCTGTCAGTAAGTGAATAATCCCCTCCCCAGTCATGTCATCACACCTGCATGTCGCGTTGTTGGTAAGTTTGTACTTGTGCAAGTATTCGCGGAATCCTCCGTGCCCGGTTAGGATCTGCGAAGTCAGGGAGTCTATGTCTAGTCTAGTCGTTATTTTATAGGCTCACCTCACATCCGGCAGGAACGCCTTTGTTATGGATGCCGTTTCTCCCAGAGAGTATCTTTTCTGCCATTCCTCAATCGTATCCTGTCTGAAGTTGTGCTTGGCGAAGGACATGGGAAGTCTTCGTATGATACTATTCTCTTGTCGTTTAGGGTCGCTTCCTTTGCGAGGCAGTCCGCCCGCTCATTCCACTCGATGCCCACATGTGCCTTCACCCAGTAGAATCTCACTGAGTGCCCCTTCTTGGTGATGTTGCTTATGTTTTTATTGATTTTGTTCGCAAGTGGGTGCACCAGCGGGTCGGAGTTTATTGCGTCAATTGAGGATCTAGAGTCGGTGAGTACATTCGTGTCAGTCCAGTTTTTCGAGTCTATCAGTCTAGTCGCCGTCTCTATCGCAAGCATTTCTGCCTGAAAGACAGTACAATGTTTGGCCAGTCTGAGCTTTCTGTAGGTGATCTCTCGTTCCCCTTCCCATACTGATACTGCAGCGCCTACACACCCCTGGATCTTGCTGCCGTCCGTGAAGATTTTTTTGCCTGTAATATTTAATTCTCTTATTATCTCGGGTGTCAGCTCTTCCAGGCACGTGCATCGGATTCTCTTCCTTTCTGCAGGGTGTTCCAGTTCAGTCTGTTCTATCCGTCGTTCCAGTCTATATTCATCGCTTACGTGTTTTATTGGCTTCCCCCTCTTTGTCTCGTAACAGTGTGCGTACTCTTTTATTTGAAGATCGAGCGGGAGTAATCCCGCTAAGATCGTGGCGCTATGATTAGACACTGTTTTATGTGCTTGGCAGATTTTTAGTGCAAACCCTCTTTGTACCGTCCCCAACTGTTTTTGCACATACAGTTTCCCTATCTCCGGCGCCCATACTCCTGCTCCATATGTCATAATCGGTACAATTACTGCCGTGTATATATTTTTGATGATCTTGGGGTTTAACCCCCACGTAGCCTTTGCGGCTATAGGCTCGATAGCTGGCCATATATGTTAAGCGCCTTTTTCGTCGTGTTTGCCACGTGTCTTGCAAACGTAAGCTTCGAGTCGATGGTGACCCGCAAAATTTTTATTTCTCTTGTGACTTCCAGGTATTCCCGTCCCATTCGCAAGATCGGGTCATCGTACTTCAATTTTCTGGTGATCACCATCGACTTGGTTTTGTGTGGCGCAAAACGAAGCTTGTTTACTCGGCCCCATTTGGTAATTCTCTCCAGGGCTTTATTAGCCTTCTCCTGTACTTTTATTGTTTCGTGTCCAGAGAACACCAGCACTATGTCATCGGCGAAAGCTTGGCTATGCACTTCCATCTGGTCTAGTTCATTTAAAAGTGGGTCCAAGAGGACGTTCCAGAATAAGGGGCCCCCAACAGATCCCTGGACACACCCCTTTGTGGTCTTTCTCACCACTCGTTTCCCCAGGTAGTTTATCTGGACTGATCTCTCCTCCAGGTAGTCTCCCACCAGCCTCCGCAGGTTTCCCGGGCAGCCCATGTTCGCTAGCTGGGTCTTTATGGCCGGCCACCACGCGCCGTCGAAAGCGCCCTCTATGTCAAGTGAGATGATGATCACGATTTCTTTTGCTTGCCTTTTGTCTCTTATATAATTCACCAAATCGTAGAGGGCGTCCTCCGTAGTCCGCTGGGGGGTGAAGCCGTACTGCCTCGCGTTTAGCTTGGGGAGGAGGTGCCAACGGATCCGCTTTACCATTATTTTTTCCAGGATCTTGCCCATCACTGAAAGGAGTCCAATGGGCCTATATGCCTTGGCGTCGTTATAGTTGCTTTTCCCTGGTTTCCTTAATATGATGACCTCGGCCTCATTCCATTGTACTGGGAAAGTCGCGAGCTTCAAGCACTTATTTATTATTGCCAAGTATACTTTAGGAGCCTTTTTTATTACTTCGAGGCAGATGTCCGCCGTTAGGCCATCTGCCCCGGGCGCTTTTTTGGCACTAAAGGAGGTGGCTGCTGCATTGTACATTTCTTCAGACGTTATCGGTGGATCGTCCGGTTCCCTCAATGCGTTGTCTTTTGCCTTTTCCCTGATCGCGGTGTGTTGTGAAGAAGGTGCTGGCAAGATGTTCTGCCGATTCTTCTGCGCTCAGAGTCCGGTCTCCTACTACCAACGGTAGATCTTCCTCTCTCTTCTGTGTGGTCCTTAGCACTCTATATATAGAGTCCCACATGGTTTCTTTATCCTGCTGGGTGCAGAATTCCATCCAGCTTCTCGTCTGGGCTTCTCTGGCGGCTGCCGTGTACCTATCTTTGCTTTCCACATATTCCTCTATCACATACTTCTTCCTGGTTTGTGCTGCCTTTCTGATTCTCTTTTTTTTCTTACCATATCCTTTCTTAATTTCATCAGCTGTTCACTCCACCAAGGGATTGGGGGCTTGTCATACTCTTTTGTTTTTGGTATCGCTACTTCACATGTCCTTATTAGTCTTATTATTTCTGTATATCTTTTGACTATATCTTCTAGCTCTTTTTTACTATCAATTTTACCTACTTCTCCTTCTGTTAAGTTTGCTTCCGCCATATTTTTGTCCAATTCCTGTCCGAACAACAGCCAGTCTGCATTTTTATTATTGTAAATTCTAGTAGTCCTTTTCCTGATTTCCGTTATGATCTTTCCCTTTACTGTGAATGAGATGGCGTTCTGGTCCGAATTTGTCGCCCCTCTGTCTACTCTCCAATTATCTATTTTCCCATATAGGTCATCGGTGCAGGTCGTGACGTCGATGATGCTGGTATATTCTTTCCCCCCCCTGATTGTTTCGAAAGTTGGTAGGCTGCCTGTGTTTAATATGTTTAGTCCATTTCCGTGAATATACCGACTCATACCGACTCAGTTCCACTCCCCTATGGTTCTGCCTGGTACTCCCCCACCATGGACTCCACGCATTCACAGCTCCCCCAACTATCACGTTCCTCCCTCTATAGTTTCTCAATAGCTCTGTCACACGTCTGAGATATGGGTCCATGTCTTGGTCCCCCTCAAGGTAGACCGAAATGAGGTTCAGGGTATTTTGTTCCATTTGCACGCTGGCTCATGTTTCGTTTTCGGTCTGCCGTGTAGGGTCCTGGGTTATTACCATCCTTGGGTTATGCACCATAATCGCTAACTTTACGGGCTTTATCCTTGTTGTTGTTTTTTGGATGATTCTTACCCCTGCATATGTGCTTACTTCCCCATCTCTTCCTACGTACGGTTCCTGGACCATGTTAACGTCAATGTTCCTTTCTTTTGCCATTTTGATAAGCTCGAGTGTCGCCAGCTTGCTCCGATGAAGGTTGACCTGTACGACTGCGAGATTACACTGGGTGCCCTTAGCAGTAGGATATCGTTGATCTGGCTATAGCATCCCAGCGTTGTCTCACCAGGCAGCTTCCATCGAATGCGGAGTGGTCGACTCTATCCAGTTTGGCAGCATGGCAGTTGACGCATGACGGCTTTTCTCCCGTTGCCCACACCGCGCAGACAGCCTTTAGATGGCTGCCTCCGCAGTGGCTGCAGGAGTCTGTTTCCGCTTTACAGTATTTCTTACTGTGGCCATATCCCAAGCACTTTGTGCACTGTACTAGCGGTGTTTGGTCCTCTACCATGCACCTCTGTAAATCTATATGGACCTTTCCGGCGTTTGTAAGTACGCTCCATACTCTGGGTGACGCTTGAAGGACGCCGTGGCACTCGTGGGGGTTACGGGTTCTTCTTCTATATTTGATTGCCACTCGATAGTCCTCCGGCGGTATTTCTCCCACGAGGTGCTCATTTTGTCGCTTTATCGACTCTATTATCTCCTCATCCTTATTATACGCCAGTACATTTTTTATTATTAGTAGTGGATCCTTATTTTGAGCGTCCTCTATCCTCAGCTTGTCGCTTTCTCTCAATTTACTTTTTAGTTTTTCTGCCTTTTTTTTGAGGAGCAGCTGATTACCAGTTTTTGGTTCCGCGCCTCCCGAATGCGTTCCACTGTCACCCCGCTCGCCCGGGCGTCGGCGGTGCCCCGCACTCGTTTCAGCACGTCCTCGCTGGTATCTCTTTCTTCCGTTGACGATACTGTAATGCTGTAATTAGGTTTTGGTTTCCCTTTATCCCTTTCCTCGCGCAGTCCCCTTGCAGTAGCTTCAGCATACGTTTTCCCCAGTGAAGAGTTCTCCACTATGCTCGCCAACTTCTTGCCGGTCTCCTGCAGTTGTCTGTTTAAAGCCGCAGCTTGTTGGACGTGCTTTTGTTGGCTTCCCTTTGTAATGAGGTCAATTACATCAAAGGATATGATTTGTCTAACGGATTTGACCTCTTTCAGGAGTTCCGCAATTTCCGGCTTAACCGTTGAGACCTGTTGTTCTACTGCTAAGTTAGCGAGCTGTTGGGCGTGCTCCTGCTCACGCTTCGGCAGCTGGGACGTCATCCCCGCTCTACAGTGGCTGAACGCGAGATAATGGATTATAGTTACTGATAGCATGAGCGTTCTTTCTGCATTAGAGAATCCATTGTATTCATCTAAGACCCTGTTTATGATTTACCAGATTAGGGAAAAGTAATACAGATTCTGTACGCAAAATGTTAAAATAGTTTTGTTCTGGACGCCTTCTCATGTTGATGTTGCTGGGAATGAAAAAGTTGACTCATTCGCTAGATTTATTACCAATACACCAGACACTGTACCTACTAAGAACATAAGAATACCTTTTACTGACTGCATAATACTGATAAAGAAATTAATTAAGAAACAATGGACGAAAACTTGGGAAGTAACTTCACAGCATACAGGGAAATGGTACAAAGCAATTAAATCTATTATAAGTAAACCTTGGTTCTGCAAGCAAGATTATATAAATAAAAAATATTATACAACCATGTGTCGCTTGAGAATTGGACATGGACATTTCAATGAACACCTTCACAGGATGAATTTGATACAATCTCCTTTATGTGGTTTCTGTAACACGAACCTTATTCAATCTCTGGATCATTTGATTTTCGATTGCCATCAATTCGAACAAGAAAGGCAAAATTTATTTGATGATCTGTCGCAAATATATATAACCAGAGAGAATATCCCGCGCTCTCTGCAAGCTGTTTTGAAAAACCAGCAGTGTTACCTTGCGTTGTGCAAATATATTTGGGCAACAATCCGGGATATTTGAGATATTTGGCATTTTTATCCGATAAAGACAAATTCATGGACTGGAAAATAATCAAACTGGATACAATTACTGGCTATGACTATTTACACTGATAAATACACATATACATGGCCTCGACCTTTATACAGACCTAAAAACCAAAGACATGGCTTCGGCCTTTAAACGAATTTAGTAGCCAAAGACATGGCTTCGGCCTTTAAACGAACTTAGTAACGAAAGATATAGCTTCGGCCTTCGATTACTCTCAAGATGTGATGAAATATTACAGAAATGGCTGTATGGTTCAGAAAGCCTTTGCCTTTCCCACTAAAGGATAAATGAAACCAAAAAAAAAACTGGTTATTTGTCGAACGCCTACCATTTTATTTACCGATGAAGCAACATTTGGCAGAGGAGGGTTGTTTAATATTCACAATGAACATTTATGGAGTTACAAAAACCCCCATCAACCTAAACCGCATAATTTTCAACACCGGTTCAGTGTTAATGTGTGGGCGGGAATCGTGAATTCCACATTACTAGGCCCTGTCTTTCTGGAAAGACTGAATGGAGAAACATATCTACAGATTCTCACAGAAACCCTACCGGTGTTATTGGAAAATGTAGCTTCCTTACGTGGTATGTACTTCCAACATGACGGCGCGCCAGCGCATTTCGCTCGCTCAGTAAGAGACCTGGAACAGGGAGTACCCCGGTCGTTGAATAGGACGTGGAGGAGCTCGTGCGTGGCCAGATCACCAGATATTACCCCTCTGGACTTTTATTTGTGGGGACATGTGAGAACCCTAGTATATTGCGGTGGTGAAGAAGAAAACCGCGTTATGTTAATGGACAAAATTGTTTGTGCGTTTGACCAAATTAAAACGAATTCGCAAGTACTGTCACGAGTTGGTGAACAGTTAATTTTTAGGTGTAGTCTTTGTGTTGGATGCGAAGGGGACTACTTTGAACGGTATGTGCATGATGTCCACCGGCATCTGCAAGATTTTAATTTAAGAGGTAATTTGTAATTATTTTTTTCTATTACCTAAATAACTGTAAATGAGACATTGAATTTTTGTAAATGATTAGATTATTGTAAATTATTAGCTTATTCCACTTTTTAAATACGCCTGCATTAAACAATAAAAGTTTGGTTTAGTAACTTCTTAAAGGAATAATGTAGCCAGTCCTAAGCCTGATTAAGTATGAAGGGAAAGTGGATTCAGAGTGCTATGGAGTTATTAGACAAATTGTCATTTCGTTTTAATACACTGTAAGTACTTAGTAGGTAGGTATTACGACGTTCTTTGGTTTTAACAAACTTACTTCTTTAAATTCATAAATTGAGGTGAAAGGTAATAATCTGAATAAATTGTAAGATGTTATTAATTTCCTAGTAAATTTAATTTCAATTTGACCAGCTAAAAAAAAGGCGCGGGGAAGTTGTAGTAGGTATTGTACATTCGGGTATAGAATTGTTTAATTGAAAATAATAAAACTATCTTAGACACAATATTATTACAATACTATTCGAAATAAAATAAAAAAAAGTTATAATAGTATTAGGTGCGTGGTACGTTACAAATTTCGTGCAGCGCTAGACTGCCACGACCTATACTGACCTATACTATTAGACTGCTTACAAAATACAGAGTAATAAATAACCGAAGGAGCAAAAATTTTTTTGTTTCGTTTATTCTGAGTTATTTATCAAGATTTTTGAAAAGTCGTAGAACAAATATTGTTGGGATTGATGTAGAGAGGCTGCCTGCAAGAGGTGCTCAACTAATTAAAAATAACCCTGTACATTTACCAAAAAAAAAATAATAATACCGCTTGATATTCTTTATCATGTTTCGTTAGATGTGTTAAGCACTTTTTTAATATGAAATATATATTAAATTAGTCAACATAGACAGGATTCGAATCCGCAACTTGGAAAAACTTGCCGTTGCTCTACCAATTGAGTTACTGTATCGGTGTACGGTAATTCTGCTCGTATCCAATAATTAATATGCATTAAAAAAAACCTTTTTTAAAATAATTATATCATAATATGGGTAGTCCTTTGCTTCTTCAATGCTTTGTAAATTAGCGTAATTCAGGCAATTCAGTGAGATTCTATTTATGTATAAACAACATTATTTCGAAGGTTCGAAATCTATTTGGTAATAAGACAATTTTTTGTACCGAATTGAGTTACCTATATACATATTAGGAATAATTTACAATCGGTGTTTACAAATATGTACAATACCCGGCAATAAATATTGCACATAGACCTTTGGAAAGAGACAATCGGCTAATTTCGTCTTTGTAGAGCGTTATAACTGTCGCACGAAATACAAACAGTCCGGTATCTATTAGGTGCTATAAAAAAGTACAATTTGCTCGTATAATTATACAAGTATAATCTTTTGATAATTATTTTTATTTTTTTGATTAAAAAACACATTTTTTTCTATAAGTGGTGGTTTTAAGTTGGGGTAAAATAAAATATTACATAATGTATGCATGTTTTTTTACGTAAAAATTTTATTATTTAGGAAAAAAATTACTGTTTAAATTACTATTACTATTATTATTTTATTTTAACTTAAAGCCACCACTAGTAAAAAAATTGTGACTTTTATACAAAGAATAAAAATAATTATCAAAAGAAGCAAATCATTTGGAATCCACTGACCAACGGCCAATTTCGGCTTCGTAGAGCGTTATCTCTGTCGCACAAATTAGAAACAGTCCGATATCTATTAGGAGCTGTATAAACAAGTATAATTTGCTTCTTTTGATAATTATTTTTATTCTTTGTGTAAAAGCCACAAATTTTTCTATAAGTGTTGGTGGTGTTGGTTGGTGTTGTTAACGGTTGGGGTAAAATAAAATAATAAAAAAACATGCTTACATTATGTTCACGTATTTTATTATTTAGGAAAATTATAACTGTACATAATAAAGACCATTTTAGCTTTTCTTAAAATGAGACATTTTAATAGTAATAATTCTAATTCTCAGCTACTTATATGCAATATTTATTATGTTATTTGAACATTTTAAAGTATTCTATACATTTCTGCAATAGTGTTATAAAAAGCACAGTTATCGATAATTTAATCCAGTGTCATTCTAATAAATTCTGCAACATCTATGTGCTATATCTACGGATTGCACAGAAAAAATGGGAATAGAAGCATTTTCGTCCTTAATATTTTAATAACTAATATTTAATAGCATAGAAAAATATGACTATAGTTATATTGTTATTTATAAGAGGTTTTCAAAGTGGCGAATAAAAAATAAAAAAATGTGTGTTAACCTGATATTTTTTTTTTATTTACTTTCAATAAATGTTTTTTGATTTTGTGTTTCTAGTTTATTTGTCGTATTAATTATTTTAAATGCTACCTAAGTCTAGAACGAAATACAGCTAAACGTTATAGCACACGGCAAAATCTTCGAGGTGATAGCACTTTTCGATGTATTTAGTTCTAGCATGTGATGCGAGAGCACCTAACCAGCCTTTTAAAAATAGTAGGTACTACCATAGAGATAAGGATCACTATCGATATCGCGTATAAGTTTACACAATGTTACATCACTAGAAAAAAAATTGTTGTCTACGGCAGTGCACGCCTTAAAAATATGAAGCTCCTTCTATGCTTTAGTTATTATTCGGAGCCCCTGCCTCAGAATTATCTACCACACTACCTATAGTATGGTAGATAATGCTCTACGAAGTCGAAATGAGCCGATTGTCTCTTTCAAAAGGACGATGTGTAATATTTATTGCCGGCTACTGTATTACAACGTCTTATTTTAAGAATGGGTATAATGATTTTTATTATGTACAGTTATAATTTTCCTAAATAATAAAATTTTCACGTAAAAAATAGCATGTTTTTTAATTTTATTTCACCCCAACTTAAAACCACCACTTATAAAAAAAATGTGTATTTTATACAAAAAATAAATATAATTATCAAAATAAGAAAATTATACTTGTTTTAACAGCTCCTAATAGATATCGGAATGTTTGTATTTCGTGCGACAGTGATAACGCTCTATGAAACCGAAATTAGCCGATTGTCTCTTTTCAAAGGTCGATGTGCAATATTTATTGCCGGGTATTGTACAACGGTCCTACGACGGAACGACTTCAATAAGTACATAGTAATATTATTTTTATTCTTTTTAGGTGTATCTTTGTATGGGGTTTTATAAATTTTTAATTATTTTTTTTCAATAAGTCTTACGCCGCCATATCATTTTGTTTCGGACTTTTGCGACCTTTTTTAGTTTATTTCATAGTCAGCATAAGCCACATAAGTATGTATCTGGTTTTACCACTTTTATCGCTAAACTCCACTACATTTATTTGAATTAATTAAATTCTAAACACTAATGTATTTTTAAAACTGTTTTGGTTCACAGTCTTAGAACTTAATTTAATTATTTTTACGTTTATGACTGTACCATTAAAATAATAGTTTGATGATCGTAAAATATCTGAACCATAGGTTGATTAAAACGGTCGTAAAACTTTTATTTCTATAACAATGGCGTCTTCAAATTAATTAGGGGTTTACAAAACGGCATTAAAAGCAAGAGTAATGCTCTGAACATTAATTTGCCAATAATAAAAATAAACTACAAATAAATAGACAAATGGAATTTATATTAGATTAGAACAATTTAGATAAATTAAAATGCACTATAGACCGCACTATATATATAATACACTGCACTATAGATAAAGATTATTTGTCCGTTTTAACTTTGTATTCTTTGTTGCAAACATTTTACCGATTCGGTTTCTTAATTTGGATTTGGTATAATAACTTCAGTAAAACAAAAAAAATATATTTAAGCCCCAATAATAATAATCTTTTCAGATTTTGTTCCATAAAGTTTAATAACAAAATTAATAGGGAACATTCATGTAATTTTTTTTTGACGTAAATTAATCATTTACCTCTCTATATAGTAGAAAAAAATATAAATAGGTTTGAAAAGATTCTAGTTTTTTTTCAAATTAAAAATTAAATATTGAGTAAATTTGAGCCGTTCAAACGCCGTCATTTTGCGCGCGCTTTGCGTGACGTCACGATGACACGTCCAGTGAATGTTTACTATGAACTTTTTAGTTACTTCATACATATTTTAAGTTTTAATTGCTTTACAAGTCATGGAAGAAGATAAAAATCATCTTACAAATATTGTATAGTATCGGAGTGCAATAATAGTACTAGAAAAACACCCGAAAAAGTGTTTTTTGTATTCCAAGAGATGCGAAAATACAAAAACAATGGTGTATGGTAATTAAAAGGGATAATATATGTCCTAAATCGTGTTTATATTGTTGTGAAGATCAATTTAACGTAAGTATACTTTATTTATAATAAGTTTAATATAATAGTTTAAATATATAATAAGTATAGAACATTAGAAAATTTTAGTTTAAAATTAACCTAACCTAGCTTACAAAAGTTCAGTATAAATTTCTATATAAACCGTATTCTTTGTTTGGTTTTACGAAATTTTTATTTTTGTCGATTTATTTCAGGTTAAGGAAGATACAGCCAATTGTATTGAATATAATATGTATAACAAAAACAACAAGGAGAAAAATGTAATCTAAGTTTGAAGAAAAGAGTTGTGCCTCATATATTTTTGTGGCAAAAACACCAGCTGAGAGAACATTCTCATGAATGTGCATAGTCAAAAGGCAAAGATTGACATCGGTTAATGAAGCCTTTTTAGAGTTAGTTATCAAAAGTAGTGTTTAAAAAATGATGACCTTCATAAAGAAGTGATATACTCTACAATGATATACAAATGTCAGTGATATTATTCAGCTAGGACTCGGTACTTCTAGTGAATGTGATGATCATAAGGCAGAGCCTTGCTTTTCGCATATTGAAGATAAATTACCAAGCGACTAAGCTGTGCAAGTTAATATTAAACAGAAGTATGGAAGTAATTGCCACGAGTTGTCACGTTTTTAATTGTCAATTTTTTGGTAAAAATATTTAGTAACAAAAATCAAGTTTTTACAATATCAAAATTAATAAATTCAGTAAAGCAACGTGAAAAATAGGTTTATAGCAGCATAGTTTGTTTGTTATATAGCAGCCTGGTACTATGAGTCGCGCGATTGATATGTCTTTTCGCGAAGTTGATGGTTTCTTGGATGCTGAAACTTCTCAGTTGGAAACGACGCCGATAAACTACGTCTCTTCGCGAGCTAGATATGTTACTACTGAGGACCTACGTAACTTTAAGGAGGATATTATGAATATGATAAAGTCCTTGGGTGATGGTCAAAAAAATGAGCTGCAGTCCATTAAACCAACTCTAGAGGAAATAAAGCAAACTAATTACAATATTGAGAATTCGATTTCCTTCCTTTCGGCTCAAAACGAAGAACTTACCCGTAAAGTCGAACAAATGGAGAAAAGAGCTAGAGAAGATAGAGAAAACATCATTTTATTGGAGGAAAAAATTGAAACCCTGCAAATGGGGTACCGCAAGTCTAACTTAGAAATTAAAAACGTTCCGTGTAGAAACAACGAATCGAAAGAGGAACTAATTAACATGGCTTTATCTTTATCCACTTCAATCGGAGGTAAATTAGTCAAGAACGATATAAAAGACATATACCGAGTACGTGGAAAAAAAGATTCACAAAACCCGCCAATAGTTGTTGAAACTGGATCGACTCTGCTAAAGACAGATATCCTCAAACTGTGCAAAGCATTTAACACAACAACTAAATCAAAGCTCTGTACTAAACATCTGGGACTCCGTACTAATGAGCAAATACCCATTTTTGTCTCAGAACAACTTACAACAAAAGCATCCCGTCTTCTCTTTCGTGCAAGAGACCTCGCCAAGTCAAAACAATACAAGTTCTGTTGGACTTCGTATGGCCGTGTTTATGTCCGAGAGACCGAAAATTCGCCAATTATAACAATAAAGTCAGAAGCCCAGGTAGACCACTTAATTAATAAAAAATGACTAGTTTGTAGGCACTACATTGTCTACATATACTTAGACTTACCAATTCTATTAGAATTTAAATTTGTTTTCAATATTTTTATTATTTTTATTCTTTTTCTATTAGTATCTTATACGATATCTACCATGATCTTGATAGAGCACCTTTCTTACTACATTGGTAAACACTTCTTTAATAAACCAATATCTCATAGATTTTATACACTGTTTTTGCAAACAACACACTATTTTTACAACCGCGTATTTTATAAATACAAAAATGGATAACACTTTAATTACTGGTCAAGAGTTGGATGGTATAGAAATAGCTCAGTCATGTCACAGCGATATTGAGAATATTAATAATCTTATAAATGTGAATAATAATAATTTTACAGTAATAAACCAAAATATTACCAGTGTTTATTGTAATTTTGATGATTTTATAGTCACACTTGCAAATTTGAAATTTACGCCGGAGGTTGTCGTTCTGACAGAATGCTGGCTTCGTAAAGACCGATCCATTCCAATCTTACCTAATTACACATCACATTGTACAACTCGATATTTTAATCAAAATGACGGTGTTATCACCTATGTTAAGAATAACCTTATTGCAAATATTAGCGAAATCAACCTGAACTTAGCCTCTTGTCTTCAGATAGATACTGAAAATATTATTATTTTATCTATTTATCGATCCCCTTGTAACACCAATGCTGACAGTTTCATTAATTCATTAAATCTTCACTTGTCAAAATTAAGAACACGTAAAACTATAATATTAACTGGTGATATTAATATTAATACGCTCCATAAGGAAAATGAACCAAGCCACGAGCGAAGAAACCGCCTCAACTATTTGGAAATGTTATCATCTCATAATATGATGATGGGACATAATTTACCTACAAGAAAAGGCAGCTGCCTCGATCATGTAGTACTTAAAATGGACAAACGCAGAATGTCTGCTCAGGTTGCAGTTATTAATACTTCTATTACAGACCACTCGATGACCTTCTTATGTCTTACTAAACAAAAAGAGAAATCTAAATGCAATAAAACAAAAGTAATTACTGATTTTAATCAAGCATTAACATTTTTAAAGAATAAAAATCTGTCTGAATTATTAAGTATTGATGAGCCTCAAATAGTTACTGAATTGTTATTAAACAAAATAAAACAATCTTTGGAAGAAAACACGTATGAGAAAAACATATCCAAATCACAACGGATTATCAAACCATGGATAACCCCGGGGATTCTGCGTTGTATAAAAAACAGAAATAATATGCAGAAAAAACTACGTATTAATCCGGACGATAAAATCTTAAAATTGACGTACCGAAGGTACCGTAACTTCTGTAACAATTTAATAAAGAAATTAAAACGCAATTACGAACGGAATTTACTACGGACCTCAAGTAAAACACCCAAAAGTCTATGGAACACTATAAAAAATATTACATACATGAATAAAACCAGAGACGATAACATGAAATTACTTCAACTTAAAACCTCTCCGATTGAATCTGCTAATCATATTAACAACTATTTTGCTAATATAGGATCAAACCTCGCTGATGCTATTACTCAAAGTAGCTCTGTACAACCTAAGCCCAATACATTGTTTCCGCAGACTTCATCATTTGTCCTACTTGAAACAGACTATGAAGAAGTGCATTCGATTCTAATGAGTCTTAAATCAGAATGTGCTTCTGGATGGGATAACATCACTGCCAATTTTATAAAATTAGCTAAATGTGAATTAGTTCCGGTACTTACTCACTTAGCTAACCTTTGCTTCAGTAAAGGGGTGTTTCCGTCACTTTTAAAACGCTCAATTATAACACCAGTATTTAAAGGTGGGGACAGAGAAGATGTTAGTTGTTACAGACCTATTTCCGTTTTATCATCTATATCAAAAATATTGGAAAAGCTTATAAATAACAGACTGATAAACTATCTTAATAAATTTAAAATTTTGTCAGATTCACAATATGGATTCCGAAGGGGTAGGAGTACACAAGATGCGGTCATGGCTATTACTTCTAAAATCATAAATCAGCTAGACGATAGAGGAAAATGTTTGGCCGTATTTTTGGATTTAAAAAAGGCATTTGACACCGTTTCAGTTACCATATTAGTAAACAAACTGGAAAATATTGGAATAAGGGGTACACCTTTAAATTTATTCAGAGATTATCTGAGCGACAGAAGGCAAAGAGTTAAATTAGGAAAAACTGTCAGTGACGACACTAATGTGAGTTATGGCGTCCCGCAAGGATCTGTGTTAGGACCTACGTTATTTTTAGTGTATATTAATGAGTTGTGCAATATTAAAATAAATAATACCGATATATTTTCGTACGCAGACGACACCGCTGTAGTTTTTACTGGCAACTCTTGGGACAATGTAAAGAGTGAAGCTGAAAAAGGACTTTCTCAAATAGCACACTGGTTGAAATCAAACTTGCTTACACTGAACACAACAAAAACTAGTTTTATATGTTTTACCATCTATAATAATACTCAACCAGATAGCTCATATGACATCAAAATTCACGACTGTCACAACATAACTTCTTTAAAATGTTCATGCCCTTCAATCACCAAAGTTAGTTCGACAATATATCTGGGGGTTCTGATAGATCAGAGACTTTCCTGGCATTTACAAATACAGGCAATCGCAACAAGAATGAGAAAATTAATATGGATATTCAAAACACTTAGGCATGTTACAGATAAAGCGCTACTTAATAAAATATATATCTCATTGGCACAATCCTTAATAATATATTGTATTTCTGTATGGGGTGGAGCACATAAAACAAATTACTTAGAAGCTGAAAGGGCGCAACGACTATTAATCAAAGTCATGTACTTCAAAAGACGTGGTTTTAGTACTAGTGACCTATACGAAATATCAAATCTGTTATCAGTAAGAAAACTTTATATTCTAAATGTAATACTAAAAAAACATATGTCAATTAAATTTAACACGAAATATATAAACAAAAGAAGAAATTATCTTGTTGTTAAACCTCTCCAAACCAGAACATGTTTTGCCCAAAATCAATATATACATCAGTCAACTCATCTTTACAATAGTGTTAATAAAATACTTAATATATATAGGATGTCGTATCATGAGTGCAAAAGGTCCTTGACTGATTGGCTAAAGTCTCTGGATTATAATGAAACTGAAAGGATACTTCATTATATAAAAGTGTAAAATGTAAGAAAAATAGTGTTAATGTAGGTAACTTAGTAGATGGTGGTTCTTTATAACAATCTAACTTTACAGATAAGTTCGTAAATAACTAATGTTTGTAAATAAAAATAATTTAATAATAATATGTCTAGAATTATAAAATAAAATTACAGAATTATATTTGAAACTTAGAATGGTAATATAATTTAAAATGTTATAACCTATGTATGTATGTTGTTTATATATTATAACCTATGTATGTATGTTGTTTATATATTATAATATACCTAGAGTCAGTTACATATTTTATAGTTTAGTTAGGTATTAAGTGTGGTTCCTTCTGGCACAGGTGCTTAAGCACTTAAAAGAAGGGATCAATTTTTTACATTGTTAAACATGTATATATAAAACAATAAAGAATTTGAATTTGAATTTGAATTTGAAAGGCGTCAATGTAAATATACCTGCTGAAAAACAAAATGTAGCATTGTCACCATTTCCTCATTCAACACACAATACTGGTACTTTACCCGTAAAACTATCTGTTTTAAAAATAAAATTGTTTACTGAAAACACAGCTGATAATACTTCTAAAGCATCTTATATCTTGTATATCTGCTGATTATCAACCAAGTTATTTATCTGAGTCAAATGGAAAATGATTCAGAAGAAACATTTTAAAAATGTAATGTGTAGTAGCATGCTAAATGCTATTGAAGAAGAGTTTGTAGGTATTTGTTTTGTTAGAGTTGTTTGAGTATTGAGAAAATGTTTTTAAGATTACCTAAACAATTGTATCATTTAATAAAACCTTTAAGCACGAAAATATGGGTTTAAATTATTTATTGTTCTCAGTAATACCCATACCACAGTATGAACTTCGACGCCGATAATTTGAATGGTGTGTCAAATGACGTCACATTTCCTTTCGACCAATGGTGGCGCGTTTTGGAAGTTTGAATTTCGCTCCCTTAATTTACACTTTTCATATATTATTTTATGGCCTTAAATGGTTAGTAAATGAAAAAAAAATGATTTTATTATAATAAGATGATAATAAGTAATCGAAAAAAAAATATTTGGCACCATTTAAAATTTTTTGCATGTTCCCTATTATATTTTATTTTTTTTCTGAAATAAAGCTTTAAAATAATATATTTTTTCTTTAACCACATATCTTATCGACACGTTAAATATAAATTATTTAGGAAATACTTCTGACTTAATACTTACCAAACAAAGATGACACAAAACTGAAACATAGTTAGTTATAGACTTAGTTTGTAAAATTAATGCTTTTGGAAAACCTTAGACCATATGTTAAAGTGAGTAGCGGAATGTAATCCGAAAGACTGTAATTTATCTTGGCCGCTGGTATGTTACACTTGGATGTTTTTCATATGGGTTCTATGACAGATAGTGTTATATTCTTATAAAAATAAACACATAGCTGCTTAGTAATTTCTGATAGAATTCTAAGAGTCTTATTTTGAAAACATCTGGGTGATATTATATTATCAGAGATACTTTGGACACTTGGAAAATCCATATAGTTACCATGAACTCACATAGTTTACCAATTGGATTTTAGTGGTCAATGGGTCAAATAAATTATATATCACTAGCTGACCCGGCAGACTTTGTACTGCCTCAATCGATAAATAAAAGACCTAAACTTTTGTATAAAAAAATAAAAAAAAACAAATCGAATCCGTATTTAATAAAAAAGCTAATTTTGAATTAAGCATGAAGTTTTATTATTATTTTCGACACATCATGTTGCTTAATTATAAAATAGAGTTTTTCTGAGATGGTTTAATAGATCGTGCATATGACGATTTGGTACTGTCATTCCCAAACACGACAATACTTTATTTGACATCAATAAACACATATCTTCTATTATGATCAATGTCTCATTGTAAATTTCTGCAGTCATTTGTATTGTAGGAATCAAAGTTTGACGGCGCACACGACGCAACACATCCTCAGACATGTCATCTCTATACTTAACTCACATCTTTTGGATTCGAAGGGAAACATGTCGATATGATTATCGCAAACAATGTACGAATTTGATGCGGCAATGAAGATATTACGGAATCCTTAAGCGTATCATACCAGTGCAAATCGTTCTCAAGTAAATGCAATAGTTGACATGCCTCACGGTAAGTCGCACACAGCTGTCCATTAACTGTTCTCAATTGTTCAAAAGATATCGGACCACGAACATTCACCAACAACAACCGCAAATAATAATATTCATCGTTATTTGGATGTACTATGTAGATGCGATCCAGAGCGTCTTAAGAAAATACATTTAGATGTCCTTCAACTAGTGTTCCTTGTTTTCGACGTTCAAACGATTTCGATGGTGCATTCCAGGTGTAATATCGTGGCATGTCAGCATACAGCAAAGTGCGAGCAAAATCATCAGTTTGACAGACTGTGAAGAAACTTGTTAATGTTGTTGACAGTGGACGTGCTGCTCTGTCTGCCGCGTTCGATTCATTAAAATAAACTCGTTGACCATATTCTAAATGGTCTGCCAAATGGACTACTGTAGGGTGGGTGTCTTTAATGGATCGCAAATGAAAAGATACGCCAAATTGCTTCGTTGCTACTTACATAGCGACCCATCTGGTATTGTGATATTTCATCATTTGCATTGATTACAGCGAAGACAGCCATATCGCTATCTTTGTTAACATATTTACATATGTACTTTATCGACTTCACAGAGTTACAATATTCTCCATTGATGCGAGTCTCAAAAACTTTGGACAATTTTGGCGAGTATGGCACAATCCAACGATTGTCGACATCACCATTTTGCCCTCTTACCTTCACAACTACCGATCGCCCATTATCCGCAACTGATCGCCGACGATACAATGGGTATCCATCATTTCCCGTTATGATTTCAGCAAGCAGGTTTCTTGGGTATCGCTTTGGAACACTTGCCGTCGACCATACAGGGTGAATTGTAGTTGAAGAGTCCGCAAGGTCCATGTATCATGTGTTTGGTAACTACTGCATGCAATTTTGGATTAACTGTTTCATCAGGAATTTCAGCTGAAATTATGGAATCAATCTCATCTGGTCTTATTTTGTCCACTACCCAGACTAATAATATATGCGCATGTGGCAACCCACGCGTTTGCTATTCCACAGTATACATCCAACAATGGACTCGGCTATACACACAAAGCTTTATTAAGAAATTCATGAGAGATTTTATTTTTTGTTTAAAAACTCTAGCAGTTCTGTCATGTCTATCAACTGGTGTTTAGCTATGTAGCAATTCCCTCTTGATTTCGGACCATTTTGGGTTACATGTGAATGTAACAAATAAGTCTGGGCGGCCATAATGCCTAACGTATGACATAGCATCTTGAGCATATTCATGCATGTGGCGTGGGCTTTATATATAAGTGGCTGTCAAAATTGTCATTCTTCCCAAATTATTCACATTGCCGTCCGCATTTATAGCATCACAGAGATTAATGTATTCCTCTGATCGTAACTGTCGTTGATTCAAACGGATGTATGTCAATCGTTCAGTCTCAATTTTCACATACATGTCAATTGCAAACTGATGGAAAAGTCTATGACACATTAAAATATGATTTACTTCACCTTGACGGATCATGAGTCTGTATGAATAGAAATTCATAGCACTAACTTTTTTGTTGGTTTCGGCACTTGCAATCAAAAATGATAAATGTTTTTTTTCTTATATAAATGAATTAAAAAATATTATTTAATCTTGTTTAATTTATTTACCTATTACTTCATTCACCATTTTGATATTAAAATGGTATCCATGTTCCCTGCCAAAAGATCAAAGGATAGTGTAATGCTGATGCATTATACTATCCTTTGATCTTTTAAGGGCAGGAGTTATGATTAACTCCTGTGTGTTTTAGACACACGTTTTAAATCACTATTCCGACGACAAAGCACAATATGTCTAGATTGTAAATTTTCTCCCACAACGACACCAGCCACTTCGTCACTCCTTGTGTGTTCACCAGCAGGTGTTTTGTCAGCTCGAATGATAATATTATGTTAGCTTTTATACATGTAGTAGTTGGGTTTTGACAAAAAAAAAATATCTGTGTGTGCATTAGTGTACACATGTAAGAACTGAAACTTCTTTATGACATAATTTTTTGAATTATATTTCTTGCTACTGTAATAATAATTCATTATTCAAGATTATTATAGTGTAGTGTAGATTTTATGTAGCTACAAAAAGCAATAAATTTTTCATAAATAGCTAAACATCTCAAACGTCCGTATGAATTATTAAGGTTTGGTTTCAAAGAAATTTGAGTAATATTAACGTAATTTTGAGGTAAACTAAATCATTTCTTAATCAGAGGATAAAATTCTGAACTCATTGTCGTATAACACTAATATACTTATCATATAAAAACTTTTCTGAAAACGTTGACAAAGTTTTAGTTTTATTTGTTTACGGCTTCAGGCAGCAGTAAAATATAGACTCTCATCAATACCTACTGATAAAAATAGGTGCTACACGAGTTAAAATAAAAAAAATAGTAATAAAAAAGAAATAGAATAAATAATTTGCTTTTAGAAATCGGGACTGTTGTAGTCTATTCATTTCAAGGTTACATATTTGTTATATTTTTATCAATAAATACACAAAACTCGCTGTTATTGTAATTTATATAGGTTGAAAACACTATCGACTACAGAAATGAAACATTACTTTCCGCTTTTAATTCATAAAGATATTCGTAACAATTGATCGTCTTGCAGTTCTACGCCCGTACTGAACAAAGGCGCTGAATTGAAAGACGATTACGTAATTATTTTCTACTAAGCCGACTTAGTAAAAAAATTCTTACGAACTTCTGGTTATTTGGCAATGCATTAGTAACGTTAGAAATAAAAGAATATAAACATTTAATTCGTAAATTTATTAATTCCCAAGGAGTTATTTTTAGGGCGTTTCGTAACGCCCAAACGTTATCGCGGATGTTTACGCTTTTTCAAAACGGGCATTTCCTAACGCCCGTCGGATGCTAAGGGGTATTAATTAATTAAAACGTAAGAAGTGAATCGAGTGTTTCTGACGTATAATATTCTTATAGAAGAAACACATAAGTACCATAAAAACAGACAAATGTACACAATCCACTTTAAAAATAATATTCTAATATCTAATAATATCTAATATTGATAATGGAGTAGATAGGCTTAGAATGCAACGAGTTCGTGCACATCAAACACAACAACAGCAGCACGAATAGAATAGAATAGAATGCATTTATTTAGCACACAGCACACAGTTACAGACAAAATAAAGGTAACTTATAACTAGATTATAAATGCAAAATAAAAATTGTAAAAAGAAAAGAACCAAATGATAATAATTATAACTAACAACAAAATAAAATAATAAGGAAAAATAACAAAAAAAACATTAGAAAGCCATAATAAATAAAAAATTAAAAAATTAAAAAATAAACAAAATTAACAAAAAAAAAATAAATAAAAAGAAACAACAATTATAAAAAGAATAAAAAAAAATAAAAAAATATAATAAAAAATATGCAAATAAAAACCACCTTAATTTATTGCCCCTAGCAATAGTGCTGTGCCCCAAATAGGTACACCATTCAGCAATGACGTGGGCTAGGAAACCCAGTGCTGATTTTCAATGGCAACCTTATCGTTACCGTGATACATAACGGATACAAATGATTTAAATGATTACCAGAACATTTAAAAATCACAATAAATTGCCATCAATCTAATAAATGGAATTATACAAAGAAACTAAATATATCATATTATACTATAATATTATATAGGTAACACAACTATATTATGCTACAAAATTAATTGTCGAAAACTATTAAATGAATAAAGGTATAAAATAATAACAATAGGAATATTTATAATATCAAATAAATACAAATATGAATGAGTGGTCACTTAAATAAAAGGCAGTAAACTCAACAAAGTACAATTATTTATCAAATCCGAGGACGCGGGTGGCCGGTGACGAAACATGACCATTGACCATTCAGCCGCGTACGCCGGCGGCGATAGGACGTTCTTTTATATTTTTGAAATTATGTAATTATAGTCAGTATTTATAGCAAAAAAAAAAAACTTATCTAACAGTCGATGAACTGTTAGTTAGTCAATTCGAGACTCGAACAAACCGCCTTCATACCAAATCCTTATATAGGTATATTGAATTAATTTGGCGTTTGCGATGGAGCCACAACAATAAGGTAAGTAATTAAATTAAAACTATTATACATTCTATATATACTAGGACAAAAAATATTATATGTAATACTAAAACATTAAAAATAATAAAATAAACCAATACAACCTACTATTGTAGTTTTAACCCAAAATATTTTTATCATATACAATATCAATATTACATTCCATTATAAAGAACCTAGGCTACAGTCTTAGTTAAGTGAATAAATAAATATATATGTATATATATATATACACATACATATACCACATATATACATAATGAAATTGAGCGAATCCGCAGACGGAATGCTTCTGTGATTCTTGAACGAGATGCATTCCACTATGATCCGGCAGTGGATTATTGTGCCGAAAAAGTGGTAACAATTGGAGAAATGAAAATAATTTGTAAATATTGAATGTATATATATAATATATAATATAATAATAATGATTATAATTAATGTATATCTATTAATCTATATTAATGTATATCATAAATCAGTTCAGCCGGTCTCGAGTTTTAGCGAAACTAACGAACAGCAATTCATTTTAATATACATATATTGTTCCATAAATAAAAAACAACTGTGGTAATCATTATGCTTCATATACTTTTTCATACGTCCTTGTAGGAAAATTGTTATAAAAAAATATTTTCGCTTTTCTAACCCTATATCTTGCTATTACAATTTTAAAAAGGACTTTAGTGTATATTGGGAGAAAATAAAAAAACGTTTGTCGCGCTATATTAAATACATGTAATGATATTGAGTCATAGTGCTGTTTGATTTTCAATGATACTAGTTTCTATAACATGGCATTATATAACAAAAATACACAAACTGTTTGTTATTCATCCAAATTTTTTTTATCACCTTCAATGTATTCTTCTCCAGAAAAAACACTTACGCCAACCAATAATCAAATTTTTTATTTCTTTTTTTTTATACTGTAAGCCCTGTTGGCTATTACAGCGTCACCGGGGGAAAATCTAATCATCAAAACATTTTTAAAACGCTGTTACCGAAAGTAAGGTCAGTTCTCGCCGCGGATACTCCTTTATGTCTTCTACCGATTGAAAAGAGGTGCCACGAAGTGGTAATTTGGGTTTAGGAAAAAGAAAAAATATCTGGTGAATATGGTAATTGCTCGATGGTATTTGTTGAATGTTTGCTCAAAAATTCGTTTAGAATGATAGCCTTGTGCGAAGACGCATTAGCGAAATTGGCTGATTCTAGCATATCCTCAGCGACTTTCATTCAATTCAGTTTTTGGAGAAAATTCAGGTCTTTTGGGACTAGCCGAGGACCAACATGTTTCATACCCAAATGATTAATAAAAATAGTACAGATTGACTCGTGAGATACAGAAAGTTTGGCGGCTATGTCTCTCAAAGTTGAATGAGGATTTTTAATCACTATTTCCTTCACTTTTGCGATGTTAACTTCAGTTGCAGACATTGATGGCCGACCAGAGCTAGGAAAATTTTCTTGTGGCTTTGTACCACTCATATGCTTAAGATTCTGATGGTGTTGATTCACCGTAAGCTTTCTTTAACATTTTCAAGGACTCTGAACACGAAATTCCAGTGACAGTACGAAATTTAAGACAAAACCCTTTATTCGATGTTTCTGTCCATTATGAAATTCGCAATACACACTAGATATGATATAACTAAAACCAACACTGTATTTAATATAAATAAGAGTGCAACTAAAACTCCGCGCCAAAATAGAAAACAGTTGTGCCAATCTAATAACAACGAAAAAAAATAAAAATTTTAATTTTTATTGTTTTTCGTTTTTCGTTTTTGACTAAATGTATAATAGTCATTTAACACAAAATAAATAAAATAGGGGTAAGATATTTTTTGTTTTGCGTTTTCTCTATAATTGTAATAGCTACTTTTTTTTGCAATTACATACTTGTGTAATATTTTTTGTTATTCCAATTAAAAATATATTGAGTCCGTAATATGTATATTTACTTAAGTTATATTATGACAAACATTTAAACACACAGATTAAAACAACTATTTAAAAATAAATTACTTAGAATAAAACATAATAATTTAAGATCATTTATGTATATATTATGATCTATTTACTAAACATATCAGTTAACTAAAACGTATAACCTTAAATCTCAAAAGGCATGAAAAATTAAAAAGATATAAAATGAACAATAAAACTTTTTTACATAAAATCTTCAATTAATTCTATAAAATTAATTACAAATTCAGAGTTTGGAGATAAGATATGGATTAAGAAAATGACTGAGATCATTTTTCTTCTATTAAATATACTAAGTTTACAATAATTTATTAATTTTATTAAATAGTTTTAAATTATTACGGAATTATTAACGATTAAGGGTAATTGATTTTATTCATATTAAACTGATACTCATTATTATCACGGAAATATAGTTTTGGAAAGAATTGCTGGCTGGAAAGAATTGCTGGCGATCAAATTTTCTAATTATTTAAAAAAAATGTTGTTGTTGTTAATTTTTATGTCGCTCATCAGATTTTTTTAGAATGATAATACTAGTAAGTATTATATACGATATTTTACAAACGAGCAGGACACGTGAGGGCAGACAAATCTTTTGAAAGAATTGCTATCTAAACGTGACAACTTCATAAGACATAAGAAAATACTGTTGTAATGATTGCATTTTTTAAAAGAATATTTTAATTTAATTTGTTTAATTGATATTCTAATAGATATTTTAGATAGATGTGGAATGCTGCCGAACGCGGATACTGATAGTGCCTCTTTGTCGCCCGTTCGGCACTCTCGCTTGCACTTCAAGCCTTAAATGGTACGCCTCAGAGCAAGGTAATGCCGCATACGCCAAGTTTTTTTTGGTGCGTGCAGCCGTCCATCGAATTATAATCATAGAATTAATATACATAGAATAGGTGAGCCATAGGTATTCGTATGAGCGTCAGTGACAGATAGTTAATAAAAGATGCAAGACGTCACACTGTTTGTCTTTGTCTAATCAGACATGCGCAAAGAAATATTCATGACGCGTTAGTCATTTAAATACTTTGACATTTTTTGAGGACATCTTTAAATGTTTGAGTTTTTTGACTATTTTATTTCGAAAGAGTTTGGTTGATAAAAATTTGTAGAAAGACTACATTGAGTCAACATAAAAATTCAAATATTCTAGCTTAAAACGAAATCTATACTTCTATACTAATATATAAGAGCGAACTAATAAAGAAGTGCGAATGTTGTTTGGGTGCTTATTACTCAATCACGCCAAAAGTACTGAATGGATTTTGATGAAACTTTGCAATATTGTAGTTTATGTACCAGAATAACACAAAGACCATAGAAATACTAAGCTTTGCGTGCTGTTTTGTCTGTGATATAACATAGCTTATATCGCGATTAAGTAGTTGCCACGGGAGCTCCTGTTTTTAATCGTTTGATTCACTGAATGTTACATAAGTATTCGTGTTTTATGCTAACAACCAAACCCATTGAGGAGCGTATCAAAATAATTGGCGTTAAATACTTGGTTAAATTGCATGAAATATAATTTAAATTGAATCAACATATAATCACTGCAGTTTAAATCAGATGCATTAATAAGAATTCAGCAATATATCTATTATCTACCTACTACTACCGCCTACTTATTAGGCGGACATTTATTTACGTGAAGTGTAATAAAACATGTTTGGAAGGAGAATTCATATTTTTATTATTACATACACCTATGTGTAGGTACAGAAAATATAAAATATAAATATATATAATAAAAAAAACATAATGGGAGCCTTTATAAGCAAGCAAGCAAGAGAACCCTTAACAATAGTTTTCATTTTGTCTGTTTGTCTGTATGTTTGTGCACGCTAATCTATTACTACCTGGATTAAAATAAAAAAATAACAGAAATTAACTAGCAATACTACATACAAATTGTAGAACTTTTTTTTATGGAATATTTTCCAATAGCATTCATCTATTTTATTTTTAAGTCCTCATTATCTTTAGGAAATCTAAAAGAAAATATTTCTTATAAGTAGAATGAAATACTTCTTTATTATAATAATATTTTTTTACACATTATATATTACGAACATATTTTTTATATGCATATGACAATATAAAAACAGTATAATTTTATAAATATAAATTTCTTACTTATGAAAACTTCGACTATTGTCGAAAGGAAAAGGTTCTTTTTTACTCAGAATACACGTTATTGCCATTTTATTGACTCAAAAAATATACTTTAAATTAAACAGTATATAATTTTGTATAATTTGTAATCCAATTTTATCTTACGTTGAAATATTAGATTAGCATTTCAGTAAAAATGACAATTGGTCAGTCAATTTACGATTACGAATTACGCGCGAGACGACGACGACGAAGCACGATATGACGACGATGAAGCACGATACGACGCCGACGAAGCACGATACGACGACGATGAAGCACGATACGACGCCGATGAAGTACGATACTACGCCGAAGAAGCACGAAATTTCGAAAAAAATAGAGACGGATAGGGTTTTTCGATCTACCTATCTCTTTTAAGTTCGATGGCCACATTTTAGGCTGGCTTCCCCACTTTATGTATAATATCTCTATGATTACAATACGATGTCACGTCAAAAACGTCAGGAGCGTCAAATTCGACATATCTACAACTTTAAATATCATTAAATATCTTAGAATAACAATATAGCGGTACTGAACGATTAATAACGAATAATAAATTCCGAAATGTATTTGTAATAATCTTACTTTTTCACACAAGCCACAAACTTACAGAAATTATGAATTCTTAAAGCTTACTGTAACAAAAATATTTCGCACATTTACTGTCAACAGAGTAATGTAATTGTATAAATAATAATATATATATTTTGTCTACATATCCAATAACTAAATAACAATCTTATTACAATAATGTAATAAACGCATGCATTTCAAAAGAAAATCTTTTTGAAACATTTTTAAACTAACCTTAGTTCATTACGAGCCCGGTCATGGAGATAGTTTGAAACACATTTTGCACTATAATATCTTAAGCTTAAGTTTGCTGAGGACGAAGCAGATATTTTCCAACCAAATAAGGGGAATCTTACTAAGGCAAAATTTTCAATAGAACGAAGCTAGGAAAACATAATATTCAACAGCATTAGTGCATTTTATGTGTGTAAACACAACCCACAATCTGGTGTTCATGTGTGTGTATATGTGAACATCACTCATTCTCATCATAGTATGCCTGTGTTTATGTAATTTACGTTAACATTGTCAACACAACTTGTTTAATTTTGTGGCTTATATTATATTGATGTTATTGATTATTGTTGGTATTTATTTATTAATGCTTACTTAAAATATTTATTTTGATCAGCAAAACGATTAGGAATATAGGAACGTTTTGTGCAAAATATTATAATACCTAAAGTGAAACTTTAAGAAAGTTTGCTATAATATATGATGTGATAAAGAGAACAGAATCGCTGTGATTGCATTACACAAAGTAGGTATGGAGCCAAATGCAATATTTAAAACTCTCCATACACTTGGTATTAGTCAAATGTTATATTAATAGGTACAATGACTTCCTCTGTTTGTGACAGAGAAAGATCTGGCCATCCACGTAGTGTTCGTACAAAAAGGTGGTCAAAGCAGTAAGGGAAAGAATTCGAAAAAAAAATCCTTCTTTCCTTGGAAGTTCATAAGTCGAGTGGGCCAGATGGTATCTCTCCAGTTGTGCTACGAACATGTGCCCCTGAGTTGACACCAGTGCTAACGCGTCTATTTCGGTACTCTTACTTAAAAGGCGTAGTCCCGGTCTCATGGAAGCGTGCCTTTGTCCATCCGATCCCTAAAAAGGGCGATAGCTCGGACTCAGCTAACTACAGACCTATCGCCATTACCTCTCTTCTCTCCAAAGTAATGGAGAGCATCATCAATAAACAGCTCCTAACCTACCTCGAGGTCACCAGTTAATCAATGACCGGCAATATGGCTTTCGCCATGGTCGATCGGCTGGTGATCTTCTGTTGTATCTTACACACCGTTGGGGAGCTGTTATTGAAAGCAAGGGAGAGGGTCTGGCAGTTAGTCTGGATATGGCGAAAGCCTTTGATCGTGTATGGCACAGGGGGCTTCTTTCGAAACTACCTTTTTATGGGCTTCCCGAGAGTTTATGGAAGTGGATCACCAGCTTCCTCACTGGGCAGAGCATACAGGTTGTTATCGACGGTTTTTGCTCGGACCCTAAGCCCGTGAACGCTGGTGTACCCCAAGGCTGCGTGCTATCCCCAACTCTGTTCCTCCTGCACATCAATGATATGCTGGATATCTCCAACATACATTATTATGCGGATGACAGCACTGGGGATGCGGTATATTCGGGCCGTGCAGGTCTCTCTCGGGAAAACGTCGACGAGTGCCGAAAGAAACTTGTGTCTTCTATAGAGACTTTCTTGGGGCTGATCTCTGAGTGGGGTAAACTAAACCACGTACAGTTCAATCCCCTGAAGACACAAGTTTGCGCGTTTACCACTAAGAAAACCCCATTTGTCGTATCACCGCTCTTCGAGAGCACTCCCCTCATTGCCTCGCCATGTATCAGAATACTGGGTCTCGACATTTCGAGCGATTGTCAGTTTCGTGGTCATCTGGAGAGCAAGGCCAAGTTAGCCTCGAAGAAATTGGGAGTGATTAATAGAGCGAGGCAGTATTTCAAACCTGGCCAAAGACTTGCGCTCTATGAGGCGCAGGTCCGGCCACACATGGAGTACTGTTCTCATCTCTGGTCCGGATTACCCCAATATCAGCTTCTACCACTTGACCGCGTACAACGGAGAGCCGTTGGGATTGTCGGGGACCCGGTGCTCTGCGAACGACTGGACTCTTTGGCATTGCGTAGAGACGTGGCTTCTTTGTGCGTCTTCTACCGCATTTACAACGGGGAATGTTCCGAAGAACTATTCGATCTGATGCTTGCCGCCGAATTTCATCACCGCACAGCGCGCCATCGCCTCCAATATCATCCTTACCACTTGGATGCGTGGCGATCCTCTATTGTGCGGCTTTCAAGGACATTTTTCCCACGTTCCACTCGCTTGTGGAACGAACTCCCTTCCGTGGTATTTTCAGATCGGTACGACATGGATACCTTCAAAAAAGGCGTCTATTCCTACCTACATGGCCGGCAACACTCTTGTAAATCTTCGGATGTTGCAAGAGTTCATGGGCGGCGGTGATCACAAGTCATCTGTGACCCGCCAGCTTGTTTGCCCTCCTCTTACATAAAAAAAATAAAAAAAATAAAAAAATAATGAATAGGGTGATAAAATCGAAACAACTACAGAAGATACTTCTTCTGTAGTTGTTTCGATTTTATCCTACCCAACGGGAGACCACAGAAAAAGTTTAATTACGGATGACATTTTTTCAAACAAAATGACCGTATTTATGCTCAAAGCTCTAAGGAAGCTTCCCAATTAGTCGACAGAGTGCAACGTGGGCATTATTCGACTTTAGTGATGGCTTGGTGGGGTGTTTGTTAGGAAGGAGTGACTGAGCCATATTTGTGAAATAATATATATGTGAAAAAGATTACAAAACATCAGCACAAGTGTATCAAGATACCATTCTTGATTAGGAATTAGGCTGGATAGATTTGTATATGTACTGAAACGATTAAATGAAATAACGAATCTGAAAACAACACTATTAGCATATCTTGGGTATGTGTCGTCAATATTGTGGGGAATTTCAGTAGATTTTAATAAAGCATTCAAAATTAAAAATATATGTATTCGTTCAATATGCGGGGTAGAATACTTAGAAATCTGACGTATGTCCTGTGCTCTATTTACATCTCTATATTTAGGACTTATATTGAACACTAATTTGGTTAATAATCGAAGGGGTATACTAATTTAATACATTCTAAGACTATTTTGTATTACATGTTTATAAATGTATATCTATACTCATATTATAAAGAGGAAATGTTTGATTATTTGTTGGTTTGTTTGAAATGAATAGGTTCCGAAACTACTGGACCGATTTCAATAATTATTTCACCGTTGGCAAGCTACACTATACCCGAGTGACATAGGTGACGGTGAAAGTTACGCAAAAATGATGTTCTATGAAATTGTTTCTCTTTAAAAGTCTTAAAAAGAAGTCCGCGACAAGATATATCTAGCTTTTAAGGTTGACTCACTATAACGTTTTCTATGGTTATGAAATTAGTTCTTAAATAATATACACTTTCGAATGTGTTTTAATAATAACGATATTATTCCTTACCCAAATAAATTATTTAAATATCACAGGCACTTAATTATGAACAGCATTGCTCTTGAAAGCATTTGATTTTAACCAATAAGTAAGGAGTTATTTTAGTTTTAAAATAATACGTAATGGTCAAATACCACACGTACTTTGATGTGCAGGGTGTGTGGCGCGTTGAGAGACAGCGATAAAATATTTGAATGCGTTTTTTTCGATATTCATCGAAAATTACACATTAATACTTATCAAATAAAAAAAATCTTCGTTAATAATTTTTTAGTATGGTATTTTTTGTTGTTGTTTTTTTTTGGTTATTCTTCTAAAGTTTATTTATTAAATGCCAATGCAATTATGCATAATCAGTATCGTAGTAAATAATATGTATTGTTTTAACTATTAATCTCAAATATATAATAAGACAGTAAAAATCGAGTGTCTGTACATTAACTAAAAACGAGTAACAAAAACCAAAAAATAAATCTTGGAATTTTTGTCTGTCTGTCTGTTTGGTACGTTTAACGTCAAAACTACTCAACGGATTTGAACGCGGTTTTTACAAGTAGATAATGTTTAATCTGGAGTGTAAAACTTTGTTTCGTTAAAATCTGTTAAGGGTAAAAGCAGTTATGGTCAATTTAAAATTTACTTCAAGCATTGTTTCAAAACTTTTAAACAGAATTGAATGCGGTTTACATGAACGTATTTAATTAAGATAAAGCTAGAATTTCTACTTTGTTTTATATGAACTATAAAATAATCTAACAAAATGCATATTAGCATTTTAAATTTAGTCACATGAAATCTGAATAGATCGCGCTGACATTTTTTTTACAACTCGCTATGATTATGTTTTCGCATTTGGTATAGCAGTTTGAAATTATACAAAGAAATTCTTAAATTGAACATGTCTCAAAAACATAATATTTCGTATCCATATGCTTTAATACGTATATCTGAACAATGTCCTGGTCGTGTGTTGTGTGATGTGGATGTATGTTATAATTGTCAGTTTGACATCGTAGCAATGTAATGCCTATATATATAAAATTGCCACGGGAATAGGATACTATAGAATTAACTATAAGTCTATTTATTATAGGTCTGGATAATTGCACTTTCTACAGATTACGCGAAAAGCGACCTACACGCGGGCGGAGCCGCGGGCAACAGCTAGTATACTATATTTAGCAAGCAACAGATAAAACGATATTAAGGATTATCAAGATCAAATATATTGTTTTGATAAGTTATTTGAAATACAACGTCACGACGTTTTATTCATTTATTTGTGTACCATCAAAACTTACAATATATAAAAGTTAAGAACTAGTATAAAATTATATAAAACTACTACTATAAGTTACTAAACTATTAAAGAAGTAACGGTAGTGATGTGGACCGCCATGTTTTTTTACATAGATGCAATTATTAAAAAAAAACGATCTCTATGGCTGATTTTCTACTATCATTACAATAATATAATAATAATTAGAGATGCGCCGAATATTCGGTAAGTATTCGGTATATTCGGCATCTTTTTAGCCATTATTCGACCGAATTATTCAGTTTTGGCAATTCTCTATTAAAAATTTCAGGACAAATTTCACACATTGATCTAACCCCCAAGTAAGCATATTATTTATTTGTGTTAAGGGTGTTAGATAACGATACAAATACATAGAAAAACACATTGTAAATGACCAAACCCAGAAATACAGACCTCTATGCTCATCACATACATGCCCGTCCCCGTCGGGAAGCAAACCCAAGCCCCATTGTGCCGGTTTACGTTAGGTGTCTGCGCTCCAGCACTCGACCAACGCGACGGGGTGGTTGAAACACTGAAATTATTACTAACTAAAAAAGACGAAAACGTTAAAGCCTAGTGAAAAAATCCACTGGATCGGAATTTGAAGGGGAAGGTCTTTGAACACTGTTGATCAAAATTATCGTACATAGTAAGCAAAATAATTAATAACAATCTTATTATTTTGCTTATTCAAATTTATAAATGAGTTAGGTAGGGCAGATACTTTTAATTTTAACAATAACATTTATTTTTTTTAATTATTAATAATGTTAACACGTAGCCGGCTATACTAACACTAAAAATTAATTTACAATTTAGTTCAACAGTGCGTAGAGGTTATGATATTAAATTGTATATGAAGTTATTTGTTTGTACTTTTAACATTACGCCATCTGTTGAACACTGTCTACATGCAGTTAACAGATGCAACGCCATCTGTTAGACTTGTTTGGATCTAATAGATTATTGGAAACAAAAAATTTGCAAAAAAATAATATTCCGACTTAAAATCGAGATGTAAGTTATCCTATCTCTCAAGTTGGACCAAACTGCACACGGTGTGCAAATTTGATTAAAATCGGTTAAGAAGTTTAGGAGTCCATCGCGGGCAAACATCGTGACACTCGAATTTTGTATAATAGATTATTAGACAAAAAGTTGTAATAGCATTCTACCTTAAATCTACAAACTACCAAAGTTTTAATTTACTTTAATAAAGTTACAAGCCGATTATTAACCAAATTGGTATCGAATATAATTCTAATAACTCGTGTAGGAAATATTTGCTAAACAGTTTATTTAATTTGATTTCATTTTACATTGTTAAAAATAAATTTTGGGAAATAATCATGCTGTAGTATTTCCAAAACAACTATTATACATTTGAATCTGATGTTAATTATATTACAATAAATTATTAAGGCGCTTTTTCTATGTATGTTCGAAACAAATGAAATCTATACAGGAAACAGACTTTACAACTCTACAGCAAAATGATTTTTAAAAAAAAGGAATAACACGATAAGTACAGTTATGCAAAAAAGTTTATTTATAGCTGAAATAGTTTTAATTATTATTAAAATAAACTAAAAATAATTAAACCTTGAATTTTCAATATTTGAAAACATTCCTATGAAATTATGTCAAATGTAATTCTATATTTTAAGACTCTTATTTAAAACAATTGAAAGATACTGGACCCCAAAGTGTTTTTATTCATTTTAGATGTAATTTAAAATAATGTAATTTTAATGTACACCTAAATACAGCTCACTATCAAATATTTTTTTAATTAGTTCAATGAGCTTTGAGATGTTTAAAGTTATTTTTCATTTGGAAGCTCTCCAATCTAATATATTGCTTCCGAGATCCAAATACATCTCTTGACTTTATAAAAACTTATATTGAATTAGATTGCTTGCCAAACTCGAATTTCTTTGCCGTTTTTTTTTTACATGTTATTAGCAGAATATTAAATAACTTTAAATTAGTATTTACAAAATAATTGTAATACGCTTATAACACAAGCAAGCCATGTAAATAAAGTTCTCCATTGTCAATTACACTTTTTTTGAATTTTTGTTTAATTTATGTTCCTCTTCTTCATGTTGTCACGTACTGGTTATCAAATTACTACTAACCGAAACGCACGCAAACGCAGCTTTGAAGACTATCAAAAAACTAGTAAAAATTAAGAGATTTTGCTTTTCAAGAAGTTATTTAAATTAGTCTACGCGAAAACACAAAACTAATAGTCGTGGTCGATATTGAATGACATCATGAAGTATAGATTTTTAAAGTTTTTTTTTCAAATTTTTATTACTTAGACGAGAAGTGTATTCCACATTCATTCTTATTGACGTTAATGTGACCTAATTACAACATTACATAATTCGCCGCAGCGACAATACGGTGGTAAACTGCCAATTGACCACACAGTTTAGTCCAAATTATGCCTATTTATCTCAAAGAGCGCTATCTATGTTTATATATAAATGTTCATTACAATATTTGTTACATTGGCAAACTAGTAACTGTTATTGAAAAAAATACCTTTAAATAAAACAAATACAAAAGAAAAGAAGCAGTAATCCGCGTTCACTACTTACACAATATAAAAGTCTTTTGTATTGTGAAACTTAGAGACTGATTATTATTAAATCATTAAATCCTTTTTCGGTTATCCAAAAGGTCTTCAGCAATCCAACCGTGGATTTTATTTCAATATAAGATTTTCCAAACTCTGGAACATTTTATTCCTTAATGGTAAAAACCTTAGTCGTTGTTGACAAATGACACACAACATGAATTATTTTAATACGTTTGTTTTGGTACAGATTTGATTTACGTCACAAGGTTTCTGTCCTAATTTGTATATAGAATTTTTAATTTAGTTTTATTTTACAATTGATTTAATGAAATTTTAAATAAGATTTGTTTAAGGTTTTTTCAAAAAAAATCTTCCTTTAATCAAAGTGTTTTATCTCTAAAGCAATGGACTGACAGAAATTGAACCTTAATATCAAATACTTGTTTGATACTGATGTGCTCTCTACCTTTGACTAATTTTATATAAGAAATACATTTTAAAATATTTGTAGCCGAAGTTGAATAGTAAAATGTATTATGTATATGATCGATGCAACTAATACTTTCTACTTACTATCACACAACGAGCAACTCAATACATTTGTATAGTCTTGTTTTTATGTATACATTTTAATATTTTATGTTTAAATTTAAGTTTGGATTAAAGCTTAATTATTTCAATAACAAGTTAGGTAAAAGATTAATAAAGTAGCACCCTATGTTGAAAGCCACTTTGTAATAAAAGTTATTTTATTTAACTACTTTATTATCTTATTAACATTACCTGTCGCGGTCGGGGGCTACGGTCTTAGAAGACCGGAGCGGCGTTACGCCGAGGTCGCTAGATTGGACCTCAGCTACCGCACCCTTCCGCTTTTGTAGGGCGAAACGAACCCTGTCCGCAGGAGTGACGTCAAGTCGGGTGACTAATGGTCACTCCTAACGGGCGCCGGTGATTCGTCTCTCATGGATATAAGGGTCTCGACTCGAAGGGGTAATTAAAACGAGCATGTAAGGACACTCAATTAACCTAGTCACGAGTGGCTCTTTCGATCGGGCTCTTCTACGATCCTCCCGTACAATATTAGGGCTCTTCTACGATAATCCCTCACGACGTTGTTATACAGGGCTCTTCTACGATAATCCCTCACGATGTTAAGATTCAGGGCTCTTCTACGATCCTCCCTGTTCTTCTTTCTTCAATGTTGCGGTCCGAGGCGAATGGAATGCCTCATTTCCACGCTAGCCGTTTATTAACCAGCCGGATTTACCGTAAAGAGAGCCGCTGAATAACAACGCATTTTACGCGTATTTTTACTATGCCCCCGTGACTAAGTTTCATATAACTTTATTCGTTCTATATACACAGACATTACAATGCAATATTAAAAAAGGTTACAAAATTATCTTCACATACACATATAATGGTTAATGAAAACTATATAAATACAAAAGTTACAAAGAATGAAATAGTAAAAATATAAGAAATTCTATACAATATAAATCGCTTTAAAGTCTTATTTCTTATAAACTATTATTCTTTCACATAAAGTGTAATACCATATTACGTTCGTCCCGTTATATACTATCTATTTAATTTACTTTAAACAAGTTTTACATAATTTTCTATTCATTCGGGGTATATTGAGAGCGAAAGAGATAGCCTTCGAATGCTATCTCTCTCTTTCTTAGTGTTGCACAAAAGAATGCTCTGTAGCGAGTGCGACAAACGCTTACTATTTAATGTTTCTAAGTGATTTTAAATTTCTAATAAGTTATATGAATTAATGAATTATGATTAAAACAATGAAATATTAAGAATTAATTAATGTCGAGAATTGTCGCCGACATCCTCCCCCTCGTGCGAAGCACCATTTCTTAGCTAGGCGACTCGATGTTCCCTCCCGACGTTGCGCTCCTACGAAGCCGTCGTCTCGTCCGGTGGCGTCCCGTTGCACGTCGTCTGGTGCGGGACCAACAGCACCACCTTGGAGCTAGGCCTCTTCAAGAGACCTCCGGCCGTGCGCACGTCAACCACGCGCGTGCGGCGGAGAGATCGTGCAAATCTACCCGGGACCCGACCCCGGGTAGATTTGCACGATCTCTCCGCGCGGCCAGGTATTCCGTGGCAGCGTAGAGTCGACGATGAGGACCACGTCCCCCCGCCGCAGGTCTGGAGCGTCTCTTCTACTGTCGAGTTTCCTCGGGATGAGCGTGGGCAGGTACTCCTTGACCCACCTCGCCCAAAAGCGGTCGGCCAGATGCTGCACCGCCTTCCAAGTGTGTCGCCTTATTTCACTGTCGTTGAAGGCCCCGACCCTCGGGGCCCCACACGACCTACCTATTAGGAAATGATTAGGGGTGAGGGACTCTCCCTCTTCGGTCTCGACTAAGGGTCGAGAATTTACAATGTGCTCTGCCTCTAATAGCAGTGTATGTAACGTTTCTTCCTTCGGCTGTTTCTCCTTAAGGGTTACCGCCAGGGCCGTCTTAATGGAGCCCACTAGCCGCTCCCATGCGCCTCCCATATTGGGCGCTCCTGGCGGTATAAATTTCCATCGCATGCCTATAACTTGCGCCTCTGCAGCCAGTTTCTCTTGCTCGCGCGTGTCCCAAGCATCTTGTAGCTCCTTATTCGCCTTCACGAAGTTAGTGCCGTTGTCGCTGAACATTATCCGCGGCGTCCCCCTGCGTGCGACCATACGTCGCAACGCGAGGATCATGGAGTCCGCCGTCAATGAGGTGACTAGCTCCAGATGAACTGCTCTGGTGGTTAAACAAGTAAATAGCGCCCCCCATCTCTTCTCGTTACGGCGGCCTACAGTGACGGTCATGGGTCCGAAGTAGTCCACCGCGGCGCAGGTGAACGGTGGTTCACCAAACTTCAGTCTCTCCTGTGGTAGGTCTCCTGTAGGCGGCGTCTTCGGGGTGCCCTTGCGCACCTTACACCACTGGCACTCGTGGGCCGTCGCTCGCACGGCCGATCGTAGTCCTAATATCCAGAACCGCTGCTTCAGTTCGTTCATGACAGTCGCGTGGTTCCCGTGGTTGAAGGTATCGTGATAGTGCTTGATGATCAACCTAGTGATCCTGTCCTTTGCATCCAACACTATGGGTTGCTTCAGTTCGCCGTCTATACCTCTCGCCGCGTTAATCCTTCCTCGGACCCTTAGTAGTCCGTCTCCTATGGTGAGATCCAGCCTTCTAAGCTTGCTAGTTCTGTCAAGTTGCCTTTTCTCCGATGTGTTCTTGATCTCGTTCTTGAAGCACTCTTGACTCCTTCGTAGCAGCAATTGTTCCGCCCTCAACAGGAGGTCGGGCCCTAATGGCCGCGCGCACGCCTGTTCGTCGGGCGTTGAAGACGAGGGCAACTTCACCCTTGCCTTCTTAGCGTATCTTCTCCAGGCTGGATCCTTTCTACGTGTGATTAACGTCTTCTCAGTCTTTCTTCGGCACAAGTCGATGAATTGCAGTACCCGCGCCGTTGTTCTCCATAGCCTCACCCACCTAGAGAACCTAGCAGGTTCTGGCGTGGACGAGTCGCTGGCGGTCGTCGCGGTCACTGTGTGCTTCACTTCTCTGTCTTCGACTGTAGGCTGCGACTTGAAGCTTCGGTGTTCGGGCCATTTCTCCTCGTTCATACTGAGGAACTCAGGCCCCGTGAACCATCTGTGGCCCTCCGCGAACTGTCTCGGTGCTCCCCGGGTCGCGTCGTCCGCCGGGTTCTGACTCGTCGGTACCCAACGCCACTCGTTTGGACGCGTCGTGTCTTCTATCTCTGCCAACCTGTGCGCCACGAACGGCTTGAACGTCCGGGGATCCGAACGTATCCACGATAATACTGTACTTGAGTCCGTCCAGTAAGTCTTCTTCTTCGGGGCGATGTCCAACTCTTCTATGGCCGATTGCGCCAGCCTCGTCCCTAGCAGCGCGGCCTGCAGCTCCAACCGCGGGATGGATATTGGCTTGAGCGGCGCCACGCGCGCCTTCCCAGTCAATAAATTTACCGTCCAACGGTCGCCTTGACGCTGCCTCCAGTACACCGCGCACGCGTAGGCCGTCTCACTGGCATCTGTGAAGATGTGTAGTTCCCCTTCTTCTCGAGACGGCGCAAAGCACCTCGGTATCCTCAGGTCCTTTAACAACTCTACGTTCTGTAGATAAGATCGCCAAGCCTCTTCGCACCCGGGCGTTATCGCTTCATCCCAACCGATGCCGCTACGCCACAAGTCTTGAATCAACCTCTTTCCTTGTACGAGGACTGGAGACGCGAGACCCAGGGGGTCGAATGTAGACATCACTGCACTCGTCACCTGCCTCTTCGTCGGCGTCATCTCCGCGTAGACTACGTCTTCGTCCAAGTTCCGAAAACAAGTTCTGAAACCCAAGTGGTCGTCCCGCGTGAACCAACGGAGACCCAGCGTCTTCTCTTCCTTCGACCCCAGTTCTACCTCCGAACTCGCCTCTCTCTCGTCGGAGATCGCCTGGAGTACCGCAGGTCGGTTTGAGGCCCATCCCCTCAACTCGAAGCCGGCCTTCTTGTGAACCTGGAACACTTCGCGGGCGACCTTCTTAGCTTCTTCTTCCGTGTAGAAGCTGTGCAGGTAGTCGTCCATGTAGTGGTTAGCCCTAATGGCCTCTGCGGCCGCGGGGAACTCCCCCTCGTGTTCAGCAGCATTTGAGTTCTTCACGTGGATGGCCACGCTGGGCGAAGAACAAACACCAAATGTCACTGAAGTCATGCGATAATGCTTCGGAGGCTTCTCTCGCTCATCTCCGCGCCACAAGAAGCGTAGACTGTCCCGGTCTTCAGGCCTCACTTTTATCTGCAGAAACATCTCCTTTATGTCAGCCACCACGGCCACTGGCCGCTGACGGAAACGTAACAGGACGCCGAACAACGGTTGAAGTAGATCTGGCCCAGGTAGTAGCATGTCGTTCAGGCTTTTACCCCCGAACTTAGCTGCGGCGTCGAACACTAGCCTCATCTTCTTCTTAGTCGGATGAGTCACGGCGAAATGAGGCAGATACCATCTCCTTGCAGACGTGGATTCCTGCTGAGCCTCCTCCGCGTAGCCGCTGTCCAACAGGTGCTGCACCTGTTCTCCGTACTCCTTCTTGAGTGCCGGGTCCTTATCTAACTTCTTCTCGATATTCCTCAGCCTGTTCTCAGCCGACTTTATGTTATCGAGTGTTTCTTCGTTTTCGTTCTTCCACAGGAGCCCAGTCTCGAACCGGCCATCTTCCATTCTCCTTGTGGTTCTGAGGAGTTGCTCTAGCGCCTTACCTTCCGCATCGGTAGAGGGTCGGCGCGGTTGGACCCCGAGCGACTCGATCGCGAAGTGGTCCTTCATCAACTGCTCCAGTTCATCTTCTGAGGCAGCGGTGTGCGCGCACGTCATCACGTTCATTGGTCTCGACGCTCCGCCGTCGGAGCCGTGCAGCACCCACCCCAGCTGAGTCAATGATGCTACAGGTTGATTCCTTTTTCCTTTTCTTATGACCCGCGTTATGATGATGTGCCAGTTGTCTTGACCGATGAGCAATCGAGGCTTCTCCTCGTCGTATACTAAACGTTCTAACATACGGTTAAGGTGCATGCACTTCTTCAATCTTGTTTTATCTAACCTCTGAGGTGTGAGGTGTAGATCCTTTATTGTTCTCACTCCTTCGAGTGTCTGCCGCCGCGAGTGATGTACACCTTTCAGCTTGAGATTGACGCGCATGGAATCTTCACTCCCCAGGATATTGCCTCCGACCGTCTCCAAACGTAGAGGCTCCTTCGGCCCCTTCAGGCCGATCTTATGTGCCACTGAAGCATCAAGTAAAGTCACTGTGGACCCTTCGTCCAATAACGCCAATATGGTAGCAGCCCCCTTCGGGCCGTACACCTCTACCGGAACCATCTTCAAATACGCCCTCGGCGAGGTTAATGCGTTCACCGGTAGCACTACGTTGTTTGACTTTTCTTTCTCTTCTTGCTTCTGGCCTTCTCGCTTGTAGTAGTGAAGCAGGTTATGATGCGTCCTCTTGCAGTCCTTGCAAGGCGGCTTCTTACAATTTTCTTTTCTATGCTTGCCTTGCAGGCAATTAAAACACACTCCGTGCTTTATCACTATGTCCCATCTCTCTTTGACGGACGCCTGCAAGAACTTCTTACATCCCGCTAACGGGTGTTCCCCTTGACAGTGCGGACATGAGGGCTTCTTCTCAACACTAACATCGACCGTGGCGTGCGCGGCTTGTTGTCTGTACGTACCTTGTCTCCTTATTGTAGGTTCCAGAAGTGCGTACGGCCCGCACTGATCCGCCTCTCTATTGAGGAAGTCGGCCACTGTCACCAGGTCACTTTCTTCATGATCGGCGGCGTAATCGAACCACCGATACTTCAACACCGCAGGTAGCTTCTCCACTATTGTCTTCATTATCTCTGGAGACTGTAGATACTGCGGTTTTCTTAATCCTTTCACTGTAGCTACGACGTTGTTTACTTGACTCGCGAATATACAGACGTCGCGCGCATTCTCGCCGATCTTCGACAGCCCCTTCAGCTTGTCCATCTCGGCGAGCACTAACACATCCGGCCTCCCGAAGCGACGCCTCAAGGCGTCTATAACATCTTCGGGTGGACACTCCGAATACAAGAGGCTCTTCACCGCCTCCCTTGCTGTTCCCTTGATGGCCTTCCTAAGCCTGGCCATGTTCTGAGGGGGTGTAAACAGCCCTCCCGTGTCCTCATACACGGTCCTAAAAGCGATCCATTCGCCTATCGCGCCGTCGAACAGGGGCAGCTCCGTCATGTAACTCGGCGCCGCCGTCCCCGCCTTCGGCACCGCTTGTATGGCCCTGATGATCGCCTCAGCCAAATCTTTGTTCCCCGAGACCGATGAGTGCACTTCTGGTTTGACTACCGCCGGCGAAATAGCTTGGATACTCGGCGGCTCCTCTAGGCTCTTCCTAGGCACGTCGCCGGCCCCATGCCCCTTTCTGGGCACGACACTGGCAGCATCTTCCAACCATTGATGCACTTCCGCTTCTTTATCTTGAATCTCTTCGTCGTCCGAATCAGCCAACCGTGACAGCTCTAGGTTGGCCCTGGCCACAGCGGCCCGAGCCTGCGCCTCGCGGAGCTCTAGCTCCGCTAGTTCGGCGCGTGCCTCTAGCTGTTTCTTCTTAGAAGCGGTGCTTCTGACCGACGACGCTCTTTCGCGTACGGTGGCGGCTGTCGGCGCGTTCTTCGTGTTGTCGGGTTTCGCAATCACTTCTGTACTCGTAGTTTCGTAGCTCGTTGTGGTCGCTTCCGTCGTCAGCTCCGTGGATGGCTCCGTACTACTTTCCCGTCCCGGAGTACGGGGAGGGGTACGGGTGACTCCCGGCGTTACGGCCCGCACCGCGCTCGACGCGGGCGCTTCTTCTACCGACGGTCGTTCTACAGTTTCGGACCCCTTGTGGCTCCTCGTGACCGGCATGGTTGCTTCAAAACCACTTAATATACACCCTTAATGAATCTAAACCCCTTAGATCCGGCTCGAAGGACCAGATGTCGCGGTCGGGGGCTACGGTCTTAGAAGACCGGAGCGGCGTTACGCCGAGGTCGCTAGATTGGACCTCAGCTACCGCACCCTTCCGCTTTTGTAGGGCGAAACGAACCCTGTCCGCAGGAGTGACGTCAAGTCGGGTGACTAATGGTCACTCCTAACGGGCGCCGGTGATTCGTCTCTCATGGATATAAGGGTCTCGACTCGAAGGGGTAATTAAAACGAGCATGTAAGGACACTCAATTAACCTAGTCACGAGTGGCTCTTTCGATCGGGCTCTTCTACGATCCTCCCGTACAATATTAGGGCTCTTCTACGATAATCCCTCACGACGTTGTTATACAGGGCTCTTCTACGATAATCCCTCACGATGTTAAGATTCAGGGCTCTTCTACGATCCTCCCTGTTCTTCTTTCTTCAATGTTGCGGTCCGAGGCGAATGGAATGCCTCATTTCCACGCTAGCCGTTTATTAACCAGCCGGATTTACCGTAAAGAGAACCGCTGAATAACAACGCATTTTACGCGTATTTTTACTATGCCCCCGTGACTAAGTTTCATATAACTTTATTCGTTCTATATACACAGACATTACAATGCAATATTAAAAAAGGTTACAAAATTATCTTCACATACACATATAATGGTTAATGAAAACTATATAAATACAAAAGTTACAAAGAATGAAATAGTAAAAATATAAGAAATTCTATACAATATAAATCGCTTTAAAGTCTTATTTCTTATAAACTATTATTCTTTCACATAAAGTGTAATACCATATTACGTTCGTCCCGTTATATACTATCTATTTAATTTACTTTAAACAAGTTTTACATAATTTTCTATTCATTCGGGGTATATTGAGAGCGAAAAAGATAGCCTTCGAATGCTATCTCTCTCTTTCTTAGTGTTGCACAAAAGAATGCTCTGTAGCGAGTGCGACAAACGCTTACTATTTAATGTTTCTAAGTGATTTTAAATTTCTAATAAGTTATATGAATTAATGAATTATGATTAAAACAATGAAATATTAATAATTAATTAATGTCGAGAATTGTCGCCGACATTACCGTTATAATTTCTATAATATTTATTCAACATGCTAATATTGAAATTTAAATTACGGTGCTTAAAAAACCTTTAATATTAGTCTTTAAGCTGCGCGGTTGTCCGACGCTGGCGAAAATCTCCTCGTCGATGGCGTGAACCAGTTACCTTACATCGATAGGGATAATCTTTTCGAGATGAGGTACTGTCTTCCCACCCTGGTAACGTCCAACAGCCAGGAATCACGGTGCCAACATCGGAATCCCTTCGACGTTGCATATGCTTTACAAGTGGTCTACTCCCGCATTTACTGCAGCAGGAAACTAGTGCAGTACTTAACAATATCTAATTACACAGGATCGAAAATACCCCGATCCCAACCAAATACCCACTACTTAGTACACACTCAAGAAGAGAAGAAAACATCGTCTAACGAGAGTTTGGTATCAGGCGTAGGGTAGCGTATCTTAACCATACACGAACTACAAGGACTTACTTTTAGCTCCGTTTTTATAATTAACACCAGGAGAAAGATGCAACTGCACGACAGCGTTCCCCACGCGGTTGTAGCAGTGTCGTGTCATATCGAGAGCTCTGTGTATTTTACCGACAGCGAGGACGACGCGACGGGCAGATTCATCAGGCGAGCGATGAAGGCGACACAATACAACATCATAGAATATAATACCAAGATGACTATAAAAGACAGAAACTTTGCTATCGTGGAAACCGTGGTAAGTGATAAGTGTAAAAATAAAAATAACAGTAGGCTACTACAGTGTTTTAGTAGGAAGATGTTAAACAGAAAATAAATGAAATTTATGTATTCAATTTTTTTAAATTATAATAAGTTTAATTTATATTACGTACTTCCTATTAATATATACTCATTTTGTATCAAACGTTAAAAAAAACAAAAACTAGTAACTATTTTTTATGACAAAAAAAATGTTTCATGTGTCAATGTAAGCAACAAATAAAACAATTAATCGTGTTTGAGAGGAAAGAAAAAATTACTTTACCGCTCTTTCAACATTTTTTATTAAAAATCTTTGGTCATATGTTCTGTGAACTGCAGAATGTAATTCTAAAGACTGTAATTTATCTTACCCGTTGGAATTTACTACATGAACCTTTTCTAACATAAGTTATATGTAAAGACCCAGTAAAATTGTGCAAAAGACATGCTTGACATTTTTGGTAGTATTAAGAGAAATAGTGTGCTCTATTATATAAAAGTCTTTTTAAATAATACTCTTGCATTTTTATTATTTTTCAGTTAAAGTTGGTTAACAAGATAATATTTAATTGGAAGATACCTAATAAGATCTCGCTTCCTTGATTATAAAAAATGTATCAAAATGGGTTACTTAATTGTAGCGAGTCGATAAAGTGACGGGCTCGACATCCAAGAGGTTACATTCGCGTTTCGTTGGTGTAGATGGATTTACCAAACTATATTACTTTTAAGTAGTTGATGCTGCGATCAGATTCTAACATTTTTTTTTTATTTACATACCTTCCTAAACTCAAACAAGTATTGAAGTATGGGGGGATTACCAAATACGGACGGAATGTCATATTGACAATTCTTAAATATATATTTTCCATTTTTATTTTAAATTGTTTTTCATTATAACGCTTTATATTCTTCGCCAGTGTAGATTTCTTGAACTATTTTTTTATAATTAAGTGATGTATGTAATGATTAAATAATTAAAAGACAGCATACTATACCACATCCATAAACTTAAAATCAATTTTGCCCAGACTACATAGCTTAAACCACAAGAGTAAGAAGTTTGAAATTTGTATTGTACAGATGATTATATTAATAGTTTTGAGCTCGATTACTTATTAATAGACACTAAAGCTTGTTAAAACCTAGCATCATATATATTCTTTAATTATTTTTTACTCAGAAGCTAACATCTAAAGTAAATTAAATATGTTATAGAAAATACTTTCTAAATATATTATTCACCCTGGGTTGAACACGGCTGTGAAGATTGTAAACAATTTACAACCCCCGCTCTATTTACCCTGTAGATACAATTTAACCTCTACAATTTTGTTCCTCTTCCCTCTTTCATTTTCAAGCTTTTTATTTTGAGGTAACATAATTGTTCTGTTCCTTGTTTTCTTGCTCTTGCCAAAATAAAATAAAATAAACATCATAAATCAATAATTATAGCCAATTGCCGATGCTTTGTTAGCCTTGAGGGAAATTGAGGAGTAGAAGATAAAAAAAGAATTAGCAGAAGTAAGACTTCTTTTTATATGATATGATACTTCAAACCGTGATAGTTGCTACATACATCATATATAAAATTGTAGACTACCACGTCGGAGCCAGTTCATTTCCACTACAGTAAAAAGGCTTCGATTATTAATAATGTAAAAAAACATAACACAATTACTATTTAACACAAGCAAATAATTTGCTTACTTAGGGGTTAGATCAATGTGTGTAATTTGTCCCGATATTATTATTATTATTATTATTTAAATAAAACTTACTTAAAAGAAATAGACATCATATAACCGTATCTACCTGACCGGAACCCGTGAAAAGAGAAAACAACTAACTAAAATCATTAAGTTATTAAGAAATCTTAAAGAAACTACTAACGGAAAAGTTAATAAATAGGTGCCCATTTTTAAATAGGTTTTTAAATACAATTCCGATAATGATGTAAACCTCCCACCATGCTATTCCCATAGGCAACAAGACTTCGAGTGCAAGAGACCTCTACATCGTATTGGCTAGTAAACTGCTTCCTTAATTATAAAAAAAAATCGTCTTAAAAGAAAATACACAGAATAAACATGATAAACATGATATGATAATATTGAACATTATTTATTTATCCATATCTGCGTTGTTAGCCTTTCATAAGACAAACAACTGTCCCGATCTAAATAACCCCGACCTTAATAACACACAGCAGAGCGAAAATAATCAAAATTTAATTGAAATAACTCCTTTGTGGCGATAATTATTTAAAGAGACAGCATTTTAAATGAACTTAATCTATATATATATAGAAGGATGTTTGTATATATGAAATCGATGAACTCAGAAACTATTGGACCGATGATTATGAAAATTGGTATGTATATGTATTTTTCCACGGAGAAGGTTTATATGGTATGCCCATTGATGTAACTCGCCACCAGGCGGCGCTCTCAAATATAGACTTCCGCCCCGTTCAACCGATTGTCATAAAAGTTGGTATGACCATGTATGTTTCCTCGAAGAAAACGAATATGCTATGTCCATTGATGTAACTCGCCACCAGGCGGCGCTGTCAAATATCGACTTCCGCCCCGTTCAACCGATTGTCATAAAAATTGGTATGACCATGTATTTTTCCTCGAAGAAAACGAATATGCTATGCCCATTGATGTAACTCGCCACCAGGTAAAGTAAGGGTTAGCCAGCGAAGCGGGCTGGGTTCGCTAGTATAATATAAAACACAGTAAATTCACTGTAAAGCATATTGATGGAGAGATGGAGATATATATATATATATATATATATATATATATATATATATATATATATATATAGATATATATATATATATATATATATAGATATCCAGGGTAGGTTATTATATATCGCCGCAGCGCCATCTAGTGGCTAGCTACATCAACTAGTTTAAACGGAACGGAAGAAGTTCACTGTGGAAAAGTCGATTATGTTGTTACGAATCATTAACGTGTTCGTAATAAAAGTAGCATTAGCATTATTAGGAGCGTCGACGCGATAAATTGCCGCGTTTCTTCAATTTTGTTAAAAAAATCATAATCCGTGTACAATTAAATAATATATGTAAATTTTTAAGCGTATTTATTTCTATCGAAATACAAACCTTTGCACACAAAGAGCAGCGTGTTATTTCGAATATTTCTCTTCGTTGTGTAGATATCAAAATATTTTTTTATGTTATTTAAAATACTTCATTAATTATTATCTTAATTTTTTTATTTTATTAATCAAATTTTTGATAAATAAATCTGGTTTGTTTTTTAGTTCATATCAAATAGAATTCTCTTTACAACGCGACGGTGTATGGTTTAATTAGGTCAACAATGTTCGTGTAAATATATTAAGACCTGTATTGATTCACAACAGATTTTTTTGCAGATTTCTTGATGTCTGATAAATCTTGTATTTTCAATTAAGTTCTACTACATTATCTGTTACATTCTGTCGTGTTCATATCCACAATATTATTTTGGATTGGATTAATTTTTTTTTTTTGCCAAAATTAGAAAATGGGTTTTCTGCGATGGCAAATCAGAATCAAGAAAATCGTGACAATTTGAGAAATGAGAATAATACCGCATGTCCATACAATAGTACTATTGGTAGAGTGAAGTAGAAGTAGAAGGTATTCAGGAGGTCGTGGCTTAGAAACCTTACCGTATCGATTAATTTTCGAATAATGCTATACCAGAGCATCTAAATTTTTTAGACAATTAACATTTTTTACATTACTGCAACTGCTCTTAGAAATGATCAGCAACTATTTTTAAACTATTACTAAGAAGACGTAAATAATCAATTTCCTTTCACCAGAAATTAGGGCACTGATCACTGCTAGTTGTGAAGTCTACTTATTTTTTCTATTTATTTTAAATAAATGGTAGAGAAGGCTCTGTGATATTCATTGTAATTTTTTATTAATATTTTTTTATAGTTATATTTTTATGGTAACTGGAAGATTTAGACTAATAAAAACTTACTACTTATTTTAAATCAAGGCAGATTTGGAAGGTCTCACATGATAAAAAAAGGTTTTTTTTAAATAATCCTGCCACTTCACAATGGAACTGACATAATTTGGAGGAAAAGTCCTCTAATGCAATCTATGCAAAAAAAATAATTCCTTATTACACTCACTCGTGCTTAATCATTTCAATCAAACAAACAATATTAAAAACGATAATCAAAATAATATAAAAATGCCCATATATTAATTATGACATTATAATTCAAATACCGCCCTTATAATCTGTCAATTAATCGAGCGATTGCTTTAAATGCGGTATGTTAATTCGTCTGACGCGAGACGCTTAAGAGCCGGAGTGAGAGACCCTCAATAAATATCACTGCTATCAATAGCAGGGATGACTATGTTGAAGGGCTTTTTGAAGGCTGACGAGCCATAAACAATAAATATGAAATGGATTCTAAGATTTTCTTAATTTTTATTTTTTTCTGACCCTAACTTCATTATTGTTTTTAAAGTTGAAATTGATAACAGTGAAAAACTTTTTAGACAGTTTCGACTTTATACTTTGTACAAGATATTAGTTAAACTTAAAATTGAATATTGATTTCGCATTTAGAAATATGTTATTTATTTAAAAGGTCATACTTGGCTAGAGTTTTTGACAACAAAGCGAATATGAAATATAAAAAAAGGAAATATGAAGAGTAAATAAAAACCGTTTCCGACGAGCACTGAGTATAGCTCTCCAGTGAGGGTAATGGTATATTAAAATGTATAAACCTAGTCTGCTGTCTGCTAAGCTTTTTGGAGCTTAAGTTGAAATATAACGTAGTCTTCTGCTTCTATACGTAGAGAAGCAATAATCGTTTTTATTAATTATAGTATTTTTCTACAGAGATAAGTAGTATTTCTGGTATATTATGGTTTAAAAAAAAAACAAAATACAGGATTTTGTAACTATAAGTAGAGGAAAGGATTATTTTATTTCTAATGAAATAGATATAAATGAATAAAGGTAAGTACTCGCAAATATATTTAGTTGCGTACTTGAAGGGGCAATCTTATTTAGGTCTTAACGATCGCATATAATTTAATACAGTGATATTAATAAAGTAATTACTAGCCCTTGATGTGGAGCGTAACGAGCACTTGAGTGATTTTAATAACGTATTAAATAATTTAGTCAGAACCACTTAATTCAACATACAGTTTCAGAAGATTTGAATTTGAAATAATGTTTTCAACATCAGCTAAACTTACTAATTTTGACGTGAAATTTCGAAATCAAATTTCAGCGTTGGTTCTATAAAAATCTTTAATGACAGGTAATCATTAATCACTAAATATAAACGAAATTGCAACTTTTAAATAAAGCCAACATAAAATCCATAGCCTAACAATTCCTTTAATATCAATTACAAAAAAGCGTGATGATTGGTATGTTAACATATCTGTGAAAAAATATATATCGGAACATAGTATGTAATCAGTTCATAAATTATCTTAGTAACTTTATTTTGTACATGTTTCTACAAAATCATAAATAGCCATAACATTACCATATAAATAATAACCGATACAATTCATACACACAGGTTCATGCAATTCATACAGACAATATTTGTGGTTGCTGCGAAGTTTCTTCCCGTATGAGCTTTACATATGTACTTTGGTTTAGTCAAAATATTTTATTATTCAATGCATACTTAGTTTTAGTTCTTACAATCATCCCAGCATTTTACATAATACATTTAGGTAATATTATTTTGGATTTCATTCAACCTTATTCCATGTATATTTATATATTTATTATTAATCTATGTATATAATGTTTATTCCACTTATGCTATAGTAAATATAAAAAAATATTAAGTTTTCCGCTCATAACTGTCCAAAGATTGTCAATAAAAGTAGCTTGTCAGGATTTTTCTAGAATTTTCCTTCCGATAACACACAATTTGCAGAATGATATTCCTAGCAAATATTAAACTCTGAACTGACAATGAAGTCACTCAGTAAGTTGAATCACGCTAGCATTATTTTCCAATTTATTTATTTATTTATTTATTTATTTTTATTTAAACATGCTTTATTTTTGAAATTGTAGGTATTTTTGTTTTCTATTATGTTTACATACAAATATGTACCTAATATATATGCTTATATATACAAACGAATAAGAACTTTGCATGCATTTAATATTTCTAGTAAAGTAATTAAAAAATACGAACCAAGCTTGTTATGTTTCTAAGCCGTGAGTTTGAATATCAGAAAGAAAGATTTAGACATAGATAAAAGTACTTACGGGTTGTTTCAGTACATAAGACAAATAAATGAATGAAATTTAAGAATTTTGGTCTAATTATCGTTTATAATTTATAGTATTTTATAGCTTTCTACCTATCGCCAAATTTAAAAGTATTTGTGTAGTATAAACTATGGTTGTAGAATTCTTCAAGGGTTTATAGTGAATTGAAAAAGAATAATGATTTGCATTATTGAAGTCTTTTATAAACCTATTCTGGAGAGTGAAATTGGTTTTATGCATCAATAAGCAAGTATTGTTATAAATTATAAACATGTATAATTTTAAATCTATCTATTTCAATTATTATTACATTTTACTTTATTATTCACGTATATATATTTTTGTAATCGATTGATAAGTATCGATAAACAAAATTATTACTATATCAGTATTTGAAATTATTAAGGTATATTAATAAATAACATACTGATTGTAAATTATGAAAAAGAACCTTCTAAGCTTTAACAATTAATCACTGTAAGAGACACAAGGGTTAAAACTTTATGAACATAGTGCGATGGGGTTAAACTTGCCGTTTATAGTCCGTTATGAGTTTTACAACTTGTTTTAAATTATACTGAATAGAAAGGAAATAAGTTTTTATACTTCTTGGACACAGATAACGTTAGTTAATAAATAAGCTCATTGTAGATAATGAAATGTACAAGCATAAAGTGTAGTTTAAAAAATAATTATATTTAAAGTATAAAAATATTTTTTAATAAATTATACGCCTTACTTATCGAATGTAACTTCTCCATCAATTTATTAATTTTAGATTCATCAATATTATATATAAGATTGATTATTCTTAAGACTTAAGAGGAAAAATATTATTTATCATCACAATAAATTCATGTTCAGTGCTTTGGGTAATGAAAGATGTAGTAACAATTTCAAAAGTAGCAATAAAATTTGAGTATTGTTCGAATGTGTGAATTAATATTTTTTTATCGAAGTGCGAACTTGTTCTAGCAGCAATGTCTATTTTTCTAGACAAAAATTAGACACGTGATTAACTTCCTTCAACCAAACATTGTACAGGTTGTATTTATTTGGTGATCTTTATAATAGTAACAATATATTTATTTTATTTTTATTTATTTATTTATTTCATGTACGAGAAATTTCATAAACAACAAAAAAATTTACATAAAAGTACACATAGGATAAGCTTATCCCTATAAAGAGATCTCTTCCAGCTACCCATGAGAGTTGGAAAAGAACATTTGTGAGGGCAGAAATAGGTACACATAAATTTTAACAATATATACAATACATACACTTACATACAATACAATACAATACAATACAATACATACACTCATAAATAAATATTCAGTAAAATATATAATGACAAATATAATAGCTATAATACATATATAATTAAAGAATATAGATGGCTTACATAAATTTACATAAACATAAAACTTAGGACAGTGACAGATAGTGTTGCTTTAATTTTTTTTTAAAAGTAAGGACAGATCGGCTACTTGTAATGTCGTTAGGAAGTGAATTCCATAACCTCGCATCATTTACAGTAAAGGATTTGGAGAAAAAAGTAGTATTATAAGAGGGGATATCAAAAGTTTTTACTTTGATGCAGGAGCGTTTGGGGCGATTATTAGGCAAGGATAGACGGAAACGTTCGTATAAATAAGGAGGTGAGGATTTTTTAAGAACGTTGTATAGCGTGGTCAACATATGCATATTCCGGCGAAGGCGGATGGGGAGCCACTTCAGTTGACGCCGAAAATCTGAAACGTGGTCAAATTTGCGTAAACCGAAGACAAATCGGATGCACAAGTTTTGAAGGCGGTCTAATTTATTGAGTAGCTCTTCAGAAGCATCCAGATAGCAAACGTCACCGTAGTCGAGGAGGGGTAACAAGAGGGATTGTGCTAGCAAGATTCTAGTCCGCAGAGGCAAGAAATTCTGCAAACGCCTGAGAGAGTGGAATGACATGTGAACTCGCTTACTAGTTTCATTGACTTGCGCTGACCAACATAAATATTTATCGAAAGTCAATCCCAGATTTTTAACCTCTTCAGAAAAAGTTATGACAGTGTTATGGTATATTACACTAGCAAGTTGGTTGAGGTGCAATTTATTAAGAAAAAATCTACTGCCGATTATAATTGCTTGTGATTTTTTCGGATTTACTTGGAGTCCAAAAGACTCTGCCCATTTTCTAATATTGTTCAAGTCATTATTTATTATTCCGATACTGTGGTTAATGTCATTAAGAGAGGAATGCCTATATAGTTGTAAATCGTCTGCATAAAGATGGTAGGGAGAAGATAATATTTTAGATAATTCATTTATAAAAATGGAAAAAAGTAAAAAGGATAAAATGCCGCCCTGAGGAACACCAGCAGATAGATCAGCCCACTGAGAGGAGGAACCATCACAGCAGGTAATCTGTCGGCGACCATAAAGGTAAGTGTGAAACCAGTTAACCACGGGTGGAGATATGTTAAGGCTGCGCAAAACACCTAGTAGTATGTCGAAATCTACAGTATTAAAAGCATTGCTGAAATCAAGAAGGACGAGGATAGTTAGGTTTTTGTTATCCATAGCGAGCCGTATGTCATCGGTAACCTTAAGTAAGGCTATGGATGTGCTATGAGCTGTGCGGAAACCGGACTGGAAAGGACTAAGGAGATGGTTGGATGTTACAAAGGTAGATAGTTGCTTAAAAACTACTTTTTCTATAACTTTGGACAGGAAAGGAAGGATAGATATGGGACGAAACTGAGAGGGAGAACTTGGATTATTGGATTTAGGTAGTGGGATAACATGAGCCAATTTCCAAAAATTAGGAAAAGAATTGGTTGTTAAAGAAAAGTTGAGGATATGGGTTATAACAGCCAATATAGTGTCGAGCAAAGGAATAAGCATGTCACGACTAATGTTATCATTACCTACTGCTTTGGAACTGAGAGCTATTAGAGCTGCCTTAACATCACACTCCGTAATTTTTCTAAAAGTAAAACTGTCACAGATAGGTGGGGCAACCTTGTTTAATTTATTAAGCACAGCTGATTTCTTTAAATCACTTATGATAAGTGAGGAAGTCGAAAAATGGTCATTTAGTAAATTTAAGTTAAAAGAATTATTAGAGGAAAGTAGAGATTTACCCACACCTAGTGACTTAAAAAGCCTCCACAGTTGTGAAGGTGTAGAGTTATTAGCGCAGGAATAAATATAACGGCATTTCGCATCTCTACACATCCTGTTGCAGCGATTACGTAACTTCTTATAAGCAGCATGATTTTCGTTTGAAGGATATTTGTTATAGCGTGTCTTAGCTCTATTGCGTTTCTTCATAAAACATTTGATGTCGTCAGAAAGCCAAGGAGCTGGAAAGTGTTTTACTTTAATAAGTTTTAAAGGTGCGTGGGAATCGTATAAATTAATGATATTTGAATTAAAAATTTCAACTTTGGAGTCTACTGTTAAAGCTTCATATAAAATGGACCAATCAATATAGATGGCATCTTTATGTATAAGATCCCAATTAATGGATTTAAAGTTACGTCGAAGAATAGTCTTGCCCTTGCGTCTAGGGGGAGTCAGATTGTAACGAAGAAATAAAAGATCGTGGTAAGAGAAAGGAGCAGTCAGTTGTCCATGGGCTAGCACGTTGTCAGAATTTGAAACAAAAATAAGGTCGAGGAGAGATGGTTTTGAGTGAGGTGAGAAATGGGTTTCGGAAAGAGGAAGAATAGAAAAATTGTACGAAGTTAGTAAAGATCTTAATCTTTTAGACCTAAAGTTATTCATGACAAGACATGTATTTAAGTCGCCCATGATAATAACATGTTCGTAACAGGGTGAAAAAGAATCTAGCAGTAAATCTAGATCATTGAAGTAGTCAGTGTTGGGAGAGGGACTGTACATTACACCAAGAAGTAATTTAGAATGTTGGACTACAACTTCAAGAAGAAGGTATTCTAAGTTGCCAAAAGTAGACGGAGGTGAAAAGCTGATTGTTTTGAAGGCTATATTATGTCTTAAGAATATGCAGACTCCACCACCACGCTTTTTAAGGCGATCGTTGCGAATTAAATTGTAATTGGGTAAACAATAGAGTGAGGAAGAAAGAGAAGGTTTAAGCCATGTTTCAGAAACAAGAATACAATCGACTTGGACGTTGCTAAATGTTGCGAGAAAATCAGAGTAGTGTGCCGGTATGCTTTGAACGTTAATATGAACCACATTTAAGTTGGATTCACAACGGAATTAAGTCTAGAATCTAAAGGTTGGAAGTCGTCAGATAAGGAATCACTGTTAGCGCTCATAAAATCATCAGAGGACGATGAAAATATACAAATATTATTAAAATCAATAATAGAATCTGTCATTGTAGAATATGAATGATCAATATTTAAAATAAAATACTAAATAATATGTTTATATACGTATATATATATATATATATATATATATATATATATATATATATATATATATATATATATATATATATATATATATATATATATATATATATATATATATATATGCAATATATAAATAAAAATAATATTTTTGATGTACAATCTAAAACTAAATATATTGTTAAAACAATATACACCAACATATAAGATTCCACACTCACTGGCATAGTGAAAAAAAAAACATCTTTAAATACAAAATAAAATCTAAGATAAACCCATTGAAAAGCAAAAAAAATATTATGATTAAAAAATATATGTATAAAAACACACAAAAAAAAAATAGACATCAGATAACCATACAAAGGCCGTACCGGTTTATAAACGATTGACAGCTGTCAAGTGAAGAAGTCAATATGCAATTGAGTTTTGACACTTAATAATAATGAAATTAATAATATGTGGAAGGTACATATTTTGTTAATATAACTGTTATATTATTATTAAGTATTGATTGAGTTTTTAAACAATGTTATACATAATGTACAAATGTGAAGTCAAGACAAAAACAAAAAGAAATATAAATGTAAACCAGTTGAAGCTATGTAAAAGTATAAGTAGTATAAGGAGAAGATATGAAACTATTACTTAGCTACGGCCTTAGGAAATCGCCTGGGTCTTGTTTTTTGTTCCTGAGTGTTCAGAGAAGATGGAAAACTTCCCATTAACACACGCAACTCCTTCATGGATTCTATTTTCTTACGACTCTTATCGGGCAAAGAGACAAAAATGGCCCCATCCATTGACCAGGAGTTCTTAACACCAAAGTGACGTCTAGCTTCAGCGAAGACTTCCTGCCTCGGTTTTGTTAGGAATTCCGATATTGAGACACCAGAGCCCTTTAAGGCAGTTTTGGAATTCCAAATAGCAGACCTCTGCCTTAAAGAATTAAACCGAACCAATATTGGTCTAGGTTTATCCCTTTTGACTCCCAAACGATGGCAAACATCAATGTGAGAGACATCAAAACCACTAAAATTATATTTTATAATGGTGTCATGAATTGCTATTTCAGCGTTCTCGTTACTATCTTCAGGTATGCCGTGGAATAAAAGAACTTTTCTACGTGAGAGTACTTCATGCCTATCAAAACCTGCGAAAAGTAACTGCAACTGATGCTGAAGCATAGAAAGTGTTTTCTATACCAGATCCTTGAAAATTGTATAATCATGAGCCAAGACAGAAATATCATTAAAGCAGCTATTTGGTTGCTGTTTCGTGGATGCAAGTGATTGTGACAGTGCTTTATCGAAGTTTTCTATTCTGGATTCGAACATTGTGACAATGTCCTCCATGTTTTTTGTTACTTGACTGTGTAGATCCATTTCTTTAATAAAGATGTTGTTCAGAAATTGTGTGATTATGCCAGGTAGTGTAGAGAATCTTAACATTTAATAATATTGCATAAAAAGATTGACTTATTGAAAATATTTAATTTTTAAAAACAAAACTGTTAGCAGCAAAAATTATAGTTGTTTCACTTACTACATCTACCCGCAAAAAAAATATTTCTGTGATATTAGCTAGATGTAGGAGACTCGCGAGGTGCGAGGTGATGATCGCAGTATTGTATTGATAATTAACTTATTAACTTAAAAATATTAAAAAAACGTTTATTTATTTAAATAAGCGAAATGAAAAAAAATATTTGCAAGAACCACTTTTGTACATTCATTATATTTCACCAAATTGGTTAAGTGATATTTCACCAAATTGGTTAATGATCTTCCTACCCCAAAATCTATGTAATGTGTATTAAAAAAATCGGTAAAATATTATTAATACGATCTGCTAAATTCGATTACGAGACATACATGATTTAGTTAGATTCGGGTTTTATATATTTTATTTATTTCGCAGTGCGCTAATATGCTTTAAATATGTCTTTATAAACATATTATAAGAGTTAAGGCAGTATACATATTGATATATGTTCATGAACGCTAGTAAAATCGGAGAAAACTGCAAACATCAAAAGGTCTGGTGCTTATCTGGTGCTTTGCCAATTATAATTCAATTATTACGATGACCTCGTATTTATCGATTTTTTTATAATTTTGCAAATATATATTGTACTTCCTCCTTCATGATGGAAGGACGGATATTAACTGCGGATATTGAATATTATTACTTTTCCTATATAATGTTTTGATTGGCGTCAAATAAACTCCTATTTTTTAATATAGCTCACACATTTACTAAATAGTATAATATAACAGGTAGTATTCCGTCAATAGTAGCGTTAATCAAATATTGGTACTGATGTACAGATCGTCTAAAGGTCAACACGAGGATTAGTTAAATATTAAGAGGCAATTAGATTAGAACGTTATTGTTTAGTTAAGTATTATTTACTTTCTAATTTCATATATGAGACAGTAAAATATCATTATTTATTTTGAGATAAGCGATTTAGTTTTAATAAAGATAAAATCCATAAAAATGAAATAAATACAGATATTGAAGACAAAAATAAAAAAATTAAATAAGTTAAAATAGAAAAGTAAAAAAGAAATAAATATATTTTCACGAATATACCAACCAGCTGTATAACTTAAATTATATGTACTGACATAGACTATAAGATCAATAATAATCTCAGCCCTGTTATATAGAAATATCGTAAATTAATATGATATTTTTGAATAACAAACCTATATTTTTGTATAACAAGGTTGTATTTTGTATAACAAAGCTGTAATTTTGTATAACAAGTGCAATCTTAAAAAATCAAAAGAAACAATTTGAAATAAATATACAAAATATCGATTTAAAGTCACTTTAACTATTTAGAACTATTTTTGATTCAGATAATAAAACGTAGTATGGGTATAAAAGTATTAGATACTTAATATAATTCAAAATATTTGTAACATATTAGAGACATACTTAAAAAAAACTTAATATATGAATATTATTTTCATATGATATGGATAGAATAAATTCCGTAATATAATAATTCGGTAGGAACTTGACTTGAATCAATTGTTCAAAAAAATTAAATTAAATTCTATAAAAGACAACACGGTTTAATTTTGTCATTTGAAATATTCTGTGGTTTATCTTATGCATTTAGACAATAATAAATTCCATGTTAAATAATAAGAAATCTAAATTCCCTTTATTCCGAATTTCCAATTGGACACAGTTTGTCATGGCATTAATTAAAGTCACCAATGGCATTCGCATTAGTATTTGTTGTTGATAATTTCAACTTAACATAATTTCAGCAACGCTTTTAATAACATAGATTATGACATATCACGCGAACAACGCATTCGTATTGACGAATCAGTCTCTTTTTGGGGTCGTGTATGTTCCAGTATATCGCAGCGAGTCTTGTCTTGTCATTATTACTTTTCTCCTTAGAAGTTATACATTTAGAAACTTGTAGTACAATAAATGTAGATTAGGTTGCTAGTAATATTTTGGTCAATATTAGTGTATTATACTTGGATTGAAATATTTTTTAAATATGTAAATATAGCAATATAATAATAACAAACATCATCATCAATAAATGTGTGACGAAGAAAGCCTGAGAACACAATTAATTCTGCATGATATTAATTATATTAGAAAAATAGTGCAAGTTTTTAAAAGAATATAACAATATTAAATTCAAAATGTACATGACTTTAGCTTTATAAAATGAGCAGAATATGTTCCAGGAAATATCTACTAGTTAAAAGCGTGCGTGATTAAAATGCTCGGAAAATGTACTGAAAGCTCATGAATTTCATGTAGATATTTTGTTACAAATGAAAATCTCCTTAACACGGCAATGACGTTTTAATCTTGAAGTAAAAACACAATTATATGATTTGATTATTTTATGGTTCAAAATAATGTAAGTTTATTATTATTGTGACATGTAAAACCTAATTTTATAGCACTGACAAAAAATATTAACTTATTATATTCTATTTTTAAAGTATCTTTGTTAAAAAATGACGTTACTTACTCTAGTGCTACCTCTTGCTATTTTTATATATTTAATAGACGAGTGAAATTAATCAAGTTTCGGAAATAAAAAAGAACATATTATGAACGTGTCCTAATCAAAAATTAAATGAAATATGAGAAAAAAATATTTGTGGTGAACTATCAAAATAAATTGACTTTAACAATTATTGATTTATGTATTCTAATAAATATAGGCAATAATAACACAAGGATCTAAGGGAAATTAATAAAATAATTATATTAATATTTATATGCGAAACTATTTTAGAGGTTACTTTTATTCGGTATGCATCCTCTGTAGGAGGATCTCACCTTAATATTTTGTAGGCTTTAATGAGTACTTTGATAACTAGGTTTATTAATATGTTATTAGGTTTCAAATTCAAATTCAAATTCAAAATATCTTTATTCAAGTAGGCATTTACACGCACTTTTGAATCGTCAATTACATTAAATTGGTCAGTATAGTCAGTCTGTGAGTAAGCTACCACCAGCTCGGAATGCTGTTCTGCTGAGAAGAGCTGGCCAGAAACTCAACAGTTGCTCTTTTTAAATAAAATTTAACAATGTTTGACTTATAAATTATAACATCAACCCTGCAAATGAGTCAATTTTATTTATTTTATAAACTTAAATGCAATTTTGGAACAACTAGAACCGTCGCAATCAATCGGAAAAGAAGCCCAATGATTTTCGGTTTCGGTTCCCACTTACGTTATAATAAATACAAACTATGTTTACCTGTAAACAAAGTAATTATTATAGTCTACAAAATGATAAGGTTAGGGGTAATATAAACTTATTTGGGTTGAAGAATATTATAAATATTTTTAGTGTGTTACAATTTGTGTTAATGAATATTGAAATATATTAGATCCGAATGTATGCGTATAAATATAAGGTATATAATCTAATGCTTAATCGTTCGGTATAAATTTACTTAGTTAAACAATGTTATCGACGATAATCCAAATAATAGAATAATGCCATAAGATAAATTGGACGATTAATTATGATATCGCACTTGAAATAACGCTCTTACAATCCGCCCATTAATCCCGTGATATCCTAAAATACAGTATGTTAATTGGTCTGATGCGAAAGGATTAAAAGCGGACAGAGGGTTCTCGATATCAATGCACAGTCATCAAGTGGACGGTAAAGGCTAAGGGTTTTGAAAAAGCTAATAATTATTAAATTATAAAGCTCAAAGGGTTTTAATGATATAATAAAAAGACATGTAATTTTTATTTCTTAATATGTAAGATAGGTATTCTCTTTCAAGCTTTTTCAAGTTTTTAAGAGCCATGAATATATGATAAATTAATTAACGTCAGTTTAAAAATGTTCTGATTATATTTATTTAATACAAATTATAATAATTATTTGAGAGAACAGTGCCATCAAACCCACAGAATGTTAATAGATTCTTAATTATTGTATAAAAGATGAGAAGGTAATATTTTGTCAAATAAAAGTTGGTAAATTTCAAAGCACCTAACTAATAGACAAAGAAGCGTATGGTTTGAATTGCGACGCTTATATATATACATTATTATACTTACATCGAAAACCTTTTTTTTTATTATAAAAAATATACTTTTTAAATTAATTTAAAAATGTATATAATTAAAGTTGTTTGTAATGAAGAGCGCTAAATATGTGGTTATATTATTTTCAGTTAATATCAATGATCATTGACTTACTATTTTCGTAGATTTGATTAACATAGTAGTAACATCTTTTTTTCTATTTATTTTCCTTGTTTGAAAATATCTATAAACATGTATAGCCATGTTAAGCTTATTTAAACTTCGATTGCTTCGTCGCTCTACCAACTGAACTACCGTATCGCTGTCCATCTCGGTGAATTAAGCATTCTTTACCATCCCGATAAAGACGATCACATGTGGAATGCTTAATTCACCGAGACGGACAGCGATACGGTAGCTCAGTTGGTAGAGCGACGGGACGGTTTCCCAGTAGTCGCGGGTTCGAATTCCTGATCGTATCGGTTTTTTTTTATTCTTTATTTATATAAATTTTCATTCCTTTTTTTTCTATTATTTTAAAGGTTTTGAAATTAATTTTTAAAATTGTTATTATTTACTTTAATAAAAATATAACACCATGTCCTACAATAAAACCCAGATCAAAGCATTTGAATAGAACTATAAATTGTACGCATAAATGAAATTGAGTTGGCGATAGTTAAATTAAGCCTGGCGAAAGCAAGGTCTTGCATCTGGAATATCCGGGGATTGTCATCCGCGTGTTCAATAGTTCGATGTCTTTGAGAAACCTTATTTAGTGTCTCTACTTAGATATATTAGATAAACTTTATTTTTGATTTGATTTGAAGATCATAACTTAAATGACTTGACAATTAAGTTAGCTGACATACCAGTCTTTGTAATAATATTAATTTCATTGCATGTACGAAGCAAGCGATAATAATTTTGATTCATTCAGGGGATATTTTATTTTATAGTTTCAAGTTTTTATTTTATTATGCCTATATTTATAAACAAAAAGGTTAATTTATAAGAAACATATTTTTTTGGGAACAGTTATAGTAAGCAGAATATTATTAGTCAAACGGAATCCCATCTACAATACAGGAAGTTATTATTTTAATTTGCTGCGTCTGTCTGGTTTTGATCAGTAAAGGTTATTATTATGCTGCTCATAATCTTGATGCAACTTCAACGCTTGTTTCAAGCTACTTCAAAATTTAGTACGTGACAGTTCTAACATCTGGAATAGTTTTGAGTTTTGATATTTAATAAATTTCCTTCATTAATCTCAATGTTTATAGTTACCGTGCATGTGATAGTTTAGATGTGACACTAATTTATTAAACTTAATAATGTATGCTTTTAAACTTTTATATATTATAAAAGCTATTTAAGGGACTTAGTCGTGCATGCTATGTGACTTATACCGTATACGTTCGGAACGCTTCTTACATGGAATGGAACTGAAATTTACATAGCCTCTAATTGTGAAACACACTTCCAGTAATGTTTCTCATGTCGGGTAAATTATCAAAATAAGCTAAACGAATTTTTTAATATTCTTTGGTCCTAATAAATATTTAAAAAATATCTTCGATTTATACAGTTAGATCAAAAATGTTTTATAAATAGAAGTTATGTTTAAATATCAGAAACGGAAAAATTAATGAAAATCGTTAGAAAACCATTTCATTCTAAAAAAATATTTTAACATTTTCTCTATTGACAAAAATGCGAACTCCAAACGAACGGTATCTTCAAAAGCAATTTGGTATCCAATTGAAACGCCGACGAAAGAAAAAGTTCCTTCCACTGGATGTGAATAATAATGTGATTACGTAAGGTCTAAGGATTTAAAGGTTTAAACACTTACTATTCAAATTCAAATATAATATGTATGTTACGTTGAAAATATATTCATCCCATATTGATGTAGGATCACATTATGTGAATATTATTTAGATATGGGATGGTTTTACTTCACGCTAATTTATATGTTTAGGTTATAAGAATAATTAGTTCATAATGCCAGAATGTAAAGTAATATAAATAGAGTGTTTGTTTAATGCCTATTAGGTACTGTGTAATAAAAATCATAAATATTATATTTGTAATCTTGGAGATATTATATCGTACAAACAAAAGAATAAAGTTAATGTCAAATCTTTAGCAAAAAAATTCATCATTCTTCCTTTGAGAATACATCAGAGATTACAATGAATTATTTTTGTATTAAATTTATAATATCATTGGTGTATGTTTCTTTTTTACCCCTTTTATTAACAAATATCATTATTTTTTAATAATAAACAATGTTCCGTATGTTGCAAAACGCTGCAAATTTAATATATGTTACAGAACGGTAACAAAAAGCTAATCCCAAATTTGCAGCGCGTTAATATTTTTTTTAACAATGTTATTAACAAAATACACTTTTCACCCCTTTTCAACCCTTTCCGTTCACCCCATAGCACTGCAAAATCACAGGGTAAGTTATTTTACCTTCCTCAACAAACCCTCAAAATTTCACAATGTTTGGAGTTTTCTTTGACTTTTGGCTTTATTGACTGGACTAGGAGTAAATCACTGCTTTCTGGTCAAAGTTACGGATTAAGATCTTAACTGATCAAAGGCGTAGATGAAGTTTATCGAACGTAGCTGACTGAAGAAGCAAATAACCCAGGCGCTAGCTGATTAAGATAATAAAACAAAACTCTATTCCTGTACTATATATAATTATAATCACTATTCATACAGCAAAACCATAATCCACTATTGGAGACCTCTCCCCAAAGAACGTCAAACAATACTTGGTCATCTCAATTAATTGTATATTAATTGTATATATGATCAAAATACAAAATATTAACGATACATTTCAAATACATATGATTTTAGTTTACTACAATCTAATGTAATAAATATTGTTTTAGTACATACTTTATTAAAGACAATTTTAATATTAAGGGAACTTAATTTCAACTATGTGGTTTGATTTCTTGATACTGTTTTCTGATATGATTCAGTGTTTAAAAATTATTGCAAGATAATTGTGTCCAAAAGAACCATTTATTATACAAACAATTTAGACGGCTGCTATTTTCATTCATTTATTATTTTATATATTTTTTAATACAGTCTTGTCAAAATACTAAGTGAATTGAATTGTTTTATTTTGATAACTCAACAATGTTTAATCGACTGGTGACCGAAGTTGAGTAGATAAGAACTAAGTCTGAAAACTGAGAGCACTACTCGAAGAAAGGTAATTATCATAAAAATTGATAAGAATTTCGAAATAATATGAAATATTAGTACTTAACTAATAAAACGATGTCGATTAAATAGATGTAAAAATATTAAAGCGTAAATACTAAAGTATATTGTAATTTGCGAGCTTGTTATTATACGTGGGAGGATATCATCTCAATATTATACCCACGCTATCACAAACCCAAATTAGGTTGAACTAAAAATTCAATTATAATAATAGTCTTGCCTATGTGAACTTGAGAAGTGGATTGCCATTTGTTACAGAAACAAACCTTTTGCTGGTATACTAATTAACTATCACAGGGATTTTTGACCTCTCAGAAACTTTTTCTTCTATTGATCGTAATGAAGGTTTCAGGTTTCCCAGGGAAGGTTAGGAAAGAAGAAGTTTTGTAGTTATCTTGAAAGCAATGACTAGTTCACCTAATTAAAATTGGGTGTGGTCAATAGACCGACACAGCACTTCACGCAGTAACATCTAGGTCGGATCACTCAAGTATCTTTTTGGGGACTTGCCATATTGGTCTCAGATTTTAAAATTGACTGCAATCAAAACTTTATATTACAGAGTATCAGTTTTTATATTTAATAGCTGAAAGCTGATCGAATATGTTTTGTTTTACTTATAAATATTTATACAAAACACATTTGTCGTATTTCATATTAGAGGTGTAATGTATGTCTACAATGAATCAATTACTAAATTCAATAATTAAATATATTTTAAGGATTTACTTAAATATACTTTAAACGCCATCATTTTATTTCCAAAATAATTCTTCTATAAATATGTAAATTTACTATCAAAATTATTGATAAAACTTCTATTATTATTAACTATTAAAGTATTTCTGAACATCTTGTTTTAGTATTGTAGAATACATATTCAAAACCGAACTAGTTTATAAGACATATCTAATTGAATTATACACTACATTTATAGCACTGAAGTATACATCATATGTTGAAGAAATACTTCACTATAATTTACATTTACGTGATCGATTCCCTTATAGTTATCAAAATGCTTTTTGTAAGTTTTACTATTATTCAAATTGATAGGTACAAATTAAAATACTTTATTATTGTATTAAAAAACAAACGATTTTAAACTACTTCCCAGTATTGTGCTTATTGGTATTGAAACTTTCTTATTCTCTACATAAACTATCGGGTATAAATATAAAATAAATATTAAAAATGTATTTATCTGGTTGATGACCCTGAACTTATGTTATAATTCACGGAGATAAATCAATCCTACGATCCCTGTAATTAGTGCGTATGTGTGTGACTCGTCCTAAATTGGCTGACAGAACAAGACAGATATACTGCCGTCTTTGTTGACCTGATTATGTCAATTACTATTTATTAGATCTGATTAAATATTCAGAGATCCGTGATTATCTACTTCACACCCAGTAGACTAGAATAATTTGGTAAATAAATAAAATATATTTTCAAGATTATTTCCGGCGACTTAGTTTGCTTTTTCTGTCTCAAAGTCTGCCATTCGTCATCAATTAATATTTTTACCAACCCATACCGGTTTGTTTATGTTGCACTTGTGGTCCATATATTTGTCTGTATTTTATTTACTTTATATATCTTTCTGTATTTTTTTGTATTTATACTTGCAAAAAAAAAAACGTATTTACAGAATTTATGACTTATCATAAAATTTGTAAATATGTATTACGTATATATATTTTTTTATTGTATTATTTTGTCTTTTATTAAATTTATAACGAATATAAAATAACATTAAACATTGTAAAATAGAAACTAATAATAATAATACTTTTGGTTTATTATAAAAATATTTCATCGCGGAGCAGTTCTTTTAATTAATTATTGCAATCCAAAAACAAGAAAAATATAAAAAATATTTATAAATACCATAAAAATACTATATTTATACTACTTTCTCTTCTTTGTATTATATCAATTAAAGGTAAATATAACATCAAATTTGTTGCTATTTAAAAGATTTGTGTAAGAGGTAATTAGGGTATGTCAGATCAAACCTTGTCATATTAAGTTAATGTCAACCACATTGTCGTTCAATATATTGATATACAGCTATCCAATTTATTTAGTAGCAAAAACACGTTTTCTGAGATTTGTAGAAAAAGGAAATTTTATTTTATAAGAAATTTAAGAACTCCCAGGAAGCTGAAATGAAAATATTTCAATTGAACAATGAATAAGTCTATGTTTAATTGAAATAGAGTTTGCGACAGTTATTTTAAGTCTGGCAAGAGCAAGGTCTTCTGTTCGTTGCATTCGGAGATTGTCAGTTTCCAATTCACTTATTTAATAAGTATGAGAAACCGTGTACTTAGTATTATTTATTTTAAAACCGCAATTTAAATACGTTTGCATTAAGAAGTTTTAATTATGTGAAAAATAAACCGAATCATTTTTATCGATAACTTAAGATAAGTGTTAGGTACAGAGTGTATAGTACATAGTTGCTGAAATCCTCTCAAATATGTTTATACTTGTTTCAGAGTTTTATTTGCGAAACGTTTTGGAATTTAATATAAAACATTCGCGACTATATAAATTTTCTTGTAAATAGCGATTATGAGATTAATCGCAAAATGTACATTGAAAATAAAGCGTTCCTAAGACTAATTGATAATTTAGTTAAATTTTACTTTCAAATTATAGGTTTTGAATATCTTCTATCTTTTTTTAATAATTCGAAAATCTGAATTTTAATTCTCTTTGATACCTGCAATGTTACACACAACGCAACTAAACTTTGACACCATGTGTTGTAAGAATCTATTTAACATTGGCAACTAATTAACCATGTAATTCAGATGAGAATAGTACTATATTTTTAAATTCTGAAGATTATCAGATAATTCCGTTTACTTATAATCTTACTACAAATAAATAAAATTTACTTTTAAAATTAAAAACAATTAAATTATGTCAAGATTTAATAAAATTTCATCTATTAGGAAACTTGAAAAAATGTAATATGTAATTTTAATAAAAAAAATATGTTTTTATATGTATAAAAATATGTTTTAATTTTAATAAAATAAAATGTTATATTAATATTATGATAATTATAGTAACTCAATATTATATTAATATTATCATAATTGTAGTAATTAAGCAAATTTATTTATAAATAAAAAAACCTTAATACTTAATGTGGAGTCTGTTTTCAGGGTTTGTTTTAATATTATATATTATGAACAGAATATTGTAAATTTAATTCCCGTGCGAATTGTGCTTTATGTTTCATGCGTAAACTGTTGCGACAGTTGAATTTCAGATATTGTAACCTTGTCTTAATCCAAATAAAGTAGATTTTTTTATTGCAACCGCGAATAACGACTGGATTTTTGTAAGGTGCTATGAAGACAATGCTCAGTCATTATCTAGATATTGCATATATAGCAGACTATACACGCAGATTCCTCTTATTGCAGTACATACTATATGTAGATTATGATATATGTTATCGCTAATATGAGCTTATTAACTAAATAATAAAAAAATATCTTACTTTTGTTTATAAAATCTATACACAATTATAAAAAAGAATAAACTAAGTTTTTCTACGCCTATATTTGTTTTAGATGGACGACTGACTAAAAACAATAAAAAAACAAAAAATATACGCACAGAAAGTTCGACTTAAATCCCCAAAGTAATAAATTAAAAATGATTCCGAAATTCAACTGTTTTGTTTATGATTTATTCTTTGATTTGACACAAAAATAAATTCATAAAAAAACAAGTAAGCATTATATTAAAAGAATATATATTTTTTAATAAAGCTCAACAAATAGATTTTTAAGCACAATAGTATGGACAATAATAATACCTATAATTTATTATTCTTATTAACTATAGCTATGAAAGCCAATCCAGTGGAGCTCTAAATTTGCCATCTTTGTTTTTTAATAAAAAAAAGTAAATAGAAAACGGCTGGCTGCCTTACGAATACAAGCGACGCGTTTTATTTTAACAAACGCATTTACATAATGTGTAAATTTAATAACTGTATTACAGCCATGGACTGCCATGGCTTTTAAAATAAGAGAGCCTTGAAGATTGGATCTTTGTCAAATGCGAGTATTATTAATAAAAGCTATTCTTATAAATATATTAGTGTAAGCAATAATATTGAAGTAATTATGTCTTTTGATAAAAATAATTATTGTGTTTTAATTCTGAGGCTATCCCAATACGTGATCATCTTAGATATTTACCTAAACATTAAATGATACAAACTTCAACGGTAAAGATACAATTATCAACACAAAGTCATTTTCTTTTTTCTCAGATATTATTTTAATAAAACTTTTTTCAACCCTGGTACAAAAATATTTTAATTATTTACCTGACCTTTTCAGTGATCATGTTGAAGATGGAGTGCATACGTATGACACTAACAGTCTTGAGTTCCCATTAAATACAAAAGAATAATAAATATATAATTTCATTTTGGTTTAAAATTGTTTTATTTACTAACTGTAGTAACTAAAATGTAAAGTTATTATTCTAAAACAGAATCTAATAAAATTTACTGAATTAATTTAATTTATTCATATTTTCATTAGAACTTAGAGAATAATGAATGTTACAATTATTATTACATTATAAGCGGTTTATATAATATTTGAAATTATATGCAATATTTTAGAACACTTTAAATTATTCAATTGAATTGTATATTTGGATTTTGCTATTTCAAAAGTATAAATAAATATTTTTTTCTTTATGATGAAAATTATTAAAATGAGTAAACTATTACTCATTTTAATTTGTGGTTTAAATTATATTATTTAATTTATGGTTATTTATGGTATAATTAAATTTATGGTTTGAATTATTAGGCTATACTAATTATAAACACGTGCTATTTTGCATATAAATACGCCTGCCTTGCTTGAATATTCAGTTTTTGGAAAGTATCAACCCCTCTTGGAAAAAACTACTTTACCTGGTTAATAACCGGAGCAATTATTGAAAAATTTCCTTTGAAGACTCAATAATAAAGCATCATCACCAGAAGTACTTATTATAATTTAATTCTCTAAAATTTATTTAGTTGAGCTTAAAAATAATAGAAAAAATATTATAGAAATTAAAACTAAATTTAATTACAAGCGTGTCTCAATATGAAAAAATAAAAAGGTTTTTGTATTTATAGTCCATTCGAGGTAAATAACATTATAAAAAGAGACCTAATAAATTTATCATAAAATCTCAAAAATCCGTATACTATAATCACATCTGATCCCAAAATGTATAAGATCTACGTAGAACGTCTAAGAGATTCTGAAACTACCAAAGCATTCATGTAATGCAAACATCAAATAAACCATGGTTTATTTGATGTTTCTATCGTCTTTTCAGTGTAATTAATATTTATAATATACAAGAATAACAAACGCTCAAACAACACAATTTTGGAATACGTTCATGAACATTTTTTAACATTGATCTCCGTAACTATTTGTATTTGTATTGTAAGATGCCTTCTCAGTTGAATTATTCAGAATAGTGTTAGTTTTACGAGGGATGGCTAAAAAGTTTTGAGCCTACCTACCGTAAGTATTAATAATGACTCATGCAACTCACTACTAAATGCGGGTATTTTAAGGAGTACCTATATAAGTCAAGTTTCACGTCATTAGCATGATAACGTTTTATTCACCGAAGCCGAAAATGCTCACGCCTTTGGATAATCAGCGTCGAGTTACAACTTCACAGGAATTTTTGAATATCTGTAGCAGTCATAGTGACGATGTTTTTTCTCGCATTATTATTGACGATGAAACATGAGAAAATATAATAAGAATTAGTACTTTCAATATTCATGTCTAGTCGGATATTTTATTTACAATAACGTAAAGAAGTATTGCTTATGGTTTATAATATGAACCAAAAAATAGGAAATTAGTCCTTTCTTACTTTTGTTATATACTTTGAAATATTCCACATAATTATTTTTTTATTGAAAACAAGTGACACTTTAATTACACAATACAAAGAAATATTTAGCGTTCTTGGCAATTAGATACTAAGAATGTAGGAGAGTTCAAACTTTAAAGACCAAGTCTAAATGGTCACTCTTGATTTTCTATAAATTATAATTTATATACAACTGTACAGGTCAATGCAATTCAATTGCAAAAAGTTTTCTATCTTATGGGTAAGTTGTTTGTAAACAGCTCCAATTAGGCATTATTTTTATATTATTTTATGTAAGTATTTATATTTATAAAAAATATCAATACTATTAATATATTTATCACTAGCTTTTGCCCGCGGCTTCGCATGCCTTAAATTCGTAGTAAGACAATTCCCAATTCCAAAGGATAAAAATTTGCTATTGTGGGTTATCCCTAAGAGATAAACATATACCATCGCGGTTTTTCTTGTAGAACTTTTTAAGGTATACAATACTTAGTATATTATTTTGATCTATCTTGTGGAGTTCAACCAGCGTTTGCATTGTAAGCGCAAACAAAAGTGTTTGTTTACGACTTCGCATTAGAAATCTTGAAATTATCAGTGATTCTCTGATATACTAAGCATGTTTTAGTACATATAAACCTTCCTCTTGCATCACTCTATTAAAAAAACTGCATCAAAATCCTTTGCGTAGTTTTAAAGATACATACATACAGACATACAGACGCGAAAAGCTACTTTGCTTTATAATAAGTTACTTGCTGTGTTGAGACTTCGTACGCATACTTTTCGATTTTGATAAAAAGTACCCTTTGTACTTACTAATGTATGTAAAAACTATAAACCTTCAACCCGGTAAGAAGCAATGGTACTACAATAACAGATTATTAACTTCTTTATTTGTTAACCGATTCTTAAAAAAAAAACAAAATATAAAGTAAATCCCATGACTATATATTCCCGAAAACTGCATCCAAATCGACTAATCCGTTTCTGAGATTAGCGTGCACTAACATACAGACATTTAGACGAACAAAATGAAAAAAACATTGTTTTGGGTTCTCTTGCTTATATAAAGGTCCCCCTGTATCAATTTTTGAAATTATTTTTTTTTCGTCTTTACAGACGTACAGACATACAGACATACAGATAAACAGACAAACTGAAAAATCATTGTTTTGGGTTCTGTTGCTCTTATAAAGCCCCTCTATGATGTTTTTTTTTTATTACATGTACAGGAATGACTCAGCGACGATTTTATTATGTGTATAGATAAATATCAATGCTTCCGTAATATACATTTCCGAAGTTATACTCTTAAAATAATTACTTATAACCTTTTAAATAGAACTACTAAGTAACATTTAAAAATTAAATAAGTATAAAATTATGAATTTCCTTTCATTGCAATAAAGCGCTACCTTAGTATTTGAAAAGTAATGAAAACTGTTTTTCTCATTTCTCTTTTATTCTTAACAGTATTAGTAATTGATCTTGACTTTTGGTATTATAAATTATATTATAAATTATATGGTATTATAAAATAAAAAGCTATTCGCGGAAAATACAATTCTAAAATGTATTAATTCGGCTATTTTATATAAAAGTAATAGTCTTATTAGGAATAGAATTGTCCAATTAATTTCGAATTATTTAGTTTATGACTAGTGTTTACAACGGGTTTGGCTACACATAACTAGTTTTAGTCCTTTAACCTCAAACTACATGTCATGTCCAAATTTTAAGATCTTATTATAATTTATTTTATTCATTTTTATTCTTCATGTCTTATTTATTGACAAGTAGGGTAGGGCGGGGCTAGTTGAGCAGTTTTTCACTTAATCGGTTATAGTTCCTCAACGATAATTCGTAATGGCTTATGATGCATAATGATGGACGAGTAATTTATCCCTTAGCTTAGTTTCCATAATAATTTATTTCTAATAAGTCGAATTTGGAAGCTACATGTATTTTAATGCAGAAAGTCAAGTATGCTCAACTTACCCCATATGTGAGGTAAGTTGAGCAAGAGTATGGGGCTAGTTGAGCACTTAGAAAGTTTACCCAAATCATAGGTCGTATGTTAGGTAGACTTACAACAAAATTCCATTTTGATAATTAACTTTTATTTATAAACTTATAGTGACAAAACATCAATTCTAAAAGTAGATTTCTTGGAAAAATAAGGTAAAATCAGAATCTACAAAACAGCAACGTTACTAGCTTAGCTTAACTATTAGAATCAGACTTTAATATTTGTGTAATTATTTTCAACATAGCTTATAAAATATTTTTTTTAAGAAATCATTGAGTCACGTAAGCCGTTCTTTTTGGGCCATCTTACTTACAGTTCAAGAGGGTGGAACTTTATTGCCAAATGCCAGCCCTCTCAAAGGCGACGAAGGTCTTTTGGAGAATATCCATAGAAGATTGATACCGTTTGTAACAAGTATTTTTCAAAGAGTCTGCATGCGTGGCAGAAAATACTGACCTCGGCGTTGCATAACCCATGGACGTAACACCTTCATTTAATTTCTTTAAAAACCTTGATAATGTCATCCGTTTGATTCCAAATTATTTGGCAGTGGCATAGCCACTTCTTCCCTCTTCGCTCACAGCTTTGGCAGCCCCATTTAAGTCTTGACTAATATGGAAACCTCTAGTAGTCTTTTTTTTATAAGTCCTCATGGTAAAAAAAAAACAATTCCCAACTAACTCAACTAACCCCAACCCGAAATTTTAAAGCAAAAGTGAATTAATAAAAAACTGGTTAGAATTATATCCAGATTCTCTATAAATATCAAAACTGTAACAAATTTACCTTCGATTGATACTTGCCTGATTGAAACCGGATGAAATTTGGGTATCACAGACAAAATATCCCGGCTTAGGATGATTTTACTTTTTAATAACAAAATAAACAATGCGCTTGGGTACTTTTCTCGGTCGCCCAGTGGCTACTTTTGTTCTAGGGATGAGTTCTTTTCCCGGAACCCCTTCTTTTCGCTATATGTTGCGTTCGCGTGCGGTGGATAGTTTTCGAGATATTTTGATTGCCCAACTTACCCATACGCTCAACTAGCCCCGCCCTATCCTACGTTCTCCATACGCTTATAAAATAGCGCTTTTTTATATAAATTATACAAATCGAGATTTTGGGTTACAAAGGAACATACAAAAATCTTTTATATTTATAATATTTTTAAATATTATCTTATCATATATTTTTTTCAAAAACTGTTATAAAACTTTTTAATAAATATTTTTAAAATGTAAAAATAAAATCATTGTTTACGCACTGATCACGTTTGATTCGCGCCTTTTTAACCCCCGACTACAAGGAGGGATATTATAAGTTTGATCTGTCGATCTTGTGTCTGTCTGTGGCAATGTAGCGTTCAACGGGTTTTTTAATCGAAAGCTATGTTCGTCGAGATGGTTCTTAGCTATGATTGGTTGAAATTGAAACAGTCGTCTCCAAGATATTGGCGTTTTATTCGTGCGGCTTCGCCCGCCCCATATAGGAAAATAAGAGTTGTTATGAAGGCCAAAAGGTTTTTACACTTATTTACTCAAGTAAAGTGCTTTATTGCACGTAGACGGTAGACTGTAAAAAATATATTTATATAGCTTATGATCGTAGTCATAAAGAATCACGGGCAACAGCTAGTGATAATGTAAATCCCTTCATCATAGTGTTATTAGTGATTGTAAATAATTTTAACTCTAAATGTTTATATTTATTAATATTCGTATATATGAAACCTACCTATTTATCTACCTATATGAAAAGTCTTGAATCATGTTACTTTATACATTTATAATTTATTACATTGTCGAAACTTTTATGCAGATGCTTATTTTATTAAATATAATATATATATTTCTCGTAAATAACCTTTGTACATCAGAGGGATAATGTAGGATTCTGAAGGTAAAATATTTTATTAAATCGGTCCCGTAGTTTCGGAGCCTATTCAATTCAAACAAACAATCCAATCTTTACAAAAGAAATTACGATATGGAATCGTATAGTCTAAGTCCTCAATGATTAACTTAGTAAAATAGACACCATCGTCAACGTACGTACAGCGGTCCCCGATGCAACGACTTCAATAAGTACATAATAAAATTATTTGTAACCTTTTTAGAGATCCTTTTGTATCAGGGGTTTTTTAAATTTTTAATTTATTTTTTATAAATAAGTACTTCTGATTCTTTGAAGGAAAATCTCGCAGTCGCTTGTAGTTAGTTTATATATATACTTTTTTTTGCGGGTAGATGTAAGTACATTAACAGCTAAAATTTTTGCTCCATCTCTATTTTATTATTAAAAATCATATATCATTAATTTACATTCTTTTAATGATTTATTATTGAATATTGATATTGTTCTACACTACCTGGCATTATAAAACTTAATTTTTCAAATAACATCTTTATTATATAATCAATATGGATCTACATAGTCAAGTCACTAAGAACATGGATGACATTATTAAAATGTTTGAGTCCAGAATGGATAGCTTTGACAAAGCTCTCACACAAACACTTGACACTAATAAACCACAGCCACAAATTAACACTTTGAATGATATTTCCGGACTGGCTCAAGATTATGCCATCTTCAAAGACCTGGTGTGGAAGACACTATCCATGTTACAAAACCAATTGCAATTGCTCTCTGTTGGTTTTGACAGGCATGAGGTTTTCTCTCGGCGGAAGGTTCTCCTATTTCATGGTATTGCCGAAACCACTAATGAGAATGCTGAGATGGCAGTCAGTAATGTGATTAAAAAACTTAATTTGAGCTGGTTTAAGATATCTCACATTGATATATGTCATCGTCTGGGAGTGAAAAAAGATAAACCCAGACCCATGCTGGTACGGTTCACATCGTTAAAGCAGAGATCTGAAGTCTGGAATACTAAATCTTCTCTAAAGGGATCTGGTGTTACCATCTCAGAGTTTTTAACAAAGCCCAGGCAAGAGATCTTTGCAAAAGCTAGACGCCACTTCGGGATCAAAAACTCATGGACTGCTGACGGTATCATTATTGTTTCCCTGCCTGACAAGAGCCGTAAGAAGATACAAACTATGAAGGAGCTGCGTTCTTTAATGGCTACGTTTTCTTCACCTCAGAATGTTGAAGAGCAAAATACGAGATCTCGATGTGTGCCCAAAAAAAAGTAGTTAAGTAGTGTTTTGTTGTATTTTTCTCTGTCGTTTATTTTTCTTTGGTGATCATTTTTCTTTATGTTCTTAAAATATTTAAAATGCTGGCCGGTAAACGTTATTTAATATTCCTTAATTTATTTCTAATTTCACTTTTTATTTTTCAGTTGGGTAGTGTTTTATTAATTGTCTTTTTAAATTTTACTTATGCTTGTTATATACATTATTGACATTCTGTTTGACAATTCAATATTTAGACTTGACAGCTAAGTATTATTGTCCTGTCACTTGTTTAGAAACCGGTCCAGTTTTACGATTTTTGTTAATCTTTAGTACAAATTATATATTTTTTTTTTATCTTGTTATATTATGTAATAGTTTTTTTTATATTTATTGTAAAGATATTTTCTTACTATGCCAGTGAGTGTGGGACGATAATAGTTATTATCGTTTTTTTTTTGTAGTTAATATTTAAGTGATAATATTATATTTATTGTATTTATTATTTTAAAATTAATTTTGATTTCACCTTATAGTTATATACATATATATATATATTTTTATACTTGTTATGTCTTACACGATAGAAGATTTTATTAATATTTGTCTGTCGTTATCTTCCTCTGATGAATTTTTAAGTGCCTCTAGCCATGCCTCATCAGATGTTGATTTCATACCTTTAGATTCCAAACTCCAGTCTATACTCTCTAGCGGAAGTAATAGCTTTAATATTGCTCACATTAACGCTCAAAGCATACCGGCTCATTATTCTGATTTCCTTGCAACATTTAGTAACGTCGAAGTCGACTGTATCTTTGTATCTGAATCCTGGCTAAAACCTTCTCTCTCATCCTCTCTTTACACTTTACCTAATTATACAATGGTGCGTAATGATCGTCTTGAAAAACGGGGTGGCGGCGTTTGTTTATATTTAAAAAGTCATATTTTCTTTAAAATGATTGCCACATCAACTTCTTCAGATATCCCTCACTTAGAATACCTTTTTATTGAAGTAGTACTTTATCATTCTAAATTACTTCTTGGTGTCATGTATAGCCCATCTCCTACTATCGACTACTTCAATAACTTCGATTTACTGTTGGATTCTCTTTCTCCTTCTTATCAACATATTATCATCATGGGTGATCTAAATACTTGCCTTGCAAAAAACAATTATAGATCACATAAACTAAAATCTTTAGTTGCCTCTTATAATCTCTCTATTCTTCCCCTTTCTGAAACCCATTTTTCACCTCACTCTGAACCTTCTCTTATCGATTTAATACTGGTTCTTAACTCCGATAACGATATTACGCACGGGCAGCTTACTGCTCCTTTTTCCTACCACGATCTTGTATATCTTCGCTATAATCTTTCGACTCCCAAAAGCAAGGGTAAGATAATTCTGCGACGTAATTTCAAAAATATAAATTGGGATAAACTAGTCTCTGATGCTACTAATATTGACTGGTCAAATGTATATAATGCCACGTCAATAGACTCAAAAGTGGATATATTTAACTCTCTCATCACTTCTTTGTATGATTCCCATGCACCTATCAAACGATTCAAAGTAAAACATTATCCTGCACCGTGGCTTACTTCCGATATTAAGAGCGTTATGAGCAAACGTAACAAAGCCAAGTCACGGTACAAGAAAGTCCCCACCGATGAAAATTTCGCTGTCTATAAGAAATTACGCAATAGTTGCAATCGGATGTGTAGGGATGCTAAACGCCGTTATATCTTTTCATGTGTCAGTAACTATACTCCTCCTCAATTGTGGAGGTTTTTTCAGTCACTAGGTGTGGGTAAATCTCTGCCTTCGATAAACAATTTCCTAAATTTAAGTTCAATTAACAATTACTTCTCGACTTCGCCTCTTATCACAGACTATTCAAAAAAACTCTCAGTTCTAAATAAATTAAATAATACCACTCCACCTATCTGTGACAGTTTTTCTTTCACAGAAATTACGGAGTGTGATGTTAAGACAGCTATAGTTAATATCAGTTCCAGAGCAGTGGGTAGCGACAATATTAGCCGTGACATGTTGATTCCCCTCCTTGACATTATATTGGATGTTATAACTCACATTTTTAACTTTTCCCTAACAACCAATTCCTTTCCATCTCCTTGGAAATCTGCACATGTCATTCCTTTGCCTAAAATCATTAATCCGAGTTCTCCCTGCCACTTTCGTCCGATATCTATACTCACATTTCTATCCAAAGCCCTAGAAAGCATTGTATCCAAACAATTGACAAATTTCCTAAATCTAAACAACCTCCTTAGTCCTCACCAATCCGGTTTCCGTACAGCGCATAGCACATCCTCTGCTTTGCTTAAGGTTACTGAAGATATTAGGTACGCTACGGACAACAAAAACCTTACTATCCTCGTCCTATTAGATTTTAGTAATGCCTTCAACACAGTGGATTTTGATATTTTGCTAGCTATTATGAGCAGTCTTAACATATCTCCACCCGTAATTTCCTGGTTCCATACTTACCTGTTTGGACGTCGACAGATTACTTGTTCTGATGATTCCTTCTCTGAATGGGCAGAACTTACTGCTGGCGTCCCACAGGGCGGCGTTCTATCTCCTTTACTTTTCTCCATTTTTATTAATGAAATCACTAAAATCTTTTCTTGCCACTACCATCTCTACGCTGACGATTTGCAACTGTATAGGCATACATCGTTCCAAAACCTTAATAGCACTGTGAATCTTATAAATAATGACTTAAGATTACTAAAAGAGTGGGCCGAGTCATTTGGGCTTTTAGTAAATCCCAAAAAATCACAGGCTATTATAATTGGTAGCAGACACTTTCGAAATAGAATTATTATTAATCAACTTAGCAATATAGTATACGACAAATCTATTATACAATTTTCCGACGAAGTTAGAATTCTAGAATTAACATTTGACAAATATTTATCTTGGTCGGCGCAAATTAATGATGTTAGCAAGCGCATTCATATGTCAGTCCACTCCCTTAAACGTTTGCAGAGTTTCTTACCCTTGCGTACTAAAATCTTGCTAGCACAATCTCTTTTATTACCCCTTCTCGACTACGCCGACGTGTGCTACTTGGATGCATCTGAGGAACTACTTAATAAGTTAGAACGCCTTCAAAATTTGTGTGTCCGGTTTGTTTTCGGACTACGCAAATTTGACCACATTACAGAATTCCGTCATCAACTTAAGTGGCTCCCTATCCGCTTACGCCGGAATATGCACATCCTTACCTTGCTATATAACGTCTTCTCTCATTTAGCCCCTTCTTATTTGTATGAGCGTTTCCAAATTTCATTACCCAGTAGCCGTCCTCAACGTTCCTGCGTCATAGCAAAAACTTTCGATATTCCTTCCTATAAATCTAGCTTTTATTTCAAATCATTTTCCGTACAAGCAGCCAAGTTATGGAATTCCCTACCTAGCCATATTACTTCCATTCCTGCCGTCATGATATTTAAGCGTAGACTGAAAAATTATTATATGTCACAATCATAAGTTATATTTATTATTATTATGTATGTAAGTGTATGTATTCTTATATATTGTAATTATGTATGTATTTTTGTATTTATATTGATATATAAGTAAGTATTTTATTTACCATTTGTATTACTATGTTTATAAAATATAATGTCATTGTACCTTTCTCTGCCCTCTATAACTACGTCTCCAACACTCTTGGGTAGCTGGAAGAGATCTCTTTGAAGAGATAAGTTCATCCTATGTGTACGTCTTTGTTATTACTCTAATTTTGTAACTGATTATGGTACATGAATAAATAAATAAATAAAATAAATAAAAATTATATCGTTATTAAATTACTATGATGTAAAATTTTAATCGGCATTAAAACTGAAATAGAATATCCTGGAATAACATATGTAAATATTCTCGAATAATATATTGCAGCCCTGTTAAAAGTAGCGGTTTTGATCTTTAAAGCCTGTGATTGCAAAATGGGAAATTACCATTTATAATAAATTATTCTTCTGGAAGTATGACTACAAAAGCTGTGGAGTTAAACTCCGAAGAGGGAAGTCAACTATTTGCATTAATATTAAAAACCTTGTAAACTAAACTAAAAACATTTCACTTACCTATGAATACCTATTCTTTTTATTATAGATATGGAGTGTGAAACTGAATCATTGCGAATGAAACTTGCGAATAAAACATAAGGGTATACTCACACGGAAGCAAAATTTACGATGCGTTTGACACTGTCTGGCGTATGAAATGTTCGTTTCGTGATTTATAACGTGAAACACACCACCCGCAATTGTTTCACTATTTAGTATCAGTATCAGATATAAGCAATTGCTTATTATTTCTTATTTAGTCATTAAATTTTATTTTAGCAAAAACATTTGTTTTCTGCTCCAATAATGCGTATTAAGTAGATTATATAGTAATTGACAATCTCTGGTATTGCACACTCTGTTTGTACTTATAAAATAATTAACCTTCGGAGTTTACAAACAAGAATTTAAGAATGTGTGATAATAAATTCTCGAATCAACTTTTTATCGTTATTCGGGTCTTTTCAAGCTTAGTTTTTCGTGATTTCACGTATCACGGACAACGAATTAAAGTGACCTTCTGAAATTCGTTTATATTGGACAAATTTGGTACCTACTACTAGGGAATACAAACGTGTACTGCATATTTTCTTAGTTTTACTTATTTACTTATGATTTAATTAGACCGGACTTATTCCTGTATTCGAAACATCTGAGGCGCGTGATACTTGTGGAGCTTACTGTTCCTTGGGAAACAAACATCCCAAGGGATCACACATTCAAGCCCAATAAATATTACGAACTAACCAACGAACTGATCGGGAATAAATTTATAGTTAGTTTGTACGCGGTAGAAGTGGGAGCGAGAGGTATAACAGCAAAATCTCTCTATAGCCTACTTAAAGATCTTGGCCTTTCTAGAACAAGCATCGGTTCATTTCTAGAACGTACTTCAAAGGCGGCATTAGTAGGTTCTTTCCAAATTTGGTTAGGTAGGGAGAGGAGTGTGGAGGGTGAAGGTGAGCGTTTTTGCGCATAATAAAGGGGCCCCTTAAACCTACTCCTGGGTCGCAAGTCCCAGGCACTGCTTGCACTCCTCTCCTTGCAACGCGATAGGCCCGGCACCCGCACGGTGAATCCATGGATTGCTAAGAAGCTTCGTCTCTGCTTAACTGATGTGTTTTCTGGAACTATTCTTTTAAATTGAAGCAAATTTTACATAAATAATAAATGTAATATTTCAAATAGAGAATTTTTCCTCTTTTAGATTAATAATGAGATTGCAGGTTTGAATTTGTTTATAAGTGTTTAATTTTGAATAATTTAATTTATTGTTTTAGTATATATATTTTTTCATATTTTAACTTTGAAAAACAGATATATTTATAATATCTTTTGCCATGAAAATTGCAAGTAAATTATATTTTAGTAATAGAAATTAGTTAGTTGGAGTGTGTAAATGCCGTTCTCAGTCGTTTGTTAAAGGCGGTAATGTGATGATTCAAAAGCAAAAAATGATACAAAAAAATAAGCCTAATGACCCCATATTATAACTAAAAAAATCATTATATTAAGAAAAATAATATAAAAATATAGAAATATGACGAATCTTAAAACGAACTAGTATCAACAAAAATAATAAAACTTTAAAAATTGCTAAACTAAAAAAAAAAATATTTATAAATTTATTGATTTTTTTAATTCGGGGTTAAATATCATACAGCATAGAAGAATCTATACGAAATATTTGTTACTTCAAAATCTAAATATGACAATAGAATTTAAGAAAACACTTTCATCAGGTAAATTCTATGGAACCTCATCAAATCAAATATGATGTGCTCACATTTATATTCACACACACATAAAAATAAATTTTAGAAGCACACTACATGCGTTGTCTGCTTCACGTGAAGTGCCTAACGGTAGAACAATGATTTTAATAGCTTATATATTTTATTAGAAAAAAATATATAATAAAATCAACACTTGTATTCCTCTTTTTAATTAACTGATATGATTATATTGTCATCATTATGTATTTTATTTAAAAAAAAGCAGATCCTGACTTTGATTTAATTATTATATTTATTATTACTAAATTTAAGTATTTTTTTTTGTCTAGTCAATTGAAAAATAGGTGATTAATGTATACTTAAATAGATAAGAGATAATTTAATTTAAAATTTACATACTTATTTTTATTGGTTCAGCACCTTTATATTTTTAAATATTTCTTCCCACTTTATCTTATACTTTGTTCAAAGTGCACTATACATATATAAATTATAGCCTATATATTAATTTGATGTAACAGGAAGCTATAAAAATGTTTGTATATTAGCAGCAGTTGATAATGTTAGAGACCTATATGCGTATTTACATATTCTACCATTATTGCCTCTTATAATTAGTTTATTGACAACATAATTATTATTGTACGTCTGAGGCTCTGTAAATATTATCAAACAGGTTCTATTAAGATACATAATTAAATAGAATATTTATTAACTACACAAGATATCATATCAAAAGTTAATAATAAGAATATAACGAATACATTTCAGATATTTTTATAGAATGTCTTAAAACATTTAATATATGCTATTGCAAATGTTTGACTTAAAAAACACATTATTAAATAAAGTGAGCTTCGAGTCTCCACATATAATATATATAAGTTTCGTAAAAGTTAGATGATGATTCTACATCATCAAAATCATGATAAAACAGATGAAAGAAAAAAAAATCTGGCGAGCAACCTAATAAACAGCTCTTTATAAAAAAGGTTGTTTTAAATATAATTTATAATATTTTATTGAATAACTACCTAAAGTTATATAATATTTTACTTCGACCATATAAAAATTCAAAAGAAGTAAAGAAATCTAAGTTGGCTAGTTGTCCGGAACAATAGACAGTTTAACAAAGTCAGCTGATGTATTTGCATTCTAGAAGCAATATATTAGATTAGAGAGCTTCTAAATAAAAAAAATCTTTAATCATCTCGAAACTCATTAAAATATCAGAATTTTAGCTAAAACCATATTGGTCTGTTATTTTTATGTAAAACTAGCTGACCCGCCAAACTTCTTTCCGCCTAACCATCAATGAAGGACCAAATTTAGGTTTTTAAAATTAACGATTATACGATTAATTAAGGAGTCAGGCAATACTAAGCTATAATTGGAGCTCTTCGTACAATTTTGTGTTATTTTTCTTATAGGAAAAGCTAAACTTTTATTTATATTAAATTCCCCTAACCATTTACAAAACCTGTGGTAAATTACATTTCTAATGAAGTAATATATATTTTTAAATATTTTTTTAATGAAATCAAAATAATAAATTAATAAACCTGAACTCTAATAAACTTGAAAAATACTAATGACGTTACCATTTTATCTACGTTTAACATCATAACCATAATGAAGTTTAACGATATCACGAAACATGTTCTGAACTAATTGAAGTGGAAGCTTCGACAAAGCCCCTTCCTTTGATAGCGCTTGAATCAATAAATTAAACTCCACGAGAACATAGCCAAGTAACTTGTTAATTTCCGTTGCAAAATCGTACAATCGGATTGAGTTTAATCACATATACATTTTGATGAACACTATTCTATATATTAATACGACTTGTTGATTCGTATGACCTGAAATTATTATAAATACACAATACATTACAATATATTTTTAGCTACTAACCGATTGAGTTAATCTTAATTTATATCTACCAGAATGTAATTTGGTGCACGCAACTCAGACATAAATCATATTAATAGTTCAGCATTCCTATCTACAGGCACTATTCTAAAAAAAAAGTGTTTTTAGCATAAAAAAAATTGATAAACTTTACAGAAAGATCGTTAAACTTATAACGCATATTTAATACTTTTTACAAATAAGAAAAAAGAGAACATTTTATAAATAACTTGGTGAAGTCGTTCCTATAGATTGATTTTTCGTAGGAATAGATGCGGTTATTGAAATTTTATTAATAAAAATGTAAACAATTGTGTATATTAGAAATATTTGAATCTTAACCTGAGAAAAATAAAGGTGTGTTTTTTAAAGTATAGTAGGGCTTTGAATGAGTCAGTTGTAACAATTTTTTTTGGATCAAATCAAGGGCTGGCCAATGTTTTTATATGTATTTCGATTTTAATACCAATTCCCTAGACAAGAATTGTTGCGAACATTGCCAAAGACTCGGCCCTCATTACGCCATAGATCAGAATGCTTTACAGTCAGTACAATATTTTTTTCTAACCCATTAACGATAAAAATGCAAGTCATTAAAAATGACTAGAAAATAAGCACTTATTTTGTAATTACAGTAACTAACTTTGAAGCCATAAAAGATATCTTTATATTTTTATCCCCTGATAACATAGTAAGAAATGAATTTAATTTACTAAAAAACTTCTATAAATATTATTAGTTTAATTTTTATATATAGTTCTTTATAGTAGTAGTTCTACATATATAGGATAAAGACACAGTCTTAAAAAAATATTTTAAATATCAATTACAAGCATAAGTACTATCTATGCCAATTTTCTTTTCTATCGTCGTAATATATATAAATTACGTGTCACGTTGTTTGTCCGCGATGGACTCCTAAACTACTTAACCGATTTTAATCAAATTTGCACACCGTGTGCAGTTTGATCCAACTACATAGGATAGCGTTTATCTTACTTTATAGTCGCAATATTATTTTATTGCAAATTATTTGTTTTCAATAGTCTGTTAGATCCAAACAAGTCTAACAGATGGAGTTGTATCTGTTGACTGCATTGAGTTAGTGTTCAACAGATGGCGTAATGTTAAAAGTGCAAACAAATAACTTCATAATTCATATACTAATACATATATAATTTAACATCATAACCGCCACGGGATGCTGAGACTAAATTGTAAATCAATTTTTAGTCGACCGATAAAAATTAACTTACAATTTAGATAGCCGGCCACGTGTTACTTAGACTGAATTATATATATAAATTCATATTATAATGAACATAATACAGTCAAATTATACCTGCTTCTTTGTCGAGTCTATTTACGTCAGACGGGTCATCCAAAAATATTGCACCGATTAGTGCAAAATTAAATTAAAAATTAAACTATTAATAATTTAAAACTATAAATATTATTTTCATAAATTTAAAACTATCTGCCCTACTTCATTTTTAAATTTGTAATGTACTCATTTGTTACCACCTTATATAAAATAATAATAATTAAAATTAAAATAAATATATCAACTGTACGATAGTTTTGATCAATCGTGTTTAAAGACCTTCCCCTTCAAATCGCAATTCAGTGAATTTTTACACCGGCTTTTCATTCTTTCAACCACCCCGTTGGTCGATTGGTGGAGCGCAGACGCATAACGTGTAGCGGTATATTGTCGTATAGTATTGAATACACGGATTGCCAACTTTTTTTGACGAAGAAAAAGTATAAAATGATTTGAATAGAAAAAAAAGAATTTGAAAGAAAAATAAAGTATTTTTAAAACTCTATGCTTTTTTTGCTTTAAAAACGTATTTTTAAGTACTTTTAGCACAAGCTAAATTTTAAACTTTTTTAAATGTTTCAAAGTTTGTTTGACAATCAACATTGAAATTTAAATAAATAAAAAAATCTTTTCTAATTATATTTATTACCATCTCAAAATTTTCAAATTAAATCTCATTTTTCAAAAACATGCTAGGAAGTATGAAAAGTCAGTGGCTTTAGCTAAAACTACACCATTTTTAGCCCCCGACTGAAAAAGAGGAGTGTTATAAGTTTGACGTGTCGATCTGTGTATCTGTGTGTCTGTCTGTGGCATTCTAGCAGCCAAACGCGTGGACGAATTTGATTGCGATTTTTTAATCGAAGGCCTGGTTCGTCGAGATGGTTCTTAGCTATGTTTGTTGTTTATGTTTTTTTTCTGCTTCTTATATATATAAAAATATATAAAAAATTTTAAAATCCCCTATTAAAACATATAAAAAGACCTCTAAAAAGATTAAAAATAATATTATTATGTACTTATTGTATTCGTTGCCTTGGGGACCGCTGAATAAAGGAAGAAATTAAAATGCAAGAAATTTAACAAGGCAAATAAAGAAATTACGATATCGAATCGTATAGTCTAAGTCCTCAATGATTAATTTCGAAAAATGGACACCATCGTCAACGTACGTTCAACGGTCCCCCGACGCAACGACTTCAATAAGTACGTAATAATATTATTTTTACTCTTTTTAGAGGTCTTTTTGTATCGGAGTTTTTTTTAATTTTTAATTATTATTTTTTTCATATAATTTCAGCTGTTATCAATATAAAGTGAAAGAAAACTGATAACTTTTTCAAATCAACTCTTCCAAATCATATGCTAAATAGTTAAATACATACCTATAAATCCCATAATGAGTATTTTGTTCTATGCATCGTAGTATAGCTTGAAAATAAAGTATTCTCACATACTTTATTTGCATGCAAAAGTATAAAGTATAATTTCTAAAAATAAAGTACAATACTTTATTATAAAGTATGGTTGGCAACCCTAAATACACCGACTACCGAATACTTACCAAATATTCGGCGAATCTCTAATCATTATTATATTACTGTATCAAGGGTACTGTACTGGTAGTAGAAAATCAATCATAGAGGTCGCCATTTTCTTTTACAAATTGAATCTATGTAAAAAAACATAGGACCTCTATATAACATGAAATGTCATCATTTCATCAATATGAAACATCATTAATGAATGAGAACTTTGACTATACGATAATATCAAAATATTGTTATTTCGTTATTTGCCTTAATAAATTTACTTGCATTTTGAATTCTTTCTTAACTTAGCGGTCGGGGGTTTTTTATTTATTTTTTATTTCTAATACCGTTACTTACTAAATAGTTTACTACAATGTAATAGGTATATCAAAAACCTTAGCAACCACAGCAACGCGTGGCCGGCTCTGTTAGTGTAAAATAAAAAGTTAAGTTATTTTTAAATTTTGCTTGTAACGTAAATTAATAAAACGTTTAGTGACAGCTCAACAGGTCACGTTTCTGTAGATCATAAAGCCATGGTTTAGACTTTGGCATCAAGTTATTAAATTTGAAAACATTACGACACCATTATATACAATATTAATACAATATTAATAAAACAAAATTACTTGGAAGACAGACAAAAGCCCGTAATCAGACAACAACAGTGAATACAACAAAAGTGATGAAATTTTCATTCCAAATAAATTGCTAAGACATCAATTCCACTTTAATATATGTAGATAAATAAAATATGTAAATCGATACAAATAAAATATGTAAATTAGATTAAATATTTGATGTTGAAATTTCATTATGTAAAATTTAATTGTTTTCGGAACAAGGTTCGAGCTCAACTTAATAGAAGCTTATTATAAATTAAAGTAACCTGTGGGGTATAAGTTTAACGAAGTTGAGGGTACGTTTTGTAAGAACCAATTTTGTAACAAAAGATTGTTTATTTAGATTTATTTGGGTTTATTTGAACTGCTTATAAATATTGTTTTAATGAAGTTAACAAACTTGTTACTATTTACCTAATTTTTACTACAGGGCGAATCAATGCTTTTGTTATTAAGTTTTGATTGGAAATACAAAAGAAAGAAAGAATATTAGCCACTGTTAACTACGATTCAGTTTATATGAAAAAACACTAATATTATTATTAAATTGCATGTTTCCTTTCTAAAACCTTGCATGTTATATGTATTTATACATATGTAAAGATAATACCTTTGAACACCATTTGATTCATATGTAGAACTTTGTTAATTTCTTATGGAATTGCAATTGTGACTTTTCATAAAAAATATTTTCTATTACTGAAGAATCTACCTAGCAACAGTTAATGTAATTCTAAATTTAGAATATAAAAAAGATTACAATTCTATTTAAATTGTAACCATTTACTAAAAATTTAAAAATTTTATTTATAAAAAAATAATTTGTTAAATTTTATATGATTATTAGTAAAAATATTTCAAAAACAATTACACCTACGTATATTTTTTTATAAAAAGTTAGTTAACATATTTTTACACAAATTTTCATAGTAACAAACTTTAAGTAATAGTTAATAGTATTTCATCTCTTGTATTCTAGAACAATCAATTTAATTAACTTTGACTGTTATAAAGACAAAATTTGATTTGACTCTATTTAGGTCACGTTTTCTTATTCTTGAAAAATGGTTAGCCGCTGACATACATTACTTGTTGTATATTATATTTGTTACTTCATAAGTAATTTTGTTAAAACCTTAGTTAACACACTATAATATAATACAATGAATAACAAATACTTCCTGTATGTTATGTTATGTTATGTACCTTACTCTATCTTAAAAACTGCTGTAAACTGTTTGCGACCCATCTTCGCGTAGAATTAATCTAACTTAAAATCTTGAAAAAATAAACGTTAAAGAACTTTTATCGGTTGTTTAAGAGGTTATTGATTAAACTATATCTCAATGTCAAAGTCATATGAAAAAGTAAAGCCGTCTAGACATAATTTCAATGTGTGTGTGTTTTTTTTTTATAATTATAGCTCAAACTAGTTTTTGTGTTATTAGTATTTATTTAGATCATCAATGCAATATTATGAAGCCGTAAGGTCGGAGAGATAAGCCCATAATGGCCTACGTGCCTGGTTGCTATTCATAAGCGGACTAAGCTAGTTAAACTGTTCACAATCAATACTCATCCTATCATAGTAATACTCATAAACTGATAGAAAGTACATTCGTCCATGAGATAACATATCTAGTATCTATATAATTGCATAATAGATACTTGTTTTTGATGTGTTAAAAATGTTTCCATTAAAATACGTTAACGTTAGAACAAAGATTTAAAATAAAAAATTAAGAAATGTATTTTAAAGATTAAAATTAAATAAATGTTTAAAATACAACTAATGGTTTTTACTGATTATTATTATTTTATTTTGAATTAGAAAAAAATAAAAAGTCTACCAGTTTTAATCATCCAATCCATCCATCCATCAAATGATTAATATACATTTTAAAGAAATAAATATTCGATACGGACTATAATCGGACCTCTAACCTCTGCGAAACCATCTCGTGTTTTGTCCTATGGAAACAGGTTTCTATTAAGATTTATCACAAGGTAAGATTAATTAGTCTTATTATAATACCAACAAATATAAGCGATTATGTATCTCATTATGGAATCCTACTAAGCTCTTACAGTATAATACATAATACTTCTAACAATAACGACACTGTCTATGTGTTTATTGTCTAGTCACTCATTATTGAATTATTATATTTTAATAATTATTAAGAATGCAGAATGCACTGAGTAAAATAATTGTTGTAGTAGCGAGTTATTTAAAAATATAATACTTATATAATAGAATACTATCTATGTCTGTTCGACTAATGAATAATGGCTGTGACTGCTGAACCCCAGGAAGTTGAATCTTTGAATCTACACAGAACAGTAAATTACAAACCATCGATGACACTTTGAGTTAACAATTACTTCTAATAGAAACAGCGTATTTCGTCAGGATATATATATATATGTATATATTTATATATTTATTTAAATCGAACTAACACTGTATGTGTATAACATGCCCTATTTTTTAAGTTAAATATATAATCAAACTAGCAGACCCGGCCACGCATTGCTGTGGTTGCTAAGGCTTTGGATATATCTATTACATTGTAGTAAACTGTTTAAGAAGTCACGGTATTAGAAAAAATAAAATAAAAATTAAAAAAACCCCCGATCGCTAAGTAAAGGACAAATTCAAAATGCAAGTAAATTTATCAAGGCCAATAACGAAATAACAATATTTTGATATTATCGTATAGTCAAAGACCTCATTCATTAGCTCCGAAAATTTTGTAAAATAGATACTCATCAACGTACGTACAAAGGTCCCCCAACGTAACGACTTCAATAAGTACATAATAATATTATTATCCTTTTTAGACGTCATCTAGTATCGGGGCTTATTTTTTTATTTTTTTTTATTTTTTTTTTATATGATTTAGGGCAATGCTTGACTACATTCCACCTGATGGTAAGTGGAATGTAGTCTTTGGTGGTAAGGCGCATTACCCTAGCAACCTATTCACTCTTCGCTTGAAGACACCCACATTGTATTCGGTCGGAAATACCGACGCAGGCAAGCTGTTCCAATCCTTTGCTGTACGCAGTAAAAATGAGGAAACAAAGCGCTTCGTTCGGACAGGTGGAATGTCCACAACAAAAGGATGAAAACCTGCCGTGCGTCGGGACGTCCGGTAATGGAAGGGGGACGGGGGAATTAAATTGTGTAATTCCTGCGCACACTCACCAAAATGTATCCTATAGAATACTGAGAGGCTAGCAATTCTACGCCTGTGCTCAAGGCTTTGGAGGTCAGCTTCGACCAATTCGGGATCGCCTATAAGCCTCTTTGCTCGCCTCTCAATTGAGTCCAGAACCGCAAGATGAGACTTTGCGGCACCAGCAAATATGTGACCACAGTACTCTACACACGACCGGATCTGTGCTTTGTATAAATCAAGAAGCTGTCCCGGTGTAAAGTACTGCCGAACCTTCGCCAGAACGGCAAGCTTTGCTGCTGCTGCTCTTGCTCTGGACTCAATGAACCGACCAAAGTTGAGGTTTGAGGAAATCTCTAAGCCTAACAACTGAAGCCGGTCACTGTATTCCAATTATACATTCTGGAAAGTAGGAGCCAAGGTGAAAGGGCTCCTTTTGGCGGTGAATAGACGCGTCTGCGTTTTGGTGGCGTTGAACTTGACAAGATTGGCATTGCTCCATGCGGAGACTGCCTGAAGTTTGTCATTCAAACGTTGCACCATGGCTTCTCTTTCAGACTGTACTTGATCTCGACTAGCCCGAGTACTCGGCAGATATCTTTCTACAACTGTGCTGTCGTCTGCATACCCATAGATACCGGGCTTCAACAGATCATTAATGTGCAGCAGAAACAGAGTTGCAGAAAGAACGGAGCCCTGAGGCACTCCGGCATTTATTGTCAAGGGTTCCGAGGAACACCCGTCGACAACTACTCGGAGAGATCTGTGGCTCAGAAAGTCCGTTACCCAGCCGATCAGACCAGGAGATATACCATACGCTGAAAGCTTGCTTATAAGGCTCGCATGCCAGACCCTGTCAAATGCCCTCGAGACGTCCAGAGAGACGGCGACCGCTTCTCCGTTCTTCTCGATGGCCTCGCCTAAAATGTGAGTAGCATACACTAGGAGGTCCCCAGTAGACCTATTACGGCGAAACCCGTACTGTCGGTCACTGAGGAGATCGTTACCTTCTAGGTATGCTAGTAGGCGCGAGTTCAATACACGCTCCATAATCTTGCAGAGTATGGAGGTGATTGAAATCGGTCTGTAATTGACAGGGTCGGCACGGCTGCCTTTTTTGAGCACGGGTTGCACATTAGCAAGCTTCCAGGATTTCGGCACTATTCCAGTCATGAAAGAGAGACGATACAGACGTGTCAGTACAGGAGACAACTCACCTGCGCATGTCTTGAGCAGAATGGCTGGTATACCATCAGGACCACTGGCTTTATTCACATATAAACGACACAATGTTCTCCATACCTCTTGGTTCGTGATGCGGATTTCAGGCATCGAAATACCGCAGTGAGGAAGATGTGCTAGAGAAGCATTGCCGGTGTTTAGATGCGAATTATCAGCAAAGAGAGAAGCAAATAAATTCGCTTTCTTTGTTGCTTTGTGGGCCAGGGATCCATTCGGCTTCAGCAGAGCAGGAAGTGAGGGTTGGCAGAAGTTCGACTCGATCGCTTAGTCAAGAGACCAGAAAATTCGACTGCCATTTTGTCTGACATAGAGCTTTTCGCCATTCTCAGCTATGTGATTGAGACGAGCCTTCCGCAATGCCTTATTATAGGACTTGACAGCTTGGTTAAAGGCTCTCTTCTTCGAACTTACATCCGGAGTTTTGCGGCTTCGAGCATCAGCCCAAATGAGATATGCCGAATGTTTTCGGTCTTGAGCATGACCACATTCGGCATTAAACCATGGGCGAGCTTTGCCACCGATGGGTACGTCAGCAAAAGGAATAAAATACTCCATTGCCTGATGCACCACATCGGTTATAGCATCCGCGCAACTCGACGGATCCAAAGAAGAGAAGCAGACCTGCCGCCAAGGATAAGACGCAAAAAAGTGCCGCATCTCATCCCAATCTGCTGACTTGTATTTCCATACTCGCCTAACACCATGAGGTTCGAAAGCTGGTGGGGAATATGTAAACACAGATTTCACCAGACAGTGATCGGAGGTTCCCAAGGGAGAGGTAACCTCTACCCGATACCTGTCCGGATCAGTTGTCAGCAGAAGGTCCAGGCAATTGGCTGTATGGCCTACCACATCTGGTACCCTTGTCGCTTGCTTCACCAGCTGAAAGAGGTCCAAGGTCAACGCAAAGTTCCGCGCTTCTCTTCCAGCATGGTCGGTTTTCTGGTACGGGAACAGCCAGTCCTGATGACAGGCATTAAAATCCCCCAGAAAGACGAGCTGCGCTGAAGGGAACTGATGCAGAGCCATATCAGCAGCCTCACCGAGATACTCGAATAATCTAGTTGTCTCCTGTTCACCGCTGTGCGAACGGTAAACACAGGAATACAGGATTTTTTCGTTTCCTGTGTCTACTAAAACCCATAAAGAAGAAAAAGTGGGGTCTTCAAGGTGACGGAGACGCTGGATACAGAGGTCGTTCCGCGCGTACACGCAGACTCCGGCACGTGAGCGAAAGTTGTGCTCTAACGTGTATCCGGGATAATCCAGGTGCGCAGCGCTTAAGGGACATTGTATCTGCGTCTCCGTCAAAAAGAACAGGTGCGGTTGTTCTGTCTCCGGGTGGTGATGGACAGGTAAGATATTAGAGTGCAAACCCCTAATATTACTGAGGTGCACTTTAAATGAGGAGGAGTGCAACCGCTGTACAAACTTTTTTCTTTATGGTTTTTCTTCATGATAAAAATAAATAAAAGTGAATAGGGATGGGAAATGGCATTTGAACGAGGCGGTACGTATCAAACCCGACTTCGAAATTGGTGATGTCTTGCCGCTGGGAGGCTAGCCTGGAGACTGCGGGGACGCCCGAACCCCCCAGGGATCGCCATCGGGCCTCCTCGCCTGGTCGCCAACCAGCACGATGGAGCCTCCCTGGGATTTTTCGCAGCTGGCGGGGCAGCCTTTCGTGGGTGGCTAACCCACTAATTGGGCCCCCAACTATCTGCGGGCGGCCAGCGGAAAGCCGTCGCTTCGGATCCCGCTACCCTCCTCGACTAGACACCCGACAAAACAAACACCAACTCGAAGTCAACCGGTTTGCCAACGTACCGCAGCTGTTCAGACCCATTTCCCATATACGGCTTCATCGAGCAACGTGCCGGAACACGACTAGGTTGCTTTGCGGCACGACTTTGCCCGATGGGTGGTAACTTTGCCGGCGACCCGATGTTATGGTCTTCCACCAAGAAAATCTATTTTATCTTATTTATTTCTTTTTCTGTTTTTTAAATTATTTCACTTTTTTCTATGTTGTACTAAATGAACCTACGAATACACTAATTTCCCCTGTTTAGGTTTTTACTATCAAAATTGTATAAAAACCTTTCGCCAGCACCAATAAAATTTTGAGGATGACTGATTCTATTTCGACCAAACATAGCTAAGTACCATCTCGACAAACCAAGCTTTCGATTAAAAAAAAATCGCATTCAAATTCGTTTACGTATTTGGCCGCTACGTATCCACAGACAGATACACAGATACACAAATCTACAGGTCAAACTTAAAATACCCCTCTTTTTGGGTCGGGGGTTAAAAATAATGATGTGGGCCGCTATGTTTTTTTACATAGATGCAATTTGTAAAGAACATGGCGACCTCTATGACTGATTTTCTACTACCATTACCTAACCCTTGATACAGTAATATAATAATTATTAGTAATGCGCCGAATATTTGGTAAGTATTCGGTATTCGGTGTATTTGTCATCTTTTTCGCAATTCGTATTCGGCCGAACTATTCGGTTTTGATGCCGAATATATTCGGTTCGAGTATTTCTATTTTTTTGGCTACACCACGCTATACTATACGACACTATACCGCTATACGTTAGGCGTCTGCGCTCCACTACTTGACCAACAGGGTGGTTGCAACAATGAAATTATTATTTACTAAAGAAGACGAAAACGTTAAAGCCGGTCTAAAAATTCACTGGATTGGGATTTGAAAGAGGTCTTTGAATACGATTGATCGAAAATTATCGTACAGTTGAGGTATTTAATTTTAAATATAATTATTATTATTTTATTTAAGATGGTAACAAATCAGTACACTACAAATTAATAAATAAGGTATGTAGGGCAGATAGTTTTAAATTTTTGAAAATAATATTTGTTATAATATGAGTTTATATATACTTCAGTCTAATTAATACGTGGCGGGCTATATTAACACTAAAAATTAACTCATAATTTATTCTCAGCATCGCGTGTTGGTTATGATGTTAAATTGTTTATGAAACATTTGTACTTTTAACATTACGCCATCTGTTGAACACTAACTCAATCCAGTCAACAGATACAACGCCATCTGTTAAACTTGTTTGGATTCACAGATAATTGTAAAGAAATAATTTGCAATAAAATAACATTGCGACTAAAAATTAAGATTTAAGTTATCCTATGTTTCAAGTTGGATCAAACTGCACACGGTGTGCAAATTTGGTTAAAATCGGTTAAGTAGTTTAGGAGTCCATCGCGGATAAACAACGTGACACGTAATTTATATATATTAAGATTATACCTTTGTTCGTTTTTCCAATCTTATATAATAATCTTGAGGGTTATATTTAAGCCTATATAAAATAGATAAGATTTTCCCTTAAGATTTTTCTTTAAGATAAGGTCATTTTATTATTATTTTAAATTTAAGAATTGTTTAATAGTTTTGAAACCAACCCTAAAAGTTGTTTATTCATATTGACAAAAGAAATGTCAGTCGTATGAAATCATCAAAATGTTGTTTTGTTTTATGTTTTTTAAATAAAAATATATGCGGTAATATAAATTATTGAGGTAAAACGTTTATTTTAAGTATAAATACTGCTTGTTTTCAATACACTAATTCATAAACTCCACTTAAAAAAAATAAAATAAAATATATGTTGAAAAAGATGTCAACCATTTCTGTTTTAGATATCTTCTTTTTGGTAAAAAAGATAACATCTTCCAGTATCTTGTTAAATGTATTAATTTGTTTATTTTCGTCAACATCATCATGCATCATGCTACGTTAAGTTTGTACTTAAATTATAATACAAAATTCAGAGAAATGCCTGACTAAAAAAACTGTTTTTGATAAAATGAAAATCCATAATATATTTTAAACTTACTTTCTGATTTATCACAAAAAAAAGAAAATATTATATATGTTAATACAAGTAGAAAGTAGGCGAAGTTACCCTTTATTAATCTAGAGCCCTTGATCTATATTCATCTCTCGCAATTTAACTTGTGATAAAGCTAAAGTAACTTTAGTTCAAGCATTTTATTTCCTAATGGTAGAAAAATATACATATAAAAATGAATAAAACAAATTAAACTAAAGTAATATTCAGTTCAAGTTAAACAAATGTAAAATTTATTTATTTACCACTTATAAAGTAAATTTAAGTGGTTACAGTTCCTCTACAATTCTTATTTGACATTGCTTATAAATGAAACATAGCTGCTTATTTTGTTTAAGAAATCTTATTAAGTGAGGCGATAGGTCACAGGTGCTTTCGAGAGGCCGCGAGGGAACTACAGTGTCTCATTGAATAGACAGTATCGGTCTAAGCCAAGTAGCATCCACCTTTTTTTCTAAATACTAATATTATAAAGTAGAACAATTTTCATATCAACAAAACGTTAGAACCAATTATGAGATACTAATATGAATACTACGACCTAGTGTCAAATATAACAAGTCGCTTTCTAACAAATGCCCTTGCTTAAACTCCAACAAAACTACCCTTCATCGATTTTTTTTATTCTACACTTATAAAACTTTTATAAAATGCTCCGTTTCAATTATGCAATAAGTATTCTTAACATATTTAGTCATGTCAAGTGTATTTAAATTTTACTAATAAAGCGAGGGGATGTTTTCACAGATATCATGGGTTCATAACCTACAAATGTAGATTCATTTTTCATTATAAATTTATATGAAAATTATAGAACATATTTTCTATTTATTTTTATTAGTATAATTATAAAAAACTTTCAAAAAAATCAAATTTAATTTCATAGAGAATAAAGATATAAATTTAAAAAAGATGAAGTAATTGAAGGTTATACAAGTACATTGTAATTTAGAATAAAGATAAATGAAATACATGTTAGTAATTTCTAATAAAAACTTGCATATATATTTCCTCAATGTAATATTATTCACTGTAGAGAAGACATCTCCGGTTCAAATAGAGCAATGATCCTAAATTCATTGGCCACTTCAGTCATTTGCCGTAGATATATTCAGATACGAAATGTCTGGCAATTTGCGGTTAACACTGACTTTGATAGATGGTGGTTTATAAATAATAAAGGGCGCTCAACATACACTAATATATAAACATATTCTAATGATAAAAATCTTTTGAATACTTAATATTGTACTGCATATATTTCATCATGTGTGTGTGTGTAGTAGATGTTCGGCCATGTGTCAATTTGCGATTTCAATTCTAGTAGTAGATACATTACTATTCATTTGGGGAAAATAAGAAAAGGCATCCGGAATTCACATAGACGTATTTAGCCATTACATAAAAAAATTGAATATATAGCATAACTTTTTTAAAATGTGGGTTGGAAGTACATATATGTAGTCATATGTATGTATGTAGTATATGTAGTATATGTAGTCATAACATATTAAGTAATACTGCTGAACCTACATACAATAGTCACTCAAATGTTTTTGTAAAATGCATGGTAACGTCTTAATTTCTTCTTTCCATTATGCTGATATCTTTGGAAAATGGGGCTACTTACCGTGAGTTCTATGTAAGGCTCTTACCCACCAGTTACCTACCATAAGATATATATTATAAACTACAGTACTTAAGTCTCCAGCAGAATTATCTATTCTTCTTCATTATTTATTTAAAATTATATATCTCACGTACTTAATACATGTTACTAATCAAATCATCTTAAAGATGTTAGAAGAGAATTTTAACAATTTATGGAGCATTATTTAAGGAGTGTTCTTAAACAAATTACACCGTTTAAATCATATTTTTGTGAATGTTAACAAAGATGGCAGTGTTGCAGCATTGTTTTTATTGCTAATAAATATTCATAAACACAAAAAATAAATAGAAACATCAAATAAATTATATATTGCGAAATAAGAATTCCTTTTGCGAAATTTAAATCAAAATTATTTTAATAGAACCCTTAAAACTTTCAAGTTTTCCGTTTTATATTCCTTAGCCATTTATAACGTCAAAAACCTCTTTTTAAAATACTTTTGTAGTCAACTCCGTGTTTTAATAACCTTGCAATAAATTTACAAATTTGACAATTGTATATATATACAATTGTGTAAGAGATACAATGTCGTAGAAGTTTATCAGCTTTTATAAAATAGTATACGATTATCAGATAAATGTCAATTTGGTCCAGATGTGATTACATGAAGAAGTATAAGTTTAAATTTATAATTCAACACCTTTTAACACCTATTACGCAATTTTAATAAGAGAGAAAGTTTTATTAACTTTTTTATTAACATTAATTAAAGACTAAATAGTCTAAAATAAATAGACTAAATAGTCTTCAATTAATAGACTTAAAACATGACTCAGGGTTTTTACATTTTAAACAAACTGTAATAAAAAAATATTACTAGAACTAGTGAATTTAACGTTTATAAATGTTTAAAAATTAGGTTTAGTATTTTTGGCCACTAGGTAAAAAAAAAACAACTCAAATTAATTTTATTAGTACAAATATTAATTTTATTAAAATAAATGATTACATACATTTTTTTTCTGAACAAATTGTAAACAACAATTATTTACGTACTATAAACACTTAGTTATCCTAGGGTTTGTAAGTCCAATTTTAAAATAAACTAAGAAATATATATGTATATATATATATGTATGTTAATTTTAGACTTAGATTGTCAGGTGTCTGTCAAGCAGCATATCAAACTTACCATCAATTCATTCAAATTTTCATTCAAAAAGATAATCCTTTCCCCAGTTATCCGGCAAATCGTTCATATATCTTAATATCATAAAAAAATAACTTTAAATTATAATGATTATACTTAACATTTTTATATAATTAATTTATTTAAATTAAACAATCGGAGACAAAACTATGCTCAAAACTATCACGATAAAGTTTAATCTTTACTTCCTATAAGTAGTTATGACAGCTAGTAGTTCGACTACTATAAACAATGATATTAAATTTAATTTGAATAGAATACAAAGGAAGAATTCTCCCATTTCATGGACAATGAGAAAGTACTAGTAATTTGCATTGTTTCATAAATTTCCGTTATGCAAATAACTGCTTTCTTCAAATACCAATAAACTTTATTCACAAGACTGTTTTAAGGCAATGAACGGATGAGTTGTAAGGATAGGAATGTATCAAAATTATGAATTATTTAAAAGAAGTAGATATTAGAGCCAACGTACAGATTTTTAGATACTAACATTTTGTTAGATAAAATGAGTTGACCGTCGGCGAGATGTATGATCGATACTTGGTGATTAAAGAATGTTTCATAAATATTTAAATAAGAAGACATTTGGTATAATGAAATTATATATATTTATTTATTTTTAAATATAAATTTTTTACTTATCAATGTCTCCAGAACGTCTAATCAGACGTCCATGAAGTCCTTGATTCTTCTTCCTAAGTTATAATGAGGCTTACCAAACCATCCATTTTCATACTTAACAATTATACGTAGGGCCACTATTTTATAACTTCACATTTATGAACACACTGGTCAAAAATAATTATTGTAATAAAACTAACTTTTTTCTGCTGAAGAAAGGTAATAAGTGCTTACTTTTTAATGATTATTGTAATAAAATATTACTCCTTGTATGTTATACTTAAAATAACGATTATTTTATATTTTGTTGCTACAATATCACAACATGGATCTATTAAACTAAATGTTTATTATTGTACCTCGGTGCATTATTATAGAGACCGAGACAATTGTATATTTTAGGAAACACTATCAATGTAATGAAGGATAAATAAATGATATTCATTATGTTCATACTACTTTTGATATAATTTTGTTACTTATGATGCTTTTCCTAAAAGATATTATATATACCCACAAAAGATATAAAATATGTGGTAGACTCCGAAAACGCTGGACCGATTTCGATGACTTTTGAAAGTTGGATGGCGATAGGAGCATTTTTTATTGAACTGACACCGACAGTTTTTTGCTACTGATATGCTATTGTGTTTTAAATTGAAGTATTTAAGGTCAATTATAGAGAATTTTATTATGTTTTTCTAATATAACATCTTTAAGCTTAGGTCGGTGAAGTTGGCTTGGTATGCTAATTTATAATTAAAGCAAACCTTCTTACCACAGTTTGCATTTTTTTAATATAGTTTACACATTTATTATGGTATCTGCTATTATTCTATGTATGTATATTGATAAGTGGTTCAGTTCTAAATAACTTCAAGTAAAGTCGCCTATGTTGGTTAACAAAAAAAAAAAATCTCAAGCTTCAAAACTAATGATGGCGAGACCACTGTTTATAGTTTTTTAGTCTAATAAGAAACTTTTAGAGTTCGATTTCGTACCACTGTTGAGTCCTCAAAATAATGTCTAAGTTTTTAGATAATATTTTTTTAAATATATTTTTTTAATCAATTAAATTACATTTCATTTTAGCTCGTGAGTATATCTAATTAAAACTGTTTTTTTTTCAATCTTATAAATAATCTTCATAGATTTTAGGCCAGCAATTGAAAAAAGAGCGAGATTGAACAAAATTCAGTTTTATATCTGTATAAAAGATCTAATCTACCTAATCTAATTTGTAGTCTAACTCGAATACGCTGAAATACTCCAAAGTTTACACCGTTAATGTAAAGTTAAAAAAAAGTTATAAGCAGGTATTTAAATAAATGGAAATACAAATTAAAAAAGAAAAGAATATTGAAATTTTAATGAAATTGTAAACATAACTTTCTATTACAAAATGCACGGAATCCAATTTTTATTATATCAAAAAGCATACATTATTATTTTTCTTCAAACTTTGATCTTTAGAGAATAAAGAACCAATATGGTTAATAACATACGGATTGTAGTAAATAAGTCCATTCATAAGTAAATACTACATATCCTTTTACATTTCTGGCAAAAAAATTTAATCATAATACTACTTACTCAATAATACTCTTTTGTATCTTGAAATCTTACAGACTGATTATTGTTAAATCCTTTGTCGGTTACCCAAAAGGTCTTTAGCAATCCAATCTTGGACTTCATTTTAATCATGGTGAGATTCTCCAGACTCTAAGAGTCTAGATGCATTTAATTTCCTAAGGCGAATAACGTTTAGTCGTTGTTGTTATTCATAATAATAATTATTTTTTAAGTCCTGCTTTGGTAAGGATTCGTTTTACGTCACACTGCTAATGTATATATAATGGATAATAAATAATATAGAATATAATGCGGAGAATTTACAACTTCTTTTCAATTACGAAAAATACATAGATCTTGATTAATACAAAACGTAAAAAGAAAATCTTTAAGGTATAATGAAGTAATGTAATTTGCGGATAATCAATATTATTTACTTACCGAAACTGACTGCAAAGTTCCTAAATAACATCACTCTAATTTGAATTATTTTTTTTATTGACACCTAATAATTTATTTACATCCGATAACCTTAATCGCTTTTTAGATATATTTTTTGGTTAGCATGCTAAAAAATTTTAAATTAATGATCTCGTTAAAAGTGTTGTGTTTAGAACCTGACTATTTAAGGATCTTTAAAAAGAATCAAAGGACTATATATTATAAAATTTAATAAAGACGAACAACATTTGACAGTAAATTAAGCCAAAATGGTTGCAGTAGCCTCGTTTGCGCACACGCGTGCCGACTGCGGATATCGGTAGCGAAGTGACCCCCTACTGGACGGAAGTGGTCGAACATCTTCCCTGGGTTGGAGAATTCATTTGAAAGGAAATGGGCAAATGTAGTTGAAAGCTTGAAGTAAATTTCCTTTTTTAGTTTTCAGCTCGACGACCTGTGCGGCTCCGTCGCTTCCAGGGAAGACCTTGATGACTCGTCCAACTTATTATGAAATGTATAATCAATGAAATGTGATGATGTTTCTTTAGGTACCTGTTTCACATTTTCATTAGGCATTTTATGCCAATGTATTTCATCTTTATACAAAAATTAAGGACCTGACCACCACGACGAACATTCGCTAATAAGGTCAGTCCACGATAACATGATGGAGGTACCTACTTGAACAGTTGTCTTGTTTACTGCGGTTCTTTAGTAAGATTTAGATACCAGGCTGGCTTTTGAAAGATATCCAAGTATTGAAAAGCAGTATTAAAATATTTTTTTTTTGCAGCCTTAGTGAATTTTATAAGAGATAGAATTAGAATATTATAAAAACTTCAAATCGGTACAGCGGGTTCTGAAGTCACGCTTAGAACGCTCAACGCTTCACCGCTCCTTAGCACTGAGAATGCCACCGTATCATTGGCAGCTGCAAGCGTTTGTACTTAGGAACAATATTAAAGGATGTTTATTTCACAGTATTATGCAGTTTTTTTTATTACTAAAGCGTGTTAGCAGCATCTTACTTACATCGAAATTGCATTCGTTTTTTCGTATAGGATGAACACACTAGTATAAGGTTATAGAAATCTTATATATGGTAAATATAATTTATTATATATGTTCATAGTTATTTATATCTTGCTAGTGATAACTGTACCTACTTAGTATTTTAGGTTATGGATATTTTTACTGGTGCGTTACTAGTCCCGTATTTTATGCTAAGAAATAAAGTGCATTCTAATATTGATTTTATTTGCGCTCTGGAATCTTTATTGGGAAATATTTCGATTCGGAACACATGATTTTTTTTCTATGTTTTTCATTCTTTACTTTTCTTTTCTTTTCTAACGCTTCGTTTCTTTGAGACTGAATAACAAAAGACAATTGAGACCAAGAACATTTCCCAATATTTTACATTGAATTAAGTATAAAAAACTATTTTATGGAGTTGGGGTCACTTATTAAGTTAAATAATAATTTTTATGAAAGAATGTTATATGGTATGTATGTTTGCATTTGGGCATGTGTGTTTGTTGAATGTTTGCATGTTGTGCATATGTGTATGTTGTTATATGTATAGCTTTCTATATTTATTTTTTCACGCATGGCCATCCGTCAAATATCAAATTCAATTTTTTTTGGGATTCCATAAAATTAAATGAAACTCAATTCAGTCAGACGATTTCATGAATTTTTATATGAATGTGATACATCGCTAAGTGTGTAACTCAACCTGATTTTACAAAACTCTTAAGAAAAAACTTGCTATATCATTATATTATTACGTGAAACAAAAATGTTTCATCTTATTTGATAGAGTAAACGGGTAAGCAGAAATATTAAATTTGTCAATGTTAGAATTAGAATGTTAGAATAGATATAAAATGCTGAAAGCCAATTTTTTTATTATTATAATAATGACTACTTAAGATATAAAATAGCGCTGTTTCATTTTTCATGATTATTTAGGGGGGCTTATCAGGTTTACTATTTACAATATAAAAAACAGATACGAAATACACCCACAATAGTGGAACCATATGTGGTTGATATAAAGTGTTGTCACTTCTGGTCATCGAACTTATTATTATATTATAATATTAAGCAATGATTGTTAACTAATAAGTATTATTTAATATTGTCAATGAGTTCCTCGGTATTGAGATTACATAGTTATGTAGGTACACATATTAAAGGTTTTTTTGTCTAATTTTATGTATTTCTGAAATATTTATCATTTTAATGTTTACTGTTTGTTATTTATAGAAAGATATTTTTATATTTTATCTACACAGAGAACAAAAAAATATATAAAGCTGAAAAATTGTATGTTATTTCACAAAAAAACTCTATGGTAGGTATTGGATACATTTTATTTTTGTTTTTAAGCCTGTCAGTCAGTCAGCAACAACTACCCAGAGGCTATTTTCGTTTACATTTTTATTTGTTTATTTAGAAGTGTAATAGTATATACAGTTAAGGTTTTTTTTGCATTACTTCCAGATTTCCAATTTTGTATTAATGTGGAAAAAGTTCAACTTCGCTCGTTGATCTTCATAAAAATAGCAATTCAAATTTTACTATTTACATGAGCTATATTTATTGTTGTCAAGAACTATGTAGCTATTAAATAAAATACTTATGTTTTTCGTACATATATAATATCCATAAAAATTACAAATTAAAATATCAAATAAAAGTGCAAAGAGAAGTATACGTAAGGAGTATTATGAAAAACAAAATATTTAAAAAATGTAATGCTTTACCAATTGACAGCAAAACAGATTACCTCATTCTTTTAGATCAATTTAAAAAAAAAAAGTATATTTAAAATTAATTATCCAACCAGAAAAGCATCTAAGTTGAGTTTTGTCATAGATTATAAAATAAAAAAAAATATACCAGAAGGTTTCGAGGAAAAATATCTTACAAAAATTTAATATAAAAAGGCACTAAGGAATTTATTATTATATAGAAGTTAATTAAGTTATATGTATGTGTATGTGTGTGTGTGTGTGTGTACGTGTATGTGTATGTGTATATCTCTATGTACATTATTTAATACTATATTTTAATAATACTTTTTAACAAGTGTTCGATCTGCTTACAAACAACTCAGTAATTTTTTTTTAAAGTTTAAAGCTTAAAGAACTAAAAGAAGAAAAGAAGGAGATTACAAAAAGAATGAATGGTCGTTCACCAATCCTAATTATTTATTTTTACTAGAAATATTATATTTCTCAATCTAATTCTACACATCATTGAGCTTATAAAAGCACATGCTTGAATAGTTTCAAACAAAGGATCAAAAGAAGTAAGAATATCGTGAAAGTTGTTTTTTTTTTATTTTTATGGAAAAACCGAAGTTGTATGAGAAATGAATTAGAACCGAATAAAATATCGTATGAAATATATAATTAACTATGCCATCTCTAGTTCTAGGTAGTTCTAGCACTAACAAGTAGCTCTGATTATTTATAGCAATATATTAATGTGGGCATTGAAAGTTTATTACACAACAATATAATCAAAATAGCCTAAAATGCTTAATAGTACTTATAAATATTCAATAGTAGCATATTAAATATTCAGAAAAATATATTTTTTTATGCTTTTGATCCCAAATTAAAATAAGTTAAATAAACTTTGAACTAAATACACTATAAATGTTCATTATTTTGGACAAATTTGAAAAGCCACTGTAACATTTACAAAAATATGAATTTGTTTCTTATTTGTTTTTTTACGTTTATCTGTAGTTTTTGTCTTTCAAAATCTTAAGCAGCAGTTTAAGCTTTTTAATACGATACAACTATGAAATGGTTGAAACAGCGTTTGATAGGAAATGTTATTTAGAATTTATAATCATTCAGGTGAATACATATATATATATATATATATATATATATTCAATTTTACCGTAATTAATACGGTTTTAATAAGGTGTGAAGCCCCAAAGATGAAGCTTAATTAATCATCTTATATTACGAAACTGCTTCATTAATTTACACTTACATTATACATTGAGGTTTCAAAACTTGTAGGAAATACATAGGAATATTGAACAGATGGCAATTATCTTTGATGAATGCCTTTTAAATGGTTCAAATAAAAAAGTTTATTTCTAGACAATTACGATTTCCTTTGAAAATAAGAACATATTTGTATATAGTTATCGTTTCTTACCTTATTCCATACCTTAGTGTATTTTGTTTTCCTGTTTGTTTTAAGTTAGTGTTTCCTAAAATATACAATTGTCTCGGTCTCTATAATAATGCACCGAGGTACAATAATAAACATTTAGTTTAATAGATCCATGTTGTGATATTGTAGCAACAAAATATAAAATAATCGTTATTTTAAGTATAACATACAAGGAGTAATATTTTATTACAATAATCATTAAAAAGTAAGCACTTATTACCTTTCTTCAGCAGAAAAAAGTTTTATTACAATAATTATTTTTGACCAGTGTGATCATAAATGTGAAGTTATAAAATAGTGGCCCTACGTATAATTGTTAAGTATGAAAATGGATGGTTTGGTAAGCCTCATTATAACTTAGGAAGAAGAATCAAGGACTTCATGGACGTCTGATTAGACGTTCTGGAGACATTGATAAGTAAAAAATTTATATTTAAAAATAAATAAATATATATAATTTCATTATACCAAATGTCTTCTTATTTAAATATTTATGAAACATTCTTTAATCACCAAGTATCGATCATACATCTCGCCGACGGTCAACTCATTTTATCTAACAAAATGTTAGTATCTAAAAATCTGTACGTTGGCTCTAATATCTACTTCTTTTAAATAATTCATAATTTTGATACATTCCTATCCTTACAACTCATCCGTTCATTGCCTTAAAACAGTCTTGTGAATAAAGTTTATTGGTATTTGAAGAAAGCAGTTATTTGCATAACGGAAATTTATGAAACAATGCAAATTACTAGTACTTTCTCATTGTCCATGAAATGGGAGAATTCTTCCTTTGTATTCTATTCAAATTAAATTTAATATCATTGTTTATAGTAGTCGAACTACTAGCTGTCATAACTACTTATAGGAAGTAAAGATTAAACTTTATCGTGATAGTTTTGAGCATAGTTTTGTCTCCGATTGTTTAATTTAAATAAATTAATTATATAAAAATGTTAAGTATAATCATTATAATTTAAAGTTATTTTTTTATGATATTAAGATATATGAACGATTTGCCGGATAACTGGGGAAAGGATTATCTTTTTGAATGAAAATTTGAATGAATTGATGGTAAGTTTGATATGCTGCTTGACAGACACCTGACAATCTAAGTCTAAAATTAACATACATATATATATATACATATATATTTCTTAGTTTATTTTAAAATTGGACTTACAAACCCTAGGATAACTAAGTGTTTATAGTACGTAAATAATTGTTGTTTACAATTTGTTCAGAAAAAAAATGTATGTAATCATTTATTTTAATAAAATTAATATTTGTACTAATAAAATTAATTTGAGTTGTTTTTTTTTTACCTAGTGGCCAAAAATACTAAACCTAATTTTTAAACATTTATAAACGTTAAATTCACTAGTTCTAGTAATATTTTTTTATTACAGTTTGTTTAAAATGTAAAAACCCTGAGTCATGTTTTAAGTCTATTAATTGAAGACTATTTAGTCTATTTATTTTAGACTATTTAGTCTTTAATTAATGTTAATAAAAAAGTTAATAAAACTTTCTCTCTTATTAAAATTGCGTAATAGGTGTTAAAAGGTGTTGAATTATAAATTTAAACTTATACTTCTTCATGTAATCACATCTGGACCAAATTGACATTTATCTGATAATCGTATACTATTTTATAAAAGCTGATAAACTTCTACGACATTGTATCTCTTACACAATTGTATATATATACAATTGTCAAATTTGTAAATTTATTGCAAGGTTATTAAAACACGGAGTTGACTACAAAAGTATTTTAAAAAGAGGTTTTTGACGTTATAAATGGCTAAGGAATATAAAACGGAAAACTTGAAAGTTTTAAGGGTTCTATTAAAATAATTTTGATTTAAATTTCGCAAAAGGAATTCTTATTTCGCAATATATAATTTATTTGATGTTTCTATTTATTTTTTGTGTTTATGAATATTTATTAGCAATAAAAACAATGCTGCAACACTGCCATCTTTGTTAACATTCACAAAAATATGATTTAAACGGTGTAATTTGTTTAAGAACACTCCTTAAATAATGCTCCATAAATTGTTAAAATTCTCTTCTAACATCTTTAAGATGATTTGATTAGTAACATGTATTAAGTACGTGAGATATATAATTTTAAATAAATAATGAAGAAGAATAGATAATTCTGCTGGAGACTTAAGTACTGTAGTTTATAATATATATCTTATGGTAGGTAACTGGTGGGTAAGAGCCTTACATAGAACTCACGGTAAGTAGCCCCATTTTCCAAAGATATCAGCATAATGGAAAGAAGAAATTAAGACGTTACCATGCATTTTACAAAAACATTTGAGTGACTATTGTATGTAGGTTCAGCAGTATTACTTAATATGTTATGACTACATATACTACATATACTACATACATACATATGACTACATATATGTATAGCGAATAATTTAAGTGATGCTTATAAACACTTGCAACTTAATTAATGTGTATATATTTTTAGCGTCTAGGATAAATATTGATACCTCGAAGAAGTTTCCCCAGCAATAACATAGCGTCACTGTAACAGTCATCTAGTTTCTTTATATAAATAGGTACTGTTATATTTTTTATATTATGAAGTAAAAAATTATATTCATTGTAAGATGTAATAAATAATTAGTATATATATATATTACCCCACTATTCGAATTTGTAACTTATCTGTACTCCAAATGCCAATGTACAAAAGACTTAATTAACACAGAGAGAATATACGTTTCCATGGTATAGATATTGCATTATACAAGCCAAGTTTGGTTGCACTCAGTCGGCTAAGCAATTTACTTCTTTGTTCTTAGTATCTCGATATTGCAAACTGACTTCTATGCGACTGAGGTCGAAACATTACAAGTAATGATTATTTTGTATTGAAAGTATAGCCTATATAAATATACGATAGCTACGTAAACATACGTAACACACAAACATACAGCTATAATTATTATTTACGTAGCTTCGCTAGTGAAATCCCTCTAATTTAATATCTATAAATATAATATATCCTGTCGCCTAGTGGGTCGTAAAAAGACTTCCGTAATAAAGTAAGGTAGACCTACAGTAAATGTTGTCCTTTAAAATCTATTGTCTTTTAAATTAAAAATGCTTAAAAATCATAAAATGGCATAACTATGTATTGATTTCATTGTAACATTTAATTATTACAACTTAATATGAATTAATCGTACATTTTGTGGAAAATAATTTAAGTGGAATTATTTAAGGATACCTTAAATGATTGTTTGTTTAGGTACACTTTAAAAAGTATTCCATGCAGGAAGTAAAAATTTTAATATTGTTCAAAATAGAATTATCTTTACTTCAACTTAAAGTACAATTCTATTAATATCCATTCCGCATTTATTCATTACTTTTAAGCATAAAAATTTGAAATTACATTTTTCTAAAAAATATAAATCTGTCACCAAACACCATAAAATAGTATTTATTTAGTTTTAATAGTATTTAGTTCTCTAGTATTTATTTAGAATTGTATATTTTGAAATATATAATATCTATTACTAATTAAATGAATAATAACGAGCCCTCTTACAATATAAGTAGCGTTAATTAAGGAGAGTTCTTAAAATAATAAGGAAGTTAAAATTATATTTTCTTGAATGTACAAAAACAATACAATGTAGCTTTTGTTTTAATTATTTTTATAGTAACACAAAATAACTTAAGTCATCAAATAAATTATATATATAGAACTGATAAATTATTAGTTTATAAAGCTTAATTACTAAAATTATTTTTAACCTAATATTCGTAACTTGCAAGTTCTCAATTTTATAATCCCAATCTGCATATAAAGCCTATTATATGTTTTGTAAATCTACTTACTCACGTATTCACGAACAAATTTGTGAAACTGTGAACTACCCTCTGAATATAAGTTAAAAATACAAAATGCAAAAATTTCTCCTACTACAAAGATAATCAACTAGGCAAATCTGTTGTGTCTATTTATATGTACCAAATTTATACCATTATGCCAAAAATACCTTGATATCAAAAAAATCTTCATAATGAAGGATATATTGTTATAATATACAAAGATATTAATATAATAATTACAGAACCCTTGATGTGTAACGTAACAAGCACTTGGCTGATTTTAACAAAGTATTCAATAATTTATAAACGGCCTAATTAATTCGTCATACGGCCGCAGGATATTAGCAATTGAAATAATGTTTCCAACATAATATACATTTTCCCTTTTTGACATGAAATTTCCTATTCAAATCTAGATTTACAAATAACGCCTGCATAAAAAAACCTGTGCAATTTTCTTTTATTGACAAATATCTTCTTAATATTTGTTTTATAATATGCATTTAAAAGAAAGTGTTTACTTACAAGATATACAGAGAGAATAGTCCAATTCATAAATTAATGTTATAAATAATTAAAAAATAATTATATAACATAAACATTAGTTTTCTTACTTCATCATATCTTTTACTTAGCTATAAGTTTAAGTTAGGTTTATAAAACAAACAGTCGGTATTACCGTAGTTACCGAGTTAATATTTGATATACCAGGAAAAAATCCTTCCACGTAATAATCTTAAGCTAATCAGGACTGGTTTTATGTCTTTGAACAACTTGGAACAACTTATACGACTATATCGTAACCAGAACTCGCTTTATCACTACCCGTACTCTCTTGGCAATGGACTACCACTATGTATAGCTATAATCAGTTGTTTTTTGTTATTTCATTCTAATAGTGGGTAGTAAAAACCTTATTAGTACAATTTATTAATGACTATTTGTGTTAACACTCCTACCAGTTTTGAAACAAGTAGTCATTAATAACTCATAGATATGTGTCAACGTCAAATATACGTTGATGTTCACCATGAAATAAAAACATTTATTTAAAGAAACATTTTCTTTATACAAGCTATGGGATTAAGAGATTTTAAGTCAAAATACTTAATATAAAAAAATAAAAGGACTTTGAAATAAAACTATTTTTACGGATTTAACTCGCGTATATTGAATTAAATTTTAAATTTACATTTTAAATCTAACCCGACGTTTCGAATGCTTTGCAGCAATCGTGTTCACGGAAAGACGAGATGGAGGTGTCTGTCAGTAAGTCAGTTAATTAGTCATCTACCTCCAACGGTTTCTAAGCTTCCGGGCATACAGTGCAGGATTCACACAAAACGCACTAACAGTATCTTGAGGTCTTACAGTGCGGTCACAGACATGGGATTTTATATTTTTAAAAAGTGGGTCCCAGGAGTTAGATAATCCCCAACCATCTTCTCTATTAAAATTAGGATGTTTTTTAATTTCAATAGTCTCACGAACCATTCTTGGAATGTAACGTTGTTCTTTAGCGAGGATTTTAGGTTTATCAAATCTTATATAATTATTGGGCTTGTCTATGGTATGTTCACACACTGCAAACTTCGATGTACGCCTATGCTTGATATCCGATATATGTTCCTTAACTCTTTTACCAACGCTCCTCTTTGTTTGACCTATGTATGACAAGCCACAATCGCAGTGAAGTTTATATACTCCAGCACATTGTAAAGGAATATTACTTTTGATAGGTCTCAAGAATTGGCTCACTTTCCTTTGAGGTTTGTAGATAGTTTTAATAGAAACCTTTTTTAAGATGTTGCCGATTCTGTCAGTAACTCCTTTCACATATGGTAGTAGGACCGGTTGACGCTCAACTGTGGGTGGCTTGATGTGGTTTCTGCGACGCTGGCGAGGTACGGGCAGGTGGTTGTTGAACAAGGCATGCTTGACATGCTGCAGCTCGTCCTCTAGGTGTTCAGCGTCACAGATGTGTTGTGCTCTCTGAAACAAAGATTTGCCAACGGTAGCTAACTGGCTAGTGTGGTGGTGTAATTTACCATTGAGATACCTATCTGTATGTGTGGGTTTCCTATAAACAGAGTGTCCCAATGTATTGTCAGGATTTTTGATAATAAGAATATCAAGGAAAGCTAAAGTATTATTTGATTGCAATTCCATTGTAAATTGTATTTTGTTGTTAATGGAATTAAGGTGTTCTAGAAAAGCAGATGTTTGATTCATAGGTAGTATTGTGAAGGTGTCATCTACGTACCGTTTAAAGATGTTCGGTATAGCAGGTGCAGAGGACAGGGCCCTCGCCTCGAAGTGCTCCATGTAGATATCGGCAACAACGGGGGACACCGGGGAACCCATTGCCACTCCATCAACTTGTACATAGAATTCATCCTTCCACATCAAATAGCCAGGTGTTAAGCAATGCTTCAGTAATTCTGCATATTCTACAGGCATGTTGTTATCCTCCAGCTTTCTCTTGACAATTTCAATGCAGTCAATCACTGGAAGGCTGGTAAATAGTGACTGTACATCGAAACATCTGCTTTTCTAGAACACCTTAATTCCATTAACAACAAAATACAATTTACAATGGAATTGCAATCAAATAATACTTTAGCTTTCCTTGATATTCTTATTATCAAAAATCCTGACAATACATTGGGACACTCTGTTTATAGGAAACCCACACATACAGATAGGTATCTCAATGGTAAATTACACCACCACCCTAGCCAGTTAGCTACCGTTGGCAAATCTTTGTTTCAGAGAGCACAACACATCTGTGACGCTGAACACCTAGAGGACGAGCTGCAGCATGTCAAGCATGCCTTGTTCAACAACCACCTGCCCGTACCTCGCCAGCGTCGCAGAAACCACATCAAGCCACCCACAGTTGAGGGTCAACCGGCCCTACTACCATATGTGAAAGGAGTTACTGACAGAATCGGCAACATCTTAAAAAAGGTTTCTATTAAAACTATCTACAAACCTCAAAGGAAAGTGAGCCAATTCTTGAGACCTATCAAAAGTAATATTCCTTTACAATGTGCTGGAGTATATAAACTTCACTACGATTGTGGCTTGTCATACATAGGTCAAACAAAGAGGAGCGTTGGTAAAAGAGTTAAGGAACATATATCGGATATCAAGCATAGGCGTACATCGAAGTCTGCAGTGTGTGAACATACCATAGACAAGCCCAATCATTATATAAGATTTGATAAACCTAAAATCCTCGCTAAAGAACAACGTTACATTCCAAGAATGGTTCGTGAGACTATTGAAATTAAAAAACATCCTAATTTTAATAGAGAAGATGGTTGGGGATTATCTAACTCCTGGGACCCACTTTTGAAAAATATAAAATCCCATGTCTGTGACCGCACTGTAAGACCTCAAGATACTGTTAGTGCGTTTTGTGTGTATCCTGAACTGTATGCCCGGAAGCTTAGAAACCGTTGGAGGTAGATGACTAATTAACTGACTTACTGACAGACACCTCCATCTCGTCTTTCCGTGAACACGATTGCTGCAAAGCATTCGAAACGTCGGGTTAGATTTAAAATGTAAATTTAAAATTTAATTCAATATACGCGAGTTAAATCCGTAAAAATAGTTTTATTTCAATGTGTAGTACTCGTGAAAACCTTAGAAAACACTAAATAAAAGGACTTATTTATGTGACCTTCACGAAAGGAAGTCGATATAAGGAAAGGCCTTATATAAGTGTAACTATTAAAATATTTTACATCGTTTTGATTATAAGTACAGAAATTATTTAGATAAATTAATTTTAATACAATTTAAGTAATAAAACGTGAGCTTACTTTTTAAAAATAATAATGGTTAAAAGAATCCGCCTTATAACTATAAAGAAATCAAGATCCCAATAGAGTAAAACCACTTTAGTCAAATAAATCTCATTTCAAACACTAAGTCTGCATAAATCTTTTATCCCACTAACACGCTCTTTGATCTCATTTTAATCTCATTTCCATTTCAACCACTTTTTTAACCAGTGAAGTTAATGAGTAGTTTCAAATCAGTTGAAAACTGGTTATATTTCCCATTGTTAAGACATGCTATTTATGTAACATTGTACTATCTAGATTTAAAATTAAGAAATACAAGTTTCAATTAGCTATTTATTGCAGATTGCTTTGTTATTAATCGTATTAAATATCGATTTTAAATAATTTACGCTTGTTTCAAATCACTTTTAAAACAACATTTCTTTCGAAATCAAAATTCTAAATTGAAGTTTAAAATTTTGTTAAGAAGGCCTCTACAAAAAGTATGACCACTATTCAAATATAATTAAAGAAAGGCATTAGATTTACATTCATAAATATAGGTCTCAGGTATACGTAGGAATACTTTATAATCCCCTTTTCATACCTTAGTTCAGCTAAGTGTTATAATATGAACAGTTTATCAACTGTCAGTCAGACTGTCAGTGTGGTAGTTACTTGGAATATCGGCCTTCGATTCACTGCCGGAGAGAGAATTTAGATATTTTCTCAACTCTTGGATATCATAATGATAATAATATTTGTATCTTCTAAACATAATATAAGCGAAGTGTAACTTTTCTTTTATGTATCTAATGTTTGGAAAATCTATTACCACTTATAGCCATTAAAGAAACATTTTCTTTGTACAAGCTATGGGATTAAGAGATTTTAAGTCAAAATATTAGGTCGTTATCGATGGTTTTTGCTCGGACCCTAAGCCCGTGAACGCTGGTGTACCCCAAGCCTGCGTGCTATCCCCAACTCTGTTCCTCCTGCACATCAATGATATGCTGGATATCTCCAACATACATTGTTATGCGGATGACAGCACTGGGGATGCGGTATATTCCGGCCGTGCAGGTCTCTCTCGGGAAAACTTCGAAGAGTGCCGAAAGAAACTTGTGTCTTCTATAGAGACTTCCTTGGGGCTGATCTCTGAGTGGGGTGAACTGAACCACGTACAGTTCAATCCCCTGAAGACACAAGTTAGCGCGTTTACCTCTAAGAAAACCCCATTTGTCGTATCACCCCTCTTCGAGAGCATCCCTTCATTGCCTCGCCAAGTATCAGAATACTGGGTCTCGACATTTCGAGCGATTGTCAGTTTCGTGGTCATCTGGAGAGCAAGGCCAAGTTGGCCTCGAAGAAATTTTGAGTGATTAATAGAGCGAGGCAGTATTTCAAACCTGGCCAAAGACTTGCGCTCTATAAGGCGCAGGTCCGGCCACACATGGAGTACTGTTCTCATCTCTGGTCCGGATCACCCCAATATCAGCTTCTACCATTTGACTGCGTACAACGGAGAGCCGTTCGGATTGTCGGGGACCCGGTGCTCTGCGAACGGCTGGACTCTTTGGCATTGCGTAGAGACGTGGCTTCTTTGTGCGTCTTCTACCGCATTTACAACGGGGAATGTTCCGAAGAACTATTCGATCTGATGCCTGCCGCCGAATTTCATCACCGCACAGCGAGCCATCGCCTCCAATATCATCCTTACCACCTGGATGCGTGGCGATCCTCTACTGTGCGGTTTTCAAGGACATTTTTCCCACGTTCCACTCGCTTGTGGAACGAACTCCCTTCTTTGGTATTTCCAGATCGGTACGACATGGATACCTTAAAAAAAGGCGTTTACTCCTACCTACATGGCCGGCAACACTCTTGTAAATCCTCGGAGGTTGCAAGAGTTCATGGGCGGCGGTGATCACAAGTCATCTGTGACCCGCCAGCTCGTTTGCCCTCCTCTTACATAAAAAAAAGCCATATTAAATTTTCTATGCAAAGAAAATAGCTTATTCGAATCCGCTACCTATGGGAAACTGTTGCTCTACCTATGTAGCTTTTTACTTAAAACTTATGTAAATATTTTTCAGATAACAAATTCAATACTTTTTTTGTTTTTATTGACTAGTTCTTGCCAGTGACGTGAGTGGTGATAGCAGTTTATTTTATTATTATTTATTTATTTAAAACGTATGTATGAATCAATTAAAAATTTTTATATCAATGTCCACTTGTAGTATGATATAGAATTAATTTCACTATTAAATCTCTATGGGTTCCATTAAAATGTATTATCTCAACTATCACGCTGAAATTACTGGTAGAATTTATTACATGCGTGAAATCCTACGAGAGATTTTTATTATATATTGATTAGTTTCTATTCAAATAAATAATAATTAAAATGAAAGGAAAATTTAATTGATAAAAACTAAACTAAAATAAACGAGTATTTGTTCAATTATTATTGAGCTTCTATGCAATTAATATAACTTCCATGCAAATAATGAAAATACAATTTGATTAAAAATATATTTTATGATGTTGTGAAAAGAACAACGAACACAAAAATTCTAATTTCTAATACATTCTTATTCTTGGAATAAAATCAAACTCTATTAAGACCTTACCAGTAAAGCAGCTCTTTTATAACAATTGTGTTATTTTAATTTTTATAATGATTGTTATAATTTTTGGGATAGTGGAAAATAATACTAAAGACTGGGATTTATGTTAAATATCTTAGTAATAGGTCAAACTTTCACATATACCAATTGAAACTTTGGACATTTATGTAAAGGGATACACATCGCCTTAAAATGTTATTATCCAGAACTGATTTCTTCAAATCTATTTACATACGATTATTACGATAAAATTCAAAAGTTGAAAATTTCAAAAAACATAAGTAGGTACTATGGAAAACGTCTAGACGTCTCAATTGCTAAAGTTTGTGGTACGTTTACATTAAATTCATCATACGTTGTTAAACTGATGATATTTTTAATAAGATTCACGAAGTATCATGTGTAACGTAGGTACCTTACCTTATAAACTCAGGTAACTCCATTCAATGAAATTGTACAAACGTAAACTTTTTTTTTTTTTACTTTATATTAATTTTAATAGGTTAGTTAAATATGTTACAACTAGATATTTATGATGACAAAAGCACTAATTAATTTGTTTACTTTTAAGAGTTTAGTATCATATTTAATTATTAAAAATTATTTTAAAAATTTAGGTGTGATTTATATAAGGAGAAAGAGAAAAGGTGAAAAAGAAGAATGAAGGGATAAGATTGTTCATTCTTATTAATATCACTAGCGTTCAATGGTAAGCAAGTGTTGCAAGTCAAGATAGTAGTAATTACTGAGTAGACTTATTTACCTACTTACATTATTATGGTATCAATGAAATCATCCATTCTAATACTGCAAGAAATACAAATTTAGAAGCTAGTTCTTGTGGGGAGACTGGGGATTGTTATGACAGGAGGGGGGGGGGGGGGGGGGTCACAGGTGTAGCCACAGTGACAATAGCGTCCGAACAGATAATGATATAGTGACATTAAAAAGAGTTAAATAAAGCCGCCAGAGTTCTTGTAGAAGGAGCACGGGGTGTCGTTAAACAAAACCTACGTTTGTAACATTTTCTATTTTTCGTAATATTGGTCTACAACCTGTTTTTAAAATATCAGAGATGTGTCTGATGTTATTTTTGCGTCGTAATGCTTTATTTTAGTGATAAAACTATTTTTGGAAAGTTATACAAATTTGTATTTTTGTAACTTAACCTCAAAAGATCAATTTAGGCGTTTTGGCCAAAAGTGATATTGGATTAGGGCAGGTTGTGACAAGTAATATGGTTTTTCTTTTCAACGACTAATAAAGTAAACGACTAACTCCATCATAGAAAATTGTCTTGTTCCGACATTGAAGAAAGAAACCGAAAATCCAGCTCACACACTCACCAATCCCATAACGAGTATCATATCAGAATACAATAGCTCCATTACTTACCCAGTTTCTAGAAATATCGAAGGTTTTTGACAATTCTTTTCTCCAGAAAAACTATTAAGCCTTATCCTAAAGCAGCTGCTAGGAAACGAATACAATCCTAGTGGTAACTTTAAAAAGAATTCTGTCGATTCTATTGGAGCTTTATTATTATTTATAAAGATTTAAAAAACACCAAATAAACATCCACTTAAACGTGGTTGGAAACAAACATTTTTTACTTTATTTGTCTGAAGTTGGCCTTTATCACCATCGTAACTTCGAAATTATGATACGTTTTAGAAAATATGATATGGTCTTAACGTAATCACAATTTAGACCCCATAAAATAATCCATGACATTGGCAATAAAGAATTTTCTCGTGAGAATAATATAATTTTTTACTTACCCTAGTATTTATATGATTTTATTAAAGCCTATGGAAGTTATTTTGTATACACTTCACATATATTTCATTTTTCTTATATTAAAACTACAAATTATATAAAATATAAATTATAAACTGTAAAAACTCACGTAAAAAACAGAAAAACTTTTTTTTCACTCTTGCAACAACAGTATTTACTACAAGACTATATTATAGATTGTTTTGATCAAAGTGACTAGGCATTAAATAATAACATACCCGGGAGTTCTAAGCATCCTCGATAATTAAATACTGAGAGTTAAGAACGATTCAAACTTCGCAATGGAAGTTTAAGGGGTCAATCTTCGTCTCCTATAAATAGTTTTGGGTTTGCAACTGGGTCAAACGATGCAATTCAATTGAGAAGAAAACGAAATGAGATAAGTTTTTCTGTTATATGTACTATTTGTATGTAAACAACTTAAATTAGACATAAATATGTTGATAAATTAAAAGTTTTGCAAATCAGCTTGATTTTTTTGATATATATATAAAAAGACCTCATATTTGTTACCTAAAATGAGTAATAACTAATTAATTACCTTAACATATTAAAAAAAAATCTCAATACAATAAATTACTTTGCAAAAAATTCACGTTTCTCTTATAAAATTAATGATGTTTTTAAAAAAAGTTATTCTTTATATATTTTCTATATGAACCTACGATCGAAAATTTAAAATAACGTATTTTATCTGGCTTGAAAATTTCCCTAAAACAGAATTTTCAGAAATTATACCCTAATGCAATTTTGCGGGTCAGCTAGCTTTTATATTTGATGTTTTAATTCAATTAATCTCCGAGGAAAATATTTTTCAGGAACAATATTTTCATATGTTTTAAATAACATAACTGTTATACAGATGTATGTCAACATTATCCAGTTCAATTAGGTACAGCCAGAATTATTTGGCTTACCCAATTTCTCAACAACTGTTAAGATTCATTTCCGTAAAGGAATCAGATGGCCCAATGTCTCGCAAATGTTACCTAGATTCAAATAGAACTCGAAGATTGGATTGCTAGACCTTTCGTGATACCGACAAGGAAATTAATTCGATTCTGGTTACTCTATAGAGAGAAATATAATAATTGTATTTAGAGTATAATATAAAAGTATATAAAATATTTTAAACCCAAGAATGCAATTATGATAAATTAAATATTTCATTTGTTTCTGACGCTGACTTTAGAGATTATAGAAGAGAATAGGTTCTTAAATTTCATACCTCTATTTTAAAGTAAAATACCAATTGTTATTTAAAAGTTATCTAACATGATATTTATATTACGAAAATTCGTAACAGGATAATGCAATTTAAAATACGAAATTTAAATAAAATTAAAGCAACAAGAACACCGCGTCATTTCAAAAATGAAATGGACTCGTCACTACTCCCAAAACGTTCTGAAAGGATTATATTTGAAATATTAACATTGCTGCACCAATATTCAAAAGTTATTTATGTTTTAGTAGCAGATAAAGGTTAATTGTCATCCTATAATACTGACAAATTTAGTGTAATTTTAAAACAAAATTAGATATTCTAACTAAGACAATGTAATTATTACTGATTTAAAACTCTTCTGATAAAGAACACTACATTAATTACAAATACACGATTTGTAACCCAACTTCAATTATGACAGCTGTATTTAAAGTATCACAAAATATAATTTGTCTGCACGTGTTATATTATTGTAGTATTGCTACATATAAGATTGTTATTATATAGTAATTTGGTTTGTAGGTAATATAAATATGTAATTATTTATTTACCTACATAATAATATTGGCAATAAATATTGTTGTTACAATTAAGATTTACGAATTAAGATCTATATATCATTGTTATTACTGGTATGTTATAAAAGTAGTAAAAGATATTGATTTGACGAGCTATCGGAAGTAGCCTTAAGATATTAAATATATTGTATTTACATATCTTATTAGGTAAGCCATAAATGTGTGAAAGATATAAGATTGTTATAAATATGCTTAGGCATTTAAAATGGTTATGTACTATTATATTGTTATTATGATATATTTAATGATGTTTAAAGTTGTGAATATGACTTATCTCCAGAAGCTGCTGTTGGCGCTTCTGTCAATGTTATTATTTTATAAATATGGCTGTTAGCCTCTATTAAAGGTAATCTGTATTGGACAACTGGCAAGATAAGTGATTCTTATACTTACATTGTTTATAATATGTGTAATAACTGTTGTGAGTATTTCACCGTATTGAGTTATTGGTAAATGTGTCTAAATAATTACACAGTAATAACTATATTACTGTATTTATTATATTTATGTACCGAGAGTCATTTTGTTATATTAAATGATATATTTGTTTAGCTCTTTCTTTTCTTTACTTACCCAAATAATGCATTGAAATATATTATCATATTAATAGTATGAAGTAGCTCGATTAAATAATTTATACTATATTAATTCAGTGGTTTTTAATTGTAGAATCTTATAATATCTAACACACGCAAACCAGTATAATTACATTTTGTCAGTTAATAATTAGCTTATTACTAAAATAAACCCTATCATTAAACATATTCGAATGATTAATAATTAAAAAATATTTGAGTTTTAATTTACTATTTAACAAAATGTACTTACAATATAAAATATATGCAAAAATTATTTAAGGATCTTGAGAATACATTAGTATTATCAATGTTAAATATGCTAAACTTGAGTTTCAGTTATTATATTATAATAATAAAATACCAGTGAATAATATCTTGTCCACATTGTATTTGTCCTTTGAACTAACACCAAGTATGTAGTAAAGGTTCATGCAAAGCTTTCAGCTTGCTCTTACATTACAAGGTTTAAAATAAAGATAAGAAGCATTGTATAATAAATACATATTGTAAGAGCAATATTCTCGTGCAATATCTTGTATCAAAATTCGAATTGTTAAGTATTAGCATTTATTTACAAAATATAAAGCCAGATTATTTAAAATCGCGAAAGTTTAAGTACTTTCAGGACTGCTTTTAATTTGAAACTGCGATATTATTGTCAAACTTTTTAAAAAGAAATACCATGTTGCTTTTGGTAAATCTGAATTCACCTAATTCTTTTTCTAGAATTGTTTTTTTCACTTTGTTTTTTCAACTACACAATCCTATCGTTTATTATAAATATTCATTAGTTAGTTAATTGTTATACTAAAAATAAGAAGAACAACAAAGTTCCTTGATAAATTTAAGTCTCTATCTTTAATTATGTAATTTCATACCTACTTATTAAAAAATATATAGAAATAATGATATCGTAATTTTCTTAAGTTTTTAATAATCACTAAAATCTAAGATTACGACCAAAAACTATAAAACAATCATACATTTATATTTATAACAATATATTTTTCTATAAATTTACAATATCATAAATTTATAAGAAATTGTACTATCATAAGTTCATAGTCAATTAAAGATGGAAGAACTTTGTAGTCTGACTAATTTGCTTCGAAAAATTCGCTATCAGCGATAAGGCCGCCTTTTGCACCTCTTCATAATTTACTTTTCTTTTATTAAGTTACTGTTATTATTAACATATATTTGATACATGAAAAAATATTTAAATATAATAATCGATACCAAATTTAATTACTGATAATTTTCATTTAATTTATAAACCAATACAAAACATGTACCTAGTTATAATGCCGCAAAATATTTATCTTTCTCAAAGTCCCTTTTAAGACGATAATCAAATTTCCAAAGAAAATTAACATTGCAAATATATTTCTGATTTAATTTGACAAACCCGTTTTATACAAAGAGTAAAATATTGGAACGCTCTTAGTTCTATTTTCTTTATTACTTATTTAAAATTTCGTCTTTAATTATTATATAACATAAACATAACATATATTTTTAAAATAATTGTTTGGTATCATAATTAGGCTTTAAAAATAAAACCTTACAACCAACTTTTGTAGAAAGATTTTATTAAAGATAGATTAATAGATTTTTATTTATAGATTCAATGCAATTCATGTAAAAGGTTCAAGAGTCAAATATAAGCTAAGATTTTAATTTCTAAAAATTTTGTATATATGTATATTTATTATTATGTAATGTAATATAATAATAAATGTACATAAAAATTAAAACTGAGAAAAAAATACACAAAACGGTTACTAGTTTTTCTTATTTAAGTGATTAAAAATATTTCCAACAAGTTTTCACTATCTAGATCTAATATTTCTTAGTAGTTTGTATTTTATCATATTGTTTGCGAAAGTAATAAATTATTCTATATCTAAGTACTTAATATTCCGTAAAGAGAACAGCAAAGCTTATGAGTCAAGTTATAATCTTATTATGGATTAATTTGGGACAAATATAGATGAAGGATCATGGGATTAGTAAAGAATATTTTGGTTCATTGATAATACATTTAATCCTTCAATCACCTACCTTAATTTTAATTTTGGACACTCACGGGAAGGTTTTTAAATGTTTCTTGATCTAAATTATTGTTTGATTCATTGTTAGAATTTTATTTTTTACTGTTTTGTGCTTAGTTACAAGAAACTCGAAAGAACGAACAGAGGTAAATTTCTAGGTGGTAGACTAGAACATCAGGTCGCCGGGAAGGTTACCCATCGGGCAAAGTCGTGCCGCATCGCGAACTAGTCATGTTCGATCCGATGGTGATCCCTGGGGGGGTCTCCGCAGTCTCCAGACTAGCCTCCCAGTGGCATAACATAACCAACATTGACGTCGGGTTCGATATTTTCACTTTTAAGTTTTTGAATAAAAAGAAAAAGTTTTTACAGCGGTTGCAATCCTCCTAATTTAAAGTGCACCTCAGTTATATCAGGGGCTTACACTCTAATATCTTACCTGTCACCACCTGGAGACAGAGCAGCCGCACCTGTACTTTTTGACGGAAACGCAGATTCAATGTCCTTTAAGCGTTGCGCACCTTTTTTTTTGACGTCAGTTATCCTCATTAATATACACCTCCATCCAGGGCATGATGGAGGTGGTTATGTGAGACTTCTACTCACTAAACCTGACGGTTGCCGCCCCCGTCATAATGGGACACCACGGGATCGCTTTCGCACTCACCGCAATGCCCCGACGTGATCCACGGAGAGGGCACCCCGCAACGAGGAGCACCCATCCCTTTTTTGCAGGCTTGAAAGATTGTGGAGGAATCCCCTTCCCCCTATCCAAGAATGCTGCCTCTGAAGGGGGCCGAGACCCCCTTCTGGCCAGTCTCGGTCTCAGGGAATCAGGTAAAAAAACCCGACTCGGCCATCTCGACCTTGTCCAGCGCCATCGCGGTAGTCTCCCCGAGAGGAGACCGCCGGTCAAGACCCCTGGAAGAGTACACTCCCATAAGACCTTGTGATATGCAGGCATCCTCACTGCAACACACTGGAGTCGAACGTGAGTCCGCTCACGTACCGGAGTCTGTGTGTACGCGCGGAACGACCTCTATATCCAGCGTCTCCGTCACCTTGAAGACCGTACTTTTTCTTCTCTATGGGTTTTAGTAGATACAGGAAACGAAAAAATCCTGTAATCCTGTGCCTACAGGAGACAACTAGATTATTTGAGTATCTTGATGAGGCTGCTGATATGACTCCACAAAAGTACCCTTTAGCGCAGCTGGTCTTTCTGGAAGACTCTTATGTTTGTCATCATTTCTGGCTATTCCCGTACTAGAAGACCGACCATGCTGGAAGAGTAACACGGAACTTTGCATTGTCCAAGCGTCAAGCGACAACGTTAATAGATGTAATATTCCATACAGCCAATTGCCTGGACCTTCTGCTGACAAATGATCAGGACAGGTATCGTGTATAATTTGAAGTTAGTAGAAATTCATATTTTATTCAAATAATTTGTTGATTAGAAAATTGTGGTAGTTAATAGTTTTAGTATTTCGCAAGTGAAGTGAATGCTATCAAGTTTGTAAAGAGACTATAAATTGAATCAGAGACTATTAATCCCTCGAGGGCTATCGGGAGAATCCTCGAACTTCCGCCCCATGAGATTTATAGTAAAAACGACTATGTTTAATATATAAGCCATATATGTTAAATAGTAATTATTTAAATATATTTTCTATTTGTTATTATATTAGTCTAATTAAACTTCTCAGAATTATAAATATTATTTTTGAATAATGTTATTCTCACGGTAGGATAAAATAGCCTAAACTCAAGTCACATAGATCTTATCATAAATTAAATTTGAGAAGAAGAATATAGATCAAAGTTTCGGGATTTGTAAAGGATAACTACGCCTCCTTTCAACCTGTAATTTACAGAAAATCTAGAGAGTTAGGAATTATCAATAGTAGGTAAAAAGTAAAGACAAGTAACACACAAAAATATTGTATCATAAACTTAATAACTTAATGGGGTTCATAAGAACATTTAATCTGTTAACTGTCATAGGTCTCCATGGAAAATATATAACCACTTGCTGTTATTGGAGGAAATCTATACTTTTTTTAAAAGATATTGATGAGTTGCTTATAGGCCGATAATAAAACAATTACACACTTGCAGTCTATTCTATTATTATTGACTAAAACTATATATTGAGTTTTAAGCAAAGCTTCCTCAGAGCGGTTTAGCATACAATCATCTCAACGTCTTATATGTATGAAGGAAGTTTAGCTTTGGGTTGAGAAATCATATTGTAAGATGGCAAATGGTTACACGATTGAGAGAGTTTTGATGCAACACTAAAGTCATTTTGTGAAACTTTATTTACTGAAACGTTTTTTTTTATATGTTATCATGTCGTTAACATGTTTACTATCTATTAATGAATAGTATAATATGTTATAGTAGTTCGTTCGTTCGTTCGGTAAAAGAGAGTAAAAAGTTGCAAAAAAAGATGAATGATGGTATAAAAGATTAAGCTTTAAAGTTTTACAATCCTCAAGACATTAAATGTATTAATGTATTAATTAAATGTGATGTGATGCACTTTTACGTTTATTGTAAAAGAAAAGTCTCGTGTCTCTTATAGCCATTGGCTCTGTGGTTACCATAGTCTTACTGACAATTGAGTTATTATACATTATAGAAAGGAAAAGCAACCTAAAATCTGTCGTTAAAAAAAAAAGAAAAAGCAAATGAGACTACTTATCTCTCTCTCTCTCTCTCTCTCTCTCTTTCTTACATCTGTGATTAGACGGATATAAGTATTGATGTCTCATTTTGTCTTTTTTATTATTTGTACGACACGGACTTTCACAGGCCAGCCTTTTTCTATGTGTCATCATTTTATGTTGATAACACTATATTTGATTGATGATACTTGAATTAAAAATAAAAATTAAATTGTCTTAATGTTAAACAACCCTTACATAACTATAGGATATATAAGTTATATCTAAACATGTTAACTATTTGTAAACGAACGATACTCAAACCTCCGAGACCGGAAGTTCGAATACTCTTAAGAAAATACAATAGTAAAAAATGGCAGAGGTTCTAAAATTCTATAATAAAATAAGAAACATGGAAATAACAAGTTATAAGAAATAGTTTTATATAGCATAATAACCAAGTAACCTTCTGTGATTAATTTTACATAAGAAAATTTTGTATACTAAATAAAACTAATTTATTGAATTTCTTTTCTCTTACTACGCAGATGACAAAGCGTGAAAATAAATGATTGCGAATAAGGCTTGCTCATAAAACAAGAGACCGCTCACAGGCTAGCAAAATTTACGATGCGTTTGACGTTTCCGGGCGTATGAAATATTAATGTCGCGATCTATAACGTGGAAACAACCACTTTCCAATACTAGCTATTGTGTGTGACATGTTAAATGAAAACTTTTAAGTAAAATCAGGTGCAATTCTTGTCAAAATAAAGTACTGTAAAATATTTTTTCCTGCAATCATTTTTGTTAGATTAGAAAGCTTCACTTTTTATCGGGACGGTGGTGACATCTATTAGGTTTCTTTCGAAAATCCTACCCAATGTTTCTAACTTTGCAGTATAGATAAACACTGAAAAGATGCCACTACCGAAATCAGTTTTTGAAAATAAGCTTCACTTTTGTCTTCAATTTTGAGGTAATTTCATGTAAAGGGATTGCAAAAAAAAGTTTGTAGGATAAATGGCAATCTCTTGGATACCATTGTGTAGTAACGATATAAAATTTACAAACATGCACTTTAGAATATATTATTTTTTTAATTCTAGGTCTTCGTTACGCTTAGTCAGAGCCAACTACGTAAACATAGTCTCGTTATTAATTGTAATAACATTTGTATTCTAGCTATTACTTAGTAGTAATTAGTTTAAGGACCATTTTATTATTTTACTGTTTGTCAGAATACAAATAATATGTAACAGTTTCTATTTCGGTACACAATTAACAGTATTTTAATTAAATAAATAAAATATTGTTAATTATATAAATAATAAATCAATACGTATGAAAAGAATGAGTAATTAAAAAAAATATTTATATTAACAAAATTCATTGTGATAATTTATAATTTTATAATATAAAGTGAATTTTGTGCAAGCCATACAATGTTTGTTTGTTCCTGGCTTTGCTGAAAATTATTCCAATAATCATGTAACAAATAACCTAACAAGCTGTCCACAAACAATAAAATATAAATAGTAAACTTTGAGCTGAATTGGTATAATTTTAAATAAACTTGTCGGTAATTTGCAGTTCACCGTTGTTTTGCTGTTGCGGCAAATTACGTAATGTTGTCATTAAATCCTATTATAAACTATAACAACAAAATTTTTTATCCATTCTTAAATTTTATCACATTTGAAAAGTTGATGCTCTTTACAAACCCGGAATAATATGAGGTCTTTTAATATTTATAAATTCATATTATTTTGATTTTATAGTCGCCACACAGTTTGCCGTTTTTTTTTAATATATTTTACAAAATATTTAAGAAGATTTATTATAAATAAAGAATAAGAAATAAACCGATACGGGCAGGGATTCGAACCCGCGACCTCTGAGAAACCGTCCTGTTACTCTACCAATTGAGCCAATATTTTCCAAAGCGATACGGTAGCTCAATTTTTAGAATTTAAATAACATGGCTATACATGTTTATAGACATTTTTAAACATTTAAGAAGATATGAACTTTTGTCCTAACACTATTTTTTTAAAACACCATTTAATTCATAGTTATTGCATGATCTATGCGTAAAAATATAGCAGATTAATTCACACAAAACACAAAGTAGAAATAACTTCAGGGCTAATTTATCCATTTCGCACTAGTTCCGAAATCATAAAAGTCGCATTTTGTGTTTAATGACGGCCAATATGGGTTTCGCCATCGTCAACGGCTCTTTTAAAGATATTTTCCTATGGATGAGCATTTATGGAAATAAATAACCAGTTTTATAACTGAGCGGAATATTTTCGATAAATTTTGTTCGAAACCCAAACCTGTATACTCCGATGTTCCCTAAACCTGCGTGCTATCCCACACTATTTTTTCTGCATATCAATGTATATGTTTTGGGAATAAGATCCCCAAATTGCATTGTTATATAGATGAGAGAACTGGAGATATTGTATATAACATCCGTGCAAGACTCACTTTAGGAACAGGGAATCAGTGAAAACGTTTATGAGTGCCAAAAGAAACTTGTTAGAACCTCCCAAAAAGTTTCGGAATGGGGTAATTTGCATCTTGTTAAATATCATTCCCAGAAGTCACGAGTTTGCAGTTTTACTAGAATAAATTCCGCTTTCATTGTGTCTCTGCTTTTCGTCAGCGTTCCCCGAAATGCATCATCAGGTATTGTAGTACATCAACATTTAAATAAATGTTGATGTACTAACTTAATTGTTTTATCAGTTTAATGTAATAAACTACTATTCAATCATAAACCTATTAAGCATTAGATGTTAGTTTTTTTTTTTATTATTTGTTTTTTTATTATTAACTTAACAATTAATTAACCATTATCTTCTTGTAATTAAATTGGGGCTTCTTTACTTATAGTGAGAAAAATATAATATTCTTCTACGGTTAACTCGAATTTTTACAAGTGAAAATAAACGTCTGCGCTCAAACTCATAAAGGTAACTTAGATGGCTTTTATAACATATTGTATTTAAATAACATCAAACCAAAATTGTTTACTATATTCTCCTGTATATTGTTGGTACGAATATTACGTGACCTCAATACTGTAGTACTATATCTATGCACCTTATAATCTCGTGAATCGTTAAGCATCTGGTAAATAATACAAAAAATAATTAATGAGGACGAACTTCAAAGACTTTGAAAATATAATCATAAGCACTTTTTAGCACATGTTTTATACTGTATAGTAAATGCCGTTCTTGAATAAATAAGCTCACAAAGCCTTTTTTTTATTTTGTTTTACTTCCAATAAACAATTTACTACGACTAGTACCTCCAACAATGCATTTGAATAAAAAAAAACAAAGGAAGAATTCTTATACTTCTATGTTTGCAATTAATGCTTGCTTTAGCGATTTTGATCACCTTAAAGTTCAAACTAAAAGCAGTATTCCACAACATAAGCATTAAAACCTAGTATAACAGTATAAGCATACCTAAGTATTTACTCCACGTGAATTTAGCTGTTGAATGTAATACGAGGCGAAATTAAATGGTTTGATTTTTCATAATTATTATGTTATATCCAAATTGATTATAAATAAATAAGAAATACAAAAATTTAATAATTTTGATCTTGATAGAGGTTTTGAATTTTTGTTATGATCTTTAATAGTGTAGTTCATTGTAACTGGTTAATTTAAAAAGTATCATTACTATTGTATTTAAATAACATCAAACCAAAATTGTTTACTATATTCTCCTGTATATTGTTGGTACGAATATTACGTGACCTCAATACTGTAGTACTATATCTATGCACCTTATAATCTCGTGAATCGTTAAGCATCTGGTAAATAATACAAAAAATAATTAATGAGGACGAACTTCAAAGACTTTGAAAATATAATCATAAGCACTTTTTAGCACATGTTTTATACTGTATAGTAAATGCCGTTCTTGAATAAATAAGCTCACAAAGCATTTTTTTTATTTTGTTTTACTTCCAATAAACAATTTACTACGACTAGTACCTCCAACAATGCATTTGAATAAAAAAAAAACAAAGGAAGAATTCTTATACTTCATGGACAATGAGAAAGTACTAGTTAAATATAATATTTAAAATATTTGCGGCATCCAAGTAAACTTAATTCATAAAACTGATGTTTCTATGCTAAGGACTATTTTCTGGAAAAAGATTTTGTAAGTATATTTCTTAAAAGCAGTGTATTCCAAAAGGTACTTGTTTACTCGTTACTTGCATATTTTCTGTGAGTTTTAAAAACTGAGAAGAAGTCTGAGAAGGTACTGGAAGGTACTGTATACTAATAATTTAAAGGACTAAGTTTATGTGTAATTAAAAATAATGACTGAATTGCAAATAATACTCATAATAATTCCAGACAGATTTGGACTTGTTTGGCTTACCTACTAAAGTTACCGTCTTACAAGTAGGTACATAAACTTTTGCCTTAGCATATACAGCGTCTGGTTGCTTTCTTATTTGAATTGCATGTTATTTTTTATTAAAACTTTTTGTTTCACATAATAATGACGAATTGTTATTTTTAATTTATTATTATTTTATTTGAATAAAAACGAATAAAATAGAATAAAAATTGTATTTTTTTTTTAATAAAATCATTCACTGACAGGTTAGACTTTAATTTCTATATAATTGTTCTTATGACATAGGACCTGCTTGTTTATTTAATATATATTTTTATTTATTCATATTGTCCCTCGCATTTTCTTATTTTTAGGGAGTTTTAGCAAACATCAAAGAAAAATATGTCAATTATGTACATACTTGACGCGTTGAAGCTCGAAGCTGTGTATTTTGCTTTTCAATAATTATGTTTATTTATATGTACTTGTAATTTAATATTATTTTCAATTTTCCTGGTTGGATCCAATTTCAATTCTTAAAATTCACACGAAGTTAGGTAAATTCAAAATCCTAGGCCTAAAAGGCCGATATTTTTAAAATATCTTTTGAATGTCAGATAGATTTTTACTATTCATTTTATAACACATCAGACTTTAGTTGCTTGGTTTTAGATGAACAAGCCAGAAATTTTATGAATATTCTTTTAACAAATTCATAAAATAAAATAGCCAAAGAAGTACATCATTTTCTAAATAGCAAAAGTACAATTTTACTTACATCAATTTATACATATTTATTTTAATCATAAAAGTTGTTAACATTTGACAAAACGTAATATTACATTTTTAATTCGATTTGGTAATTCTTGTTCACGCTAATCGGTGGTAAATATATTTGTAAAATTAGAATGGGCTCACATGTTGTTACCAACCACGATGAATTTTACATTTTCATTAATTAATACTCACAACTAATTAATACTCTATAACGTTCTAGATGGAATTGTCTAAAAAAACGAGGAATTAATTTTAAATTAATTCAAAATGTAATGTAATCATGATAATCGAGATTATATTTTGAAACTTATACATTTTAATTATAACCCGGGAAGTCCTTTTAAATTACTTAATTTTTAAAATAACAAACCCCGCATACATTTATAAATTGCTGAGAATAAAGAGATAAAGACTTAGATTGTAAGCTTGTTAAATCCTTAAAGTTCTAATAAAATACTTTCAATACAAAAATGTTATCGTTGGCTAACGTTAGATGAGAATCTTTAAAGGAATTTATCGATTAAACTTTTTATGTGCTGTATCTGAATAAATTATAACCAGCTCTTTATATAGAAGTCTTGGTAATTTAAATAGTAACAAATTTATTTTAATCTTTTATCTTATTTCTTTGCAGCAACTGTTACTCATTGGTCATAAGTTACATAACATAAGTCATAGCATCATAAAAATAATATCGGGATCACAGTAACCTAGTGATTTTATAAATTGAGATGGATATAGGTCACAAGTTTTATGTCTTGATGATAGTTTTACGTTCTAGTAAACTAATATGTTTTGGTAAACGGGTCATATAATATATTTTTTAGCAATTCTTTAATAATTAAATTATCATCAATATCAATCAAAACACTCATGTATGGTATATACCTTTGAAAATCATTATAAAAACGATTTTTACGTAGATACAAAAATGTTTTATTAAATAAGGTAATTTGTAGTACTAGAATGGTCACCATTTGTAAAAAGCGTAGATTAGCAACATAGGAGTTGTTATTGTCTTTCACTAAGTAACAAGAAGGGGGATTACAAAGACATATGAAAAGGAAAATACAACGTAAACTCTGGAACTGTTAATTGCAATATTTTAAAGAGTAATTTAAATACAAAGTAAAGTATAGAGACCGTTTAGAATATAAACAGTGCAAAAACATTTATGTTTTTGAATCTTTTTTCCATTTGACTATTGGAAACATCAACCGAAAACCGAATCAAAGCCAAATCAAATAATGGTACGGTTTTGTTATTTCAATCACAACAAATAATACATTTCGAAAATGGAATGACTATTTGTAAAATTAATAGTCCATTTTACCAGAAGTTTTTCTAATCTACCCGAAATAACATTCGTCTATTAATTTTATTCTTAGACAAAGGGTTTGGTTGTTAGAAAATGGTGCTCTACATAATTGCTATTATATTAAACCATATAATTAAACAATTTAGTTTTGTAGGATTGATAACTGTACGGCCATCTTAAACAATAATCTAAGATTCAAATATTCAAGCATCACCGAACTATTAGTTCAAAGCTCGATCATTAAACTAATAATTTAGTTTAGTTTAGTTTAGTAATATTAAATTAGTTTATGATAAATTAACAATATTGGAAAGATGATATTCATTCGTTTTTGAGTTCACTGATTGGTTAATATTATAATAGCGTAGATAGTTCAATTTTCATAAAAGTTAATTAGTTACCGATGGTCAAATGGTAAGCGTAGACGTATAGCCTATAGCGGCGCAACGGAGATCAAGTTCGAATTACGACAGGGATAGTTGATGTACGTGATGGGAGAGATGTCTGTATTTCTGGGTTTGATCGCTTATTAAATATATTGTATTTCTATGTATCTTTGTCTAACAGCACATAAGCAAATAATTTGTTTTCTTAGGGGTTAGATCAATATGTGTTATTTGTCCTGATATATATTTTTTATTACAGTTTGGATTTTTATATGCTGAAACTACGATATGCTTATGTTATTCGTGCACACACATACAATCTTAAAACTAAAAATTATGAAAAAGATTCTTTATTAGACCTTACCTTTTATTGCTTTCATGTATAAAAATAATGAAAAGAAAATTGAACTGCAGCAATTGATCATAAATGTTATCAGACGTCGAGAAAAATTACAGTAATGTACGTTACCTGAAGACTTCCATTTATTGAAATAAGTTAACAAATCGAGTACGATGAGGTAAACGTCGCAGATGCTCCCAAATACCCCAAGGGGAGTATAGACTTTACTTGAATTGATCACCTTTTGTTCACTAGATAAGATTTCACTACCTTATTCATACGGGGAGTAAAGTTATTATATTAAGAGGTACTGAAGGCTCGCCTATTACTACTACTTTTACAAGCTGATGTATTGTACAGAGGAATTATTTTAGGGGAATATAAAGTTAAATATTAATAGATATTTAACAGTTGTTAGTTGAAATTTGATCATTCATTCGAAATTAACGTAAGCAAACATGATTTTAAATGTCATTATTATAAAGATACCTGGTATTCCTAGCTGCTTTGCCCGCGCTGTATGGGTAAAAAATCATTCTTGTTAAGTCGGACGGAACGTTTTTTACTTTTTTATATCATGTACTTTTTTAGGAATTAATTATTCCATATATAATCATTTGTATATCTGGTGGCCTGTGTGCAAATATTCATGTTGATCGATTGAGTTGTCAAGACGTTAAGTGTGACAAACAAACGAACCCACATTCTACTTTATAATATTATCTTCTTAAGAAAAAATATCGAAATCAGTCAAGTGGTTTTACATAAACATCCTAAATTTCAGCTCTTTAGAACTTTATAAAAAAGTAGTCTATGTTTGAATCTGGGTCTACAACTATTTTTCTTCCGAATTCCCTGCACATCCGGCCGGTGAATTAGCCGTGAAAGCGTAACAGACAGACAGACAGACAGACTTTCGCATTAAAAATATTAGTAAGGATTATTTAACATATAATTTGAGAGTACTAAAATTGTAATATCAACAAAAAAAATAATAGTAGGGAAACATTTTGTAAATGAAATGGATGCATCAAAGTACAATACACTCGTAATATTTTATTTTTATATTAAAGTTTAAATTTCTGTACATTTTTTGAGAAATAATACATTTTTTGCAAATATCTTTAAACATGTATAGCCATGTTAAGCTTATTTAAAATTATATAAATATAGAATGTAAAAAACCGATACGGGCAGGGATTCGAATCCGCGACTACTGGGAAACCGTCCCGTCGCTCTACCAACTGAGCTACCGTATCGCTGTCCGCCTCGGTGAATTAAGCATTCTATATGTGATCGTCTTTATCGGTAAACTAAACTAAGCTAAACGCCCAATAACAATACTTTTACTAAGTTATAATTTTCGCTTAAATAAATATCTCCAAGTTGTCAGAACAAAAGCGATTGCCGATGCATGAAACAGTTACCAGTACCTCATTAAACAAAATGGAATACTTCTTTACACTCTAGTGCATTTAACTACATTAAATACTTCAGTCCATTATAATGAAACTTAAAAACGTAAGATTAAATCAACATCGATAAATTGAAAGCAAATTATTATCACTAAGTATTATAAAATGTAAAGACAAAATTATTTAGCGACGAGCGAGCGACGGCGGACGTTTTAAATTTAACATTGTGTACAGTTTATAAAGACGTTCTCTGCAGGTTGGAGTTTTCTGTTAGTAAAATATTAAAAATAATCTTTGTACTAGAAAATCTTGTCAGTGCTTAATAAATAAAATCTTTTTGGCAGTAAATTAATAAATTCTAAATTTTTTCTTCCTTAGATTTGGTTAGGTTAGCTTGAAACATTTAAGTTCCATGGAGAATTTTGAATTCATTTTGTAAATAGACATATGGTATTAAAAAGTATAAAAATTGGTCGTCGTTCATTCATTATGCATTTAATAAAAAAAACAGTAAAGTGATCAATAAACTGTATCATCTCTAATATTCTTGAAATTAATTTACTTAACATTGAGAATTTAAATAAGCCAAATATAATAAAGGAAATGTTTTGAACAGCGAAACATTGTTATAAGTGCTATTGATGTTACTTTCAAAGATATATTGCAGAAAGATATATTTTGAATATAATATGCCATGAAAGAAACCGCATACTACATACATATAACTAGAGCTGTAACATATCAATTATATCTATCATATTATTCTATCAGTTTTCTAAGTATAAGCTTAACTATGGTATGCAAGTATGGCATTTGTAATTACATTTGGTACGCAAATATGATGTTAAGTATGGCATGCAAATATGGCATTTGGTAAGCAAGTATAACCTTAACTATGGTATGCAAGTAAAGAATTTGTAATTGTATTTGGTAAGCAAGTTTAAGTTTAACTTTAGTATGCCAATATGCCATTTGTAAATGCATTTTATACGCAAGTATAAGCTTAATTGTGGTGTGAAAGTATGGCATTTGATTACTTAGTACTAGTTTCTTAAAATTTAATTGGTAAAAAAGTATATAAGTATTTAAAAATTATACGTAAAATGGAAGAATTTTAGAAATAATATTGTAATCATCAAGATTTTTATTTGTGGGAGCATCTCACCGCAATAATCTACTCACAATATTATAATAACAAATTACGCAGGTCTGTAAACAAAATAATAATTATAGTCTAGACTTCTACATCTAAATGTCAAGGACATGTTAAAGATTATTGGAAAACATATGTAATATAATAATAATACAATACAAGTTACACACATTGATCTGACCCCAAAGTAAGCAAATTATTTGCTTGGGTTAAGGATGTCAGACAACGATACAAATACATAGAAATACACATTATTAATAAACGACGATTATTAATAAATTAATAAACCACCAAACCAAGAAGTATTTCTGGATAGCATAAATGTCTGTATAGACATCAATGCTCATCACATACATGCCTTTCCCAGGAATCAAACCCGAGCCCCATTTCGTTGCTATACGTTAGGCGTCTGCGTTAACTACTCGACCAACGATTATATTTATAATTTGAGATAATTAATTATTGTAGTTTATAACAAAGGGCCTGTTAAGTATATACAGAACAGTAAGCATTTTTTGATAGGTGATTTATTGAAAAGTGTGAAAGCTTGCCTGTGGTCCTTACAACTAAGAGCATTGAGGAACACCGTTGAGCATTCGTCGGTTGGAGCCGACATAATCATATCAATGCCTTTAACACGTTTGTAGGATCAAAGGCAATTCGGATTTTTATCAAGACAAAAAAGATAAGTAATAAGAGATATGTACCAATACTTGTCGAGTATATAGCATAGTAGGCATTGGCGGTTCGATTAAGTAAAGTAAAGTTTTATACATAAAAGTTTATAAAGACACTCCTGCCTTCCTTTTAGCAATAAAATTGACATTAATAGTTCGCTCATTCCTTATGCTCGTAGACACATATTTATAACTTTTATATAGTAGAAATAACAATTTATTTACGTAACTAGTTACTCTTAGTTTTGTATTTGAAATATACCTAAAAAAAATTACAACTTATACTCAAAAAGAAAGCTATCATTTTGTGTTAATGAGGAACCTCAAAGACTAGACTACATATTTGAATGTACTATACATCGTTCAATTTAAATAGATTTCGCTTTAGTTAAATTAAGTTTAGAGAGCTGGGTTAAGTTGGGTTCTGATCTGGGTCATCCGAGGACTGTCAACCTTGAGTTCGATGTCTTTGAGAAACTTTGTAGGTAATATCTTGATGCATATATTTGTTAAGCTTTCATAAGAAGATGAAAATTTGAAAGACTGCTTTTGCATATATAATAACAATATAAATAATTATTTATTTATTACAAAAAGTCAAAAAACCTTAGGGTTAACTAGACATCGAAGCGAATATGGAATGTAAAAAAAAACAACTAGAAACAGAAAAACTTAAATAAACAGAAAGTTATTGTATAAATGTAATTAGTTTGTTAGCAGATATGAGTATATTTTTTCAGTAAGTTAATGGGTAATTAGTGATAAAAATACACAAACATGGCTGTAAACGTAAAACCTTCTAAATTCGATCATTTTGAGCTTAAGATGTAACATTAAGAGGTCTGCTGCATCTATGAAGGAAGCAATAATCATTTTGGATCATTTATATTTCTGCTTTAGAGATAAGGCCTTCGGATGTTTTAAATGTTAATTGTATCGTAACTCATTAGCTAAAGGAATTGTGCAAATAAAGCTTATGCTTTTTTGTTATATTCCTGGATGTTAATGTTATTTATAAAAGATAATGTTTATGATATATAGCTTTTACATTCGTAAAAGGTATAAAATATAATTTTCAATAATAATAATGATATTAATGAAAATAATAATAAACATAAATAGAGACCGAACTTCATCAAATAGGTATTTGTCAGTAGATTACACAAAATGCTAATTCACCTTAAGCTCTAAAAAAAAGACATTAGAAATCGATCCGTGTTGGGGGAAACAACTTATTACAATGTAGGATAGTTTAAATGTGATTTACATTTTTTTGCTTTAAGCAATTTGTACGCAAAAGTTTCAAGAATATTCTAATCCAATTAAAAAACTTTTCAAGAAAAAAATACAAAGCAAATAATATATAATTGATGTACTCGTAATTGTGGGTTTGAATAGCATTACTTGTTTGATGTTTATTTTAATGCTTAATGCTTACTGCTTGATGATAAATGTTTAATATTTAATGCTTAATGGTCAATGCTCAATGCTCGATGCTCGATGCTAAATGCTAAATGCTCGATGCTCGATGCTCGATGCTCGATGCTAAATGCTAAACGCTAAACGCTACACGCTAAACGCTAAACGCTAAACGCTAAACGCTAAACGCTAAACGCTAAAACTAAACGCTAAACGCTAAACGCTAAACCCTAAACGCTAAACGCATGCATGCTAAACGATGCATGCTAAACGATCTCGCATGTAGTTAACCAGATCATAGAGGGCGCCCTCGGTGCGCCGCTGCGGCATAAATCCATATTGCCTTGGGCTTATCATAGGGTGGAGGTGCCAGCGAAGATGCCTAACAATGATCTTCTCGAGCATCTTACCCAAGACCGGAAGAAGCCCAAAAGGTCTGTACGATTTCGCTTGGTGGTAGTTCTCTTTGCCCGGCTTCTTCAAAATAATCACCTCGGCAGCTTTCCATGGCATTGGGAAGCATGCCAGCTTCAAACATTTATTGACAATGCTCCATGTTTAATGCTTAAGGTTTAACGCTTAACGCTTTATGCTTACAGTTTTATGCTAAATATTTAATGCTTAATGCTAAAAGCTTTTTGCTTAATATATTTATTTATTTATTTAGGACAACTTACAAAACATACACGATTTTTAGTTTTTAAAAGTTGCCACGGCATGGCAAGGGACAGTATCATCTAATTACGTAACTCTACATTTCCTACTATTACAAAAAAAAATAAAAATTATTAACAATAAAAATATACAAATGCAAACTAAAAAACAATTACAAATCTCTTACAAATTACTACACATATTGCTACCAGAAAAAAGATAGTAAACATTTAAATATTTTAACATATAAACAACAAAGTCACAACAGCAACACATTATACCTAATACTAAACGTGATCGATATTGCAGAACATAGTGTAGTAGTAGTGTGTAGTAGTATTGCACAACATTCATCTTTATTTTAAAAAAATATGGTTTATATAGAGGCGGTGTAAAGCTTGCCACAACTTTTCTCTTAATTTTTTTTTCAGTCTGAAAAAAAATTAACGCTTAATGTTAAAAGCTTATGCCTAATTCTCAAAGCTTTATGCTAAATGCTTAATGCTAAACGCTTTATGCTTAAAGTTTTATGCTAAATGTTTAATGCCTAATGCTTTATGTTAAATGCTTAATGCTAAAACTTTATGCTAAATAAGCATTTAGCATAAAGTTTTAGCATTTATAACAAAACATTTAGCATAAAGCTTTAAGCGTTAAGCATTAAGCAATGCTTAACGCTTAAAGCTTTATGCTAAATGTTTTGTGCTAAATGCCAAATGCTTAATGCTTTACGCTTAATTCTTAAGGCTTTATGCTAAATGCTTAATGCTTAATGCTCAATGCTATAACTTTATACTAAATGCTTAATGCTTAAAGCTTTATGTTAAATGCTTAATGTTAAAACCTTATGCTAAATGCTTAATGTTTAATGCTTTATGCTTAATGCTTTTTTTTAATAATCTTATACCACCGGCAATAGCACCGCTGTGAAATAATTTTAATGTATTAGCCTCTTGCATTTAAACTGGTTTTCTAAGTGTTTTATCATGTTTCATTTTTAATTATTCTTTTATATAATGTTCCAATGTTACTTATCTTATAACTATTTTATAGATAGTCTATATATTTCTTATCGCTATCCTTAGTTCCTAAGTTAAAGACAAAATTTTATACAGTAGTTTGTAATGTTTGGTTTAATTTTTCATTATTCTATTATACTACATTACCATACTACTTGTATTATAAGTATTTTATACATAGTCTACGTTCCTTATCACTATCCTTAATTCTTACGCTAAAATCATAATTATATACAGTAATTTGTAATGTTTGGTTTCTTAGTCTACCTTATTTCTATTTATAACTTTCTTAACAATTTCTGTCCATTATTCTAAGAATTTGTCTCTAGATATTCCTGCCATAATTAGTTTTACATTTTCTTTATTTACATTTGAATCAATTTCATACTCTATTTCTTGTCTCTCTTTGATAAATTCAGGACACTCTAGGATTATGTGTTCCAGGGTTTCAATTTTGTTAGGTTTACAGATGCACCATGGGATGCACCGTTTTGGATGTAAGGAGAACCTTACATCCAAAACGGTGCAGATACTTGAAGAATCCACCGTGTCCTGTCAGAGTTCGAGTGGTTAAATAGGTCTGTGTGATTTTCCGGATTATTGAATATGCTTGAATGGCATGAGGAAAAAACAATTTCGTCGTACTAGCGGTTTCGCCTTCGAGGTATAGCCTGTTCCATTCGTCAAGTGAGTCCGTTCTAAGAGCTCGCTTGACGAATGACACAGGGCATTTGTCATAATTTAGTCGCTTTTTACTGTTCAGTGCTGCCTGCTTTGCTAGTTAATCAGCTCACTCGTTACCTTGCAGACCAATGTGCGCTTTAATCCAGTATAGAAGCAAGCTTTTATTCTGGGATAGTGATGCAGCATTCTTTCTTGCATTTATCGCGAGTGATTTCTCTTGGTGGTAGACCATAACATCGGGTCGCCGGCAAAGTTACCACCCATCGGGCAAAGTCGTGCCGCAAAGCGACCTAGTCGTGTTCCGGCACGTTGCTCGATGAAGCCGTTTATGGGAAATGGGTCTGAACAGCTGCGGTACGTTGGCGAACCGGTTGACGTCGAGTTGGTATTTGTTTTGTCGGGTGTCTAGTCGAGGAGGGTAGCGGGATCCGAAGAGACGGCTTTCCGCTGGCCGCCCGCAGATAGTTGGGGGCCCAATTAGTGGGTTAGCCACCCATGAAAGGCTGCCCCGCCACCTGCGAAAAATCCCAGGGTGGCTCCATCGCGCTGGTTGGCGACCAGACGAGGAGGCCCGATGGCGATCCCTGGGGGGGTTCCGGCGTCCCCGCAGTCTCCAGGCTAGCCTCCCAGTGGCATGACTTAACCAACTTCGACGTTGGGTTCGATACGTACCGCCTCGTTCAACTGCCATTTCCCATCCCTATTCACTTTTATTTTATTTTTTTATGAGGAAAGTTAAAAAGAAGAAAATGTTTTTACAGCGGTTGCACTCCTCCTCATTTAAAGTGCACCTCACTAATATCAGGGGTTTGCACTCTAATATCCTAGCTGTTCATCACCACCTGGAGACAGAGCAGCCGCACCTCTTCTTTTTGACGGAGACGCAGATACAATGTCCTTTGAGCGCTGCGCACCTGCATTATCCCGGATACACGTTAGAGCACAATTTTCGCTCACGTGCCGGAGTCTGCGTGTACGCGCAGAACGACCTCTGTATCCAGCGTCTCCGTCACCTTGAAGACCCCACTTTTTCTTCTATATGGGTTTTAGTGGACACAGGAAACGAAAAAATCCTGTATTCCTGTGTCTACCGTTCGCACAGCGGTGACCAGGAGACAACTAGATTATTTGAGTATCTCGGTGAGGCTGCTGATATGGCTTTGCATCAGTACCCTTCAGCGCAGCTTGTTTTTCTGGGGGACTTTAATGCTTGTCATCAAGACTGGCTGTTCCCGTACCAGAAAACCGACCATGCTGGAAGAGAAGCGCGGAACTTTGCGTTGTCCTTGGACCTCTTTCAGCTGGTGAGGAAAGCGAAATACAAGTCAGCAGATTGGGATGAGATGCGGCACTTCTTTGCATTTTATCCTTGGCGGCAGGTCTGCTTCTCTTCTTTGGATCCGTCGAGTTGCGCGGATGCTATAACCGATGTGGTGCATCAGGCGATGGAGTATTTTATTCCTTTTGCTGAAGTTCCCGTCGGTGGCAAAGCTCGCCCATGGTTTAATGCCGAATGTGGTCATGCTCAAGACCGAAAACATTCGGCATACCTCATTTGGGCTGATGCTCGAAGCCGCAAAACTCCGGATGTAAGTACAAAGAAGAGAGCCTTTAACCTAGCTGCCAAGTCCTACAAAAAGGCATTGCGGAAGGCTCGTCTCGATCGAATCGCTAAGTCAAAACTCTCTGTCAAACCAACTGGCAGTCGAGCTTTCTGGTCTCTTGCGAAAGCGATCGAGTCGAATTTCTGCCAACCCTCACTGCCTGCTCTGCTAAAGCCGGATGGATCCCTGGCCCACACAGCAACAGAGAAAGCGAATGTACTTGCTTCTCTGTTTGCTGATAATTCGCATCTAGACACTGGCAATGCTTCTCCAGTACATCTTCCTCACTGCGGTATTTCGATGCCTGAAATCCGCATCACTAACAAAGAGGTATGGAGGACATTGTGTCGTTTAGATGTGAATAAAGCCAGTGGTCCTGATGGTATACCAGCCATTCTGCTCAAGACATGCGCAGCTGAGTTGTCTCCTGTACTGACACGTCTGTATCGTCTCTCTTTCATGACTGGAATAGTGCCGAAATCCTGGAAGCTTGCTAATGTGCAACCCGTGCCCAAAAAAGGCAGCCGTGCCGACCCTGTCAATTACAGACCGATTTCAATCACCTCCATACTCTGCAAGATTATGGAGCGTGTATTGAACTCGCGCCTACTAGCATACCTAGAAGGTAACGATCTCCTCAGTGACCGACAGTACGGGTTTCGCCGTAATAGGTCTACTGGGGACCTCCTAGTGTATGCTACTCACATTTTAGGCGAGGCCATCGAGAAGAACGGAGAAGCGGTCGCCGTCTCTCTGGACGTCTCGATGGCATTTGACAGGGTCTGGCATGCGAGCCTTATAAGCAAGCTTTCAGCGTACGGTATATCTCCTGGTCTGATCGGCTGGGTAACGGACTTTCTGAGCCACAGATCTCTCCGAGTAGTTGTCGACGGGTGTTCCTCGGAACCCTTGACAATAAATGCCGGAGTGCCTCAGGGGTCCGTTCTTTCTGCAACTCTGTTTCTGCTGCACATTAATGATCTGTTGAAGCCCGGTATCTATGGGTATGCAGACGACAGCACAGTTGTAGAAAGATATCTGCCGAATACTCGGGCTAGTCGAGATCAAGTACAGTCTGAAAGAGAAGCCATGGTGCAACGTTTGAATGACAAACTTCAGGCAGTCTCCGCATGAAGGAATGCCAATCTTGTCAAGTTCAACGCCACCAAAACGCAGACGTGTCTATTCACCGCCAAAAGGAGCCCTTTTACCTTGGCTCCTACTTTCCAGAATGTATCCTTGGAATACAGTGACCGGCTTCAATTGTTAGGCTTAGAGATTTCCTCGAACCTCAACTTTGGTCGGTTCATTGAGTCCAGAGCAAGAGCAGCAGCAGCAAAGCTTGCCGTTCTTGCGAAGGTTCGGCAGTACTTTACACCGGGACAGCTTCTTGTTTTATACAAAGCACAGATCCGGTCGTGTGTAGAGTACTGTGGCCACATATTTGCTGGTGCCGCAAAGTGTCATCTTGCGGTTCTGGACTCAATTGAGAGGCGAGCAAAGAGGCTTATAGGCGATCCCGAATTGGTCGGAGCCGATCTCCAAAGCCTTGAGCACAGGCGTAGAATTGCTAGCCTCTCAGTATTCTATAGGATACATTTTGGTGAGTGTGCGCAGGAATTACACAATTTAATTCCCCCGTCCCCCTTCCATCACCGGACGTCCCGACGCACGGCAGGTTTTCATCCTTTTGTTGTGGACATTCCACCTGTTCGAACGAAGCGCTTTGCTTCCTCATTTTTACTGCGTACAGCAAAGGATTGGAACAGCTTGCCTGCGTCGGTATTTCCGACCGAATACAATGTGGTCACATTCAAGAGAAGAGTGAATAGGTTGCTAGGGTAATGCGCCTTACCACCTAAGACTACATTCCACTTACCATCAGGTGGAATGTAGTCAAGCATTGCCCTAGATAATATAAAAAAAAAAAAAAAAAATCGCGAGTGAATGAGAGGTGCTGGGATTCACCATCGTTTTACAGCTGCCATAGAGTCGCTGTAAATTGCGGTCGTGTTCTCTTTCATTGACATTGCGATTCTTATGGCTTCACTTATGGCTAAAAATTCGGCTTGGTATACAGTGCAGTAGGATGGCAGGCTGGCTAGTTTGACGGCTTTGTTTTCGACCTCATCATACCATAAGGAAAGTGAGGCTCCAACCTTGCCGTCAATCTTACTGCCATTCGTAAATATTCGTACTTAGTGGTGACTATTTTCCTCCAATTCTTACTGGTCCACCAGTGTACTATAATCCAGGTCGATTTGGGTCGAAGGGTGAGGCATTTCGGTTGCTGGATATTTTTCTTCAATTTCCCTGTCTCGAAGGAATTATATGGGTTTTCCTCGTTTTGCCTCGTACAGGGAGGCTGACTGTCTGATACTCTCTGCTAAATGCTAAATGCTTAATACCTAACGCTTTATGCTTAGAGCTTGCTTTATGCTCTATGCTCTATGCTCAATGCTCGATGCTCCACGTTCTACGCTCTACGCTCTACGCTCTACGCTCTACGCTCTACGCTCTACGCTCTACGCTCTACGCTCTAAGCTCGACGCTCGACGCTCTACGCTCTACGCTCTATGCTCTAAGCTTATGCTTAATGCTTAATGCTATATGCTTAAACCCTTATGCTAAATGTTTAATTCCTAATTCCTAATGCTTTATGCTAAATGCGCAATGTTTAATTCTTGATGCTTGATGCTAAATGCTTTATACTTAATGATTAATAGTTAATATTAAATGCTTAATGCTCAATACTTAATGCTTGATGTTTAATGCTTGATGCTTAATGCTTAAGGCTTTAGGGTAAATGTTTACTGCTTAATACTTAGTGCTTAATGCTTAAAGCTTATGCTTAATTGTTTTTTCTTTATGCTTAATGCTATTTGCTTAAAACTTTATGCTTAATGCTTGGGGCTTGATCATAAATGTTTAATGTTTACTTCTTTATGCTTGATGCTTGACGCTTAATGCTAAATGTAATGCTGAATGCTTAAAGCTTATGCTTAATGCTTAAAGCTTAATGCTGAATGCTCAATGCTTAATGCTTAATGCTTAATGCTTAATGCTTAATGCTTAATGCTTGATGCTTAATGCTAAATATTTAATGCTTAATGCTTAGTGCTCAATGCTTAATGCTTGATGCTTAATGCTAAATGCTTATTGCTAAATGTAATGCTAAATGCTTAATGCTCAAAACTTATGCTTAATGCTTTACGCTTAAATCTTTATGCTAAATGCTGAATGCTTAAACATAAGCAGAATCATTTAGCAGTATTTTAACATAGAATATTTATGAAATAAAAAAAAAATAAAAATGAACAAAAAACACATGTAATTCAATTATAAATGGTAAGTACTACATATGAATGTCTAAAGATGTCTAAATTGCTGAAGTTTGTAATACATTTGCATTAAGTTCGTCAGACGTTAACAGATTGATGATATTTACATAAGTTAGCTTACTTAGGGGTTAGATCAATGTGTGTAATTTGTCCTGATATTATTATTATTATTATTATTATTATTATTATGAAGTATCATGTGTATCGTACGCATCTTAATTTACACACTTAGATTTATTTAATTTAATGTTATTTTAAGTTTGTTTCTAGTATTAATAATTACACTAAAACTTGTTAACTACTTATAATAGTATACTTAATCATGCTACTTTATACATTGCTCGCACTTGTATAAAAATAAGTGTATAATTTACGAAACATTTCAAAATAAACATTATTGAAAAGAATTCATGGTGAATTTCAATGATATTCCCATCACTCTCATTGATCAAATTAAATAGGGCGCGGTTCCCGACTTCCTGTTACATCATTCCATCGTCCTTTTTGAATCCCTCACAAAAAAGGTATTCATGATGTAAATTAATCTTGTGAAAGATAATATTATATTATGATCGATTGTAAAAAGCAGGTTTCAAATTAAAATTTAACGAGATGACAATCTATCACTCTTGAGTGATGAACTCCTGTAATATAAATATGTATACACAATGTTTGAAAATATCTATAAACATGTATAGCCATGTTAAGCTTATTTAAGTTTATATAAATATAGAATAAAAATAAACCGACATGGGCAAGGACTCGAACCCGTGACCTCTGGGAAACCGTCCCGTCTACTCTACGCACCACCAATTGAGCTACCGTATCGATGGTCTATTAGGCTTACAATATACGATAAACATTGCAAAAAAATGCCACTACCGAAATTAAAATTTAATTTAATATAATTTAATAACTTACATGTAATATATTGCGTAAACATTTGTTATCAACAGGGGTCAAGATGAACCGCAATGTCTGTAAATTCCACCTAGTCCAATCTTATTGGTTACATTGTCTTTTATCTCTCCATGAATTAACTTAACAATGATTCATGTTAAATTACATCTCAATGCTTAGACTTATAATTATTATTTATAGTACTAGCTTATTTTTATTATGTATCTAATATCTTTTAAATATCAAAACGTATTATAATAATTATTAAAACGGTATATATGGTTGAATATGATGGATTACAAACAATATATGTATCTTTTAGCATATAACGAATTTAAGTTACTAAGGCAATTTCTGAAACAAAGAAATTAATTTCTTAAGCCGAAATATTAAATATGTAAATTCAGCTTTAAAAGCTTCGCTTCATACTTCGCTAATCCTTGTAACTTGAAATATATTTATCTTCCCAAATATAATCTCTGATAAAATTTATGTCACTTGAGTTTAAGCTGTCCTATCATAATCTTAAGAAGAATACCTTTAAAATAGAATATTTTTATTTATTTACAAACATCGTTATTATTTTGTTATAAAACAAATATATAGCAACCATAACCAAGGAGCTTTAAATTCTAAATCGGATTCTATATCAATTTATTCATATCATACAGCTTTCAATGAAAACAATGTTACTTAGAATCAATCTCTATAAAATTGTTAAATTTTTCGTGCGGTAGTCAGTAATATTACCTGTAATAATACTTATACCTAAGTTTATAGCAGTCTTTCCCAAAGTGGGCGATAACGCCCCCTTGTGGCCGCTGGAAGCCTAGAGGGGGGCGGTAAGGGACCGAGAAAGATTTAGGAGGAACTGGTGTCATTTAGGCGGGCAATAGACGATTTGTAACTTTAGATTATTCATATTTTTAAATTCACTAAAAATAATATCCTTCTCCTACACAACATCGATTTTTTAAACTTTTTAACTTTTAAATAAATGTAAAATGTAAAATTGTTACTTTTAGGTACAGTTTCCCAAAAGTTCCCAAATCTTTGCCCGTATCGATTAATTTTTCACCTATATTTAAAACAAATTTGAATTAACTTTACATAGTTATTCAAGTGTATAAGTATTTTCAAACATCTATTTATCAATTCATATTTATATGCTAGTTTGTTGTATAAATGAAACATGAACATATGTTAAATTAAGCTTAAAATAACTGGCACGTGCTCGGGTTAAAGCAACGTGAGAAATCTCAAAATGACTTTACGCCAGATATTCCCAGGACACGCTGATTTGTTGTTATGCATCTGTAAAGGAAAGAAGGGAAAGCAACTTTCACGAGCTGGTGAACACTCAGCATCCGGACAGACTTCCTCGCGACCCTCGGCATAGAAACTATCTTTAGTTTCTACATTAAATGGAACAAAAGGCAATATAATATTTTCAAAACTTTGTGTTTTTCAACACGTCATCAGAAAGATTTTCCAATATTCAAATTTATAAAACGCACTTAAAAAATACAATGCACAATATATACAATGCACAATATTAAAAAATATATATTTAATTATCACTCTTATTTCTAAATAATGACCCTTGTATTAAAACACTGGCCTGATAATAAGTGTTTGTTTGTCATTATTTTGGCAAATCCAATTAGACTTTTATGTTTTAATAATAAAAAGTAGAACTGTCGTATTACACACATAAAATAGTAATATATACTTGTTTTCTGAAAAATTGTGATTACTCCTTTACAGTTTTGTATGAAACCAAGTGATGTCGTTATTTATTACTGTAAAATCATTTTCATTAAGATATTATCTACGAAATATTCGACAAGATACAACGATAGCCTGTAAACATACCCTGAACTAACTATACTAGAAGCTTCAACAATGTCGGATCCTTTGATGGCACTAGAATCCATAAATTATACTTGTCGAGTACATAGCCCAGTTACTTCTTAATTTTGATTCCTAAATCGTTTCATTCGAACATGGAAATTTAATTGGTTCTGAACATATTTTTTTTATACATACCTACCACTTTTTAATTGGTTTAAAAGTATTACAGTGTAATATAACTAAGAATCGAATATTTTATGTTCACAACGATCTAATTGTAAACGGGTGGTCACTCAGACATTAATTATTAGCGACTTAGGCATAGAAAAGCTGTGAAAAATTATAACCAACAAGCCAAACTATGAAATTTTATGTATTTTCTATATATAACTTTAGTTTGCTATTTATGGATGTGTTCATTCTAAAATAATTATGTGGAATAAAATATTACTTTTATTGCACATATTTAAGTTGTTCTTAAATATGTTATTACATGCACGATAATTTAATTAGATGATACATATACTATTAAAAAAGGCTTATTAACATATTAAAATTATGTGGAAAGGGTATTTCTGGTTTATTTATACTCTTTGAGCGTCATGCACCTCTTCGTAAAACAAAAGTCAGTCATCGTTCAGCACCGTGCTCACTAATCAACTGGTAACTAAATAATCGGTGTAATCAGTCATTAATGTTATTGTCGGCGGAAAGATGAGAAATTATTAATTTATCGTTACATTATCCAGTCATTCTTTAAAATCATTTTTAAATTTATTGGCCTGGTATTCAATATATTAAAAAAAAATAGGCCTGGTAGTCTATGTCGTCAACTCAAACACCAATATTTTCTTAAGAAAATCTGCTCATCTATTGTTGAAACTTTAAAATTCCTTCAGACCCTGGGTGTAAGCAAAACTCGAAATTTTGAAAGTTCTTCTGTGGACGTCAATGGTCTTAATCGCCATTTTTCTTTCACCAATACTCTTGACTACCAAAGAAAAGCTAAAACCCTCTCAGCCATTCACTGTTTGACATTTCATTATTTTTTTGCACCTGTTGATGACGTCGAGGTAAGAAGTACCTTCTTGTTCTAACATCAAAGGCTACTGATAGTGACGGGGTCAATCGTACTATGATAATGTTCATTATAGACCCGCTTATTGATCCCTTATCCAAAATAATATTTTTTTTCCTTATTTTCTGGTAGTTTACCACTTTTGTGGTGAAAAGCGCACATTTTTCCACTTCCAAAGATTTCTAATCCTTCATTATCTTTTCACTACCATCCCATTTCAATATTACCGTTTTTATCCAAGATAATTGAAACCGTTGTTCACTCCCAACTTTCCCAAATCCTTTTAAAGTATAACTTGCTGGACCCGATGCAATCAGGCTTACGCACTGGACACAGCACAAGTACAGCTCTATTAAGGGCTACCGAAGACATTCTTCAATATATGGAAAACAAATGTGTTACCATTCTCGTACTGGTGGTAATATCACATTGGTCTAATGATTTTGTAATATAAGTTAACCCTAGTAAGTGTCAAGCAATTATTATTGTTAGCTACCGCCGGTTGGCCCATTTTTATTGAGATTTCACATGTTTTTAGGCAGCTGTCTTAGTTGGCAGCATCAAGTTAAATAATTCTCAAATAATTGTTAAGCTTAAAAACTTCCTACCCCTTCGAGGTAAATTACAGTTGGTTCATTTATTATTGTTGCCTATTCTTAACTATGCCGATGTGTGCTATGTCGATGCCAATGATGTACTTCAAAATAAATTAGACCGCCTACTTAACACCGGTATCCGCTTTGTTTTAGGACTTCGTAAGTTTGACCATATCTTTGGCTATAGGTCAAAACTAAAATGGTTGCCCATTCGTAATCGGAAAAATCGAAAAACGCTTGTTGTGCTTTTTTGTTGTTATTATTTTTTTTTATTTACCCACGCCTACAAACATCCTCTCCTGTACATCCCAAGGTTGGCTGATAGAGAATGTCTAGGTGGCATTTAGCTCGCCTTTAGTACATTATTTTGTTTTTGTGCAATAAAAAAAATAATAAATAAATACAAGCGAGTGGCCCCACGTAACTAATATTTTGCAAAATATATAATATTTTGCATTTTGCTGAATTATTCGGTTGCCTCTATAATTTTTTTCTTATTTACAAAGGTGCCAAGAATCAGATTGAAAATATCATTACAATCTGTGGCCTGTTGAATTCTGAAAAAAATATCACTGTGAAAATTTAATCGCTGTCCAATTTTAGTCTTTTAGGCTCTATTTGAATAAAATAAACCTTGTTCTGTATAAGAATGGCACTGTATTCTAATAGGAACAAATTTATGTTTAATAGTTTCGTTACTCTATTCCTAAAATGACATCCAAGTTTGTTGTGATAAAATTCTATATAAAAAGCATCATAAAAATGGCATCGGCGTAGTGATACATTGTGAAAGATAATTTTTATACATAGAAATAGGTCATTTTTATTTAGCTTTGGCTATTCTCAGTTTTATATCTTTTATAGATGGTTTTATGTTCTAGCAAAAAAATATTCGTTGTAATACATACAAAATATTATCTTATCAGTTACTTTTTTTAGTAATACTTTCAAAATACATTTAGGAAAGTACATATCGTTGGTAATAATTTGAAAAATGATATTTCAGTAGCTTTAAAAATAAGAAAAAAGATCAGGTAAAATTAGAATATTAAAATGTATAATTAATTTATAAAGCATATTATAGAGGACGTTCCAGATAAACATTCATACACTAATCAATTCAGCGATTTCTTTAAAAAAGCTTATGTTCGAAAAGGCAAAAATAAAAGAAGTTGTATGAAAATTATTGTGGATGTGAGAGACGCGAAAGAGTTGTCTCAGGAGAAAACGAAGTGGCGCTCCATGGTCTCTGACTACTCCTCTCGTGAGATAATGGCCTGACCTCCAGTAGCATACCTACTAAACATACATACATACATACATGTATCGTAGATATCCTATTTGTTGTATCAACACATACAAGCTAATATATCCTTTAATAAAAATCCAGCTAATATATTGACATATCTTAATGCGATGGTTGTAAGTCAACCAATAGCTTAGGATCCAGTAAAGATATTGACTTATTTAACACATATTTTACCACGCTCAAACTGCATAGCAACGATGTCTGACCTAACATTTTATTCTCTTTTTTCTGTATTCCTATTTATTCTTTCTATCATTTGAACTTTAAAAAAATGTATTAATAAAGCAAACTCACGTTGAAACTATTAAGTCTCTTTAATGCTATTGGTAGTTATGGTTTCAGTGGTAAAATGGTTCTGTCGCAACATAATACTATTCATTCTGACCACTGTCACATTTTATATTGTTCTCTTTTTCCTAACACTTTTCCTGAGAATTGGCGGCTTCTAGATTTTATTTTGTTTCCAAAAATTTGTAGCCGCAAATCAAATCAAATATTAAATATATCAAATTATCGCCCCATTTTCATTTTTCCATTTATCCAAGATCGTGGAGCGTATTATTCAATAGTACTTTCTACTCATATTAGTAAAAATGTTGTCTTTCCAGTCTGTCCATAATCTAGATTTTTTTTATTTTTTTTTGTTTAGTCATTTTTTCTTAAGCGAAATACATTTTTTATAAGCGGTATGAAACTATCAATTTCTCAATGTTGTAGAATTAAAGAAGCATAAAAGGACTGCGCCATATATAAATTAATAGGAAAATTATGTAACAAATGGAAATGCTCCATTTCTTTGATTATTCATGCGAAATCTCCAAAATTGGGCACATAATATTTGTTCGTTATTGAGTTCACTGATATGTAAATAGAAGCTAATTCGGTCCTTGATATTGTAGTTGTCTTGATAAATATTTGTTATATGCAGATGTGGTTCTTGTTTATACATTTTATATTACGTTTTACTATTGACCTGACTAAGAAACATTTTATTTATTTATTTAATGCATGTACCAGAATTACCAGACAACAAAATATTGACATAAATGTACACATAGGATAAAGAGATCTCTTCCAGCTACCAATGAGATTTGGAAAAGAACATTTGTGAGGGCAGAAACAGGTATATATTGTTACTCATAGACACACACCTAGTAATATAGGCAATGACAAATATAACAACTATAATATATAATTAAAGCATATAGTTAGCTATTAATTTAAACATATAACTTACGACAGTGACAGATAGTGTTGCTTCAGTTTTCGTTTGAAAGTGAGGATAGATCGGCTGCCTGTTATGTCATTAGGAAGTGAATTCCATAATCTCGCACCGTATATGGTAAAGAAAACAAACTGAAAAATTAAAGTCATTAAGAAAATTATTTATTTCACCTTATCTTTTATAGCTCACATGTATAAAATTTGTCAACTTTTTCCATGTAAAAGCAACTCCAACTGTAACAACCGGTGATACAGTATTAGATTCATTGTAATAATATTACTGTAAGAACATACGTCATCTTTGGTTTGTTGAAATATGTTCAAAAATCGAATTAGATGAGACAAATGTCGCAGATGTTCCCAAATATCCCCAAGGGGAGTGTAGACTTTTCTTGAATAGATAGCCTATTGTTAAACAGATAACATAACTCCTCCTTATACTTACGAAAGGTAATATATTAAGATAAAGGTTATATATTAACTACCGAAACAAAAATCTATTTATGTCGACACATTATATCGGCCAATAAATATATAAGTATGGATAACGATTAAAAAAATATATATGGTATATATTTATTGCCAAATTATTTAGACTTAGAGAGCGATATTTACCATGCCAAAGAGGTATATATACCCCTTTGGCATGGTAAATATGTATATATATATATATATATATTTTATGTATATATATATATATATATATATATATATATATATATATATATATATATATATATATAAATATATTTTTTGTTGAATGTAAAGTTTTCAAAATCTTTTTCAGCGCGGAATAAACAGAGCTGTGTTGTTAAAATGTTAAAACCAAGGAAGTGTTATAATTGAACCCTTATTATTTTACCTCGGGGTAGTGTCACAGAGGCCGGGACAATTATATAATTTATGTAACACTAACAACGCAATCAAGGATATATAATTTAAGGACAGAGTTTCTTATAATTAAAAATATTACAGGTATGATCTATTTCGTTTACCAATATACTGGATAGATTTTTAATACACAAAATCATATTGCATACGCAAATTGCATGAGGGAAGATTTAGATTATTGTGTGCATTATAGAAGAGTTTTGAAAAAATGAAATTTAAAAGTGACGCTGTAATAACTTTGCCGGTAATAAAAGATAGATATTTATATTAATAGGTGCAAATGTTTTGGCTTACCTTGAGAAGACTAAAATGGATGCAGAAGAAGAGGACCCAAGGAAAGTAAAAAAAGGATTGGGAGCTCTTACTCACTGACTGACACTTAGCAACAGCAATCGATTGATGGTCGTGAAGTACCTGTAAAAGCACTCTACACTAAATATACGATTTACTTTAGACCTAATGTGGCATTTATAAACTTTAAATAGATTTATAGACACACAAATAGAGAACTTAAGACATTAAATATTAGTACAATGATATCATCTTCCAGCTTTCAGCTTTAAAGTGCAAATATACATAAAAATATAATAACATGGTATAACTGTGTAAAAATCTGTTTTTTTAACGTGTCAAATAGTCCAAAATTTTTCTACATTTTACTTAAACAAGGTTTAATCCTAATTTACTTTTTACCCTAGCAATTACAACTAATTTAGTAATCATATGCTCAAATGTCGTAAGCATCATTTTATTATGCAGGTGAGAAAATGTCCACCGCCATCTTTTAGAAAAATACTCATAAAGGATTCAAAAAAATGCAGTAGCTATAAACAGCAGGTTAAAGTTTATCAAGTAGCTACAAAATAAGAGTTAAAATAACTAACTTTCTGCTATCAATAAATAAAATAAACCATGCCACAGAAGAAATAATCTTCACAACCTAGATCCTGGCAACGTAATAAAGATAAATGATTTAACAAATTATAATACAATGTATGTTGTATAAGGAAGTAAACTCAGAAAAAACTGGAATCAATAAATTAAAATTAACGCGAACACATTCACAATTGCTTAATATTATAGTTTCTATCAATTCGGTTTGACATCAAACAATATTTTATCACCGGTAAGAATACGACTTTCAATATCTTGTTATATCAATATCTTGCTTTTTTATTTCTTTCGTTCCAAGCTACTACATTTCTTTATATTTACAGACATAAACTAAATAGTTTTATAAATAGTTAAAAAAACAAATAGTTATAATATTTTATTAGTTCAATTCTTAATACTTTATTTAAATATAATATCTTTTAATGTAAGGTACATTAATAGTTTAGTGATCGGGCAATTGTTTAAAACTTTTATTTCTATAACAATTGAGTATTTTAATTTATGAAGCTTCACTGGGTAATACTAAATAGCATTTCAGATCCAAAGTGTAATGTTTTAAACATTACTTTGCGAAAACCACGATCCTCTATCTATCAATAAAATTAAAGGGCAAATAAATATTTTGGCGGAATTTAAAAAAGAATTAAAGTAAAATTTAATCTGCATTCTAATATAATAATAAACATGATTGATATGTATTGCATAGATGTAAAATATTATTTTAACCATTTGTTTTTGTAATATTAGTGAAAACGCGGTAAGTTACTCGCAAACAAAAAAATAATAAAAAAAAACATACGCGTTTGGTCGGGCTGAAAATAGTCTTAAAAGAAAGGGTTTAACAAGCCCTTTTAAATGAGATTATTTTCAAACCAAAAATCCGACATACTAAATCCAAAAAATAGTAAACCGACCCATACTTTCTGATGGAAGGACGTATTAAGTAAATGCACGTTAAAATACTATTCAGTTGGTATATATTTAATTATTTTACAATCTCTTTAATCATTGGACGTAATAGTTAATGTAACATTGTTGATTTTTAACCAGAATTGAGTATACATATTTATATTACAGTACTTCATCACTCAAGTGTGATAGATTTTCATCTCGTCAAATTGTAAATTGAAACTCCAGCCTTTCACAATCGATCATAATATGATATTATCTGTCATAAGATTAATTTACATTATGAATACATTTTTGATGTGTAAGATATTTCCTCTCAATTTACTGTTATATTTGGAAGTGATTCAAAAAGGACGGAAGTCTGTAACAGGATGTCGGGAACCGAGCCCTATATGATTAGATCAATGAGTGATGGGAATATCATTAAAATTCACCATAAATTCTTTTCAATATTGTTATTTTGAAATTTTTGGTAAATTATATTGTATTCATTTTTACACACTTTTAATAAAAAGCTTTACACATCATTTTTTTAAAACACTAAACAAACTTAAAATTAATCAAATTACATAAATCTAAGTTAGTAAATTGTGATAAATACGATAGGTACACGTGAATCTTACTTATTTAAATATCATCAATTTATTAACGTATGACGAACTTAATGCAAATGTCTCACAAACTTTAGCAATTTAGACATCTCTAGACATTCATATACAGTATTTACCTTTTATCAATCAATTACATATGTATTTTTTGTTACTCCTTTTTTTTTTTTTTTTAATTCATACACTTTGTATGTTACAGTACATATTAAAATACTGTTAAGGAATACTGTTTTAAATAAACAACAAACAAGTAAAGCTAATATTTTGTTATTCAAACCCGAAGTTACGAGTATATCAATTAAATATTATTTGCTTTGTACATTTTTCTTGAAAAGTTTCTTAATTGGATTAGCTTATCTTGAAACTTTTGCGTACAAATTGTTCCAGCAAAAAAAATATATGAATCACATTTGAATTATCCAGCATTGTATTAAGTTGTTTCCCCATCACGTAGTATTCTAATGCCTTTATTTTCAGAACTTAAGGTAAATTAGTATTTTGAATAATTTACTGATAAATAGCTATTCGAAGACGTTTTTTGAATTTGAACAGGAGCGAGGGAAACTTTTGACATAATCATAGCTTAACTTAAATTTATATAATTTATCGACAAAATTTAGAGGCAAATTAACGACATGTAAAATGATTGCTCCAGGGAAAGTGCAACTTTGATAAGCAATGATAACATTTAAAATTAACATAATGTTTTAATTATCAATATTGCAGCGGAATTCGACTTACAGAGAGAGCGAGTGAGGTTATTGTACTTTCTAAGGTTATTGTCTCAAGAAAATCCCAAGATCTCGTAAGCTGTAAGAATATTGTCTGAAGGAAAATCATAAAAAAGTCCCGATTGCTCAGAATTTAATGACAATCTTGTGACGGATCACAAAAAGTTGATGTGAGTATAAAATATTTAAGAAATGTTCAAATGTACTAAACGTAAATATTAAAGTCTATTTTCCTAGATTGATATTTTAAATACATATTTTTAAAATAAATATACTATATACCACAATCACACAATTTATTTTACTATATTACATTGATTTGTGTAATATTAACATTTAAACGTAATAAAATATTATTTTTAATTTTTAAATTTTATAAAGATAAGGATAACATTTTATAATTTTATATAAACCTTCCCTACTGGCTTCAATTATAAAACAAAATGTTAATCCAGTGATCCAATTAACAAACTATTACGATACAAATTTTACGATTTTACAATGATGTTAGTAGGAAAATGAGAGTTATTCAAATTTGAAATAAATATATTTTTACTCTTTAATAAATGAATGTTCAAAATAAATCATAACTCGCTGGCTAACTACAATATTAAAAACCTTTTTCGGTTCAAAAATTTATGAGAATCATATTTTATTTTAATTAGAATCTTAGAATGTTCTTGTTACTGTATACAATTAAAAGCAGTACTTTTTTTTTCAAAACAATATCGATTTTAAAAACAACTGAAAAGTTCATATTTTTTTTTTCATAAACGTATAAACAAAAGGTTTCTAGCATTTGATTTTAATCAAATTTTAAGATTAGTATGAATTAAAAAGCTGACTGGATTTCTGTGTGCATTTAAAATTAAAGTATCGGTTATATTTAGTTAGGACCTGTAATTCAATAAGATATAAAAAACTTACAAGAAAGCTTAATTTCTGAAATGTTGAAGTAATTTAAGATTTCAAAAAAGTTTTAGTATTATTTCAATTGCTTTTAATTGGTTGCTGTAGTTTGAATTAATCGGCTCTTTAAAAATATATTTGATACGTTATTAAACTCAGCCAATAGTTCGTTATGATCCATGTCAACGGTTAGTAATTATTATATTAATTAATCTCTGTAAATTATATAATACCCGATGGACATATATAATATAGATTATGCCTTCAATTAAACATGGTTAATTCCTACATTCATGGTTATTACCTACCATACTCCAATTAATTCTATATCCTTATTAATCTTTTTCTAGCGTTAAAATTCCTATGACCTAATTTGATAAAGTTAGGTCGCTATTTACGTTTCCTTTAAAATCATGAGAATAAAAAAATAAATATTTATACATTGTCAAAAGCTAAAAATCCGAAAAAGAAAAATACCCCTGGGGCAGTCCGAAAAAGGGGGTGAAAGAACTGTCCACTGGTTGACAATTACGGCGAAAACGGCGAGAAAACGGAACTGAAATGCCCTATGTGTGGGAAAAATTACAGAAGACGAGCCTGGTTTGTTAAACATCTTAAAACACACGATGGTGCTGAAGTGCGGCAACTGTCGGTAAGATCTCCAGTTTTCACTATCGATAGAGTTTACCTTCATAATAATCATGGTGAGCCATTGAATGAAAACTACCAGGAATCCATCACCACCCGGACGCGTCTTAGCATTCCTAGTATTAAACAATCAACCTGGAAAGTACATGACCAAAATATAGCGGCCCTGTTAGAGCATTCGGACTCAAATCAGGTACTCGATGCACAAGTAGAGACTTTCCAAAATACTATTTACGACTACTTTAATGAGCCCTATCACTAATCACCAGAAAGGATTTTCACCCGGACTTTCTGGATGCCTAGAACATAATACGTAAATATCGGCAAGACTTAAATATGCTAGAACTAGCGAGACAAATTAGGGTTTGTTGGATAAACTTAGAGAACGCCTTTGGGTCAGTACGACATGAACTGATGATGTGCGCACTTGGATGATATAACTTTCCCACGGTAGTTAGCGACATCATTGCATTATACTAATCAAAATTAAAATTCTCTAAAACCATTCAAAACCACTCAATAATAACATAGGTTTATTTCTGAGTTTGTTGTATTTCTCAATTTATATTTAATATAGATATTTATATTTTAATAGACAAATTAATTAAAAACGAAAAGAAGTTGGGTTATCGGTTTAAGTTTAACAATAAATACACAGAATCTATATTATTTTTTGCGGATGATCTCGCGATACTGACGAGTAATCCAAAACAATGTTAGGTACTCTTAAATGTAGTTGCAAATTTCTGATTGAGGGCGAATTGAGGACAAAACCAACTAAACACTTTAGTCTGTGTCTGGGTAGCCGGAATAGCAAGTATAACTCTTACGATCCGGGTCTTATAATAGGCGATCAGTGAGTAAGTACGGTTACGGAAGCAGCTCCGTTTAAATTTTTGCATAAAAAAATAGAAATAACAAGGCTGTACTCCATTGTTGGATGTTATAGTCTATAGCTTTTTAAAAATCACAAAATGGTAGACAACCAACCAATAAGTAATGTCAAAAAAGCTTGGATATGCGACATTTTTTAACACCACTTCTTAATTGGCCTTTCCTCATTTATGATATAAATAAAACCCTTTTATTAAAATTCGATCCAAGCGTCATAAAGACATTAAAGTTTTGGCTCGGGTCAGTGCACTCAGCGGAGTCTTCAACATTATTTAGAGACCGAAACAATTTTGGATTAAAATTAAAGAAATCATCGGAGCTCTATAAATATCTAAGAGTTACCAAAGACATATCATCGAAAAATCTAAAAATGATACTGTACCTTCTCCCCCAAGAGATAAAATTGCCTCAGAGTTTGAGTCACGTCTTCAATTTTATAAAAAAAGGTAGGTGCTCCAAGGAATAAAGTAGGGCTAGTATCAAGTAGGAAAGTTCAAGACATAGACATAACAAAATCTTTTATTCGACAACACGTAAAACGATAACTACCGACTGTTCGCGTTGAGCCTAGAAATTCAAAACGAATGGGTGAGCATAGGATTTTTTGTATTCTACACTACACTAGCTTTGAAGTTAAGCAATTTGCTTTATGATTGGTCCCCAGCATTATTATAATGTCATCTTAATATATTTCTTCCAAATGACTCTCCCAGATCAAAGTAATTTAGTAAAATGGGGTAAAGCCGCCGAAAAGTCTCTTGAAACATCTGTGGGGAGGCAATAGGAACCGCGAAACACTTATTAGTAGGATGTAGGGTACTTCTAGATAAAGGTCAATACTCGCATTGCCATGATAAGGTATTAGAAATCGAGAATACGGGAAGCGGTTAGTCTTTCAGTAGCAAGAGCACGGAAGGATATAACAACTACCAAAAGATCTGTAGAATTGGTAAAAGTGAGCCTACTTTAAAAAAAACAAAAGCGAAGCCTTATTCAATTTTAGGCGTGGCTCCTGATTGAACTCTCATTATGGACATGTATGAACAGCATTACAAAATCCCTGGGGCTGTTGGTGTTTCGTCATCCACACCGGACTTATTTCTGTATTCGAAATATCTGAGGCGCGTGATACTTGTGGAACTTACTGTTCCCTGGGAAACAAACATACCCAGGGATCACACATTCAAGCTATAGTACCCGGCAATAAATATTGCACATCGACCTTTGGAAAGAGACAATCGGTTAATTTCGGCTTCATAGAGCGTTATCACTGTCGCAAGAAATACAATCATTTCTGTATCTATTAGGAGCTGTTAAAAAAAGTATAATTTTCTTCTTTTCTAATTATATTTATTTTATGTATAAAAACATTTTTTTTCTACAAGTGGTTATTTTAATTGGGGAGTAATATAATTTAATAAACATGCTTTCTATTATTTAAAAATTTTATTATTTAGGAAAATTATAACTGCACATAATAAAAACCATTATACCCATTCTTAAAATGAGACGTTGTAATACAGTAGCCGGCAATAACTATTACATATTGTCCTTTTGAAAGAGACAATCGGCTGATTTCGACTTCGTATTTCTACACACTACCTATTTCTCAAAATAATAATTAAAGCAAGCTCCTTCTAGGAGCTTCATATGTTTAAGGCGTACACTGCCGTAGACAACAATTTTTTTTCTAGTGATGTAACATTGTGTAAACTTATCCGCGATATCGATAGTGATCCTTATCTCTATGGTAGTACCTACTATTTTTAAAAGGCTATTTAAGTGCTTTCCATCACTTGCTAGAACGAGATACATCAAAAAGTTCTATCACCAGAGGATGTTGCCGTGTGCGATAACGTTCAGCTATATTCCGTTCTAGAAAATAACTAAGGTAGCATTTAAAAATAATCAATACGACAAATAAACTAAAAACAAAATCAAAAACATTTATTGAAAGTAAATTATTAAATATTAGTTATTAAAATATTGCGGACTAAAATGGTTCTATTCCCAATTTTTCTGTGCAATCGTGTCGATCCATATCTGTCGTCAGTTAACGTCCACGGAAAATCTAGAATAATAATCCCTATAAATAGCACATAGATGTTGCAGAATTTATTAGAATAATACTGGATTAAATTATCGATAACTATGCTTTTTTTTTTTTTTTTTTTTTTTTTTTATGTAAGAGGAGGGCAAACGAGCTGGCGGGTCACAGATGACTTGTGATCACCGCCGCCCATGAACTCTTGCAACATCCGAGGATTTACAAGAGTGTTGCCGGCCATGTAGGTAGGAGTAAACGCCTTTTTTGAAGGTACCCATGTCGTATCGATCTGGAAATACCACCGAAGGGAGTTCGTTCCACAAGCGAGTGGAACGTGGGAAAAATGTCCTTGAAAACCGCACAGTAGAGGATCGCCACGCATCCAGGTGGTAAGGATGATATTGGAGGCGATGGCGCGCTGTTCGGTGATGAAATTCGGCGGCAGGCATCAGATCGAATAGTTCTTCGGAACACTCGCCGTTGTAAATGCGGTAGAAGACGCACAAGGAAGCCACGTCTCTACGCAATGCCAAAGAGTCCAGCCGTTCGCAGAGCACCGGGTCCCCGACAATCCGAACGGCTCTCCGTTGTACGCGGTCAAATGGTAGAAGCTGATATTGGGGTGATCCGGACCAGAGATGAGAACAGTACTCCATGTGTGGCCGGACCTGCGCCTTATAGAGCGCAAGTCTTTGGTCAGGTTTGAAATACTGCCTCGCTCTATTAATCACTCCCAATTTCTTCGAGGCCAACTTGGCCTTGCTCTCCAGATGACCACGAAACTGACAATCGCTTGAAATGTCGAGACCCAGTATTCTGATACTTGGCGAGGCAACGAGGGGAGTGCTCTCGAAGAGCGGTGATACGACGAATGAGGTTTTCTTAGTGGTAAACGCGCAAACTTGTGTCTTCATTGGATTGAACTGTACGTGGTTCAGTTCACCCCACTCAGAGATCAGCCCCAAGGAAGTCTCTATAGAAGACACAAGTTTCTTTCGGCACTCGTCGACGTTTTCCCGAGAGAGACCTGCACGGCCGGAATATACCGCATCCCCAGTGCTGTCATCCGCATAACAATGTATGTTGAAGATATCCAGCATATCATTGATGTGCAGGAGGAACAGAGTTGGGGATAGCACGCAGCCTTGGGGTACACCAGCGTTCACGGGCTTAGGGTCCGAGCAAAAACCATCGATAACGACCTGTATGCTCCGCCCAGTGAGGAAGCTGGTGATCCACTTGCATAAACTCTCGGGAAGCCCATAGAAAGGTAGCTTCGAATGAAGCCCCCTGTGCCATACACGATCGAAGGCTTTCGCCATATCCAGACTAACTGCCAGACCCTCTCCCTTGCTTTCAATAACAGCTCCCCAACGGTGTGTAAGATACAACAGAAGATCACCAGCCGATCGACCATGGCGAAAGCCATATTGCCGGTCATTGACCAACTGGTGATCCTCGAGGTAGGTTAGGAGCTGTTTATTGATGATGCTCTCCATTACTTTGGAGAGAAGAGAGGTAATGGCGATAGGTCTGTAGTTAGCTGGGTCCGAGCTATCGCCTTTTTTAGGGATCGGATGGACAAGGGCACGCTTCCATGTGACCGGGACTACGCCTTTCAAGTAAGAGTACCGAAATAGACGCGTTAGCACTGGTGTCAACTCAGGGGCACATGTTCGTAGCACAACTGGAGAGATACCATCTGGCCCACTCGACTTATGAACTTCCAAGGAAAGGAGGGTTTTTCGTATGAGTTTTTGCCGAAGAACTATTTCCGGCATAAAGCTCGGACACCGCGGGATGATAGGCGGTGCCCTCCCCTGGTCGTCCAAAGTCGAGTTTGAGGCAAAAAGAGTGCCCAAAAGATCGGCTTTCTCTTTTGCCGTGTGGGCCAAAGAGTCGTTCCCAGTGTGCAATGGCGGCAGGGACGGGCGACAGAAGTTTCCTAGACTGGCTTTGGAAAGCGCCCAGAACTTGCGCGTGCTAGGTGGGTACTTTGCCAACTGATCCCCGATTTTGACGACATGCTTGAACTTTGCTCTAGCGATTTTCCGTTTGAAGAATCTGGAGGCACGATTATATTTCCTCTTCAGAACTTTAGAGTTCGGATCCTTAGTGACTAACGCATTAGCCCAAGCCTGATAAGCCTGCCGTTTGTCAGCTGCTGCAGCCCTGACAGACGCATCAAACCAAGGCCGCGATCTGCCACCAAGTGGTACCACAGAGCTTGGGACAAATAGTTCCATGCCCTGAAGTATCACATCAGCTACAGCCGCAGCGCAGTCACTAGGATCATTGGAAGGGAAACAAATCGGCCCCCATGGGTAGGATGCAAAAAAGGATCGCATTCCATCCCAATCCGCTGACTTGTAGTGCCAAACGCGTCGAGTCGCAGGTCTTGTGCGAGCTGGGCGTTCCATGGGCGTACACTCCGTACCAAGCAATGATCAGAGGACCCTAAGGGAGCCTCGACAGTGACTTGGTACTTTCCGGGATGTGTAGTCAGCAGAAGATCCAACAAAGAGGGTATATGGCTGTCCACGTCCGGTAGACGAGTGTGCGTCTTTACCAATTGGGACAGACCATTTGCCAGAGCAAAGTCAAATACAGATCTCCCCGCGTAGTCGGTGGCACGTGACCCTAGCCAATCGGTATGGTGCGCATTGAAGTCCCCGAGGACTACGACTTCGGCGGAGGGAGTCTGTGAAAGCAGATCGTCAATCTTCGCCTGAACATGGCCTAAGAGTTGATCCGTTTCTGCATTACCACTATGGGACCTGTAGAGGCACGCGTAGACTCTGACATGGTCGCCCATGTCCACGCGCAGCCAGAGTACAGACCGGTCCCGACCTTCAAAAACCTGAAGGCGACGGTAGCAGATATCGTCCCTTACGAACACAGTTACCCCGGCGTGTGGTATAAAATGATGTTCTAGTTTATACCCGGGGTATGATAGGTACGCTGTGTCGCTAGGTTGAGATATCTGCGTCTCCGTCAGAAACAACAAGGCCGGCTGCGCCGTCTCTAGATGATGGTGGACGGCGTTCAAGTTGGAATGAAGTCCCCGGATGTTGCAAAAGTCCACAGTTAAAGTGGGTCGGGGTGCCGCTGCGTTGACTCGTCGTTTGCCCTCTAAAAACACAAAAGGCGATACTTTGCCCGCCCCAGATACGACGGGCAGCCCGAGCAAAATCCGAGAATCATTTCCCCGATTTTGCTCGGGGAGGGGGTCCCCGGCTTCATCAAAGCCGGTACCCTCCTGGGGTATTTTCCTTTTTAGCTTTTTACAACACTGTAGCAAAAAAATATAGAATACTTTAAAATACTCATATATTATAATAAATATTGCATATAGCAGTCCTATAATTTGGTCATAGGATGATTTTCTCTTTATAATTTGTTAACCATTTAAAAAACAAAAATAGTTTATTGTAATGAAGAACAACGTAAAAAAATACCATGTTGGATCACTTACCGATGGAAGGTTACGTTTTGAACTTTATTTTCTTTCTGGAAAGAATGGGATTTACAGCCCCTTATAATGTAGGACATTGCTCTTGCTATTAGGTCATATTTTCTTTCAACAGAACGGAGAAAATATGTAAATAACTATATGAATTCGTAAATGAAACTAAACAAGAATAAACCACTGACAGCCGACATCAAACATCGGCGCTAAAGAGTGGAAAAAAAGGTAGGTTTGCGATCATACAATCAAATGTGAAAATGAATATAGAAGCATCCAACACAGTTTAGACAATTACACTGATGGACTGTGATAAATACAGCTGATAGTGACAGTGATATTGACCTCTTTGAGAGCACAGATGGTGTAATGGAAGTAGCTGAGAATTAGAATTATTATTATTACAATGTCTCATTTCAAGAATAGCTATAATGGTCTTTATTATTTACAGTTATAATTTTCCTAAATAATAAATTACGTGAACATAATGTAAGCATGTTAAGATATTGCATGGCTTCTATCGCGGGCCTTGAGCCGGGAGACCGAATCCAGAAATTCCGTAACGAAAATAAGCTAACACACCAGTATTGTGTACCTATCATTTAACAATAATACCAAGTTGATAATATGTGTTATGAACTTTATTGTCTACAGCTTAAGGTTTAGTTTAAAATAAATGTTTTACTTGTACAAATGTATTTTTTTCAACAAGGATTTTCATTTCAATGACTTTCTGTTATGGTGTTACAAAAGACCCTGAGTACAAGAACTTAACAATCGTAATTGAACTTTATGCCTGAGATTTAAGGTTAAAAACGTTTTAGCTATTAATATTATTAACCTTTTTATGATATTACATAGCACTGATAATTTCTCATTTAAATAGGACTATATGGTCCTATTTAAATTGAGAAATTATACCATTCTTATTTAAAATTTTATCCTATATAGCGTAGGAAAACCCTTTAAATGAGTAATTTATTCACTAAAAGAAAAAACAATGTTTTTTTATAGATCACCACGCACACGCAAGTTACACAACTTGAATTAACATCAAAGAAAAAAAACAACTACATAAATAAATAAATAACTATAATTGCATAAGTTGATAAAAATTCTATGCAATAGCTTTACCGCGGCAGTCTCCGAGTGCCACACGTCTCTTTTTTATTATTTTATTTTACCCCAGCTTAAAGCCACCACTTATATAAAAAGTTGTGACTTTTATACAAAGAATAAAAATAATTATCAATAGAAGCAAATTATACTTGTTTTAACAGCTCCTTATAGTTACCATACTGTTTCAACTTCGTGCGACAAAGATAATGCTCTACGAAGCCGAAATTAGCCGATTGTCTCTTTCCAAAGGTCGATGTGCAATATTTATTGCCGGGCATTATAAATAAGTATTACGACCTGACCAACGAACTGTCCAGGAATAAATTTATAGTTAGTGTGTACGCGATGGAAGTAGGAGCGAGAGGTATAACAGCAAAATCTTTCTATAACCTATTTAAAGACATTTCTAGAACGTATTTCGAAGGCGGCATTAGTAGGTTCTTTTCAAACTTAGGTAAGGAGAGGAGTATGGATAGTATAGGCGGGCGTGCATGCGCATAATAAAGGAGCCTCCTTAAACCTACACTTGGGTCGCAAGTCCCAGGCACTGTTTGCGATCTCCATGTAACGCGATGGGCCCGGCACCCGCACGGCGAATCCATGGAATGCTAAGAAGCATCGTCTGTCTCTGTATTCAAGTAGGCATTTACAGGCACTTTTAAATGGTCAGTATAGTCAGTCCGTGGGTAAGCTGCCACCATCTGGGAATGCTGCTCGGTTGAGAAGAGCTGGCCAGAAACTCAATAGTTGTTCTTTTAAAATGAAATTTAACAATGTTTGACTTATACGTTATAACATCAACCCTGCAAATGAGGCAATGATCCAAGTTCCACAAATTTCGATCAACCAAAAATTCTTGGATGTAATAATAAGATTTATTCAATAATATACCTTTAATTTAGGATTTAAAACTAAGAAAAGGAAAATCTAAGATATCCTGTGGAACGTTATTATATATGCGTACACTCAAGCCCATGATGGACTTAGTTAGCTATTAGCTAGTTAGTTAACTTTTTGAAGTCGAAATTTAGGCGTTACGAGTTTATTATCACTTCTTGTGTTCATAGCATGTCTGTTGCTTTTTTTAATGTATTCAAATCAAGGCGTATAAATAGTAAATTATTAAAAATGTATTGAGAAGCGACCGTAAGAATACCGATTTATCTAAAAATATCTCTCAGGGAATCTCTAGCTTTTAAGTTACAAATAGTCCGTATAGGTCTTTTTTGTAATATAAACATTGAATTAATTTGGCAGCGCTGCCCCATAGTAAAATACCGTAAGACAAAATACTGAGAAAATAACAAAAATAAACATGTCGAGCCTTATTTACAGTCGGTTAATTGTCCTACTTTACTTATAATAACCTTCTTACTTAATGAATATAAATTGTAATTTTTTTAAGTTCAAATACAAAACTAATAATAACCTGTTGAGTAAATAAACTGTTATTACTACTAAATAAAATGCATCTACGAGCTTAAGGAATGAGTGACCTATTAATTGAATACGATATTGTAACTGGTCATACCGGTTCTTTGAAACGTACCGACTATTGTTTGATATGTCAAACAATACTCCGTACGTTTACGTTTAAATATTATGATATTGAATGATCATTTTATACACAATATAAAGTTTTTATTAACATTGTTGTGGTGATAATTTTTGTGATGGTTTTTCCAATAATATATGTTTTAAATATATGTAATTAGACAGACAAATAGTTTATCACGAAGTTATTTGTGAATGCATATAAAAAAACGATATTTACGTTCGAATTCAATCATTAAATTCATTTCATTTTTACAATCTGACGCTCGTCAACTTTTAAAAAGCCTCGACCATGATCGTCTGCTCGATGGACTGCAACTATATCAAGGACCCTTTATCCGCTGTTAAGCCTTTCGCGTCAGACGGATTAATATACAATATTTTTGTATATCACTCTATTAATTAGCGGATTTAAAAGTTTTTGGAGTATTATTATGAGTTATATCATAATTAATCGACCAATTTATTCTACTGATTATTGATTATTTGGATTATATTTTTAATATCGATTATTTGAGTAAAATGATGCAGCACGGACAAGCGTCTGATTAAAGTATCTATCTACGTTTATCTATATTTCAATCGAGGTATTGTTTTGAGTCTAATGGATGTCAGTTTTATTGATAGAAGGAAGGCAGGAATGTTTTTATAAACTTTTATGTGTTAAACTTTTTTTTACTTAATGCCTACTATGATATATGCTCGACAGGTATTGGTATATATCTTTTATTACTTTTCTTTTTTTTGATAAAAATCCGGATTGCCTTTGATCCCACAAATGTACTGGAGGGATTGATATGATTATGTCGGGCTCTAACCGATGAAAGCTCAACGGTGTTCCTTAATGCACTCAGTTGTTAGGACCACAGGCACGCTTTCACATAATTCCTCAAATCACTTATCAAAAAATGCCTACTATTCTGTATATATTTAACAGGCACTTTGTTATAAACTACAATAATATAACATTATCTCAAATTTTAATATATATATAAAATATATTTTGCAATAATCTTTAACCCCAGCTGGTTAAAGCTGAACTGTCTTTGATATAAAAATGTACAAGTCTAGACTATAGTGATTATTTTGTTTACAGATCAGCGTAATTTGTTATTATGATTATAATGGGTAGAATATAGCGTTGATATACTCCCACAAATAAAAAACTTACTGATTACAATATTATTAAAATATTATTTCTAAAATTCTTCCATGTTACGTATAATTTTTAAATACTCACAGTTTTTTATAAGTATAAAATTTAAAAATTATATTTTCTTACCAAATGCAATTACAAATGCCACACTTGCATACCATAGTTAAGCTTATACTTGCTTACCAAATGCAATTACAAATGCCATACCTGCATACCATAGTTAAGCTTATACTTGCGTATCAAATGCAATTACAAATGCAATACTTGCATGCCATAGTTAAGCTTATACTTGCTTCAAATTAAAACTGTTCGTGACGCCTTTAATAAACAAAATATATTCCCTCATAATATTATTTACATGAGATTCTAAATATACATTTGTATTCCTCACGGTTTATTCAAGCACGCTCTTACTCAAACTTCCTGGAACATATTTTGCTTATTTAATTAAACTAAAAATATACGCATTTTTAATTTAATATCATTATTACGTTTTAAAATCTTTTAAGTATATTTTTTTATTCAGCATAATTATCACAAGCGTTTGTTGAAATTCTTTGCTACTGCTGACGATGATCACTATTATTACAATGTTATAGGTTAATTTACAATTTCATTATAAGGGTTTTTTTAGAGTATGTCATATTCATGATTATATGTCATGACGTATGATATATTGTAATAAGCATTTTAGGATTTAATGTATATGATATAAGCATTTTAGGATTTAATGTATATGCATAGAAAACATTCAGAATTTATTAGTATTCTAAAAAAGTCATTTAGAAACAAAGAAATAATTACATACTATTTACAACTAAGATTTTTTATTCATAAAACAAATATTTAACTTTAATATTTTCAATCAATTTGGAAAACAATAAAAAGACTTTAGGAGGTAAAAAATTGAATAATTAAACAGTGCCTAGAAAATAAAATGAATTAACATAATGATACATGGTATAAATCTAGTTGAAGATGAAATATAACGAATTATACTTCAATAAATATTATTTTTAGAAATATGTTTAATTCTCCCTTCCAATCTTCGAACCAAGCCCTTATAAGTCCTTTGTGGTTCAAAATACATTTTAATTATTTCACAAATATTTATGTCACGCTTTCCAATTAAGCTTATTGAAAATAATTGCAATAAATAAAAAAAATACTGAAAATAAAATTAATATTTAAACAAACTCCTCTTTCTCTAAGCCATAAATTAAGAGGGGAATTTCCGTTTTCTCTAAAGTGCGCCACTTTTAGCTTCAAAACAGGGTAATTAAGATTTAAATTAATATTTTCATTTGGCATTTTTAATTGTGATCACTTGTTTCTTTATTGTGATCACTGTTCTCACAAAGGTTTATATTTATTGAAAAAATTACCAACAACTAGAATCAAATCAATAAATTCGATTGCAATTTAAATTAACTATAATCATAGGCCTTTCTACCTATGATTTTAGTTAATTTTAATAAAAAAAAACTGGCCAGCACTTACCCACGGCAAGCAGCACCCCTTCACGAGCACACCTCATTCTAAGGCAATGAGTCCCATAACGCCAGAGCAAGTAATGAATTTAAAGATAACTGTGTTGCAACCAGTTGCTAAATGCTTAATTACTTACCAGCGAAAAATACAAAAAGTTCTATAAAATAACTAAATACTAAGTTTAGTTATTTTTATTTCATAAATCTGTAAACTAATAAGCCATACGTTGTCCTTATTATTGATATTGTAGGAGATGTAGAATTTTAATGTAGATTTTACGTCAGAATTACAGAACATTACTAATGTATGAAAATTGATTTTAATAGCTATTCCGCAGCCTGAAGTCAAATTAAGTGGCTCTTTTTAAAATATTTCATAAGTTATATATGTAAATTAAGAGCTCGTTTCTCTCTATAGTGTTAGTAATTGTAATATTAATAGATCTCTGTATATAACATCATATCCTATCGTTAAGATATAAAATAGATCGTACTTTTAAATTAGGTAAAGCCTTGCTAGTACCTTCTTGTAGTTCTTCATGTATATTTATTTTGCAATTTTGTTATTAATATTTTTGAATTAACAAAATACACTCTACATAATTATTTTGACCGTCTCTTTTTTCTTTCTTAAGATCAATGAAAAAAATATTTTTAAATTTTTAGATGAATATGTATACCTAACTTAAATAAGTATGTAAAATATAATTATAAATTTTATGAACAACCAACCCAGTAACAAAAAAAAAATTAAAAAATTCTTAAAGTTATTTTCAATGTCTAAAATTTTAAAAATTTATTTGCAAAATTTTATTAGCTAACGAATTTAAGACTGAAATGAACCATTCAAAATATCGTACAAACACACAGAATTACTGTTTATCTGCACAGCAAAAAATCTAAATGATTCAAAACGATTATCACTTCCTTGATAAATGCAGCAGAGCGAGTAATGTTTCAGCTTCAGCTTCAAATGACCGGATATAAAAGGCTTTTTCAGCCACGTTTGTGCTTTTTTAAAAATCCATTACACTTACTGCAGAAATATTAACAGTATTTTATATAAACTGAGAAAATTGAAGAAGTATTCGCTTTGGTATGTAGATAACTCTCAAAAGGATTGATTTTTGAAAATAAGAAATACATTATTGTGCTAAAATCTTTTTTTTTTATTCTAGCGACTGATTAAAAATATATATTAATGTAGATTGCTAATTACAAAGTTTGTCAAGAACATCGAAATATTTAATAGGAGCATGATTATGCAAGATGACCTAGATGTTAGACATTGCTATTAACATAGATTTAACATTTTTAGAATTTAGGAGAATTTCAAAAAAGATCTTTTTTTAAGAATGAATAGAAACTAGGTTAATGTTTGACTACACCTTTTGGAAAATAGAAATCGAAGGTGGTAAGGCGCCTTAACCTAGCAACCTACTCACTCTACTCTTGCAGACACCCACTTTGTATTTGGCCAGAAATACCGAAGCAGGCAAGCTGTTCCAGTCCTTTGTTGTACGCTCTAAAAAAGACAAAGCAATGCGCTTTGTTCGGACAAGTGGAATGTGCACTACGTAAGAATCGGCACGGCTGTCTTTTTTAGGCACTGGTTATACGTTGGCAATATGCAATATGATGCTGCCTTATTTGTATAAACTTTGTCTACTACATTAAATAATTAAATAAATACATTGGTGCATATAATTATTTACCAAACCCTGATAAAACTGGGACTCTAGAACGTCGTCTACGCAAAAGCTACATTCACTATACTAATATGCATATACAAATATTAATGCTAAAAGAGAGGACTAAACCATGCTTAACAAAAGCACATATGCTTAGTACACTATATGTTTAACAACTACTGTTATATATATATATTTGATTGTTCATATTTTTGGTTTTTAAAAATCCAGAGTTCATCCCACAAATGCGCTGGCATTGAAGTGATTACGTGGCTCCAACAGACTAAAACCCTCAATGCGCTCAGTTGTTTGTTCAAGTCTTCACATACTTCAAGATTTACCACAAATACCTTCTGTATTGTACTGTATCTACTTAATTAGTACTTCGTTATTACTTACAGGACAATTTAACACTATCTCAAATTGATACCAAAAAAATAATATATAAATATATATGTGGCAATAATTTTTAACTTTAATTAAATTGACAAATTCATATCCTTAGCTTAATCTTTAGCTTAAGATATTGTATACTACAATGAACATTTTGTTCAGAAAGTAGTTCGTGTTTTTGATGGCGTGGGTATAACACTGCGGTAAGGAACTCTCACACACAACTGAAACCTTATTCATAATAATATACAGTATATTAAAATTATAGTTAATACTACCATATTTTTTATTTCACATTCTATTTTTAATTTAGTAAACTACCTGTTAGCTTGTAAAAATTAATGTATTATTTTTAAATGAATATTGTTCATTTTATAGATAGAAATGTAATTAACATTATAAAAATAAGTTGTGATTTCTATTAAATGATATTGTTATATTATGAAATTGTACAAATTACAATAACAATTATTATTATTTAATGTAATATAAAATATGCTAATGTTTTGTTGGTTTCTTGAAGAATGTTTAAAATTTTGTAGTTCTATTTTGACTTCCGTAAATAAAGTAAAAATGTCCTTCTGTTACCCATTAGAGGACTTAGAATGAATTAGAATTTAAACGAAATATGGGTCTAAGATTAGTATAAAAGCAACAGCAATCTTCATTGAGACTGAAGCAAGTTTATGATCAGATCTTTATGTTCTGGCAAGTGTCTAAAGTTAATTAAGACAAGTGTTGAATACAAAAAAATAAAGAGAATATAAAGTTGACAATACTGTGTTTAATTCTTAAAAGTGTGAATTGATTACATACCTATATTTCTTAAGTAGTTAACTACCTATATTTCTTATTATGCCAAACTACTTTATTATTTTTTCGACCATTTAAATACCGAAAAAACTATTAATATCATAATGTTTCACCTTTAATTCAATAACGCTTTGATTCTTTCAAACAGAATCTGACAAAATGAATTCTGACAAACAGAATATAATAAATAAATGTTATTTTTACACTGTCTCAGGCAATCTTTTTTATTTAGCTGTATAATAAAATTCAGCTATGCTGTTTACAAACAATAATCTCACCATAACACGGTTGTTATCTATCTTCTATATAAAAGAAAAATAAATGTATGTATGTTCCGTATAAACTTCGAAACGAGTTGACCAATTTTAACCAAATTTTCAGAGGATCTTAATTGAACTGTCAGTTTCTTTACTACTGATATTATTTTTTGTCATGACTCTATAAATGTACAAGCTAGAGAAACGAGTAGAAGAAAATGAAATTCAGGTTGTATCATAAGTATTATCGTGGTGGTTAATTCTAAATAAGTTAATTCTTATATTTAATTTATTTTTAATCTATATTTTGAGTTAATACATATTTAAATTAAGTCCGGCGAAGCGTGCTGGATATATTAGTATATACTATATGAAAACACTAGTATACGTCTTTAGTAAAATTTAATGTAACAAATATCTACCCACATGACATTATGAACGTGGGCTTTCAGTTCATTAGTATTCCTCGTGGTTTGTTCACGCACCCTCTTACTTCGTTGAAATACCCTGAAACATTCTGCTTTTTAATTAAAATAAAATAAGTGGATAATTTAATATTGTTATTTTCTACTAAAATCTTACACAGATTTATAAATAGGGAAATGAGGAAATTATGAAGGAAAATTTTTCTTCTCATTTTATATGGAAAATCAATATATATATATATATATATATATATATATTTATATTTTTCAAGCGATTCTTTTAATTAGGAAACAAAAATAATAGCAAATGTTTAACTGATCAGTAAATTGATAGTTTATTAAATTATTAATTAATGTAAATGAAATTAAATGGAACTCTTTTTGTTCCAAGATATGGATAAGATGAAAATCTAAAAAGTTAAATTACCAATATAAGGTAAACAACTTTAAATAAATAAAATATTCTTCTTTAATCTAATGTAAATAATGTCAAAATTCTACATCCTTAGAAAATATAAACTAGTTCCTAACGAACGTATGATCAATTAAGTACTTCCGGAGTAAACTAATAATAATCTGAATAATGTATTTATCAGACTTGAGATTTACTAGTCAATAAATATTATTATAAATGAATTATTAATTACAAATGTTGATAATCTTTTAAGATATGGAAATAATAATATACACCTTCAAGCATAAATAGGATGAACTAATTTATTTTTATATGGAACATGTTTTGATTTAAAGTTGAATTTATTTATGTACACTGACGATTATCATCGGTAAACTATTATTGCGTTTCAAATCCTATATTTAATCCCTTTTTTCTTGTTATGTATGATTTAAATATACTATGAAAGGCTCCCGAAATTTTCTGTTATTTCCCCAAAATCCCATTAATTCCAATTGAAGAAATATTAAAGATGTAAATTCAGGATGAAAAGAGGCGAAGATATCTTTCACTAATCCCAAACACTTGATCTTTATTCATCTCCCCCAACTCATTTTGTGATAGACTTTATGTTACTTGAGTCTAATCTATTTTCTTCTCAATTAAGCAAAAAAATACATACACAAATTAATGTTTAGTTTATATTTTTATAATTCTGGAGAACAATAATATTTAACTACAATGAAACGAAATTAGTGTGATGTCAGATCTGTTACAGTTCCTATTTAATATAGCTTATAATATATTATATTACATAGTTTTATTGGTGAGAAGTAGAACTTAATGAGGCGAAAGACCGCAGATGTGGCCGATAATTCACGAGAGAACTACACGTCAGTCACCGTCTGGTTTTCGAATTCGAATGGCTTGGTTAATTGGCTAATTGGTAGACACGTCAATTTCTTTGAAGAAATGATATAATATTAGAATTTATATACTGAAAAATTCTACGCGTATCCTGCCAACCTGGGAAAATTGTTCTAATAGCTTAGTTGTAATAACAATATGATTAGATTAATTATATATATTTTTGCGTCTCACTAGTTCCAATAAATTGAAATTTATAAAAAAATAAAATTGTAATAACAACATATTATTACCCTTAATATTTTATAATAAATAAATATTGTGCAGAATTAATTTTATTCTAGGCATCAACTTTTATTTTTATGTTGAGATCTATTTGTCGACAAAATAAAAAAACTACAGACACGCATGTAAATGCAATTACAATTACAGCATGTAAAACTAGATACAAGTATGTATTGTACACGAAGGGTCATTGATGTGTTGCTTTTTAATCAATGCAATGTAATCAAACTAATACACTCTGAGACTACAGGGACGAAAGGTTTAACCTATTCGTAAAGTTGTATTATTTCTCTCTGCAATACACTATGGCAAAATGCCACTCTTACTAGAACACAATAATTATGATGGCTGAGAGGCAAGAATGAAACAGAAGTATATGTTGTGCTCTCCCCACATAAAGTGGGTAAAGAGCGGCGAGATGTTGACTCATTTTATAAGTACAAAGAATTTGAAAATCTGTTTAATTATTTCGTGAATACTAAGAAGGTATAAAATCTATTGTAAGAAAGTATATTTTCTATACCTACCTCTTTTTTTACCTCTCATTCCTTTTTCTAAATATCTTTTTATCCTTGCTCCATATTATTTTTTATTCTCAAAATCCGAAATTTGTACTGTTTTTTTCAATAGTCTTAACATGTCTTAATATTTAAACATGGTATGGAGAAAAGATCGTAAAGAATCGTAATATTCGTAGCTTATATATGAAATATATTTATGTATATAAAAAAAAATAATTATTATTTAAAACTATTACAGTTCACAAACCGTACCTTACCTTATAATTTGTAACCTCATCGTGCTTCACAACTTACCTTAAGTTCAGTTCCATCAAGATATAAATCGTTCCACTCTTACATGTTTTAATACCAATGAATGCTTAAAACTAGTTTAGTATAGTTAAATTGAGCATGTGAAGTCCGCCCCTAAAGTCGTTGAACAGACACAAATTGCTACAACCGCTTTGTACCGTAACATACAAAAGTCACTTTAGAACAATATTTAAATTTGGTTATTTTATTTTGGATAAAAAATATTTAAAAGTGAATGTCCATAATAAAAATTATTACATACGAATATGTTTATTACAATAATTATATTTTATGTATGTAATTAATAATAAACACAAACATACAGTCATACAGACATACAGACAAACAGACAAACTGAAAAACCATTGTTTTGGGTTCTTTTGCTCTTATAAAGGTCCCCCATGATTTTTTTTTTTAATTTTTACATGTACAGATATGGATCAGTGCCAATTTTATTATATGTATAGAAGATCAGCATTAAACAATAACCATTCCTTTAAATAAAAAAAATAATTTAAAATTAACAATAACAATAAAAAAATCCATTCCTTTAAATAAAAAAAATAATTTAAAATTTAAAAAATACCCGATACAAAAGACTTCTAAAAAGGGTAAAAATAATATTATTATGTACTTATTGAATTCGTTGCGTCGGGGGACCGTTTAAAATAAACGAAGAAATTAAAACGCAAGTAATTTATCAAGGTTGATAAAAAAATTACAATATCGAATTGTAGTCTAAGTCCGCGAAGCCACTGGGAACAGCTAGTATTGCTTAAGAACCTTTCCCCCGCACAAATAAAACGTCAATATCTTGGAGACAACTGTTTCTATTTCCACCAGACACGGATAAGAACCATCTCGACGAACATAGCTTCCGATTTAAAAAAAACCGCATTCAAATTCGTCCACGCGTTTGACCGCTACATTGCCACAGACAGATACACATATACACAGATACACATTTCAAACTTATAACACTCCTCTTTTTAGTCGGGGGTAAAAAAGAACTAAAACAGAGTGATTATTATTATTTTATTCTAATTCTAAAAGATTTTTTTTAATCGGTCCTGTAGTTTAAGAACCTATTTAATTCAAACAAACAAACAAACAAATAAACTTTAATCTTTATAATATTAGGATAGATTAATAGAAATAAAATACTTAAACAATTTAAAGTTTTGGGTGTCTGTAGGATCATTTAGTAGAATTCAGAAACCATTAACATAACTTTAAAAGCAGCTTTTTTTTAAAGCAGAAAAAAATATATATAAAAAGCCCCCGATACAAAGAAAAACTCAAAAAAAAAATAAAATAATATTATTATGTACTTATTGAATTCGATGTCGAGGGACCGTTTAATAAAGGATAAAATTAAAATACAAGTAAGTTAACAAGGTAAATAAAGAAATTATGATATCGAATCGTATAGTCTTAGTCCTCAATTAATCACTTCGTAAAAAAGACACCATCGGCAAAGTACGCATAAGGGTAATAATAATATTATTTTTATTCTTTTTGGAGGTCTTTTTGTATAGGGGTTTTTTAATTTTTTTGAGAGTAAGTGTTCTATACCAAAACTAACTCAAGAGCAGACGCGGAAATAAGTTACTCAAGAATTTATAATTATATCATACTTAAAATATAATATTAATATGATTGTTTATTTTAGTCTTGGTGGTTAATAACATGTACCTTTTACAAATATATAAAAAAAAATGCATTAGGAAATTAGTTAGCCCTGTGTCACTTGAGATTTCATAACCATAAAATTTACGTACACAAGTAACAATCAGACTCAACACATAGTCTGTGGATCACACATAGAAATGTTCCCTGTGGGATACGAATCCATTACCTTTGGTTCAGCATTCAAGATCATTAACCACTTCACCAATGGATTATCAATTAAATGTTTTGGCATAACATTGCACTACTTGAATATTGTTAAAAAACTCGCTATTGACGGAATTAATTTTTCCAAATGCCCATTCTTCAGTCAAGTAAATTAATTTAATTCCTTTCTTATTTTCTATCTACAGACAATAGCACATGTTGCTACATTTATGATCATATATATAGCATTTTAGTTTGCTATTATATATATAATATATGATAATGCAAATAGTCTCATAATGTATACAGTCAGGATTATATATGTCGGATAAAAGTTAGAAAACGAGTCAACTGAAATCAAATTGGAATGTCCGCACCATCTAGTGGCTCTATACAGAGTCTGGGAGGTGCAAACGCCAAGAAGATAGAATCAGCAATCGTTGGATCGTCTCGGTGATAGCTGGTCTCTCAGGAACTGTACTGAACTGCGTTCCTTTATAAATTTAGCACTTTTGAAAAGTGATCATAATAGTTAAATTAAAATGATTATCAAAAGTAAAAAATCATTATTATTCAAAGTGACTTTTATTTATCTGCTCGTATTCTCTGCCCGCACGCTCTACAACATGTCCGAGAACAATCCAACGAATCTTTTTCCGACATATATTTGAGTATCTTAGCCTGTTTCCATAATAAATTACACATAAGCGCTTATAATTATTACTGGATTGTTATGCACTTAGACTAGGGGATTAATTATACTCTCTGAATAAGCTATATTATAGCTTTCGGCTTACAGTCAGTAACAGATACACAGCTTTTCATATACTACTTAGAAAACTGTTACAGTAATATGATATATAATATGATATATTATAGCTCTAGTAATATTACATGCAGTATTAACCTAATACTACCTGTAGTATTAGGTTCTAGGCATTGTATATAATATTCAAAATAACTACAATATATCCTTGAAAGTTAATATCATACAAACTTATGACAATGTCCTAAAATCAAATTCTCAAGGCTGAGTAGATTAATAATAATAATTTTAGAGATAACATAATTTATCGATCAATTAAATGTTATTGTTTAAATACACGTTGAATGAACGACGGCAAATCATTGTTTACTTACAAAATGGACGCGAAATTTTCCACGAAACTAAAATGCTCAAAGCTAACCTAACCAAAACTTAGGAGAAATAATTTTAAAAGTATTTATTAATTAAAAATCACTGTCAGTATTTTCTAGTGCAAATATTATTTTAATATTTTACTAACAGAGAACTCCAACCTGCAGGGAACATCTTTATAAACTGTACACAATATTTATTTTAAAAAGTCCGCCGTCACTCGCTAGTCGCTAAATAATTTTGTATTTAGATTTTGTAATACTTAATAATAATATTTTTGAAGTGAAACTTCTTTATCGGCGTTGGAAAAAAATTTAGTGTAACATTTTTTCGTTACACGTGAAATTTTTCCGTTACGGGCCAGCTTTTAAATAAACAATAATACATGACTATTTAGATCTGGCAATTACGTTGTTGATAAATGTACATAGTTGTTGATAAATGTAAATAGTATAGTATATTTTTTTAGGTTATTAATCTTTAAAACATCAAGGTTAAACATCAATATAACATTATTTCCTATCAATACTTGATTTTCCGTTCAAGTTTTAGATATCATTTTATTACCGGCAAGAAAACAGCTTTCAAGGAGACGGTTTTTCTATTACTACCCCTTACCTATATTAATATAATGTTAAAGACAAATGAAATTGGACGCTACAAAAAAAAATATTACTATTATATTAAAAAGTCTTGATTAAATTATTTTCACGTTTAATGCTCGACAATGAAAATAATAGTTCGGTGATGCTTAAATATTTCTATAGAAAATTAATATTCAAAATGATCAAAAAGAAAAAACATTAAAAAACGTAAAAGGTTTTGTACTGTTTATATTTTATACATTTGATTAATTTTTTCATGATCAATTATTATTTCTCTCTTAGATACGGTTACACAAAGATATGTCAGGATTTGAATAATTTATAATTATATTAAATTATGAAAATGTAAAGTAGGTACTGTTGTTAAATTTCTTATTTGGTTCTGCTTTTCATATATTATAAATTAAGCTTTCGTTTTGACTTTCAACCACTTAATAAATTGAAGTGATCACTATCAATCTTAAACTTAGGAAACTGCACTGGGTGGAACTGGGTTTCTTCATATTTATTTTCCGTCATAAAAAATAATACTTTTAAGGACAAAGGTAAGTTCGTCTTAACTACGTAAAGGTATATCTACCTTTGACTAGCCTATCGCTAAATCAAATTTTATCGCAATTACTACCAACTCATATAAAAATTTGTGTTTGCTTTTATTTTAAATATGAAGTTTTGTTTAAAAAAACACAAAATTCTCTACGCAACGTTAAAGTATACATTGTTTTTGACAAAAATAAGTTAGCCCAGCGTCATTACAGTCGTAGGATTAGATAATACACCCATCGAGGTTCCGGCAGACTGTTCAATTCTAGCCAATATATATCGCTATGGGAGTGAGTCATCAGGCTCCCATAGTAGATTTTGTTACTGAGGATACCCCCACGAAGCGCTTACACATTCGCCATAGACACAGAATAGGCACATGGAATGTACGTGGGCTTCTGAAACCAGGCAAAATTGAAGTAGTAGAGAAAGAACTTGCCGCGTATAAAATATCTATACTTGGACTTTGCGAAACCCACATGCGAGGCGCAGGCCATTACAAGACTCAAAACGGAAACACCTTATTTTTCTCAGGGCATCCATCAGAAAGCAAGAATGGAGGAGCTGTTATGGTTTCGTCAAAGGTGGCAAGTGTTATCACGGGATATAACACTGTTAGCAATAGAGTTATGAGCATACGTCTGAACAGTAGTCCGGTGCCCACTAATATCGTCCAAGTTTACGCGCCAACCGCTCAATCCACGCAGGCGGACATTGAAAGTTTCTATTCTTCGCTGCAGGACACATTGGACGGAATCTCGAAGCGAGAGGTCGTTTTATTACAAGGTGACTGGAATGCAAAGATAGGTAACACAGAGCATGATGACCACATACGCCACATTGTAGGGAAATATGGACTGGGTAGCCGAAATGAAAGAGGCGAACTGCTCCTGGATTTCTGCATATGTAACAGCTTCACAGTAACTAACACCTGCTTCCAACACCATAAACGCAGGCGCTACACGTGGAAATCTCCTAGAGACCGGTACCGCAACCAAATTGATTTCATAACAGTTGCGTCGCGGTGGAAATCGGCGGTTTTGAACGCGAGAACATTTCCAGGAGCAGACTGTGGTAGTGACCATCAACTACTTGTAGCAGACCTAAGATTGCGCCTCAAATCTACCAAAAAACACTTAAGGTCTTTATTTAGAATTGGACAACCGGAAACTGAATGCTTTCGACGATATGCGGAAGCAAAATTAGCGCAATGTGACCTTACTAGTACCGACGCAGCTGATGTGAATGACAAGTAGATGTTTCTCCGTACTCAAATGTCTGAAGTTTTACGAACTATAGCCAAAACACCAACCAACCGCAAGGATTGGATAACGGATGAGACATGGGCCCTTATAGAACAGAAAAAGCAGCTTCTACGGACGAATAAAGCAGCAGGTAGTGACCAAATCACAGCAGAAGCTCTAAAGGCCATAGGACCGAAAGGTTTGTCTGTCCTTCGCAATACCTGCCAGACTGTTTGGGAAACCTGCAAATGGCCAACGGATTGGGTTCACTCTACAATACTCCCATTGCACAAAAAAGCTTCAGCTAGGAACTGTAGCAACTACAGAACTATAGCACTCATTTCGCATACTAGCAAAGTCCTTCTCCACATCATTAATAACAGACTCAGAGCTTTTCTGGACTGGCAAATTCCACAAGAGCAAGCTGGATTTGTAAAGGGGAAAGGTACCAGAGAGCAAATACTGAACGTAAGACTGATAGTGGAGAAGTGCTATGAGTATAACACCCCGGTAGTGATGTGCTTTGTGGATTACCAAAAGGCTTTTGACTGCGTCAGGTGGTACGACCTATGGAAAGTGCTTCTGGAAGCCGGTGTCCCGGTCCATATAGCCAAACTGATAAAAAGCCTTTACGAAACAGGTTTTGGCACAGTTAGGTTGGGTGACGTTATTTCCGACTGTTTTAAATTCCAGAGAGGAGTTCGACAAGGTTGTGTTATCTCACCCATCCTATTTAACATATATGGGGAATATATCATTTGCAAGACCCTGGATGGGTGGGAGGGAATTATCAAAGTGGGAGGTACTAAGGTATCGAATCTACGTTACGCGGATGATACCACTTTGTTTGCAAGCTCAGAAGAGGAGATGGCAGCACTGCTGGATCGCCTTGAAAAAGCAAGCCAAAAGATGGGTCTAAACGTAAACTGCAGCAAGACCAAACTAATGACTATCGATCGATCTGAAACTGTCCAGCGTTTGCCCTGCCTCGACCGATACGAACGTGTTGATCAATTCGTATACTTAGGATCGGCGATCAATAACAAAGGAAGTTGTGAACCAGAGATCCGACGGCGAATTGGAATGGCGAAAAATGCAATGACCCAACTTAAGAAAATTTGGAGAGACCGGAGTATTACAAATCGTACAAAAATTTACATAGTTCGATCCTTGGTTTTCTCCATTTTTCTCTACGGCTCTGAAAGTTGGACTATAAAAGCCGCAGATAGGCAAAGGATAGATGCGTTTGAGATGTGGTGCTGGCGCCGTCTATTGCGAATACCCTGGACAGCATATCGCACGAACGTGTCTATTTTAGAAGAGCTGAACATCACACACTCCCAAAGACTCTCTGCGACGTGTCTGCGCCACATTTTGCAATACTTTGGTCACGTAGCCCGCAGAAGGTCTGACAACCTAGAGCGCCTCATGGTTACCGGGAAAGTTGAAGGAAAGCGGCCTCGTGGACGGAGGCCTAAACGATGGACAGACCAATTAAAAGAAAGCCTGGACATGACGGTCAGTGCGGCTCTGCGGGAAGCGCAAGACAGAAGCCGATGGAAAGTGGCCTTGAAAAAGCTTGGTCGAAGGAGTCACGATCCTCAGTAATGAGGGAACGAGTGAAGAGAGAGATTGGTGGAAAATAAGAAAATGTCTTTCGCAATCGATCAGTTTTATTAAATTGTAGGTAAAAGTAGTAGGGTTCATATAATTTACATCATACAACAGTATAATTATAGCTTATATATGTATATATATATACATATATAAGCAGCGTAGCTCTATATATGTATATATATATATATATATATACATATATAGAGCTACGTTGTCATTTCATTACAGTTTCCATTGTTAAAGTATTTCTATTAGCAGTTACAGAGTCTGTTTAATTTGCATTTTCCTTTTCATATATATGTATAACAACAACAAATCCTCAACGCTTTTATTAGTGATGATAACCATTTACTGCTCGTTCAACTACACATTACCTAATAAATCGTTTTTCAAATAATTTTCAATGATATATACTACACATGAGAAATGTATTTTGAAAGAATTGCTAAAAAATATATTATACCGTAGAATAATAAATGGATATGACCCGTTTACCAAAGCATATCAGTTTACTAGAACGTAAAACTATCCTCAAGACATAAAACTTGTGACCTATATCCATGTTTACACATGATCCATCTTAATTTATAAAATCACTAGGTTATTGTGATCCCGATATTATTTTTACGATGCTATGACTTATAATGTTTGGATACTTACAACAAAATTTGTTACAAATTCTGCTTATGAATAAGAAAGACGATTAAGATAAATTTGTTACTATTACAATTACCAAAACTTCTGTATAAAGAGCGAGTTACAATTTATTCAGATACAGCTCATAAACAATTTAGCAAACTGATAAACACATCTCTAGATTATTGCCAAGGACACTATTTGTGAATGAGTTTTAAAATTACGAGTACCTGAAAATTATATAATTAATGAATGAAGATTAAAGATCAAAATTGAAAATTCAGTTTATAAATTATAATATGGATAGTTAAACGCCTTCCTACATCCAAAATCAAGTTGTCTTAAAAATATCGCCTTTTAAAGTCTTATATCTAAGATATTTAATTTTCTTAACTTCGTGCAAATTACCGGATTTATCTCGTTTCGAACCAACCAGGAAGACAGGCGAAGCTTCTTAGCATTCCATAGATTCACCGTGCGGGTGCCGGGCCCATCGTGGCATGGAGAAGAGTGCAAACAGTACCTGGGACTTGCGACCCAGGAGTAGGTTTAAGAGGCCCCTTTATTATGCGCATACACGCTCGCCTCCACTATCCACACTCCACACTTACCTAATCAAATTTGGAAAGAACCTACTAATACCGCCTTCGAAATACGTTCTAGAAATGAACCGGTGCTTGTTCTAGAAATGCCAGTCTTTTAATAGGTTATAGAGAGATTTAACTGTTTTACCTCTCGCTCACACTTCTACTGCGTACAAACTAACTATAAAGTTATTCCTGGACAGTTCGTTGGTCAGTTCGTAATACTTATTAAGCTTATATGTGTGATGCTTGGGGATGTTTGTTTCCCAGAGAACAGTAAACTCCACAAGTATCACGCGCCTCAGATGTTTAGAATACAGGAATAAGTCCAGTCTAGATGACGAAACACCAACATCCCCAGGGATATTGTAATGTTTTTCATACGTGTCCATCATGAAAGTCCAACCGAGGAGCAGCGCTTAAAATTGAATAAGGCTTCGGTTTGGATGTTTTTGGAGGATCCTTCTTTTAGGAATTCTACAAATCGTGTGGTGGCTGCTATTCCCTTCCGCGGTCTTGTTACTAAAAAAATATATATATTAAAAACAAGTATATATAAATAAACATAAGTATTGAATAATACAAAACAAAAACTCAGAGCTTGACATGTTTTTCTTTGATTTTTTCAAAACACCTATAAAGTATAAAAAATGCGTAGGACGTATTGAATCTATAAAAATATGTTAAAGAAACAAGCAGGTAGTTTGTCATAAAATTATTGAATGAATTTATAAAAAAAAAATAACCAACATTTTAATTTTATTTTTTTAATAATAAAATAAAATAGTTCGTCATTATAATGTGGAAAAAAAAGAATTAAACAAAAATAACATGTCATTAATATAAGAACAGCAACCAGACGATATAAATGCTAAAAAAATTACTTCCCTTCATGCAATGATGTACTCGTAAGGCGGTAGCTATAGTAAGCCAAACTAGTCCCGTTTGGAATTGTTTTGAGTATTATTTGCATTTCAGTCAATATTTTTATTTATATCCTAAATTTATAGTTCTTTAAATTATTCCGATAAAATATAGTTTTAGAATTCCAACTTTGTTTTTAATTCTGAAAGAAAATAAGCTGGTAATGAGAAAATAAATACCATTCTCTTTAGAAAATACTATTTTTAATAAAAGCATTTACATAATCTATTTCCAAAAAATTATTCAAAGTATAAAAGCAGTAGACTCATACATTTAATTAATAGGTTTTATAAGAAGCTAATAAGTACCTTCTCATTGTTTATGAAATATAAGAATTCCTCCTATGTTTTCCATTTAAATGCATTGTAAATCCGCCTTCATATATTACAGAAGAAGCCAACTATAAGAAGTAAAATTCTATTTTAAATATTTATCCGTATTATTTTAAATCTTATTTTATACCATTAATTAAATATAAGTTTTGCTGTATAATTCGTTGTGACACAGTACTCAATAAATATCTATTCTTCGAATAGATTTTTATTGAGCACTATGTCACAACGAATTATACAGAATTATAAACAACGAATTATATATATATATATATATATATATATATATATATATATATATATATATATATATATATATATATTATAATTACACTTATGTATTAATAAAAATCAATTTTTACATGTAAGACCAACATCACTCGATTACTGCTTGTCTGATTTGGCTATTTAATTAATTATTATCAGAACAAATTTTGTAGAAAAGTCTTGGGACAATTTTGAAAAAGTAAATAAGTATTTATATAATTGGAGGGTAGGTTTGACTAAAAATAAAGATATCAGTTGTTGGTTTGACCAAAACTATAGTAATCTTTGTATAGAAGTTTAATTGACTAAATGAATAAATGTAATATTAGATACTGATTTGATTAAGAGTAGTGAATATATAAATCGTCTCCCAGCTAAGAAAAGGCAGTCTGTGATCGAGAGACTAAGTTATGTAACAGAACTAGTATAATAAAGTGTAACACTGATAATAAAGAGTTTAAATAGTAAATAGTTTAGTGTGTTTGTGAGCAGTGCACATAAGGTGTTTTAAAGAATAGAACAACAGTTATTTCTAATTGCAGTAAGACAGTTCTAATATTTATATAACAAAATAAAAATAATGCCCGAATTGATTGTATCTTTAAATAACTGTAGGGATAAAAAGAATAATAACCTTACTTAATATAACTCCATATATACGTGTTAATAATAACACATATATAGGAAGTCCCAATAAAGTGAAACGGATAAAGAGTTCTAAGGTGTTAAACATGATTCTTGACGCTCTTAATATAGCACTCAATTATCATTAATATTACGTCCTATTGAAAACTTTATAAAATGTTTATTTATTAAAATGTTTAAATGTATAAGCTTTATATGAATAGCTTTATTTTACCACTCACAGATTATTTATGTAGCACGCTATTTCAAATCGCAATTTTGTTATCTGCATCGTTATAACAACTTATGATATTGAACTCAGCTAAAGTTAGAAACGTGACAATACGATTGTAAACGATAAATAGTATTGTAGTACACGAGGCGTTCAATGTTCTATGTATTTAGTGAAGCGGTTCGTGTCTATTTCTATCTCTGAACATTCGTACGATATTAATAAATTTTGAGGGTAATATAAACAATTGGCATAATAATACCTAAATAAATAAAATGATAAAATCCTTGACAGCTTATTTATTAAAGAACAGAATAGTATAGAACATGAGTTAAAAAGTGCTTTAATGTGTTAAATAATAAAAGTGCCTTGGAAGTTATGACAAGTCCGGAAAGCCTATTTTTATCAATTATTTTTTTTATTATTTACCTGACGCTTAACGATTTACGACATGATGAGGTTCATACATGTGGCACTGATAGTATTGAGGTCACATAATATTCAAGTCAACATTATAATCGAGAATATAGTAATAAATTTTGGTATGATATAATTTAATTTAAATAATATTAATATTACTAATATTAACCAGAGTAAAACTAAACTATACTCGAAAAGATCGTTAAAAAATCAAAACATATAACATGGTCAAAATCAATACAAAATGTATTGAGTTGAAACTATTTATATATTTGGATAGATAGGTATAATAGCTATGAAAAAAACACACTTAATTTTACTTATGACATCGAAATTCATCTAGTGTTAATTCATTAAATCTTAATTCTAATATCATTATATTGTAGAATACTGCTTTTAGTTTGAACTTTTTCGGTGATCAAAGTCGTTGAAGCAAGCCTTAATTGTAAATAGAGATGTACGTTATATAGGACATCTAGGTAACACCTAGGAGGTTGTATAGCTGTACGATACAAAGGATATCCAGGTAACACCTAGATGTCCTTTGTAACGTACATCTATACAACCTCCTGTAGTCAAACTTACAAAGGTTGACTATAGGAGGTTGTTTGCACATGTGTAAGTTCGTTCGTTCGATCGTAGTGTAAGGTATTATTCTTTTTACTGTATGTACACGAGTCCCAATTAGTAGATTTGACCCACAATACATTTTTTATAAAAAGCAATATACATATATTCCAGTGTTAAATAAACTAAAATTTAATGTTTAGTTTATAATTGAATTGTAATTTGTTTTTTTAAATATAATTATAAAATATGCTATGCTCTGCTTCGTAATAAAACTAGTGATGTACTTGCATAAAACTCTCATCCATAGAAAAGTAACTTCAGACCCACTGCAAGATCGCCCGTTCTCAAGGTAAGCTAGGAGCTGATGGGTTGATGGTGATTATGGTAATACATCTATTGTGATATGGGTTAGATTTGTCACCATTTTTAGGGGTCTAATGATCAAAGGTGGTCATGTATGAGTTCAGAGCAACGATTTATAAATAGTAGCGCAAAAATGAATGCGTTAGCATTGCAATCATTTTTATACTGGTTTGAATGTTTATAGGGTCTAGATAGGGTTAAATGGAATTTTAAGGAATACAAAAGTATTGAAAAAAGTAAAGCATAGCTTCTTAAAAATTTGTATAAATTTTATAACTAGAAAACGGCAAAATGTTAAAGTGGCTAATATCTGATATAAATAATATAAAAACATAAGTATTCAAAACATTGAAAGAGTATTTTGATAAGAGTAAAATATTCAATGGAAATTTAATTACCTCATATTATTACAGATTTTTACAAAAACCATAATTATTTCAAATTTGTTACAATTTAAGAATAGGTACAAAATCTCGTTGTTACAACTATAGTTGATTATAGAATTCAATGGCAACATTACGTAATTTACGGCAAAAACAAAATGGTGGTTAAGCTGCAAATGACCATCCAGTTTATTTAAAATTAAACCAATTCAATTTAAAGCTAGCTATTTATTTGTTATTATTTGTGGACAGCTTGTTAAGTTTATTGTTACATGATTATGAAACTGGAATTATTTTCAGCAATGCGAGAAACAATTATAATTATTGTGTGAACGTGTTAGACATTGTTTGCATACTGACAAGCGGTAGAATAATAATTTTGTCACTATAATAATTATAAGAACCTATAACATATAATTACTTAATTAAATTGTAAGGGAAATTTCATGTAATTACTTCAAATATTGCAAATAATAAGGGTTGAATCAATAATACGGAACTTGTGACACTTTCAATGATGCATCCAAATCAGAATTAAGTATTAAATTATTATATTATATAAATAATACAGTAATACTGTGATAACCGCTCAAGTTTTTTAAAATATTTGATTGATATTGTAAATATTATTATCAGTCCTTAATAAATACGACACAAGAAACATATTTTCTTTCTTTGCTCAGAAGTAGTTCGAAAACTTGGTAAAACTTTGCGGTTTATGTCGAAAAAAAAATCCCTTTTTAAAATGAGCAGGCCTACATATTTTAAGGAAAAAATATTTGATTAGAGTTTATATTTTATATATAACACTGAAAACATAGGCAGGTAAGTAAAGTTCTATAAAAATACAAACAGTGTTTTATACCTCCGTCTGATTAAAAAAATATTTTTTAAATGACTTATTCTTTGGAGAAAAAATATATTGTTGGTTTGTTAACCAACAAATATTTATTTATATATTTTTTTTATCTATGTACACCGATTTCTCCGAGGTTTTTGAACCAATTTACGTAATTCTTTTTTATTTTTTGATGTGGAATAGTTTCAAATTGGTCTCATCAAAATTTGATTCAGGTAGGCCCATTACTTTTTATTTTATGAGCATTTTTGTCCATGTTTTGTAATAGCTCTACCGGAAGGAAATCAAAACGTGCTGTGACTAATGATATCTGTTATTTTGGATATAATAATTTCTTACAGACTGTACATGGTACTTCAGCATATGGATTTATGGTGGTTATAAAATTACGCTCATTCATTTAACGACGCGCGGCTGCTAGTCGGTTCTCACGTTGCTGAGCAGACTCGGTTGCTGTACGGTTTCGTATCACTTCTAATCTATGAGCCTTCTGCTCAGTCGACTCGTTCTCTAATGAGACCAAGTCTATGAGTCCTTTGCTTAACTGACTTGTTGGCCAGACGCTCATTAATGAGGCCAAGTCTATTAGCTCTTTGCTCGAAATACTTATTCGCAAGACGCTCTTGGATCTTACCGAGTCTACAATTATGCTAGTCAAGAGTTTTTTGACGTAATCGCGATTTCATATACGTCTTCATGGCCAACCAAAGTTTTTTACGATCTTTAATAGTCGCACAAGAACGTGAAATTATGTTTCGAAGCGCATTTTTACGGAGACGACTACTTTTATTCGTTCCCGTTTCTTGAAATCTTTATTTTTTAAGGCGCGCACCTTTCGTAGGTTTACCCATGGCTAATTGACAATGTAACAATATACTAAAAAGTATTAAATAAAAATAACTGCGTGAAAAACTAAAAAGTAAAAAATAATAAAGATTTAATATTAATTATATACTACCTATTATTTATATGTCCTATTTACTAATATTTGAACTTGGTGCGAAGTCTTAAACAAATAATTATATTTAACCCCTTAAATGAATACGAACAAATTAATACAATGTAATGTAATTACAAAAATGTATTCAATCGAATTCCTATACTAAATGGCTTGGCACCGACTTCAAACCTATTAGTAAAGAGGACATATAAATATAGGTAGTATATAATAAATAATAAATCTTCATTATTTTTTACTTTTTAGTTTTAAAATCGGTTTTTTTATCGTAGTTATTTTTATGCATATTAGTTTTAACTATTGCTTATTTAATCATTCAGTTAACTACATACAGTTAACTGAATGATAAAATAAGCAATAGTTAAAACTCAAAAAAATTATAATAGTTAATAACACCTTGACTATTGTATGATAATTGTATTTAAAGAATCATTATTAGACTAAGTTCACGTAGTTCTGTGCTTCTGGCTAAGCTCACGAAGACCTAGAATTTAAAAAACATATATTCTTAAGCGCATGTTTGTAAACTCTTATATCGTTAATACTATTTCGTACATTAAACTGCACAATATTATCAAAGAAATTGCCAATTATACTACAATCACCTTTTTGTGCAATCTTTTTACGACAAATAAACTCAAAATTGAAGACAAAACTGAAGCCTCCTAATCTAACAAAAATGATTGTAGTAAAAAAAAGACAGTACTTTATTTTGACAAGAATTGCACTTACCCACTAAAAAAACCCAACGGTTGACCTCATAGCCATCATAGTGGAACGCTACGGGATCGCTTTCGCACCTACTGTGACGCCCCGCCTACAAGAATTGCATCTGACTTAACTTAAAGTTTTCATTTAATTTGTTACACACAATAGCTAGTATTGGAAAGTGCTTGTTTCTACGTTATAGATACCGATATTAATATTTCATACGCCCGGCAGTGTCAAACGCATCGTAAATTTTGCTAGCTTGTGAGGGGTCTCTTGTTTTATGAGTAAGCCTTATTCGCAACAATTCAGTTTCACGCTTTGTCATCTGTGTAGTAAGAGAAAAAAAAATAAAAGTTAGTTATGTTTAGTTAACAAGGTTTTCTTTTATAAAATTAATACAATCAGGTTGCTAATCTATTTGAATTTAAACTCATTAGCTTTTGTAGTCATAAAACAAGAAAGTATTTAGTAACAATGGTTAATGACGTGTTTGTCATTAAGTTTCTGTAACATTTAAGAACTACTACTTTTTACAATAAAATACAATATTTTATTCAATAAAATATTCTATCTTATATTTTATTGACGATTTTAATAATTGATTCGAACTTCCGGTCTCAGAGGTTTGAGTTCTGTTCGTTTGTAAATAGTTAACATGTTTGGACATAATAAAAGATTTTATAGTTATGATACTATTGTTATGTAAAAAAGTCAACACTACGATAAAATATAAAAAAATCGGTTCAGTAAATAAGGTTCCTCAAAGTGACTTTAGTTTCATAGCAAAACTTTCTCAATCGTGAAACAATTTGCCACCTTACAATATGATTTCTCAACCCAAAGCTAACTAAACTAAACTTTGCTTCAAACATATAGAAGTTGTAATGATTGTATGCTAAACTGCTCGGAGAAAACTTATTCCAAAACGCAATATATAGTTTTAGTCAATTATTGTAATAGAACAGACAATATGTATGTCTTTTTTAATTATCAGCCTATAAACGATTTACTCCAGTAATAGTAAGTGGTTATATTTCTCATAGAAACAGTGAGTAAGTCCGTAGAAGAAACAGTAAGTAGTAGATTTTTGACATATAATAGATTAAATGTTTTTATCAAAGCCATTAAATTATAAAGTTTTTATGCAATTAGTTTTTTTTAGTGTAATGTGATGAAAAATAATAGGCAAATTAATTTGTTATTACTATCATATAATATGCTATTTAATTAGTACACAAATATTTTTTTACTGTTACTTGTCGTAATATACTTCTAATTAATAATTTCTAACTCACTAGACGTTCTGATTTTTCTCCCGAAAACAATATGTATTTTCTTACATGAATTATTAAGTATGTAAATTCAGTTTGAAAGGAGCTGGAGTTAATCTTTACTATACTATACTTCTTCTTAAATTAAATTTAAAGTAATTTATTTTTAAATTTATGTAATAATTTTAAAAGTAATATTTATTATTCTGAGAAGAGCAAAAAAAATATATATTATACAAAGTTAGAAAATAAATTTAAATCATCACTGTTATGGGTATTATTTAATATAGCTTATATTTTAAACATAGTCATTTAGACTATAAATTGGGGCGGCAGTTCGAGCATTCTCCCTATAGCCCTCGAGGGATTAATAGTTTTTGATTGAATATATAGTCTCTTACCATACTAGATAACATTCACCTCACTTTCAAAATACTAATATTATTAAGTACCATAATTTTCTTATGGATAAAACACTTCAAAAGTATTAAAAGACTGCTGACTATTACTACATACTATTACTACATACTATTACGACATTGATTGAAATTATAACATGTTCATAGAAACCATACAAAATCCTTTCAATAATATAATCAGGTAGTAATTGTTTTACTTTGCACATTAAATATACAAGTAGATCAAAATAGTATACAAAAAGAGCACAATTTCACAAGGCTTAAGTAGTTAATACCTAACTTAATATTTGTACTTAACCAAATTTGCTTAAGTTATATTAAAAAATATTTTGTTGTAAAGTTTTTTAATCTTATCAAATGTATGATACTTAAGCGACATTACTATAAGTCTTTTAAATCGTATTGGAAGCGACTGTCTGAATATTCGATAATAAAATAATCTATAAATTGAACTTGAACGGCAACCGGACACTTGTTAGAAAATCTAATTTTATTCTCCAGTTCTACAATTTGAATATTTACTTCATTCTAGCATTTTTCAAGCATTTCTATTTGAATTATTGACTTATAAAACAATGATTCATTTTTGTTTGATTGGGTCAAAACTTCGGTCCGTTCTTTCTGCAACTCTGTTTCTGCTGCACATTAATGATCTGTTGAAGCCCGGTATCTATGGGTATGCAGACGACAGCACAGTTGTAGAAAGATATCTGCCGAGTACTCGGGCAAGTCGAGATCAAGTACAGTCTGAAAGAGAAGCCATGGTGCAACGTTTGAATAACAAACTTCAGGCAGTCTCCGCATGGAGCAATGCCAATCTTGTCAAGTTCAACGCCACCAAAACGCAGACGTGTCTATTCACCGCCAAAAGGAGCCCTTTCACCTTGGCTCCTACTTTCCAGAATGTATCCTTGGAATACAGTGACCGGCTTCAGTTGTTAGGCTTAGAGATTTCCTCGAACCTCAACTTTGGTCGGTTCATTGAGTCCAGAGCAAGAGCAGCAGCAGCAAAGCTTGCCGTTCTTGCGAAGGTTCGGCAGTACTTTACACCGGGACAGCTTCTTGTTTTATACAAAGCACAGATCCGGTCGTGTGTAGAGTACTGTGGACACATATTTGCTGGTGCCGCAAAGTCTCATCTTGCGGTTCTGGACTCAATTGAGAGGCGAGCAAAGAGGCTTATAGGCGATCCAGAATTGGTCGAAGCCGACCTCCAAAGCCTTGAACACAGGCGTAAAATTGCTAGCCTCTCAGTATTCTATAGGATACATTTTGTTGAGTGTGCGCAGGAATTACACGAGTTAATTCCCCCGTCCGCCTTCCATCACCGGACGTCCCGACGCACGGCAGGTATCCATCCTTTTTTTGTGGACATTCCACCTGTCCGAACGAAGCGCTTTGCTTCCTCATTTTTAGTGCGTACAGCGAAGGACTGGCACAATTTGCCTGCGTCGGTATTTCCGGCCAAATATAATGTGGGTGTCTTCAAGAGAAGAGTGAATAGGTTGCTAGGGCAATGCGACTTACCATCTAAGACTACATTCCGCTAACCATCAGGTGGAATGTAGTCAAGCATTGCCCTAGATCATATAAAAAAAAAAAAAAAAAAGTAAAATTTGACCCATTTAGAATATTTGACCACACTACCAACGAAATTACATAACAAAGGTAATTGTGTTTTTTTTTCACAAACTCCTTTATATCAATAATACAATGTATGTTTAATTCAGTAAATTAACAGAGCTGGATTGTGTATAATTTTACAACAGAGGAAGTATTAAAATTATTCATTGATTATTTCGGGTTAGTGTCATAGAGGCTGGATCATTGTATGTTATATGTAACGACACAAAGATAGATAAGTTATGTACATTATGTTCATATTTCCTACATATATGTATAAAAAAGAGATTTTATTTTTAGACATGTTTGTAATTTAAGGAGTTTATTTGCCAAGATAATGTATCGATTAATAATACACTAAATGATATTGCATGTTAGTGTCGGGATTGAAAAATTATTTCGATATATTTAATTGGAATTGAGCCCCTAATTTATAATTTAGTTGTGCATAGCTTTCAAGTTTCTTCTATGGTGTAATATTAATTTAATGAGCCGTTTTAATTTTTTTACAGGTTAGACCGACCTGAATCTGCAGTTCTGGAAATCTGGAAATCTGAAAATCAACACAGACTTAAAGAGTAAAGAGCCATCATATATCTCTAAGCCCAAGTGTAATGTATTTAATTACTTAAGAATATGTAACGAAAATTTATGTTGTAAAAATTGCGTTACTTTTTTTAAAACATTTTACTAACGACTTCACTACTGTTTATGCATAAGTCAAAATAGGTTTAAATAAAGCGGGGAAATTGTATGCTATCAAAACAAAAACAAAACATCTCAAAATTATTTGACTTGTTCCAATTTACTTTGATTAGCCATAAATACTTTTATAATAAAAAAAACATCTCAAAATTATTTGACTTGTTCCAATTCACTTTGATTAGACATAGATACTTTTATAATAAAAAAACATCTCAAATTATTTGACTTGTTCCAATTCACTTTGATTAGACATAGATACTTTTATAATAAAAAAAATGTGTGTGTCAGCTCCGACGCACGACTGGAGTTTACTCCTTAAGTATAATTGTCAGAACAGACGGAAAAAAAAATAAAAAAAGATTGATACCTTATAAAATATTATCTACACCCCTTTCTGCCATAGTTTATTTCGAAATACTTGCATTTCACTTTAGCCAAATATAATGATAAAGATTATAACTTCACAATAACAATGTTAATTATTGATAAATATAACAAAAACAGCAACATAAGTAAATTGATACTGATAGAAATAAACAAGCTCAATAACATATAGATATAGTCGCTTTGCAGCATATACATTACTCTATACACACATTTAATGTTTTCATTGATTTTATCAACATTCATGAGCATATTCACTTTTATTAATACGATGAATATGTATGGTTCTGACTATGTTGTTAAGGCATCTTTTAATATTGATATTTTTTTATCAGTAATCATTAGCATATTAGCTTATATTAAAAATTTAATAACATAAAAATTAAAAATGTATCGTTCCTTACATGGAAATATAAGTCTTTACTTACATTACAAATAATAAATATTTTAGGTTTTAATTAATTATTTTCATTATTATTTTTTGTATTATGTTAAATTGCTTAGTAGTTCTTTATTATTTATTTCATATTGGAGTTTGTTCCCTTAGAATCAATTTACAAATAAGACAGTTTAAATGAAAAAAAAAAACGTGCGACACTTGTTGTCTGCCGCGGTAAAGCTATTGCATAGCATTTTTATCAACTATTGCAATTATAATTATTTATGTAGTATTTTTTTTATTGATGTTAATTCAAGTTTTTAAGCTATTGCATAGCTTCTATCGCGGGCCTTGAGTATGGAGACCGAATCCAGAAATTCCATAACGAAAATAACCTAACACACCAGTATTGTGTACTTATAATTTAAAAATAGCATAAGCGCCAAGTTGATAATATGTATTATGATCTTTATTGAATAATAATTAATGTTTATTTTAAAATAAATGTTTTACTGGTACAAATGAATTTCTTTCAAAAAGCCTTTTCATTTTAATGACTTTCTGTTATGGTTTTACAAAAGTCCAGAGTACAAGAATTTAACAATCGTAATTGAACTTTATTTAACTTATTTAACTGATTATATTTTAAATAGGAATAGAATAATTTCATAATATATAATCATGTCATAATAGGAATAGGTCTATAAAATATCGATGTATCGATATATCAATATTATTACTTAGAAATATCGATATTTATTACAAATTTATTATCATCATCATTTCTCTTATCGTAGCGGTAAAAGCTAATTCATTCACACTAAATCATTCAATACCTAGTTTTATAGAAATAGTACATTGCCAAAATATATATTCTTTAATCATTTTTACCATTTTATGGTATGTATTTTAAAAAAGTTGATACAAGAAGTGTTTCATCGAATTTATGCGGGAAAAATATAAAAGCAGCGGTAATACAACTAATTTAGCAACTCACTTAAAAAATACATACCATCTTGCATGTCTAACATGACTTGCAATAATTATTTTAAATAAAGCCAATATGTCGAAATAACGATAATATTTTGAAATTCCAAACCCCAATATTGATGTATTTGAAAATGTCGATATATCAAGCTTTACTGCGGCAATCTCCGAGTGCCACACTTATTTTTTTTGCGTTTTTATAAATTGAAGTTGGATGTTGTGACCGATAAGAAAACAAATTTTTCTGTTATTAAAAAAAATACTATTTGAAGTTGTCATTCCTATGTACTGTCATAAAAAGGTTAAGATTATCATTAGCTAAAAATATTTTCAACCTTAAATCTCACGAATAAGTTTAATTACGTTTGTTAAACTATTAAGCAATAAAGTATATAATACAAGTATCAACAAGGCGCTTAAGCTATTTTTAAATGATATGTACGCAATACTCGGCCGAGCTACATAGTAGGCGGAGTTGGGGTTTTAGGTTTTTTTGTTACGAAATTTCTTGATTCGGTCGCTGCACTCCAATCCCACGATATAAGCTATGCAATAACTTAAAAATATTTGAAATAAATATCGACCACGATACCTGAATTTCAATATCAAAGTATCGATATATCGTACAAAAATGTATTAGTAATAAATATCGATATTTCTTAGTAATAATATCGATATTTCCATACATATTTTATCAACAGTCCTATTTAAAATGAGAAGTTTAACTGCTTTGTAATATCATAAAAAGGTTCATAATATCGGCTAAAACTATTTTCAATCTTATTTCTGTGAATAAAGAACAATTACGATTGTTAAGTACTTGTACTTAGGGTCTTTTGTAACACAATAACAGCAAGTTATTAAAATTAAAGGCCTTTATGAAAAAAGTATATTTGTACAAGTATTATGCAGGATTACGCATGCGCAGTAACGCTGATACAACCTATGCCCCCTAGAGGCGAGTTGGTGAACTAAAGAGACAAGCGTGATATTTCAAATCATTAAAAGTTCTGCTATTCATCGATAGATGGCAAAACTAGTTGCGCACGGTAGGTTGCGCACCAAAAACGTAACGAGGTCATCGTTCAGTGGATTTTACTCCTCATATTTTTCTCATACCGGGCGCCTTATATACAAAAATCGATTCTTAAGGAGTAAACTCCAAAAAGTATATTTGTACAAGTATTATGCAGAATTACGCATGCGCAGTAACGCTGATACAACCTATGCCCCCTAGAGGCGAGTTGGTGAACTAAAGAGACAAGCGTGATATTTCAAATCATTAAAAGTTCTGTTATTCATCGATAGATGGCAAAACTAGTTGCGCACCAAAAACGTAACGAGGTCATCGTTCAGTGGATTTTACTCCTCATATTTTTCTCATACCGGGCGCCTTATATACAAAAATCGATTCTTAAGGAGTAAACTCCAAAAACATCTCAAAATTATTTGACTTGTTCCAATTCACTTTGATTAGACATAGATACTTTTATAATAAAAAAACATCTCAAAATTATTTGACTTGTTCCAATTCACTTTGATTAGACATAGATACTTTTATAATAAAAACGTACCTTTCAATAATAAATCTGTAACTTTATATGAATATTTATTGTATTTTCACACCAATAGGCTCATAATATTTTTGGGGCATTGAAATGCAGTGGGCTGATAGTGATAAAGAGAATAATAGAGGTGTGATAACATTACACAAGACAGGTATGGAGACAAAATTTGCAATTTCAGAAAGTTTACATTCTTAGTTCAATTTCTTAAACTGTACGCATGAATGTTCTGATTAGATTTTTTTCACTATTGAGTAATGTTAAAAGAGGCAGAGTAAACAAATTTAGGTCCAAAGCTTACCCAAATAATCAACACAGAACCAAGTGGAGCTTATTTGACTGCAATATCATAGGTTTCCATCCTTTTGTTGAGGACATTCCACCTGTCCGAACGAAGCGCTTTGCTTCCTCATTTTTAGTGCGTACAGCGAAGGACTGGAACAATTTGCCTGCGTCGGTATTCCCGGCCCAATATAATGTGGGTGCCTTCAAGAGAAGAGTGAATAGGTTGCTAGGGCAATGCGCCTTACCACCTAAGACTACATTCCACTTACCATCAGGTGGAATGTAGTCAAGCATTGCCCTAGATCATATAAAAAAAATATTGGTTTGCAAGGTTGATAGCCATCGAGAAGTATTATGACATATTTTTGTAAAAGAGGTGTCAATACTTCGCCACAAGTGTACCAAGATACGATTTTTGTTAAGGTAAATAAACTTCTTAACTATTTTCCATAACGAAGAATTATTCTTTCGATAAAGTACTATTTACAAAAATTTTCGTGCTCTTATATGTGATAAAAAGGATTCAAATATAAAGAAAATACTAAAAACGCACTCTGACGTAGCCAAAAAATATATAATTGAGGAGTTCAGTAACAAACATACACAAGAGTTATTTTAAAAATGTGATATTGAGTTATGTATATAATAATGCAATAATTATTATACGTATTAAATTTTATGGTGCAAAGTCTTATCTCCATATAAGGTTAAAAACGAACTTTTACATATAGACAATATCTTTATTAACTGTATAAAACTATCAAATATGCGCCGTCGCGTCGCCCGCTCCGTCATTGCCAAATGGTTTTGTTATTAGATTTTTGTTATATACAATAAACATAATTAAAAAATATATTTACGAATATCCAAAATATTATTTAGATCAATCTATCTAGATTGAACATTTATAAATTTCATTGGAGTGCAAAGCATTAAATTTAGTCTAATGCACCAGAAATGCACTAGCACTCACTGAAGTATTCAATTTACTTTACCGAATAACGAATAAATATTTTATGCACCGTTTATAGCTTCTTGTTCTGATAATATTTAAATACTGATCAAAGCGAAATTAATACCAGTAGAAAAGCAATCATATTTTACTTTAAGTTTATATTTTTTATTTATCAGCGAAGCCAGTATCTATGCTAATAATATAAAGCTGAAGAGTTTGTTTGTTTGAACGCGCTAATCTCAAGAACTACTGGCCCGAATTGAAAAATTATTCATGTATTGAATAGTCCATTTATTGAGGAAGGCTATTGGCTATCATCTCTCTGTGACTAAATGCTGCAAAAAAGGAAATTTCATTATTTTTTGAGAGCTTAAACAGTGAAAGTTACGCAAAAATCATGTATAATGAAATTTCCCTTTAAACATTTTAAGGTCCGCGACAACATATACCTACTGTAATCAATTTAGATCTAAAATAATATAATATTTTTAAATGTGTTTTAATTACGATGACAATACTCCCTATCCAAATAAATAAGTTAAATATCACAGTAAATATTGCAATGTTAATTTTTTTTGGAAATTTGATTATCTTCCTGAAACGGGACTTTTCCAATTATATAATATATGTATTAACAGATTCCCATTCCTCACCACTCACCACTCACAAATTTTACTAACTCCATTTTGTTTCACCAACTCAACACTTCCTTTAAGGTTCAGATTAATTATTAATTATTCTGTAACTTCCATGAGTCAGGCGACAATTTTTTTTTTAATTTCAATTCATAGTATATTCAAATAGGAGAGTAATAAATACTAATAAATTTAATGTAATTTCGAATTTTACTAATTCATGTGATATTGAAAACTTAACAATGGGAATACACAATTCTATAAATAAAATAAACTAATTTGCTTATAACATGCTAATGTTATAACAACTCTAAATATGAATTTAATACACAGTGTACACTCGAAGCATATAACTATTTTGAGAAAAAAATAAAGATTTCGAAATAAGTACGAAGACCACTACAAAGAATATATTTGTTAATATCTTATAATCTCTTTTTTTATTATGGTGAATTCAGATTTACCAAAAACAACAAAATATTTCTTTTAAAAAGTTTATCAATAATATCTAAATTTCAAATTAAAAGTGGTCACGAAAAGGTTTTATTTAAACCTTCCCGACCTTAAGCTACCTGGCTTTATACTTTGTAAATAAATGCTAATACTCACAAATTCAAATTCTAGTACTAGAGATTTCAGGAGAATATTGTTCATAAAATACGTATTTATTATACAATGCTTCTTGTCTTTATTTTAGAAAGAAAGAAAGAAAGAAACTTTTACTCAAGCGTTGAAAACACGAACAAAAAAAAACAAAAAAAACAATAAAATAAACTAACCAAAAACATCTTAGAAACATTATATAAACAAATAAAAAAACACCATTACATTAAATGAAATAACAAAATAATAATAAAAACAATAACTAAACTAAATACTTTTGACATGCACAACACACGTCCCCCCACCCTATCGCCCCGTATGCAATACGCGCGCGAGTTGTAGACGCTGAAAAACCGGTTTTAGAGGACGAATAGAAGGCGACGCGGTGTGATGTTTTAAGGTGCATTAGCATTAATTTTAATGTAAAGTTAAGTAAAGTAAGAAAGTTTCTAATTTTATACGGATAACTGTGTTATATACTATACAACGCCGAATGGGCGTTCAGCTCAGCATGTGCTGTTTGTTCGGGATGATACTCGTACAAAAAGCGCTGATTTTCAGCTGAAACCCTGTATTTGAAGTGACGTAGGCGCGAGAACAAAATTTATTACTGAATCAATATTACTCCACCGAATATGCTTACAATCTGAAGACTGAAACTGAAACAGGTAACTATATTACAATACTTGTACGTACATGTTATTTGCATATGAAACAAACAAATATACCTATATATAATAATTCAATTCAAAATAGGGTAAATTGTGTATATTCTAAATAATATAATTATAATAATCATCTTAAAAAGTAAAAAAGTAAAAAAGTAAAAGACTGTACCAAACATATTATATCCATTTTAGATTCACTGGAATCTGTGATTTACAAGTAACAAGTAACTATGAAGAAATTAACATATGAAGAAATTAACATAACGACTCCCCCCCCGGACCGCCAAGTTATAGTGACCGTAAGGACTGAGGTAATTCATTTAGATAGATATATATATATATATATACATATATATATATATATATATATACACACAAAAACATACAGATATCTACATATAAACACAGGCACAGGTAAGTTTTGGTAGAGCCTTAGTAGTTTAATTAAATATCTCAATGTTTAATTAAATCCATTTCAAAATAACATAGATTGTACTTACAGTGAGTATTCTTCGAAAATCAGCAGCAATCTGTGAGCTCTATGCTCTGAATACACTTTTATACAAAACTGCTACCCTGCTGTTATCTTCTTATTATTACAAACCTTTTTATTATCATAAACAAGCTGGTATGGATGGCTTAAGATATTACAATTAATAAAATAATTGTTTATAGAATTGCTTAATAATAAACAACAATAATTTGATCAAATAAATAATTTGTAAAGTCAAAATATTAACTTATTAGATCATACGTCGTTATTTACACATTATCAAATATTTATTTAAAATAGAGGATTTTTTTTACGTTTTATTTTTATTTACAGTTAATATTTATGAATTTCAATATATTTTCATTTTGGTGGCACGCAATTTAATGAACTTATATAGGTAGATCTATTTTGTGAATGGATTTTTCGGCTTCTATTGAGCAAGTACCTTTATAGAGTAGATTCTCTTGAAAGACTGCTTTCATATTCGGGGGAGGGCTTGAAAACTCAGTGGCAATCGGTTAATGCTTCACGCCGATGGAATCAGCCTTTACTTGTGTGTGCTGTAATTTACAGATAGCAGCGTGGGTCTAAAACATTTTGAACCACATTTATGGTTCTATAAAGGTTTAGGTAAGGACCTATACCTATTTACTATACTCAAGGGTACCATGTTTGTTCATATTCTAAATCAAGTTCACATAGGCAAGACTATTGTTATAATTGATTTTTTAGCTCAACCTAATAAGGCTTTAATAATATTGAGGTAAGATCCTCCACATATAATTTCAGTCCTGCCAAAAATATTGTAACAAAAAAAAAAATATTTAATTGCAAATTTCATTTATTTCTTTTAGAGTGTGTTGTTTAATATACAAATATAAAACAATTAAAATAATAAAAAGCTTATTCGAAGTTGTCTCCATTGGCTGTAATACAGTCCTTTAAACGTTGAGGCCAGTTATCAATAGAAGCACGCGCTCTTTCCATTAGGAAATAATTCACTGCCAATCGTATGGATTGTTTTAGGGACTCTAAATTATCATGGCGTTTAGAACAAGCTGTACTAGAGAACACTGACCATAAATTATAATCCAGCGGATTAAGATCGGGACTAGACGACGGCCAGTCTTCAGCTCTGATGAAGGCCGAGACGTTCTCTTCCAACCAAGACTGCGTGGACCGAGCTTTATGATCCGGCGCCGAATCTCGCTGGAAGGACCATACTTGGTTATTCAAATATGCTTTCACCTCTCTAAAATAAAATGTATATAACTGTAGTATGATTCGAAAACTCGTGATAACTGTTACAAAATAATACAATAAAAAATATACAAACAAAATATTTTGGGTGATATTAAGTTTGAATGACAATATCTTATGTAGATATAATCAGGAAATCAGCTAGCTTATTACATTATAATAGTATTCTTTAGAAATGTTATTAACTGGATTAAACTGCTATGAATAGATTTTCAATTTACTTAAAACTGACTGTGGATAGCTCTTAATTTAAGTTTTAATGAAATAAAAACATAAACCTACCTACAATAATAGAAATTTAATAAAAAAAATATTTCATTGTAATCTCTGATGTATTTTCAAAGGAAACAATGATTAATCTCTTGATCAAGATTTAATATTAACTTTATTCTTATATTTTTAAAATATAATACCTCCAAGATTACAAATTTAATATTTATGTTTTTTATAACACAGTAATAAACTAACGCTGTTATTTATTTTACTTTATAGGTATTCCGTAAATATACCAATTAGCGTGGAGCAAAACAATCACATATCCAAATAATATTCACAATATTTAACACCAGATCAATATAGGATGAATATAATTTTAAGGTAAATTATAATATTTGAATTTCACTACTTACGTAATCACATTATTATTCACATCCAGTGGAAGGAATCTTTTCTTTCGTCGGCGTTTCAATTGGATACCAAATTGCTTTTGAAGATACCATTCTTCAAAAGCATTTTTGTATATCGAAAAATGTTAAAATAATATTTTAGAATAAAATGGTTTTTTAACGATTTTGATTAATTTCGCCGTAACTACTTTCAAGCCCGTGTAAAGCAGTTCTCAGTTTTAGCATTTAACGACAAGTTCTATTTATAAAACCTTTTTACCTAACCATAATATGTGTAATTTTATGTAACCATAACAAAGAGAAAAAATATTTTTTCTATTTATATTACAACCTATGAAATTTAATGAATTCGTTTAGCTTTTGTATAACTGTATTAGTATAACTGGCATTAGAAAAAATATAGGAAGCGTGTTTCACAATCAGAGGTTCAATGTAACTATTCAGTTCGTTTCCACCTAACAAGTTCCGAACGTATAAAGCCGTTGTTTTTATAAAAAAGTCTAAAACCATATATTAGTCAGTAAATTAATTATGTTTCGCATATAAATTGTCACATGCAAGGTAATTATAAACATATTGAGATTGATAAAGATAATTTATTAAATGTCAAAACTCAAAACTATTCCAGGTTCTGTCAGGAACTGTTCCAGGAACTGTCAAGTTCTCAATTGTGAAATAGCTTGCGTTGAAATTGCATCAAGAATATGAGCAGCATAATAATAACTTTTATTGATCAAATCCACACAGACGCAACAAATTCAAATAATGACTTCCTACAGGAAGGAACAATACATTGTTTATGGAGTTCTGTCTTGTTAATATTATTCTGCTTACTATAATAAATTCTCATAAATTCTAATAAATTTACTTTTTTTATGGAAGTTTTTATATTGATCATAACATAATAATTAGGAAGGTGGTTATAAATCTTACGTTCTTAGTCAAAATAGTATAAATATCAGATCAATCATAGTAATATGTCAAAAATCTATTTTGTTAGTGAGTATATATATTAAAAACAATATCAGTTGTATCGTGTAAGTCATTATTATGATTGAACGAACTAAACCAAATAACTTAATTGTAAATAACCTAATTACATATTAAATATGGAAATTCTATATTTCATGAATATGACGAAATAACAATATCAAATCATATCGTCTAATTCCTCGTTCATTAGCTCCGAGTTAATTAATTAAAATAGACACCATCGTCAACGTACGCGCAACGGTTCAATAAGTAGATAATAATATATTTTTTTATTCTTGTTTAGATGTCTTTTTGTATCGGGTTTTTTAATTCAATTTTTTTATGGTTTTTAAATTCATGTGACTGGTTTTTATGTTATACTAAATGTCTATGAACACACAAATTTTCACTTGTAAATATCAATATTGCATAAGAATCTTTCACCAGAACCAATAAAATTTTCATATCCTGGACACGACTGCTTTCATTTTTACCAAACATATCTAAGAACCATTTTGACAGACCAGGCTATCCAATAAAAAAACGCAATCAAATCCGTCTATGCGTTTGACTGTGACGTTGCTACAGACAGACAAAGATATTCAGATTCACAGATACACAAATACACAGGTCAAACTTATAACACCCCTCTTTTTGGGGCGGGGGTATTAAGGTAACTCAAATTATAATCTTTAAATCAATCAAAGATAAAGTTTATCTAATATATTTAATTAAGTAGAGACACTAAATAAAGATTCTCAAAGACATCGAACTATTGAACACGCGGATGACAATCCCCGGATATTCCAGATGCAAGACCTTGCTTTCGCCAAGCTTAATTTAACTATTCAAACTAAATTTCATTTACGCGTACAATTTATAGTTCCATTCAAATGTTTTCATCTGGGTTTTATTGTATGACATGGTGTTATAATTTTCTTTGAGTAAATAGGAAAAAACTGACATTTTTTAAATAAATTTAGATCTCATTAAAACAATAGAAAAAATATATATCTATAAAGTCTATATATATAATCTAGTTAATACACAAATGTATATAATAATATATATTTATAAAAACAAATACATAAGTATTATTATTAAAAAAACTTTCTAATTAATCTATACTACTGACAAGGAAACGTAACAGAAGTAGATCCAAAAAATTTATAGTTTCATAACAAAGATTAAAGTGTAAATAAAATCTTATTCAGATAAATAATTAGAAAAGTAAATATACAATAGTATATATTTTTTTCCCACTCCGAGGCTCATAATCCATATTATGTAATAACATAATATGGATTATGAGCCTCGGAGTAATAACATAATATGGATTATGGGAGATCTGATAACAATATTTTAAGAAGCCTGAAAAAACGGTAAAAATATCCATTTGTTTTTAAAAATATCAATTTTCAAGAAAACGGCTATTCTGGAATATGAAGCACCACTTGAAATGTTGCTGAAAAAGGAAAAGTTGAAGTTGCAATTTAAAAAATATATATAACTACGTACAAGAATATAAATATGGAATAATAGGAAAAAATACTTATATCTCAATTGAATGAATAATCAATCCTTGGCTAATTAATGGCTACGTTAACTTCATTGTTTTTTTTTTCATGTATAGGTAATAGATTAGGAAATTTAGATTTTTTTTATGATTGGTTAAACGAAAACTGAACTTATAAATTATATTAAAATTCAATAAACAAAAATTTTATTAAATTATATTAAAATTGGACAAATCATTAAACTTCAAAACCAATAGAACAGATAATATTTAATGGTATTTTAAATAGTTAAATAGTTAAATTATGAAACGAAAATTATCAAAAAATTATAAGTTTATCTCTGTTATTTTTAACATAATTCAAAGAAAATAATATTGATAAAATTGAAATCTAACTGCCAATCCCAAAAATAACTTAGCTCGGTATACGTGTAACTACTACTGTTACTTCCCGTCTTTTAAAAAAACATTTCCTTGTTAAATAACTGTCCATTGAAAATGTTTGTCTCAATAATAAAAAAAGTAAGCTTTAAAAAGAAATCCATAAATTATTAATCAATATTGAATACAATACAATATAAAAATAAATGTATCATGTAAAATGTTATGATTCTTGAAAAAACTGAGGTTAAGAGTCCATTGAATGATATTTTATATTTTAACTAAGTAGAAGTTGAACACTTGTTATACACATAATATGTAACTCATATTATGTGCATAACAAATAACCAGCAATATTGAATTGGACAAACCTGTGTGTCTGAATCGGAATTGTGTCCGTCTTTATATTAACATGGTAAGGTTATGATGATTTCTGACCTCATAGCAACATATCAAAAAAAAAACTAAGACTCTCTCTCTCCTGCTCTTATCCGACAATGTGGGGTCGGCACAACATGTAATTTACTTCCACTCAGCTCTATCATTCGTCATCTCAGTATTCACTCCTTTTCTCAGCATCATCTTTTACACAGTCCATCCACACTTTCTTAAGCCTTCTTCTCCTCTTCTTTCTATCCACATTTATCTTTAACATTGTCCTCATCACATGACATTCATCCCTTCGCATAACATGCCCGTACCACGCTAATCTGTTGCTTGACAGCTTTTCGGTCACGGGCGCTATTTTCATACTTCCCCTTACATACTCATTTCTAATTTTGTCCATCCTAGTTATACCACACATCCATCTTAGCATTCGCATCTCATCCGCGTGTAATTTTCTTTCATTCCTCCCTTTCGCCGTCTAGCACTCCGAACCATAATCAAATAAATCGACAGGTCTTATGATCATTTTGTATATTTACCCCTTTAGTTTAAGGGGCATTCGAGGGTCACATGTTGTCCTTGTGACCTGTCTCTTAGTCACCTCTTACGACATCCACGGGAAGATATTGAGCGGTCTTATTAAACTAAGACAATCTATGAAATTACTAAATACTTTGTTTTAATATACATTTTTTCATAGATATTTTAACATACCATACGTTTCCTTGTTATAGAAATAAGAGAAATTGTTGTAAATAGAACAGCTGTGGGGATTTCTGTAGACTTTATTTAAAAGTTGCAAGTTTGGTTATATTTAGTAAGTACCTGTAATTTTTACGCTTCACAAAATCAACGCTAAAATTTAATTTTGAAATTTCACGTCAAAATTAGAAAGTTTAGCTGATGTTAGAAACATTGTTTCAAATTCAAATACTCTGCAGCTGTATGTTGAATTAGGTGGTTCTATCTAAATTATTTAATACGTTATTAAAATCACTCAAGTGCTCATTACGCAACACATCAAGTGTTAGTAATGACTTTATTAATATCACTGTATATATGATATGATAAAAGAAATCTCTTTGTAAATAAATAACACATTTAAAATTATAAAAACTATATATATACAGTCAGGGATTTTTTTGGAAATTGTACTACAAATTTTCAATGGAACTCCACAGAAATGCTTGTAAAAAGTACTTAAGTTTATGTGCGAAAAAACAGAGTGCGAGAAAACGTTAAATATACTCTAAGGCCATTAAGAAATACTACTTATCTTCGTAGCAAAATACTATAATTAGTAAAAACGATTATTGCTTCCCTATATATAGATGCAGCAGACAATAATATATCAAGTTAAGCTTCAAACAGCTTAGCAGACAGTAGACTAGGTTTGTACATTTTAATATACCATTACACTTACTGAGGAAAGGTACTTAGTATTCTTCCAAACTGTTTATATTTACAATTGTTTTCTGTAGAGTTTTATTTTAATATTCCATATTCTCTATAACTCTCTAGCTTATTTGTTTTTGAATTCAATAACAGACTTCTAAATTCTAAAATAGTCCTAAAAATTTTTGTTATCAAATAAAAGTTTAACAAATAAATTATACAAATCATCATGCAGATACAATGTATAAATTTACTCAAATGCATCGAACTATTAAGTATGAAGCTGACGATCTTCATGTATTCCTTCATGATGCAGAAAGTTGATCTCGCTAGATTCAATTAAATTATCGATAACTGTATTTTAATTAAGCGTAAACATGTTCTTAGTTCCTCCATTTAAATATTTTCTTAAGATCATTTTCTTTGAGTACAAAATGCCATTATTAAGAAAAATGTAATACACACATCTTAAAAGTAGGTACATTCTTAATAACACTATAAAAAAATCAAGGTCTCAGTGATTATAATGAATGCGCAAAAGGTCAACCACATTAACTGAATATGACATGATATTGTGGTTCTGACATAAACTAATTACGTCTATTACTATTTTATTAATAATTCATTAAAAAATATTCAACTGATTTGTGAAAAAAAATATATACATTTTAAATTGGATACCGGTTTGATATATATTTTGAATAGGCAACCAAACTATTATGTGATATTTAGTTTTCATTCCATATACATTATTAAAAAATGTTAATTTAAAAATGATATTTAAACTTTAAAATTTTATGCAAATTCATAAATTCCAGGTTCATAACATAAATTAATTTTATCTGAATAAATAAAGAATGAGACATACAACCGATACAGATAGGGATCTAAACCCGGGATCTATGGGAAAACGTCCTGTATTTCCATCAATTGAGCTACGGTATCGCTATGCGTGTTGGTGATTAAAGCATTTCATATACAATCATCTTAATGAGGACGATGGTGACATCTACTAGACTTTTTCGAAAATTCTAACCAATGTTCTAAGTTTGCAGTATGAATAAACCGATAAATAAAAGATGCAAGAACCGTAATAAATGTTTCGAATCCCTGTCCGTGTTAGGTTCTCTTCTATAGTTTATTTATTACAATTTTAAATAAGCTTAAAATGGCTACACTTTCATAGATATTTTCAAAGATAAAATTATATAACCGCCTCGTTTGGCGGAGTGGTTAGCGCAGACGCCTAACGTATAGCGAGGCAATGGGGCTCGGGTTCGATTCCCGACAGGGACAGGCATGTATGTGATAAACATAGATGTGTGTATTTCTGGGTCGTTTATTAAATATATTCTCAGTATTTATAATGTGTATTTCTATGTATTTGTATCATTGTCTAACATCCTTAACACAAGCAAATAATTTGCTTACTTAGGAGTTAGATCAATGGGTGTAATTTGTCCTGTGATATTATTATTATATTATTATTATTATTAAGTATGGTTTTAACGATCAAAACCATTTAATCTTAATTATTAATTGCTCAGTAGCCTTGATCAAAATCATCCGTTCAATAGAAGGCCCCTCAGTCCGGCTCTTAAGCCTTTCGCGTCAGATGGATTAACATACCGCATTTTAAGCAATCGCTTGATTAATTGGCAGATTGTAAGAGCGTTATTTGAATTGCAATATTATAACTAATCGTCTAATTAATCTTTGGGCATTATTCTATTATTTGGACTATCATATTTATTTATTTAATTAAAATGATCAAGCTCGAAAAACTATCGGATTAAAGTATTTAATTCACTAGGGTATTTAACTATCCAGAATGATGTTAGTTCAGTCAAAAAAATGAAACAGTACCCCTAGTGTGAGTTTTATAGTATCGTAGAGTTTGGCCTATTTGGTGTAGACAGGAAAGTCTGAGTTTTTGGCTATCAATGGTAGTATGAGTTCAAATAGTTCAGACTATATCGACCAAAACTTAGGTCGATCGCAGTAACTTCTCCCTTACGTACGTTGAAAATGAAAGATATAAACATATTCTTCTATTTTTAGTCGTATTATAAATATAAAATTTTCTCAAAATATACGAATAAAATCATTGAATCTGCGCTCAACTCATTATGGTCAAACATCTACAAACTACAATTCATAACAATTTTGTATAAACTACGATATCATCAACTTGTATTGAATCATTTGTTTTTATAGTTATGCGGATCATATTGAGGCGAGAAGACAGTTCATGTTACGAATTGAATGAACAAATAAACCTTCGGGGTTCATTTTCAAAGATGAGGTCAAAGTTGCAACTTAAACTAGAAACTAAACCGAGTTTTGACATTACGAAAACTTTGACAGTTCGTATGACAAAATCGTAAAATTCAAACATAGAATTATTATACACTCCATGTATTAAAATCTATTATCATATTTAAAACAAATCTGTTAAATATAGATTTATAGACGACCACATCTTATCTCATGCTACGAAATATCAGAAAGATAAGATATAGGTCTAATTTAATTGTAATAAGATTTGATGGTGGGCCTTCTGGACATATTCTGGGTACAATTACAAGTAATCCCGAAGATGATGAGGTGACTAATATAATAAATTATAAATATTATTTATGCGTCATTAGGAACTTGTTTATTATGAGTTAACCGATATTTATTTATTTATTTATTTATTTAAACTTTATTGTACAAAATTATACAATTGGCGGACTTAATGCTAAAGCATTCTCTACCAGTCAACCGAAACATTATACAGAAAAATAAGAACTACAAGGGTACAATACAGAAAATAAAAAAAATATAAAATTCAAAACTATGACTACGGATCTAAAAAATATAATACATATACAAACTAGAATATCATAAATTAACAAACTTAAACGTATACCTTATATACAATATACTAAATATACTATGAACTATAATAAATACATAAACTACTACATATACAACATAATATCTGATAAATAATAAATCGCTACTCTATATACGACGGAAAATTTTAAGTCGTCTTCTCTAGAAGGTATCTACATACACGTTTCTTGAACACCTGCTTACTAGGAGCACGCCGAAGATGATCAGGCAGGCCGTTCCAGAGTTTTATTGCGTTTACTGTGAAAGAGGAAGATAGAACACCAGTATGGTGTAAAGGAATATATAAACTAAGGTTGGACGACGATCGAAGATTCAATTCGTGAGTGGTCCTGAGTAAATGAATTTTGGATTTCAGGTACCGAGGAGAAGATGGATCATTTAAGATGGAAAAAAGTTGACTTAAATTTCTCGAAATTCTTTCACGGATGGGAAGCCATTTGAGCTTATTACGATACTCAGAGATGTGATCAAATTTACGTAAGCCAAAAATGAATCGAATACAACTGTTAAGAATACGATCTAATTTATTAAGGTTGGTTTCAGAGATGTTAGATGTTAAGTGGAAGAATGAGTGTCTGCACTAACAGAGTTTTGGTCCAAATAGGTAAAAAGTTTTTATGTCGATAGAGAGAACGTAGCGAATACGTCACTTTTCGACATAGCTCAATTATGAGAGAATTCCAGCTGAGTGTACTATCCATGAGAAGACCGAGATTTTTTATTGTTGTCAAAAAAGGAATATTCATATTATTATATTTAACTGGTACCACATTACTGCTTTTAAACTTATTCAAATTATGCTTGCTGCCTATAACTATTGCTTGACACTTTTTATGGTTGACGCTAATTCCGAAGTTATTACACCAGTCAAGAATATTATTTAGGTCTTTGTTAATATCAACAATTGCGGAATTTATACAATCAGGCTTGGTATGAGCATAGATTTGAAGATCGTCAGCATACAGATGATAAGAAGAAGATAGATTAATGGTAATAAAATTAATAAATAATGAGAATAGAAGAGGAGAAAGAATACCACCTTGTGGAACACCAGAAGTTAAGTTACACCAAGCAGATAAAGAATTATCAATGTAGACGGCTTGCTGGCGACCACGAAGGTAAGAAGAGAACCATTTCAGTTCCTTGGAAGAAAAATGTAGATGTTTTAGGAGAGCGATGAGTATGTCATGACTAACTGCATTAAAAGCGTTAGAGAAATCAACAAGAACTAATACAGTTAATAAGCCACCATCCATCGCTTCCCTGACATCTTCGGTGACTTTAAGAAGAGCTGTGCAAGTACTGTGACCCGGACGGAAATCCGATTGATGCTCACTAAGTAAATTGTTCTTGAAAATGAATTGTGAAAACTGCTTCTGAACAAGCAATTCCAGAACTTTGGAGAGGAATGGTAAAATAGAAATAGGACGATACTCATTACAGGATCTGGGATGAGGGACTTTTGGCAACGGAAGGACACGTGCGCTTCGCCATTGTTTTGGAAAATATCCGTTAGATAAGGACGAATTAATAATACACGAAAAGGCGGGAAGGATGATATCAAGTAAAGTCACAATCATAAAGCGGTTAATGTCATCATCACCAACAGCATTGGATTTAATACTAAGCACAGCTCTTTTTATTTCCTCCTCGGATACTGAAGAAAAAATGAACGGGACGTTATTACTGATCGGCATGGAAGATATAAATGAAATCGTTCGGGATTTAGTAACTGTATCAAGATCCGGAACAGTAGAAAAATGACGATTCAACTCATTTGAAGAGAAAGAGGAGAGACCGGAGAAACTCTTAGAAGGCACAGCACCTAGAGATCCAGAAACTTCCATGTAAATGCCGAAGAAGAGTTTAACAGCTTATTATGAATAAATAGACGTTTAGCAGTTCTTACCATCTGATTGCAGCGATTTCTAACAATTTTGTAGTGGCACCAGTTAGTGTCACTGCGGTCCAGTTTGAATTTACGAAATGCTTGATCTCGTCTTCGCATGGCCGTCCGAACTGTTGCAGTAATCCATGGCGCAGGTTGGTGTTTCATTTTGACTGCTTTTATAGGAGAATGCTTATTAAATAGATTTAAAATGTTCTTATTGAAAAATGAAACCATCTCATCAATGTCTACCATGTCCCAGATGTCACTCCAATTAACATGAGAAGCATCTTTCAGTAGGCTATCAATATTTAATTTTGAAAAACTCCGCAAGTGCAATACGTAAGGATTTAGTTTAGGAGGTTTAAGGTTATAGGATATAAATAATAAATCGTGTCTGGAAAAATTGGGAGCAGGTAACTGACCATGTTTTAAAACTTTTTCAAGAGAAGCAGTGACTATTAGATCAATCCAGGAGTCGGGGACATCAAGGTTAAGGTGAGTAGGATTTAAAGGAAGAATGTGTAGGCTAAGGGACGCAAAGAGAGATTTTAATTTTTGAGAAGAAGGTGAGTCTAGCAAAAGATTTGTGTTAAAATCACCCATACCTATTTGATGTATGTACTCTGAGCTAATGTTTTCAAGAGCAGACTCTAAGTCGGAAAAATAATTAGTGGAAGGAGGACAGTAAACGACTCCAAGAACGGCTTTTACTTCTCGAATACTGACTTCTACAAATAAAAACTCTGTTGAAGCAGAATATTGCTGTTGCGAAGTATTCAAAATTTTGTAGGTTATTTCGTTTCGTAAATAAATGGCCACTCCACCACCTCGTTTACCACTGCGGTCACAGCGAATAAGTGTAAAACCAGGTAATGAGAAAGATGTGGAACAAAGATTAGGATTTAGCCAGGTTTCAGAGATAAGAATTGCGTGCAAATGAACATTCGGAAAGGAGTTAACTAATTCTGAATAATGTTGGGGTATGCTTTGAGCGTTTATGTGACAACAATTTAAGGAATTTTGATGTGGTGATAATTGAAAAGAAAGCTCATCAGTAAGACAGAGTGTTGACGTATCTGTAGAATCCAACGAGAGAAACGAGTCAGAGTCACAAGCAGAGTAGTACGACTCGCTATCTGACATTTCAATAGCGTAATGCAATATAATATATATAAATAAATAAAATTAAAAAAAAATAAAAAATAAAGGAATAAATAATAAAAATAAAATAAAATAAAATATAACCATAAGATTTGTGTAATACAAATTATAAAAAAAAAACCAACACATCCTGCCAGCAAATTCATAAAAACTGACAATATAAAAAAATCAAAAATAATAGGTAAAATAGTTAAACAGTAAAAGAACAAGCAATAATTTGAGCACAATTACGAAGCAAATAAAAATAAATGACAATTACGAACCAAATAAAAATAAAAGCCCAATAAAATATAAGCACAAAAAAAAATAGACACGTGACTAATAAAATAAGTTAATAAAACTTGATTCATCAAAAAATATTAGAACACACTAAAGCGAAAAACAAAAACTTAATATTAGAAATATAAAAAAAAAAATAATAAAAACATAATCTCAAGCAAAGTTACTATGCAATAAAACCTAAAAAAAGATATCAAATTAAACAAGGAATATAATATAAGCCGAATATAATATGTTTAAAATGAGATATTGTTAATGGCAATTTCGACATGGTCTTGACAGCTGTCTATTTTGTCAATTGTCAAATGTCAACAAAAACAAATATGAAATAATGTAGGTACATTAAAGTATAACAATTAACTCGAATAATGTACTCACAGAAAGAAGTAATTACAACTTCTGGCAACTGCTAAAGTTCATATTTATAATATCATTTCAAATAAGAAGATAAGATATTAAGTGATTAAAACAATATAATGCCTCAAACTTTGAGCCTAAGAATTATGTTTCTATTGATATTTATAAACATTTTGGAAAATTAATACTGTGAATAGCCTCTGAAATAATCTTACATTAAAAACTTATAAGGCACGACAATAATACAAAGAGAAGATTAATAGCGCATAGTAAAAAACAAAATATAAAACAGCCAAAAAATTAATATTTAAAAAAAAGCAATAATAATAATAATCATGCAAGAAAAACATAATGGAAAGCAAAGAAAAATATTTCAATTATTTCTTCTTACTAATCTCCCTCTTAGAACGACCAAGCTCAGATTTTGATGCCGGTAAAGCAATATTTGCTGATGACTTTTCCAAATCTACTGCAATATTTGGAAATTCAAGGATGATAGCATCTAAATCCTTTTGTCCATATATACGCTTTAACAACCCAGAAGGTTGCTTAACAATTATTGATCCATTATGTGTCCACACATTTTTCATACCAAGATGCTTGCGAGCTGACAGAAACAAATCCTGTCGATACTTTGTCAGATATTCACTCAAAATATATGAGGTACCCTTGAAAGAAGCCTTTTTACTCCAAACAGTGGTCCTCATATTGAAATCTCTGAATTTAATTAAAATTGGTCTGCATCTATTTTCAGACATTTAACCCAAGCGTCTACAAATCTTAATAGAAGGAGTACTGTTATCTATTTTTAATTTATCACAGAAAATAGAAGCCACTGTATTAGTTATGTCCTCACTGGGTTTTTCAATAACACCAGCCAACAAAAGAAACTTACTGCGATATCTTGTCTCAGAACTATCAACCGTTTTCATAATTACTTCTATTTGCTGTTGGAGGAGAGATAAAATGTCCCAAACATGTTTTTTGAAATTATGAAACTCCTCACCCAGACGAGATACTGCATCACCACTAGGCACCGTTCTGCCTTCCAGCTGCTTCTCAAAATCAGTCATGCGAGCCACGAGCTGTGAACTCAGAGATTTTTGGGCTTCGGCAATGGATTGTATAGTTGACATGATTATTATATTAAAATTTCTGATTATAGGAGATTATGTAACTGGCAGGTATGTGTAGTTCACTTTATTCTAGTTCACTTTACTCATACACTTTTAATTATTAACAACACCTTTTAAAAATGTTTTAATAGTGTAAATGAACATGAATGTATTTACAAAAACTAAAGATTTTCAAAAATAAAAATTAATTAAAAGCACTAGAAGTTTTTTACTTGTTGAAGCCTACCCTCAATATCTCGATATCTAAATAAACTAACAACAAATTAATCATAAGTCTAAGATCGTTAATGTCGAGTGATAATAGCATTGTTATTTTAGATTTTTATTTCTTCCTTTGTTAAACGGTTCCCCGACGCAACGAATTCGGTATTAATTAATTCCTCAATGCGGTAGTTTGATGCCTAAAATCTGCATTACGAACAAAGAGGTATGGAGAACATAGTGTCGTTTAAATGTGAGCAACCAATGGTCCTGATGGTATACCAGCTATTTTGCTCAAGACATGTGCAGCTGAGTTGTCTCCTGTATTGAAACATCTGTATCGCCTCTCTTTCAAGTCTGCAATAGTGCAAATATCCTGGAAGTTTTCCAACGTGCAACCAGTGCCCAAAAAAAGCAGCTGTGCCGATCCTGCCAATTATAGACCGATTTCAATCACCTCCATACTCTGCAAAATTATGGGGCGTGTATTGAACTAGCGCCTTCTAGCGTACCTAGAAGGTAACGATGTCTTCCGTGATCGACAGTACGGGATTCGTCGAAATAGGTCCACTGGGGACCTTCTAGTGTACGCCACACACATGCCGAGCACTCGGGCTATGAGGAATCAAGGACAATCTGAAAAAGGTGCAATGGGGCTACGTTTGTGTGACAAACTTCAGTCAGACTTGGCATGGGGCAATGCCAATCTTGTTAAATTCTATGCCACCAAAATCCAGACGTGTCTGTTCACTTTCAAAAGGAGCCATTTTATCTTGGCTCTTACTTACCAGAATGTATACTTGGAATACAGTGACCGGCTTCAGTTGTTAGGCTTAGAGATTTCCTCGAACCTCAACCTTGGTGCATTGAGTCCAGAGCAAGAGCAGCTGCAGGAAAGCTTGCAGTTCTTGTTTTATACAAAGCACACTTCTGGTCGTGTGTGGAGTACTGTGTTCACATTTTTGCTGGTGCCGTAAAGTCTCATTTTACGGTTCTCGACTCAATTGAGAGACAAGCAAAGCATGCTTTACCAAAAAATATCTTTAACATATGTACTTAATAGTTTGTAAATAAACAACACATTCCGTAAAGGTTGTTACATTTTCAGAATTTAGAAAGTGTAAAAAACTTTTACGGAATGTGTTTTTCATACTATACGTAACTCTACAACTATATTCCTACTAATTTTACATTTATTTTAAATTCAAAATGTTGCAAAACATAATTAAATATTTGTTCAAATTAATACACTATTGTGATTCAATACGTCATTAATTGCTGCAGCTGTTTTATTATAATAGGAAAAATAAAATACAATACAGTTGTGATCTTCTTGACAGTTCCTATTATTTTGTGAAATAATGTTTATTTTAATACTGTGTGTAAGTGGAGTTTTTTTAGAAATAGAATCTGCAAGAATTTTGGGAATTTTTCAAATTCCAGCGATAAGTCATCACGTGGTATTCCGTCCTCTGATGACAGAATTAGCAAGTTGTGGTCATGAAGTTGTAGTGCTGACTACAGATCCGGCTTATCCAAATGGAACAGGTCCTACAAATTTAATAGAAATTGATGTTCACGATATTTCTTATGACATATGGAATAACGTAACTAAATCGGGAGTATTAAACGTTGACGATCCGGCTAAAAAAATTAAAATTATATTTGAACAATTAGCTACAATATTTGAAAAGCAAGTGACATCATCTCAAGTACAAAATCTTATTATTGACAAGAAACAAAAATTTGATTTATTATTTACTGACACCTGTTTGGAACTATCACTTAGTTTCTGGTATTTGTACAAAGTTCCTATTATCGAGATTAGTTCTCTTGGACCGTTTTATAGTAGCTTCGATAATATTGTATCTCCTATACATCCACTTATCTACCCGTTAGTCAATCAACAAAAAACTTACGATTTGACAATTTGGGAAAAGATTTTAGAATTGTATACTTATTATAGTATTAGTCGCACATTCAAAGAGTTAGAACAACTGGAAAATAAACTATTGAAAAAAATATTTGGACCTGAAATACCCGACTTGGAGGAGTTGAAAAAGAACGTTCATATGTTATTCTTGAATGTAAATTCTGTATGGAATTTCAATAGACCTGTTCCGAAAAATGTTTTACATTTAGGAAGTTTGCACATGCAGAAGAATTCAACCATAGAATTATCTCAGGTGAGGTTTCAGTTCAGTCATTTGATTACAATAATAAAATCTTAGAAAAATCTTATTTGATGTCTATAAAAGAGTAAGTTATGTTTGAAAATATTTGTAACCATGTATAGCCATGTTAAGCTTATTTAAATGTATATAAATATAGAATGTAAAATAAACCGACACGGACAGGGATTCGAACCCGCGACCTTTGGGAAACTGTCCCGTCGCTCAATTCATTGAGCTAAAGTATTCTATATGTGAGATTTTAAACATTCTATATGTGATCGTGTTTATCAGGACGTTGGGAAGGAGGTCTAATAGACATCACCAGCCTAATAGACAGTGAAGGCGAGCGTGTATGCGCATAATAAAGAGGCCCCTAAAACCTACACCTGGGTCTCAAGTCCCAGGCACTTATTGCAATCCATAGAATGCTAAGAAGCTTCGTCTGTCGTTTTATAAGACAAACGCTTTATATAAAAAATGTGATACCAGTAATATATATATATATATATACTGGCATTCCTGGTATATTATACAAGGATTATAATGAACAAAAAGTGTTTAATTTGTTTTAGGATTTAAAATCGGTGGTTGATTCTTCCATCCACGGCATTATTTACATGAGTTTCGGCACACATTATTTACATGCCGTCTGCCTTGCCTGGAGAGAAGATAAAAACAATTATAAAAGTATTTTCTGAACTTCCATATGATATTCTATTTAAATGGGATAGTGACAAGCTTCCAGTCCATTCTAGTAACATTTGGTTTTCAAAATGGTTTCCACAATCAGATTTACTAAGTATGTTTGTTTATATAATACCATTTTATATTGAATCTTTTTTACTATTTAGTTTTTTACATATACTCTTTATAACGTTATAGTTATAATGCGGTATTAAATAATTTAGGTAATAAATTTAAGAAAACAATTATTTTCTCTAATACAGAGCACCCAAAAATGAAATTATTCATAACACAGGGAGGACTGCAATCTACTGATGAGGCCCTTACCTCTGGAGTACCACTTGTTGTAATACCAATGCTGGCGGATCAATGGTTCAATGCAGAGCAATATGAATATCACGGTATCGGAAAAAAAATACTCTTTGAGGATTTAAATGAAAACAGTTTGAAGGAAGCCATTCAAAGTGTTATAGAAAATCCAAGGTATGCTGTGGCTGTGTCTCAGTAAACTGCTATATTATTTCATATTTGTAATTTTGTTTATGTTTATTTCGAAGAATAAAAAAAAATTGTATATTTTAGCTACCGTCAGAAAATATTCCGACTTCGAAATATAATGCGTGATGAAACTCAAACTTCCCTTGAGAAAAGTGTTTGGTGGACGGAGTATGTATTACAACACAACGGTGCTGACCATCTCAGACCTCGCGGTGCTCACTTGTCTTGGCACGAGTATTATGAAGTCATTAAAATATGTATATCAATAGGACTGTTAATAATTTTAACGACACTAGGATGTGTTGTTCTGAAATTGATTATACTACGTATAAAATGTAAAATCGAATCGCTGATTTTGCAAAAAGACAAATAATTGATATAAAACAGCTAGCGAAAAAATAATTTAATTGAAATTTTCTACATGATTTTATCTTATTAACCGCCCCGTCGCGTTGGTCGAGTGGTTAGCGCAGACGCCTAACATGTCACGGCGCAATGGGGCTCGGGTTCGATTCCCGGCGGGAGACAGGCATTTGTGTGATGAGCATAGATGTCTGTGTTTCTGGGTTTGGTCGTTTATTAAATATAATAATAATAATAATAATAATATCAGGACAAATTACACACATTGATCTAACCCCTAAGTAAGCAAATTGTTTGCTTGTGCTAAGGGTGTTAGACAACGATATAAATACATAGAAATACACATATAAATACTGAGAATATATTATATATATTCTCAGTATTTATATATGTATTTCTATGTACCTATTTGTATCGTTGTCTAACACCCTTAACACAAGCAAATAATTTGCTTAATTAGGGGTTAGATCAATGTGTGTAATTTGTCCTGATATTATTATTATTATTATCTTCTGTTAATTTTTTCTCGTCATATATTTTTATCAAACACTGTTAAAATGTTTGAGAAAATGATATACTATAAGATATTACCTATTATAAAACCTATAATTATTATCTAACAGCCCATGCCATTCGGTAAATCCATATTTATTAACGGAAAACTACCGAAACTAATTTATATATTTATTTTGAGAAATTAACCGACTTCGGTGTGCACAGTACCAACAGTAGCCAAGCTGTTCCCATAAAAGGTTTCACTTCATGTTTTATTCCAATTCCATCTGGGGTACCTCAAAGATCTCATCTGGGTCCATTAGTATTATATAACTTTTATCTCAATGACATTACTGTAGCTTTTAAGTACTCCAAGTTTTTGTTGTATTCCGATGACAATAAAATGTTTAAAATAATTAAAAATACCAAAGACTACGTTGATTTTCAGAATTATTTATATCGACTCAGTAATTACCGTTCCGCAACTCTTTAGTTCTAAATTTAAAAAGTGTACTGTAATTACTGTCACTAGAAGACATTCCCCAATAAAATATTATTATAATTCAAGTGGTGAAACCATTTTAAGGGTTATTATGGTAAAAGATCTTGGAATGATAATTGACTGAAAGCTACTCTTTGATGAGCACGTCAGTTATATAGCTAAAAAGGCTTATCGTATGCCGGGTTTTTGTGCTAAGGATATCCAAAGAGTTTAAGCAGTCTTCAACGTATCTTGTATTGTTTAAAGCGTACATTAGTACATTAGTACGCTTCAATTGTTTGGAATCCTCAGTATAATAATCATACTATTAAAATCGAACGTATACATGATCGGTTTTTAAAAAAACTCGCATCATTTCGTTCTGACAATATAAGAAATTTATCGATACCTACGTCAACTGTTGACCGACGTGCTCAACGGGATCAGGTTGTTTTATATAAAATCATAAAATTCTTTCACTACATTTGATTTCCAAATTGAATTTCAAATGTCCACATTATAATAATTCCGGACATAAAATAACTTTTGACGTAACGCAACGTTTGACGTTTGTTGCTTACAAAAAAAATATGTTAGAGACTAATTTATTGATAGAAGTAGTTCCCAGTACAATGAATTAATAATAATATAACAATATATACCACCTTATTATGCTTTCAAATATATTTCTAACCTAACATTAACTATCATAATATCATACGGTAGTTATACTTTATCCCACAACTAAACTTACACTTAAAAGCTAAGAACTAGAACGTAGCATTCTACTAATATTTGATGTCTTAAGTTCTCTATCTCTCTGTCTGAATATCTCTTCAATGTTTATACATTTTTCATTGAATCTGAGGTAAATCGTAAATTTTGTGTATTTTGCTTTTACATGGTACAAATAACAAATTTATTATTGGAATTGTGGGTGATTGAACTGTCGAGTGGTTAGCGCAGCGCCTAACTTATAGCGGCCCCTTAGGGCCCGGATTCGATTCCCGACAGGGACAGGCATGTATGTGATGAGCATGATGTCTGTATTTCTGGGTTTGGTCGTATATTAAATATATTTTTAATATTTATAATGTTTATTTCTATCAATTAATATCGTTGTCTAACACCTCATAACATCAAATTTTATTAACAATTTTTATCATTTTAATGTATTAAATATAGAATTTACTCAAGATATTATATCATATTATTAATATCGACGTTATTTTTAACCGGCGTTATTAATAGAAGTTTTTATATAAAATTAGACGTCATGTCTAGAATACTTGATCGACAGAACTATAAATATACAAAGAAAATGTTATGACATAACTATTATGATATTCGTTGAATACAAAAATATCATGTTGATAGGCTTTCAGCTCTTTTGGTAATAGGTTTTTACTTGATGTATTATGTTAATTTAAAAATATCTGTAAACTAAAATTATTACTATACTATACTATAAAAAAATTTAAACGATACGATTATATAATTATTTATGATGAATCTATTAGATAAAAAGCATATTTAAAAGTGACCTTTAGTGCGTTTACGAAAAAGCAAGTGAGTATAATCCTACTAATAATACAGATGGGAATGTAAGTTGGTTTGTTACGCTTTCACGCGAAAACTACTCAACCGATACTTATGAAACTTTGTATACATACTTTTGGAGGTATTAAAAGTAACATAGGATACTTTTTATTAAAAAAAAAATTAAGCGGGAAGTTAAAAAAATTTTGAAAGATAAAAATTTTGTTTGTCAATAAACACGTGGACCGAGTCGCGAGCAACAGCTAGTTTGTTATATTTATAAGTTACATTTTATCACATCATATTAAGTTATATAACTCAAAAGCGTGCGTTTATCCAGGCTGCTTCTCTTTTAAAGAATCTGCACATGAATTATATCCAAGGAATCTTTGTTAATTTAAGTATTTATATACATTTTGTTCGGATTCAGAGATGTCTGTCTTGTTTTTTAAAGTTAAGTTATAATGTAAACACATAGAGCAGGTATATTATAGTTTTTTTTTGAGATCGCTTTGTCAGGAATGAGTCTACGTGTTCCAAACTACGTCTTTAACTAATAAGAGTGTCAAAAACTATATGAAAATAAAGTATAAGATAAAGAAACTGACACAAATAAAACCAGTTTGCTAGGCCATTTAAAATAAAAAAGTAAACGAATGGGAATGGAAAATGTAATGGGAAAGAAGAACGATAAAAATAATTTGTCAAGTGTATGACCCATTTCATCTCGTTTAATTGTCCTATAAGTCATATTATTTATATACGAGTTGTCTATGATGTACTTTTACTATTATTTTTGTTATTAATATTTCTATATTACAAAAAAGATAAAATATCAGTGCAAATTTAATATAATTTTAACTTTCATAGAATAATTTAAGTCACTAAAATTGTCCGCATATAAAAGGAAACTCATAAATCTCGACATTCCATTTGGGTAATATTTATTTTTCAAAAGAAGCGTTGTCAGATTTTTGACGTAATAAGATGTTTTGTCAGAATTTTTTACCTGTCATTCATAGTCCTAATTTACTTTTGAGTGCTGCCTAAGGAGGAAAAACAACAAAGAACAAATAAAGCGTAAGTGACATATTTTCATTTAATCTTGAGACTGCGGAAAGACATCCCTTAAAGATTATTAAAACATGATTTCGTTTCGTTATTTGCGTCTAATTTCATTTAATACTTGAAATATAGGTCAATGTGTAAACGGAACCGGATCCACTTTTCAATGACACATTTTTATTTTATTTAAATGTTCAACTTACTAACTCCATAATTTGCTACTTTTATCCATGAAAAAAAAACTATTATAAATCGTTTAATCTATTGATACAAAAATATATAAATTAATAATTTATAACATGACTTAGAAATCTCAATAATTGAGTGAAAATGTCCAGGCTTATTTTACATAAACTCTAAAGAAAATAATTTATTTAATAATTTAAGAACATCTTCAATATTTTATGTTGCAAAGTTTTTTTAATATATTAACAAAGAACTCCAACCTGTAAAAAAAACTTTAATAAATTTACAAAATAATTAATTTAAGATGCTAAATAGTTATTTTCTTAAAGATTTTGTAATACAAGTAATAATAACTTAAATTTGAACTTTATCGCCGTTAGTAGTTAGAAATTTAACATTTATATATTTCATAAGGTCGCACTGAACTATTTAATGTAGTTTAATGCACTAGAAATGAACTGAACCATTTATTTTAATGAGATACTGATAAATGTTTTATGCACCGGTAGTCGCTTTGTTCTGAAAACTTTTAAATATTTATTAAAACGAGAATCATATCTAATGTAGTCTTTAGTATTTCAATATTATAAGCTATAAAACACAGTTAAGCAATATATTAAATGTAAACAGTCTAACTAAACAACAAATTGTTGATATTAGGAAAGGTTAACAAGATTTATAAAAACATATTAAATAAATTATCTTGAAATATAACAGTCAATTAACTAATATATGTTTAATAAATGAAATATTTTTGTATTTCGCAACTATAATTTGCTTCGTAATTTATGAGTGGCGTTAAATTTATTAACATATTTTATGTTCTTAGCTTATCAAATATAACATTTAATTTACCAAGTATTATATTGATATATATTTTGTTATGTTAAAGAAGGAGAAGGTGCTATTTTTGAAAGCATTCATATCGTATCGATCAGAAAACATCGCCTAAAAAGTTCATTAATCATCTTGGCAGTTTATGGTAGAAACTATCTTGTGTACTGCACTGTTGATGACCGCCATGAATCCAGATTATGCAAAATTAGTGCTGACTACATCTTTACAAGTAACATTGTAAAGATTTAGTTAAAATCTCGATGTATGTGTAGTATGCGTTGTGTTTTTGATTATTTTCATAATTGTTTAATAATCAAATGTAGAGTCACATTGCAGGACGATAATGAATTCTTTATCAATATGCTAATATTTATAAAATTGAGAAATAAATACCACAAAAAAACAAATTTTGGTTTTTCAATTATTTTTAATATTGCAGTGTTTTTAAGTTAAGTACGTATGTAAATTTTATATTTTTTATTTTCTTTAATATTTAACCTCTGCAATGCGTTATGCATCAAGTATATCACAGACGCTTTGATTTTTTTTACTACCGTAATAAAACAAATTTCTAATTGTTGAACAATATTTTATGTAACAATTTTATAAATATATATATAAAAAATAATAAATAAAATTATAATAATGACGCGAAAACATTTTACATTTATGGTGTGTCACTTATGATGGTTTCTTTGTCTACAAATGGGATCTTGGACGCTCCAAGAGAATTACGTAGTTTTAACAAGAATAACGAAGATAGATAGAAAAATATTTAATTTAAGGAAGATTGAAGTAAAGAAGATAAAAGCGAATGTTATTTTAACTATTTTTTTTTTTACAATAACATAATAGCAACAGGTAGAAATTTTTATTAGTAGAACAGTAACACCTCTAAATACCTCAGAAACAGCCCAGACAGAGAGAACATATCCAAAGATCAACTAGTCGTCGACAGGATCTAATGTTAGAATAAAAAAAAAGATAATTAAACAATTCACTACAAGAATTAGAAAACTTTTTTAGAATTATCTTCCAATAAAAGAGGATTATATATATTGTAATGTAATAATATTTTATTTTCGTTACCCTTATATTTTTTTGCCCCATATAATGTGTCTACATAGATAGAAAACCAAATTTATTTGTGTAAAAATTTAAAAAAGGTTTTAAGGTGTTCTTTTAATATATATTCTATACCTATCTATTTGTATTACTAAATGTATATGAAATTTGAAATCATTTCGTAAACATGATTTAATTTATAGCTTTATCTTATGTATGTGCAAAGAGGACACATGTTATCTGGTTAACAATAGGCCATCTTTTCAACAAAAGTCAAGACCCCACTTGGGGGTGTTTGGGAGCACCTGCGTTGTCATCACTCGTCTCTCACGATTTGTGAACATATTTTAACAAACCAAAGATAGCGTATGTACTTACAGTAATTTTACTGTGATATATCTTGATGTCTGACAACACATTATCAATTGCTACACTTGGATCTATATTTTACATGAAAATTAATACAAATTTTATACATCGGAGCTATAAAAGATAAAAAAGATATAAAAGATAAGACAGATCAAAGAAAAGAAGCCAGGTTGGAATCTGGTTTTTTTTTTAAAGTTACTAAAAATTGTTTTCAAAAAAGATTTTCAACAATATATACACTCAGACAGAGTTTAATCGATGACCACTTGGTCTTAGTTTAAACTTTATCTTTCATAAATGTATTTTGAAAGAATTGCTAAATAAATGACTGATAATTTTAGAGTATTTTGTATGTATTACAAAGCATACCATTTTGCTAGAACGTAAAACCGTCCACAAAAGATATAAAACTCGGAATAGCCGAAGCTAAATAAATTTGACCTATCTCATGTATAAATATGATCTTTCACAATACATCACTAGGCCATTGTGATCCCGATGTCATTTTTACGATGCTCTTTATATAGAATTTTATTACGATAAACTTGGTTAGAATTTTAGGAATGGAGTGAAAAAGACGATAAGAGATAAATTTGTTACTATTAGAATTACAATGAGCCTTTCCTATAGAGAGCATAAATTTTTTTTCAGATAGAGCCTAATACTAAATCTAAAGCTTTTCATCTAGAGTTGACCAGAGATTTTTTTTTTACCAAGTAATTTTCAAAATCTAACATACTTCCAATCTTATTTTCAATCCGATTCTTGCCATTGCAAATAAATAATAAAATTTAAAAGGGGCCACCGAATAAGTCGGCAAGATGCAAAATATTTTTTACGAATATATTAATATACTGGTAAATATTTGTAATGTTTGGCTCAACAGTTTGCTGTCGTATGTTTTTAAAACTTTTGTTTTTGCTTAGCGCCTCTCATTTTCTATTTTTTAAAATTAAGTGGAAAGTTGGGACTACTCACTAGTACATGTAATATTTTTATTATAAAAACTTTTTAAATATACCTCTATCTAATTTTATATTTAAGAATATTTAAATAAAATTGATATTCATGGATAAGGGATTTGGGAGTGAATACATCAATGAATAGCTAATTAATTTTATACGATTAAAAATATGCCATTTAGTTTGTTGCTTCAGTTTTCCTTTGCCTACAGATATGAAAATCAATGTATAAATTATAATTAATGTCTAAGTGTCTGCCACGTTACATTTTAAAATTTTTAGATTAGATGAAAAACTAAAAATATTATTAGTTTAATTCTTGCATGTCAAAATATATCCAAAATGTATGCAAATACCATTAAAATTCGATGATAGAATTTAACGATTTAGCAATCGAAATGAACGAGTTACTGGTCTATGTTCTAATCGAGTATAATTTATGTATTCTAGTGCTATAAAAGGACGGGGCTATACAGAAGCTTCTAGTTCAGTTAACTCAGGGTATGTATATCTTGTCAGGCTATCGTATATCTTGTCATACATCTCGTATGTAATTCTTAATGAAAATGATTTGACTGTGAAATAAATAACGACACTACCTGGTTCTACTCAAAACTCTAATAAATAATAATCACAAATATATTTTTGTTTTGCTTTTTCTTACTCACATATGAAAAGCTAATCGGATTTTCAAAAATGTTAACGTTTCAAACGAATAACCACTTACCACCAGGTCAGTGTGTTTATTTAGTAACAGGATTGATTTTTTTTTAATATTGAAATACAGTTCCATTTTTAATAAAATAGTTGTATATGTTATAATATGCTCATAAGTGAACTGGATTGTTCTTGAGAAAATAAAGTTCTTTAAACCTAAACCTAAAAAATCTCTCTTATGACGTTTTGAAAAAGCATAAATTATGTTTTGAAAAGACATTATAGCATTTTGCTTCATTTTATGTAGCAGCTATTTCCATAAAAGCTCCGTCTAAAAACGTATAACTGTAAACTTAGGCATAAGTATTATTACAGGTAATAATACTGACTACCGCAAGAAATATTACTCAATTTTGAAATATTACACAATTTTGAATGAAGATTGATCCTAAATATCATTGTTTTCATTGAAATTTGTATGATATCAATAAATTCATATAGAATCGAATTTAGAATTTAATACTCCTTGGTTATAGTTGCTAAATATTTGTTTTATAACAAAATAATAACGATGTTTGTATATAAATAAAAATATTCTATTTTAAAGGTATTTTTCTTAAGATTGAGAGAGAACAGCTTAAACTCGAGTGACATAAATTTTACCGGAGATTATATTTGGGAAGATAAATATATTTCAAGTTCCTAGGATTAGCGAAGTATGAAGCGAAGCTTCTTTTGAAGCCGAATTTACAAATTTAATATTTCGGCTTAGGAAATCAATTTCTTTGTTTCAGAAAATGTCTTAGTAATTTAAACTCATTATACACTAAAAGATATATATTGTTTGTAATCCAACACGCTTAAATAGTTATTACAATACGTTTTGACATTTAAAAATATTAGAAACAATCAAAATATACTACTTAGTACTATTGTTATTAAATTTTCTTTACAGTCACTTATATAATATTTTCACAATATACCTCACTACCTGTTTCGAATTGTAAATCAGCAAAAAACAAATTTATTTACGTATGTAATGTTAGCTTTATATATTTTTAGCACAAAATATGTAAATCCTTAAAAAAATTAAAATCCGTATAAATAATGATTATAAGTGCGTTGAGATTTAAGATAACGTGAAATATTTTTTTTCCCAGGATGTAGTACTTTTAACCTCTGACATTGTCAGAGACCTTTATTATTCTTTATTTTTTTTAAAACAGCCCGCCATGGAGTCGCTAAAGATAGCAAATCTGGTCTCCTTTCTTCTCAGCGCCTCTGCCGCCGGCTTTCAAAGTGCTAGTGAGCCTGATAGACAGTATAATAACAGTGATAGTTTGATGGCCTTTGTCTCTACGGTTCCTTTTCTGAAATTCGTGTGGTTTTTGTACTGTTCTTCATCTATCAGGCTGCTGAATTTTATCTCGTTCTGTACTACTGGGGGCAGGGCATTCTGTGATGATGACGGCCGCACTGACACTCGTCGCTTAGCTTAGCGACAATCGAATTGACAAATGTGTTGTTTTTTAGTCATTAGTCTCTAGCGAAATATATAACATGCAAGCTATATTCAATACTTTTGAACGTATGTTATAATAAATTAGTCATAACTTAAATAGTATATTACGATAATAGTATGTTTAGTATGTAACATAAAAAAAACTGTTCTATAGGGTAATTCGCCTGTTTTCGTCCATTTAGTGGAGTTGCTGACTTTGAAAGAGAAAATAAAAATTATTTAGCACTAGTTTTGAATAAAAACTTATGTACAGTGTTAATAATATAGTCTTTTTTATATTCATTTAAAGTTTTGGTGGAAAGATATAACGATTTAAATATAAAAGTGATAAATATCAGATTTGGGCGATTTACCCAGTTTGCGTCCTTAAAATCTAAATTGCGTCCACTCATGTCTAGTTTGCGTCCACCAACTTATATATAGAATGTAGGGGAGATTTTTATTAATTATTATTCAGAAAGATTAGATTTTAACAATTTATTGTTTTATGTCTAAATATTTAACTAATTAAATTTTAAAATATTTTTAATAACAAATATATAATCTTATATATTTGTCATAGCCAATGTTTTCTTCGCCGTCTTCATCTACATCTGATATAAGTATGTCATTACATTCAGCGCACTTCGTATTATCCACGGCTGGTAAATTTTCTTTTCAGAGTATCAGTATCTACTGTGACTTTAACAGGAAGTGTCTTTTTCCTACGTTTTGGAGCAGTTCCTTGAAGTTTTTTTTCTCTATTCGTTCTTAATTTCTTTTTCTTACTGCTTTGTTTTTTTTTCTCCATCTGCTCTTTATGTTCATAATACTTTCTCGATGCAGACGAAGATACGGCCGCTGGAGTTCTTTGATTAAATTTTCTTGCTATGCTAAAAATTTCAGCCAACATCAGGTGGGTTTTAAATGGATCAAAGGTTTCTGAATGTGAAATGCCTTGAATAAATAATGAAGATGATGAGTGGTAAAATAAGAACTTCAACTGAAGACACTATTGAACTAAGCTACAGGTAACTGCCAAAAAGGTGTATAGGCAAAATCATTTTTATTCATGTCATGAGTTTCAGAGTTGCACCTTAATACACTGTGATTTCACAATTTCTAATTTGTTCAATCAGGAGCCGTTAATAAATTACGTTAATTTTTTATTATAATTACATTAAGATATTATTGATCGTAGGTATATACAATTTTATTAAATTTAAATAAGCTATACATTTTTAATTACTTTTATAAATAGATAACAAGAAAACAAAGGTGGACGCAATCTGGTCTGTCCTAAATAATAGGTCATAAAATTCGCGTCCACTGCGGACGCAAAGTGGAATTTTTAAAATTTGTATGTAGTAGTTTGCGTCCACCTTATTTTAACTGTCAACAATTAAAAAACTTAAGTAAATTCATACTTATGTTTTTCCTTTCTTTATTATTAAGGCCTAGAAACATCTATGTATCCTTAACTTCACATAAAACAATGTAAAACTAACCGTGAGTGGTGTTGCTGCTCACTATTTTTTTACTAACATTTAAGACATTCGCAGTCTTTTGTCCCGTGGCTCAGATAAATTATTTTTTTTTAAAAGGAAGGATTGCGCTCAAGGAAATTTTGTTTATGACTGTGTATCTCCTATATATTGAGGTATTGGCAGAAATTACATTTGGTTTTGTTAGAAAGTTCATGAACTTATTTTCGAGTATTTTATGAAAGGATAGCCATTGAATGGACGCAAACTGGCAATGGACGCAAACAGGCGAAATGACCCTACCTATCATATTAACTGTTTTATATCTATAATTTTAGATATGTTGTTTAATAACAAGAATAAAAAAATACACGTGGATTAAATTTCTTACATATATATTAGCTTAATATAATATCTTAGTTCTAAGTTAATTAACCTTTCGTTATTCAGATCAAGGTGAATGAAATTATTCATTCCTCTTTGTATCCATTGCTCCCAAATTACTTTTGACGATAGCGGTCGTTTGAAGTTCGCTTTTTGTCGATCAAATGAACGCAGAACAAATTTTGTGGAATATCACTAACTAGGTATGTTTTTTACGTATCTTTAATTTAATTTTAATTGAAGTAATATTTTGAATATTCCAAAATATATGAGGTCATGAGGTCCAATATATATGAGGTGCGTACATATTTACATAAGAGGACTCCTTCACTCAAGTGTGATAGATTTTGTTATATTGTAATTTGAAACTCCATCTTTTAACCTTCAATCATATCTTTCAAAACATTAATTTACATCATGAATACAGTTAGCATGTGTAAGATATTTCCTCTCAATTTACTGCTATTTTTGGAAGTGATTTAAATCGGACGGAAGTGTGTAACAGGAAGTCGGTAACTTATTTCAATTGAGCAATGTATGATATAATATATAATAAGTGGTGATAACGTCAATTAAACACAACAAGTTTAACAGTACCTAATCCCAATTTAATCTGAATGTCTACAATCTATTAATATGTAGATATGAATAACATATTTAATCTTAATGAAAGATAATAGAAAAGTCAGATTATGGATTAAAAGTAAATGCGACTAAAAGTGTATAATTATTCGAATACTTATTTTGGTATGTTATTATGAATGAATGAATCAAGTTCTCTAAGTTTTGACAACTTTTTTTTTTGTAATACAACACTTAATTCTTTGTTTTCACAAGTACTTGTTTAGTTTAGTTAGTACAAGTTTATAGCCTCGGAATATTGTGTTTTTTTGGAAAAACTATCTATAAAAAACAATATTCTAATATTGTTATAATTGTAGATCGTTGCTTATTTACAATAAAATAATAATAATGATCATCATTATTATTATTATTAACAAGATGGGATGTTAAATACAACACATCATATGCGGTTACTGTACTACTAGCTCTTTTTGGTTTTAAAATTAAAGTTACTTTTCGTTAAAGTTAGTTTTGTACACTTTTGGGAAATTTGTTTATTATAAAGATTAAGCACAAAAACTGAATTTAGTCATAACTACGATACAACCAAACTACTGAACTAATTTGCAGAACTTCACTCGGTGGTAGACCATAAAGTCGTGGGGCAAAAGCGACCTAGTCGTGTTCCGGCACGTTGCTCGATGAAGTCAATAGTTACGCTCAGAGATTTCCTCGAACCCCAAATTTGGTCGGTGCATTGAATCCACAGCAAGAGCAGCTGCAGGAAAGTTTGCTGTTCGTGCGAAGGTCCGACAATACTTTACATCGGGATAGCTTCTGGTTTTATACAGAGCAGAGCAGCACAGATTCGGTCGTGTTTGGAATACTGTGGTCACATATTTGCTGGAGCCGCAAAGACTCATCTTGCGGTTCTAGACTCAATAGAGAGGCGAGCTAAGAGGCTTATAGGCCATACCGAAATGGTTGCAGCCAACCTCCACAGCCATGAACACAGGCGTAGAATTGCTAGCCTCTCAGTATTCTATGGGATACATTTTGATGAGTGTGCGAAGGAATTACACGAGGTAATTCCCCCGGCCCCCTTCCATCACCGGACGTTTCAAATCACGGCAAGTATCCATTCCTACGTTGTGGATATTCCCTCTGTCCGAACGAAGCGCTTTGATTCTTCTTTTATAGTTTGTACAGCGAAGGACTGGAACAGCTTGCCTGCGTCGGTATTGCCATCCGAATATTGTTATTAAGTTAATGCGTTTAACACCTATGACTACATTTCCACTTTCCATCAGGTGGAATGTAGTGAAGCATTTACAAAAAACAACTAATACAACAAACGTGATTTTTTACCGTTTTTTATAAATAATGGTACGGAACTCTAAAAAAAGATGTGAATGCTATATTTAGGCAATTATCATAATAAACCACGCCTTCCTCATTGAGGTAATATACATGACTTTAGTAATAGTTGACACGTGGTATATTTAAAATTAATTATTAACTAGTGCATGTAATTTTCAATCTTGCTTACTTAGTATTCAAAGCAACCACATTCAAGCAACAAGCACCCAACTACTGATGTGACAGCATAACTAGATAAGGATACTTATAATAACGCTTTTGAATATTGTTTAATAATATCAGTCTTCTTTCTACCGATATCGTGATGACAATATATAATAAACCATAGAGTCATTAAACATAGAGTAGTAGTAGTAGTAGTAGTAGTAGTAGTAATAGGTAGTATCCATACTTATTTTTGTCTAATTACACATGCAAGAAAGAAAGACAGATAGGTAACTTCATTAGACTCCTCTTCTAGATGAACATATTTCAGGCTGGCTTCCCTACTCTATGTATAATAACTTTATGAAATTAGGTCGATTGTGATTGTGACAAATGTCAATTTCAATGACAGTTGATGCATTTATGACACCTAGCTGTATATGTGTAAGGTATATTAAAAATATACTCTAGTAAGTATAATTTCCTTCCGATATTAAGATAACTTCACAAAAATGGATGTAAATATAATGCCTTTCGTTCTCAGAACTTAGCTAATTTATGATTTTGTTAAATCTACGAACAAATAGCTATTTGCTTATAGCGTAAGTACGCGGGAAGTACCTAAGTACCTAAGTAGTTTTGACACACTCATATTTTTTAACATAAATTATCTTTCGCTATGATATTAGTATTTCATTAATACGCCATTTGGTCACTTTAACAATTCTCTATTATAGAACAATAGAAATTCCTTTTAAAATAAAAAAATATTTTAAGTAGCCTTTTTTTATTTTACTTACTTACTGTGAAAGTTGGGCGGGGGGGAGTCAATCGGAGGGAAAGGTGAGTTGAAGGGATAACCCAGTCAACAGCTGGACCACGAGACTGATGAACCCCTATTCTCATCACCTGTCCGGCGATGAGTCTGACGAAAAGGGGTTGGGGGAGAGCGCAACAGTCGTGTAGATCCCCAACCCAAAGCTGATAGATTCTCCTTCTCGCGGTTGTTGCCTGCTATTGGTCTGATTCCCTCAGAAACAGACGTAACCGAAATCTAGAGCTGAAAACCCTATATCTATATATATGTATTATATCATCCCATCCTTCGCCCCTATCCACCCACATCCTTATCCCCCAGCGTTCCGGATTACCGGATAAACAAAAAACAAAATGAGCGCAGAACAAAAGGATAGTAGACTACCCCAGGAGGGTACCGGCAAGGCCGGAGAATCCCTCCCTGGACCATATAGTGGTTCGGGCTGCCCCTCGTATTCTGGGGGGGGCAATTCAGCGCAAACACAATTATTAACAAGCCGTAAGAACAGTGGAAGGAGTAGTAATACAGGTCAGGTGCATTCCGGTAGGACTATATCAGAGTCTCTTGGGAACGAACTGAACCAAATGAGCATTGGAGAGACCAATGCTCGCTCAGAAACTTTAGACAGGACAGAGGAGACCTTTACCACTTCGATAACAAAATCGAAGTGGAAAAGGATGAAAGCACGTAGAAAGAAGGAGGAAGCACAACTAACCCTCAAGTCGGCCAAAACCACTGACGCAGAAGGCAACATTACACCTGCTGCGTCGGGGGTCGAGGCAGGCTCAACAAGAGGGAAGGTTAAGAGACAAGGAACAGACCCGGAGGAACAGACGCAGCAGCGTCCGTCGAAACGTCCAAAACAGAACAGCGCTGCCGGGAATGAGGTGCCGCGGAGACCCATCGTGGATCAAAGCGAGGGTCTCTCTGTGATCATTCAGCGGGAGGATGGAGCGGCGACGGACGGTGCTGGGGCTGTCACCATCAGACGGAGGATAACCTCTCTCATAGGGGGCGCCATTCAGGCCAAGATTAACAGCAGGTGCCTCTCCTTCGCGGCCTCGGGGCTGGTGTCCGAGGGCTACTTCCTCGTGACAGCAGACAACGTGGGTGCGATGGAGTGGCTGCTGAGCTGCGATTTCGGCGACCTGAATGGCGTGCCCTTGAGAGCAAGGAAACTAGATAGATGCAGGATCGTGATTTGGCTCCCGGGAGAGGCAGAGGATCATCCAGAGGATCCCCTGTCCTTTATCAGGGGCCAAAACATGCACAAGGAGGAACTGCGACTCCCTGAGTGGACCCTCATTCGCAAGGAAGTGCTCCCACTGGGAACACGACTTGTGGTAGGGGTCCCCCAGGAGGTTGCACAAGAATCCATGTGGCTAAGCTATCAGGCCACCAAAGTCCTAGCCAGAATACTGGGTAAACTACCAACCCAGGAGAACCCGGAAAAGACAGACACACACAGCACTAAACAAGCACGATACACACAAAGGAGCGAGTCAGAAGGTGGGGAACACGAGCCACAGCCTGGAACCTCAAAGGGGGTGGAGACTGTTCAGGCCCGACCCCACCAACAGGCGTCCTCCGAAAACCTCATGACACACCCTCTCCCTACGACGCGACTGGATCGGGTGCCCTCACCGGGCGTAACGACACCGTTACCACCAGGAGAGGGACCCCAATAAAGCCGCGGAGACCAAAATAGGGAGGGCACACTAGACACTAACACACATACAAACACCTACACACATACAATGAACACCAACAACAACACAACACAAAAACACACACAAAAAATAAAAATAGTTCAAATAAACCTTCATCACTGTCGCGAGGCAATGACCGAGCTTTGTCGATTTGTGATAGAAGAGAAAATAGACTTCGCCCTAATGCAAGAGCCATACGTCAAAATGGGACGTGTGACTGGGCTGGGATGCCTGGGGGGAGACATCATCTACCACGGATGGTGAGTCACCTCCAAGAGCATGCATATACGCCAGCAACAGAGCGAGAACATTAGGACTAATAAAAGCAGACTGTTACAGAGACCTAGCCAGTGTGATATTCACAATACAAGCACAGTCAGGAACCAGAGATAAAGTGCTCCTAGCCTCTGCGTACTTACCTAGCGAGATGGACTTCGAGCCGCCTTCTCAGGAACTGGAGACAACAGTAAGAAAATACCAAGGTAAGAACGCCCACATTATTATAAGTTGTGACGCCAATGCACACCATATTGTATGGGGTAGTACGAACTGCAACAAAAAAGGTGACCTTCTTTTAGACTACATCAGCAGTACAGGCTTGGAAATAATAAATGAGGGAAACACGCCCACCTTTATCACCAAAGCCAGAAGGGAAGTGTTGGACATCACCATCGCTACCAACTGCATAAACCAAGACATTAGAAACTGGAAAGTAGACGTAAGTGATTCTATGTCGGACCATCGCAGAATCACTTTCAGCATAGACACCAAAATCGACAGTATCCTAATAAGAAACGCGAGAAAAACGAACTGGGAAATATATGACCAATATATGAAAAAATGGTCACCCGGAGCTCAGCCATCGCTAAAAAGCAACGCTAGAATAGAAGAAGTAGCCAATAAACTGGACGAAACCCTTAGGGAAGCATACCACAACGCGTGCCCCCTAAGGGAGATCAAACCAGGCAAAGGACAACCTTGGTGGACAAAAGCACTAGGGAAACAAAGAAAAAAGACTTGCCGAGCCCTCAGAAAAGCCTTAGCTAAGGATAATGACGAGAGCTGGCAGGCATATAGAGAGGAAAGAAAGACATATTAAAAGGAATGCAGAAAAGAAAATAGAAACAGCTGGAAAACATTCTGCGCAGGAGTCGAAAAACACTCAGACGCAGCGCGACTAGTTAAAATGTTCTCCAAAAACAGCACATGCAGATTAGGCTGTATAAAACACGGAGAGACATTAATAACGGAACCTGAAAACATTCTGAAAGTCATGATGGAAACACACTTCCCAGAATGTGAGGAACATGTAGTTTGCAATACGTCGTTCGACCAAGGATTAGTGACAATCCCTGAAACGGACGACGTTATTGCAGAGGAACATTTACTATGGAGCATCCGTTCATTCCTACCGTACAAAGCGGCGGGACCGGACGGAATATTCCCGAAAATGATACAGGAATCAATTAAGTACATAGGAAAAGATCTTTTAGGGCTATACAATAGCAGCATCAGAAACAATTACATACCGAGCAAATGGAGAAAGGTGAGAGCGATATTCATTCCAAAACCAGGCAAAGCATCATACCAGGAGGCCAAAGCTTTCAGGTGCATAAGCCTGTCCTCCTTTCTCCTCAAGATACTGGAGAAAATCCTTGACAGAATTATGAGAGAACAAGTAGAAAAAGGCGGTCACCACCTACATAAAAACCAACACGCTTATATGGAAGGGAAATCCACCGAAACAGCCCTACACAACATAGTCACGAGAGTGCAGAACTCACTAAGCAACAAAGAGTATGCACTGGGATGCTTCTTCGACGTTGAGGGGGCTTTTGATAAAGCAACCCCCGAATCCATTGAGGTGACCTTAAACAGGGAAGGAATAGACAAAAAGATATCAGAATGGGTGAAAACCATGCTAAGACATCGCCTGATAACAGGTGAACTAGCAGGATCAACTCGGACCGTGGTAGCAAAGAGAGGATTCCCGCAAGGAGGGTGTCTATCTCCACTACTATGGTGCCTGCTAATAGACGAATTAATAGCAAAAATAAACGACATGCACATATATACCCAGATATATTCTGACGACGGGGTGCTCCTGATAACAGGCAAGGTACTCAGCGTTATGTGTAACATCATGAATAAAGGACTAAAAGAAGCGCTAGCATGGTGCAGGGGCAAGGGTCTCAACCTAAACCCGGACAAAACCAAAGTAGTCCTATTCACCAACAAAAGGAAAATAGGACACATAGCACCAGTAAGACTAGACCGCCAAAACTTAGAAATGGTAAAGGAAATAAAATATCTAGGAGTTACACTGGATAGCAAATTAAACTTCAATGAGCATATAAGCAAAACATGCTCAAAAGCAAAAATAGCTATGATGCAGTGTAAGAGAGCAATAGGCAGAACCTGGGGTATCAAACCAGCGACGGTACTATGGATATACAAAGCAATAATATTGCCAAGAATCCTGCATGGTGCCCTGGTTTGGTGGCACAGGACCGCCGTAGGCAGAAATAAACAAGAACTAGACTAATGACTAATAATGCTAGCGGCCCTAATGACAACCGGTGCGATGAGGACAACACCCACAGCTGCACTAGAAATCATGATGGGACTAAACCCACTGGATATAGAAATTAAAAGAAGAGCAGCCGAACAGTGGTTTAAGCTAAAGAGCACTGGACAATGGACCGCTAAAAACACTGATGAGGGCCATGCCAGTATAAACAGACAATATGAAAGTAAACTATCAATGATTCTCTCCAACAATGATCTCATTAAGAAGGAAAGGATCTTCGACAAAAAGTACAAGATACATATAGGACAAAGAGAAAACTGGATGATAGAGTCTAAGGGCACTATATGCTACACAGATGGCTCTAGAATAGAACAAACGATGCTATCTGGAGCCGGAGTGCATATTAAATGTGCGGACGGGGCAGAAAGCAACAGATCAATAGAGCTAGGAAGATTCGCTAGCGTTTTTCAAGCGGAAATATATGCCATTATGGAATGCGCTGACATGGTAAACAAACTTACAGAAACAGGTAAGATTACCATCTACAGCGATAGCCAGGCAGCGCTGAAAGCACTCAACAAAGCAGAGACAACCTCGGCAATTGTCAAAGAATGCAAGAACACATTGAAGGTAATGACCAGGAAAGCCGATGTCACGCTAGCCTGGGTTCCTGGACACAAGGGCCACACGGGCAACGAAACAGCGGACAAACTGGCCAGAGATGGAGCGAATGTGAACTTGGTGGGACCGGAACCAAGGTTACCAATCCCACACAGAATCACAAAAGGAGTAATCAATCAAAGCATTAAGATAGAATTCAACCGTAGATGGAAATCCTCAAAGGGCATGAAACAGTCCAAGATCTTCATCAAAGGAATGGACAAGAAAAAGACAAGTCAACTAATGAGACTATCCAGAGCGAACATGAGGCTTATCATAGAGGTAATCACAGAACACTGTCGACTTAACAAACACCTGACGGTGATAGGAGCGACAAGAGATCCAATATGTCCTGAGTGCATGGATAGCGAAGAAACCAGTTTCCATCTACTCGCTCAGTGCCCAATGTACTCGATGGCGAGATGGGAGATAATGGGATCGGACATATTAGACAAGGAAGACCTAGGACAACTGAAACTAGAAAACATTATAAGATTCTGTAAAGAAACCAAAAGATTTAAAGGGGAACCGTGACCGCTGGTATATCCATATCACTATGGGGAAATGGATGAAGTGACCAGCACTCAACGCGGGTGGATCATCCGTCCGGCAGTGGACGTCCCCGATAGAAATAATAATAATAAATAATAATACTGTGAAAGTAATTTTAAGGAGTATAAAGTGTTATTTCATCCTAAAACAAATATACAGCATGTGTAAACCATACAGAACACGTATAAAGGCTAGCTGTCACGTTTCAGACAATCATGTTAAGTTAAACACGTGGCAAAACTTTGTCAATTGAGAGGCAAATTGACGACATACAAAATGGTTGCTCGAGCAAAAGTTGAAGTACGATACAATAGTAACTCGGTAACAAAGTCACCCAGACTACAACAACTTCTACATTTGGCTTCCAAATATTGAAAATTTTTGATATTACTAAATGAAAAGATTATATTCAGATTTAAAAATATTGATATAATAAACAAGATTATTGTATATTTCTTAATAAGACTCTGTTTCAATAACTAAAACTAATCATATTTTTGTAGTGAAGTAAAATGAGAAAGGATTCCATTATTTTGTTTAGGTGGACAATCATAGCACTTTATCGAATGTTATGTTAGTTTTATATACCTCGTTCATATATTTAATACATTTCATGTCAGATCATATTATGATGCTGATAAGTCACTAATATTTGATAGATATAAAGTTTCTGAATGACCAAACTTTTCTATTAGTTATTTCATTTGAAAACTTAAACCTAGGGCACAAACTTAGTTAAAACACCAAAAATATATTTCATACAACAAACAAATATGACCCGTTCCCCAATCAATTTACAAACAAGTCTCAAGGGATGTAAAACATTCTAGTTTTTCGAATCATTATGACTTGTGAACGAGCTTTACAATCATAATTTAGATTATACAATAAGATTTTAAATTTTCAGTAAATATATGTTAGATAAACATAGTGCTGACCATTCAGTCGCTCCGACATATTTATTGTTTGAATTCCTAAGTACTCTTGTGAGTAATCACTTTTTCTGATATTAAACTCTCATCTAAAGATAGGAATGTAACAAATTTGAATTTAAACTTTAAACTATTATAACGAAAGAAATATTGAATGACCATCGTATTTAGCGAAACAGTATCTTTATCTGTCTTTTAGTTGACGGTATTACCTACTTTATTACCTAGTCATCCATAAATATGTTTGAAAATATCTCTAAACATGTATAGCCATGTTAAGCTTATTTAAATATAGAATGAAAAATAAACCGACACGCTGGGAAACCGTCCCGTCGCTCTACCAACTGAGCTATCGCATCGCTGTCCGTCTTGGTGAATTAAGCATTCTATATGTGACCGTCTTATTCGGGACGGTGGTGACATCTATTAGGCTTCTTTTGAAAATCCTAACCTATGTTTCTAACTTTGCATTATAGATAAACATTGAAAAGATGTCACTACCGAAATTAATGTTTGAAAATATCTTTAAACATGTATAGCCATTTTAAGCTTATTTAAATTTATATAAATATGTATAAGAGAAATAAAAGGTACCTGACATAGGTACCTTAGGTACATGTAGGTATATCATATTGTATCATAATGTTATAAAACTATATTCTATTCGTATGTTATAAAACTATTCATATTAAGAGTTCTGAAAAGTGCAGGTATAAAATAAAATATTTATTCTTTAAGTGCATCTGGTTTCGTATGAACACAGTTTTATTCCTAGTAGAAATACTGCAGCGTGGTTCAACTTACTGACATGAAATCATATTGCCAGCTGTCAGTGTATTAGTTTGGTTAGATATTCTAGAAAAATCCCAATGTCCTAGTTTTTAGTGTGAACCTTTGGACAGATTTCAAAACAGATGTGAGCAATAGAATACTTAATAAACGTTTAAATGTAGTACAATATAATTATATTAAATATTATATTTGTAGATTCCTTATTGAAAGATAAATTCTTTTGAGGAAATATACTATATCCTCATACCAATTTTTATTAGAAAAAGGTATATTTTCATGGAAATGTAATAATACATCAAATAATATTACATATAATGTAAAAAAATATGATTTTGAATATGTAGAGAAAAATTATAATATTATATATCTCAAATATTATTTGGTAATTCATGTTATACACAAGTTTTAATGTATAAAAATAGTTGCTTTATAAATAAAAACGAAATTTTTTTACACTCAGGAAAGGAAAAATTTTAAATAAAGAAATTTTTTATATAAAGTTTGTTTGGTTTTTATTTCTTCGATTTGGGTGTTTTTTTTACAAATAGTATATTTCCATTGGAACAAGGAGGAAATATGTTTAAAAATAGTATCTCTCTATCTAAAAAACAAAATACATAAAAAGCAGATATCTTAAGAATGATACTTTTAATATTAACCAAACATTTATCTAACTAAACTAAATTATTGTTTTATTTATTATTATATATTTCAAAAGATTTTATATGACTTGTCAACTCTGGAAAGGATATTAAATATCTAAACCGATATTTTCTTATATTTAATGTTGATTTACTATTTAATCAGACTTCAAAGGAGAGAACAGCATCCTTTACATAATGAAAAAAACAATGACTTATTAAACCTTGAATTATTTGTCATTGTTGATATATTTAACTAATACTTGTATCAATAAGTTCATATTTTATAAAGGTTTA